>JAYKKI010000039.1:14132500-14880000 GCA_039881145.1 Druceiella hillmani | reverse complement strand
TTAGACATATACTGTCAGTTTCTCAAAAGTTGTTAGGAAAATTGTGAGTAACAGGCAAAAGTTTGAATAGTCAGAATTTCTTACACTTCATCTGATCTTCTGAACCATTTTTAAGCTCCTTGCAGTGAACAGATCTTTGCAACGAAGAGTAGACGTGGAAAAGAATGTATAACAACGTTCCAATGTATCAAAGAAATTTATGGGATTGGTTTCCACTGAAGCAGTGTGAACAAAGAGGAGGAGAAGACGTGGAATCGAGTCAACGAAATTTTAAATGGAACAAAGTTTAAAAGTAAAGAAATAAAAATTAGAAGTTTTGTTTTTTTATGTATTTTTTAGCATTTATTTTCTAGATAATATTTCTGGAAAGCCGTTCTCAGCAAAATGTCACCCATCGCTCACAGAACAAGCTTCCACCCCTACCCCCGTGCCACGTTACTGTGCTCCGGCCCTTTCTGATGTATGAGTCTCCAACGTATTACACAGTGGGTCCCTTCCTCTCCTGGCTTTCTAATCATTGCATCAAAAATCTCAAATAATCAGTACGTACCATTTTAATTAATTTGCAAAATAAATTAAAGTGATATATGCGACCTAATTGACTTGTGATAAAGATGTAAAAGATACGCTAGGCAATAAATTTACATAGTGTCAAATTAATGTGAATATTTATAAATAACTTAATAGAAACACTGTAAATGTTTAAAATTTATATGCACCTTAGTGTGTACGAAACCTTCGTAGTACGAGCTCTGCTTAGCATGTTTACTTTATACTCAATACATTTTCAGCGCAATCCCGTTAAGTGGTTTATATGATAAAAGAGAACTAACAAATACACATACATGCATACATACAGAAACTGCTAAAATCTTCTAAAGTAATCTAATGTAATTTTATGATTTAAACTGTTTTTACATATTGTACGTTTTCGATCCTTTTATTCCTGGGTATATCCTAGTCCTTTTATACCTGGGTAGAATATTGATATCATTCACAAGTCTAAGATTTGATAGTTTTTAGTGTAAAACTAAAAAATGATCAAATCTTAGATTTGTGAACGATAGCAATATTCTACCCAGCTCGGAAAAAGAACTTGAACAAATAATAAATTATCTAAATAACAACTGCAGAGACGTAGGATTTCAAGTTAATTAATCAAAAACTAAAATAATATATATTATTAGCTGTGCCCATGGGTTTCACTCGCGTGAAATTCGGAATAATAGAAATTATCGGAAATTTTTCTCTCATGTATGACTCTTGAGTAGGGTTGCCACCTTTTTTTGAAGGTAAAATAGTATTTTTTTCAAAACATTGCAAAAAATATAGTACTATTGGGAAATTCAAGGAAAAAAATAGTACACTTTTATTTTTAGTAATTATTTATTTTTCCTTTGCTTTGGTTAATAAAGTCTTATTATTTTTAAAATAATTATAGGAATCTGAGCAATTTATATCCATATTAAAATAAATTAACAATTCGTTTTTATTTAAATTAATAGAGGCCCTATTCCTTTCTTCTCGCCATTTTATATTCATTACGGAAAAAAATTCTTTCCGTAAAAGCGGAAGTTGCAGGTGGGGAAAGTAAAAAATAATTTTAAATATATTTGTTAAAAATAATTTTAAATATATTTTAAATATATTTATTAAAAATAATTTTAAATATATTTTAAATATATTTGTTAAATTTGTATCCGAGTTTTTAAAAAGCACTTGCCAATTTTCAGCAGTATTTTTAGATTTAAACACTTGTTCATTGCTTATTTTTGAAATAATTTCATTAACCATAATTATTTCTGAATGCAAATTATTGACATTAATATTTAATTTAGTAACTAAATTTAAAGAATCCAATATGCTCTCGATTTGTTTAAATTCAATTTTCGTATTTAACTACAGAAATTGGCATTGATTGAGCCCATTAGTTGGGTTAAAATCAAACCATTTATTCAAATATATTAAACTTTTTTCAATAAACAACAAAAGGTTACTATGAATCCTATTTGAAAGTTCGGGAGATTTTTCTTCTCTTTTATTAATTTTTCTATTAGTGTCATATTCAAAGAAATGGTCCGTTTCGCGCTGCTCTAATTCATTCTTTAAATTTTTCATAATATGTAGACATCTAAAATGGTAATATTATTTCCTTCTAGCAACTTCACAGTTTTGTTGAATACATGCAGAATATGACTGAAAAAATGAAAATAAATTTCAATGATAGTTTGCCCTTCTGTTTCGTCTAGCAAAAGAATATTTTGCAAGATTGATGGGCAGTCATTCTGTAGACTAACAAAATAGTTTCTTATTGGTAACCAATTCAGCAATACGTTATCACCACAAGGTAATAAAGAAAGGCATCTTATGTCTTTTTAGTTCATGCTATTCCCCGTCGACGTCGTCAGCATCACTTTCCATTTTTTTTTTATTTTTATGGCACAAAATAAACAAACACGCATAACCGGTTTAACGTTCAAAAAACGGTCGCACAGATAGTAAATAGTGTACAAGAATGGTCAATTTGAAGTTGACGTTTACTTGCCGTAACGTGTGAGCAACGAACGACGTGAATGCGTTTCGTTCTGAAATTCCCAATGCTGCGTTGCGGATGCGTTCCAGTCACAGTTAACTAAAAAAGCTTGAGAACTGAATTACCGACGAAAATATAGTATTATTCGTACTTCGTTCGTTATTTTTCTATAATATATAGTACAATTGATTGAAATATAATACGGTACTATATAATATAGTACGGGTGGCAACCCTACTCTTGAGTATAAACTATTGCCGTCCAAATTTCATCAAAATTTGTCCAGTAAATTTCGCGTGATTGACGAACAAATCAACATACAGACAGACAGGCAAAAATTCTAAAAACAGGTTTTCTGGCTTCTGTAATCATCATTTATGCTAAATCAATCACTCTTAAAATATTTTTCATGTACAGAATTCACTCTGTTACAATTTTATTAATAATATAAACGAAGGAAGACCTAAGCATCTCTTTGAGAAACACGAAACATTGACACAGGGAAGAAATTTATCTGTTTGAGTAAAACATTATCAACGGAAAATAATGTAATTAAACGTCGAAACTGAGAAATAAATTGGGTATAAATAATTTTATTTAATGATTGAAATCCAATAACAAATTGCCTACATGTTAAAATTCGCAGCAAAATATTCATACGCAAATTGTCCGCCAATCAGAATGCGTGACGTCAAAGTGAACGACACAGATCATAATATAATAATACATGACCAACTTCAAGTAATTGTATGAGCGAGGTAGCATGATTCCATAAATTTAATTCCATAAACAATATTCATGTTGAATATATTTGGCGTTAATTTTGTAGAAATTCATTATTCGCAATTAAATGAAACTACGTGATGTAGTATTATTTCTACTATCTTTAATGTCTTTACCACGACCTAGGTTTCGTTGTATTACAACATCTTCAGGTGGGATATTAGCATCTTTGCTGAAGATGTTGTAATACAACGAAACCTAGGTCGTGGTAAAGACATTAAAGATAGTAGAAATAATACTACATCACGTAGTTTCATTTAATTGCGAATATTCATGTTACTATAGAACGATGAAAGGTGTGACAGAGATAGATTCTCCCTTTTTCAATTTAATCGTGTGGGGCATTCTGGGAAATTACGAATCACGTGACTATGAATTTGACGCGAAGCTTTGCACGACTACAATAAAAATTGAAGAAAAAAAATGTTCACCATGAAACGTTTCCCGAAGAAAATGCCACAATTGTAGATTTATGATGTATGTACATTTCGAATAATTTTAAACATTTTTTTCAAAAATTGTCAAACACCCATTTGCAGCATGCAAAATGACCAACGGAGTCTGGTAAAAATATATTAAATTTTTTTTAAATTTTTTCATTGGCTAATTACGAATTTGGTCTCCACATTAAAAAATGTAAAATGGCTATCCCACATGAGTCTATGAATAAAATAAATAAAGTCTTAGTCGCAATCGACATCAGTCCTATATATATATATATATATGTCGAATCGACATCAGTCCAACTTTGACAGAAGATTTTTATCGATTCAATTACAAAATCAAAACCAGCTCAATTAGAACATTATTAAACATAAAGCTTAAGTACTGAAACCCGACTACGAGCAAAATGATAGGTAGACTAACAATCTACAAAAAAAATCATGTGTGTAAAAAGACATATCTGATTATTTATAACTTTAATTTCGGCACTAACGTTTAACTGCTATCAGTATATTTCAATTTAAATATTTAATATTTATACTGCATAATCTTAGTCGTGACAACCCCAAAGAATTAAGTTTGTACCTTAGATTAAAACAAAAGATACGGTACACTCTTACTTTATATAAATACAAAACGGACATAGGCATAACTACACGCACACAAACTCTCCAGCTGCAATCCAAAATGCCTAATGTTAAATTAACCGAAAGAGACGTAGCGATACATTGTGACTGTAGCGTGAGTGAATCAAAGGTAATTTTACAAATTGGCAATTTGCACCGAACGCACTGCTAGTACTATAACTTCTCACGGTGCGGCGCTCGCGCATGTTGCTGTCATTAAACATGACGGTTATAAAAGAAAATATTTTTTTGAAAACTTTGACATTTTATATAATTACGCATGAAAAGTAACTCCATGTGTTCTGTTTTTGTTTTAGGAATGGTTAAAGCATGTGGTAAAAACACTGGAAGATATTTTTGGGTCGATTTGACTGAAAATATTGGCGCCTTTAATTTCAAGAACCCCACATCTATGCGAAACGACAGTCTACGTACGACTGAATTGAACGAAACACAACCAGGTCAATTGGACCTGGTTTACGCGAACCGCGCATCGTTAAAACAAACCATATTTTCCCTTTTTGTTTTAATCTAAGGTTTGTACCGAATTGTTTTAAGGTGTTTATTTTATTTAAAAGTTTTTGGTCGTTTAGTTTTTCAAAATGTATATTTTGTGATCTTCCATTTGATAACAAACACGACATATTTTTATCGAAATTCAATTGCGAGTTGTTATAAATTTCACTCTCATTTTTTGAGTTCAGTTCCGCCATATTGGTTTCAAAGTGAAGTTTTATGGCCTAAGACACCCGAACGATCGAGACAAATCGATAGAAACCTCACTTGTCAAAATCTCGTTATCTGTTCCTATTTGTGTAGGTTTGGTCTCATTCTCACTCTTGTTTGACTGTCCATAATTTAAAATTTACTGAACATATTCAAATAGGCGTTTAATTGTTTTATAGGATCTATCATTTCCACCAATTGCAATAATGACTGAATTTCTTCTTCCTCTGAACTAGACTATTTGTCTGGTTTTTACAGAATGTATTTCTGGCTAGAACTTCGTAATGACCTCCTGAAACTTTTATTATTGTTTAGTATGTGATCTAAATACCACACCAATAAATCTGCATTCACTGAGACCTCATATATCTGCGAAACCGCTTCTTTAAGTTGGGACGTTAACAGAGTTTAGCGTTTACATTCGTCGAAAGAGATTTTGGCAACCGATCCAGTTCCATTATCGCTTTTGCAATTATTTTTGTTTCGTGGTCTTCACACTAAGCGGTAACCACCACAGTATTTTACGGTTGACACATTTTCTCATAAACGTTTACAACTCTGAGTTCGACAACCGTTTTTTTCACACAACGCTTCGAAACATTCCAATGTCGTAGAGGGGACTGGAAGTTTCACTTAAGTTATTCAGTATTAATAATTAGGCAGATTAAGTTAAGAATAGAATACGAGGACTTTTAGAGAAAGGTCACTGAGAATAACAGGACAGGTGCAGCGACTGTTTACTACACATCTTCATGTGCACTCTTTGTACCTGAACGCCCGTTCAGGTTTCCGAAAATTTATCTGTGCCCTATTGATCCATTCGGCATTTTTTGGAGTTTTGTCCTAATATGTTTGGCGTTCATTTTGTACAAATTCATTATTCACAATTAAATGAAACTACGTGATGTAGTATTATTTCTACTTTCATTAAGTTCTTTACCACGACTTAGGTTTCGTTGTATTAGAACATCTTTAGGTGGGCCATTAGCAAAGATTAACTCTTAGGAACTTCCAATAGCATTTATATATTACACAAAACAATAGCAGACGCCAGGTTTGTGCGGATTTTCCCACTGCTTACGTTAGTGAATTTATTGTAGGGGAGCGGTGTAGGTTTTATTATACTTCCGAAAGTTATACAATATACAAGTATTTTAGTGAGGGTAATATAACGAAACCTAGGTCATGGCATGTTGTAATACAACGAAACCTAGGTCGTGGTTAAGAACTTAAAGAAAGTAGAAATAATACTACATCAGGTAGTTTCATTTAACTTAAAATATTCAATTTTCTTTTGGTTGAAATATAGTAGAAAGGTCTTTTAAGGCGAAGAAAGAATATAGTAGTAGAAGTAGGTTTGTTCGTTACTCGAATTGCTATCTGTTTAGGTGGCTGTGAATTATCTAAAATTTACTTAAGAAATTTAAATAACGGTTTCATTCTTTTAATTCTTAAACTTTAATGGAATAATATGTTGTTTATGCGTTTTTGGAATTGTTTCTACTTACTTACCGTGTAAGGCGGAATTTGAAGAGGGTTTAGAGAAGAAGCGGGTTATCTTTCCATGGCCTGATTAATCAGCAAAATTTAAAGATTAATTTTAAGACGAAATCATTAATGTTTATTTAAAAAAACAGTTTTTGGGTACAAATTCCATGTTTCCGTATTAAAACTTCCAAATTCTAGAAAATTACAACAATTTTATAGATGTACATCTGAATGTTATTGCTTTCATAACTTTAACCGGTACGTTAAACATATAAAAATATCTCAATCAGGTCACACTGTAGCCGACGATGAAAAACGCGATCGTGTTGCATCGCAAGCTCGCCCGGTGTGCCAGCTTTTTAATAAGCAAAAGTAAGGTTTAGCGAAGAATTTCAAAAATACTAGTAAAAGCGTACACACGATACGATAGACGATTTTTTTAATCGTTAAAACCTATTGTTTCCGAGAGGCGAGAAAGTTGGTTAATACAGTACAGAACATATTTGGACGTTAACGTTATTAGGGAAGACGTTGATATATACGATAAAATTATAAAAACGATACGGGTGCTAGTATAGAATGTTCAGTAATAAGTCAATAATAAGCCACAAAATTTTCTTTGGTAACAATTTTTCAAAATAGTGGGATTAAATTAAATAAAGTTAGCTTGTGTAAATCCCAACATTTTGATGGCGGTTGTAAATAAAAATACTGAGAGAAATTTTTAATGTAAATAAAATTAATGAGACAAATTTTCAATGCGAACCAAACTATTCAGATAAATTTTCAGTGTACATAAAAATACTGAGAGAAATTTTTAATGTAAATAAAATTAATGAGACAAATTTTGCAATACGAACCAAACTATTCAGATAAATTTTCAGTGTAAATAAAAATACTGAGAGAAATTTTTAATGTAAATAAAATTAATGAGACAAATTTTCAATGCGAACCAAACTATTCAGATAAATTTTCAGTGTAAATAAAAATACTGAGAGAAATTTTTAATGTAAATAAAATTAATGAGACAAATTTTCAATGCGAACCAAACTATTCAGATAAATTTTCAGTGTAAATAAAAATACTGAGAGAAATTTTTATTGTAAATAAAAGTAATGAGACAAATTTTCAATGCGAACCAAACTATTCAGATAAATTTTCAGTGTAAATAAAATTACTGAGAGAAATTTTTAATGTAATTAAAATTAATGAGACAAATTTTCAAAGTGAATAAAACTATTGAGACAAATTTACAGTATAAATAAAAATATTTATTTTCTTTCACGAAAATAGGAATATAGAATTTTTTTCTGTTCTCTACTTAAGGCAACCAATTTTTATCTATATCATATAAGATTTCATATTTTAACTGTTCACCAGTCTTGAGCAACTGTAGAAAAACACAGAAAACAATTAAAAACAACACTCTTTTAATGTACTAAAAAAAGAAAATAATTGTATTTCTGATCTTACAATTTTTTTTTTACCAAAAGAAGTCGATTTTGGCATGAGTGAGTCACCTCGCACCAAAAGAAATTAATATGGGGTATATTATGTCTATAATGGCGTCACAAGGTTTACAGTATTTTACTCGTCAAACCCTTACAATATCCATATCAAGGCAACTGTGAAGAAAAAGGTAGTCCGCCATCTTGTAACGTTCGCCATATTGCACTTGGAACGATATTGTACTAAACTGCATTATTGCCGAATTTATTCAAATGCACCAAATATAAACTCTAGCTTAATTGAAATTATTTGAAATTTTGATTGAAAGACATGTTGCGGACAGAAAAAACGAATCAGTCAAATCCTTGCAAAATACAATCAAATATAATTTACATCGAATGTGTATCACCTAATATGTGTTTCGAGTATGTCACTTTAACAAAATTGAAAATGAGAGTACGTGAAGGGTGAGTAGAAATTCTCCCGCGTGTGTTAGAAGCAAAACTTCTTTATATTATTATTATTAATCTGAAGTGTCCATATAACGTACTGACGTTAACGAAAACTATTACGCTAATAGTTTCAGTATTATTAACACACAGACGTAGGTATAATTTAAAAAGTTTGCATAGGAAGAGCAACATTTTAAAAAGTTATTTCGAAATAAATACGTTTTTGGACATTATTTGTCTGTTCCGCAATCCCCCCTTTCATAATAACACAAGTTTAAATAGCAAGCGACATAGCGACTTTTAAATACGTTTTTGGACATTATTTAATAAATACGTTTTTGGACATTATTTGTCTGTTCCGCAATCACCCCTTTCATAATAACACAAGTTTAAATAGCAAGCGACATAGCGACTTTTAAATACGTTTTTGGACATTATTTAATAAATACGTTTTTGGACATTATTTGTCTGTTCCGCAATCCCCCCTTTCATAATAACACAAGTTTAAATAGCAAGCGACATAGCGACTTTTTTTGGTATTTTATAATATTAACGGATTCTTGAAATTAAATCTTCATAATATAAATATTATTGATATCAAAATACAATGTTTCATTATAAAACGGTTATTTCAGAGTAGAGTATGTAACAATTAACGAGCGATCTGGTGAAAACTACACCAAACAACACTTTTAGCAAAATGAAGCTATGTGTGATCCACATAAATAGAAATGCTTGATAGTCACAATCTATATTAAATCAGTCAACCTCGTATTATGCCATAAACATGGCTGCATCAAGAGCACCAGACTTAAGCGAGTTATAACAAAAAAGATGACGTACAGAACGTGAGTTGTCAAACAACATAACCATAGCAACGACATTAACGCGGCAGTCATTGAAATTTCCGACTATAAATAAAACATAGGTACTATTTATCATCCAACGCAAATAGCCTACAATTTACCCAGTTCCAATTCAATGAGTTTTCCTTTAGTTTGTGTAGGACAGTAATTGAAATGACGTTGAAGGTACTTAAATCATGCGCGGAATGGATTTCCGAGTTTGGAAAAAAATCTTGTCATCGCCAATAAGAAGCCAGTGTATAGTTCTAACCGCATTACCGATTTTATTTACCAGAATAATGAATAACAAAGACCTGAGATTCAATCATTAACTGACTCCTGATCGCGGGAAATAAGAATCAGATACAAAATTATCCACTCGTGTACGTATATCGGAATCTTCGGTCGTATATCTTCGTTATATCGGTGTAGATTATAAATAAGGTTCGATGGCAATGTAAGAACTTAGAAACAAATGTGAACATTGCATAAATAAAATATTATAATTGCGTAACTCAAATCTCCAATAAGAAAGTTCTAAGTTCTGTCATATAATTGCGTATTTGACTAATTTTTTTTTATTTCATTAATGATAATTTCAAGGTACAAGCTGATGAAGAATGAATTTTTTTTAATAATCTTAAAACTTGACCGAGTTATAAAAGTTTAAATTTTAACCTTTAGAGAAGGACGGCAATACTGTGTTGTGAGGTCATTTTTAATATTGCACATTATATTCTACGAGAGGGAAAGAGACAGGAATATACCTATCTACCTCTATATAAATATCCGTATCTTCAAATTTAGAAGTCTAGAGTTGGCTTATTTTTCAATCAATTTTTGAATTTTTCTCAAGACTGGTTTTTAATTAACTTATCTTTCTCAATATTGTACGAAAAGTATCAAAATTTAGAATGAGTCAACTACCATATTGCGTACATAACATAATTTCAATTTGAAAAAAATTTAAATAGTTTAA
Source organism: Druceiella hillmani (assembly GCA_039881145.1). Lineage (NCBI taxonomy): Eukaryota > Metazoa > Arthropoda > Insecta > Lepidoptera > Hepialidae > Druceiella > Druceiella hillmani. Next base: position 14,869,675 of record JAYKKI010000039.1, on the reverse strand, counting down.
ACATTTTGGAAACTAGCGATAAACGGACAGTAAATACGTTGGGAAACAATTTATTTAAAAAATATACTTTATTTAAAATCGACGCATGAATGCTGAGAAGTGAAGATATAGTTTTGTAAAACATAAATGGAAAATTAAAAGTGAATTAATAATAGAAAATAGTTCTATAATCCGTCGTACCCGTATCGTATATACCCACTCGTACGTAATACTTACATTAGTACTCCTATTTACTTGGTACTGATGTCAATATTGATGTAGTTGATAGACTTAATGAAATATGGTAATCATTATGAATTTTTGTAAATGAACTTTTTGTAATACGTGTTTGTGCTAATAACTAACTGTGCTTCAGGATTCCGTACTTCAGAATGAAAAAAAACGGAATTCCTTTGTTGTCCGTCTGTCGGTCAAGACGCGTTTTTTCAACGCTTTTTTTGAACGTCCAAAGGTATCACGTTGAAATTAATACCAAATACTATGGTTCATAAGTTTGAAATAAAGATCCGGTCTTTTAAATATCACCTATTTTGACACTGACCCACTTATTAAAACTACTAAAGGTACTTTAGGTTGACCTAGAATCATGCAATTTGATATAAAGGAAGGGTTCATGGTACATAAGAGTAAAGGAAAAAAATTTAAAAAAAATTATAGCTGGATTTTCGTTTTTTTAATGGATATTTGTGATATACCTACTTCCTAAGCTTCACAAGATTACATAACGATTCGGAATCTTCGCGAAGCGAGTTCTACTCGCAATTAATCGTCTTTTTATGTTTTGTAAAATTCACAATATTATATAATTAATTACGCGATTTTTTTTCATTAATAGACTCAGCTTATTAAATAAAATCCAATAATTCGACAAATATCTTTATTTTGGTCCTCAGTCCCATCGTGTCAGATTAGAAAGACTCGACCTGTCATAGTGACAAATTAAAAATGTTTGTTTATGTGACTGGTTTATTTATCTATACATAGAATAATATACTATGTCTGTCTATGTATAGAAGATATTAACGGAAAAATTATTTAGGATAACACATAAAAAAAGTAAAAGAACGTAAAAATATTATTTTTGGAATTTTTATCCTTTTGAGTATTTGTTATATACAAATACTCAAAAGGATAAAAACGTATTACGTAAAAACTACTTACTGAATTGAGATGGATTTTCTGTAAAACATAAGGGTTAACTAGAAGTAATATTTAGCTTTTATTTGAAATGTTTCACCCGTACATACATTGGTAAAATTATAATGGCCAGATGTGAAGTGTAGAGGGATGCGGGGGAGCTAGGTGCATGAGTAAGCGATCTGAATGCCGACAAACGTATGAGGGCAGACGTCGTTGTTAGTAACACTTCGTTGTTATTCATCTTCCGCATATAAAATTGTTCGATGTTGTATACATTCGATAAAAACTTACTTACTATTCTCAATATGTCTGAACAACGAATCTTCTATCAATATTTGTAATTTAATTACTCTTATAGAATATTTAAATTACAAATATTGATAGCAGATTCAATTTTAGTATTAGATTCTATAAATTTGGTTGATACGTACTAGATAATCTATACATATAACTGCAGAATTAGCTTATCGATATATTAAAATTATTTACGAAAAAAATATTTAGGGAAACATAAGATGTCCGTTTGTTTGTCAGCCAGTGTTGTTTGTTCGCACATCATCATAAAACGGATAAAATGATTTCTACAAAGTTTTTACTGGTGAATTATGTTGGGCTAACATGTATATATATGATGGATATGTTTTATCACAATTTAATAATATTTGTTAAAGGCCTATACACGAACAAAATTGAGAACATAGTTGGCAATAGATAAGACCTTTAGAGTATAAGAAGAACTTCCACTACGAGGATTCCGTATATAGTACACTTGTTCCGACTCAACTGACAGTTAATGAGAAACAGAAAAACGTTTTTAACTGTCAGTAAGTCCGACTGACAGTCCTAACCGTGTGTGGTGTGTACGGGCGTTAGGCATATCGAGGCGATACGAGCCACGCTCCTTTGGCATATTTCTCTTGATCTGTGTACTGAACCAAAGATCAATAAAAACAGGACATTTAGGCGTAAATCAGGCATACACGCGATCACGTTCGGAAGATTGCCGCCAATCGTGTTTCGATAGCGCCACGTTAATATATTTCCGAAACTTTGTCAAAATGCCGAGTTATTCAGTATTTGCATGTAGAAACAATGACACAAAAAAACTTTAAAAGAGTGACGTTGCATATCATGTAAGTATAAGATTTGATAGGATTATCAATTTTTATACATTGTAAACTTTTTGTCATTCTATCTCGTTTTGTTTACAATATAACTATACTAGTGATGTGCAATGTCACGGCGTATAGACTAATAACGATAGGATCGTTTGAAATATTTATGCAACTGAATGTTATATCGACATTTTAGTGTTCAAACCATTGCTTTTTTTTCAGTTTACCAAATGATGCCAAAATTTTAAAAAACGCGTGTAGCGGAGAGGGCCAAATGGTTTTCTGTATAATATATTCAATTTGTGTAAATTAATTTGAAATAAATGTTTCCAGTTAACGAATTAAAATCAACTTTCTTCTTGGGCTGTGCTCATGCTTCATATTCATATACTATTCGGGCCTGCAAATTTAATAGCAATTTAATATTCATGACGCGATTGATTCAATTTTATCGTCACATATCTGTATCATAAAATTAATTTTTATTTTAGTTTTGGCCCCTATTTTTTTTAATAGTATAATAATTTTTAAAATGAAAGTTCTTTTAAATTATATATTATTGAGTGATAGGTTATAGATCAGACACCGTTTTCTCCAGAGTCATGGCATATTATTTACTTTAATGTTTTTTTGTATCTATAACCGTCTACTCTCACTCGTGATACAGTTATAGGAGCAGTTGCTTGTGAATGAAGCGCCAATGATAACATCACGTTTAATGTATGTGTGTGTACTTTAATGTTTTTTTGGGTATTGTTCCATCTATAACCGTCTACTCACACTCGTGATACAGTGATAGGAGCAGTTGCTTGTGAATAAAGCGGCAATGATAACATCACGTTTAATGTATGTTTGTGTATTTTAATGTTTTTTGTGTATTATTCCACCTATAACCGTCTATTCTCACTCTTGATACAGTTATAGGAGCAGTTGTTTGTGAATGAAGCGCCAATGATAACATCACATTTAATGTATGTGTGTGTACTTAAATGTTTTTTGTGTATTATTTCATCTATAACCGTCTACCCTCACTTGTGATACAGTGATATAAGCAGCTGCTTGTGAATAAAGCGCCAATGATAACATCACGTTTAATGTGTGTATGTGAAGGGAATCTAGTGTTCGTGGGGGTTACTTTTATTATTCGCGTGAGTAGTGGTAAACAATTTAAGTGACACTCGAACCCGCATTAAATACGTTTCATAACTTGTCTCCTTAATTATATTATCGGTGGTTTAATAGTTTTGAAAAATGAGACCGGGGGTCGAGGGATAAGGGATGTTCTTTTTGCATATTTTAGTTTTTGTCTCTAAAGTAATACTACCTAAAATTAAAAATATTTTTAATTCCCTTTTAAACGTTACATGAAATTAAAAAAAAATATTGGAGTACTTAATTTGCTGTCTGTGAAATTAATACTTAAATATTTTGAAGTATTAACTATGGAAAATATGCGGATTAATATGTTATCAATAATTAAAACAAACCACTAATCAAATTAGTGCCAAATTCCCAGTTTCTAAGTCAAATGGTTTATGAAAAAATTGGCTGTGACAAACAGATTTATATGTAGACAGAATAATTAATTTATTTGAGTTTTTCCTTTTGAGGTACGGCATCTTAGGTATAAAAGTAATAATTTAAAACTTACAAACCTTTTCCACAAGTAAACAAGTTCGAACCATATATAAAAGTAATAATTTAAAACTTACAAACCTTTTCCACAAGTAAACAAGTTCGAACCATATATAAAAGTAATACTTTAAAACTTACAAACCTTTTCCACAAGTAAACAAGTTGGAACCATGTATAAAAGTAATAATTTAAAACTTTCAAATCTTTTCCACAAGTAAACAAGTTCGAACCATGTATAAAAGTAATAATTTAAAACTTACAAATCTTTTCCACAAGTAAACAAGTTCGAACTATGTATAAAAGTTATAATTAAAAACTTACAAATCTTTTCCACAGAACAAAAGTTTTTGATTTTAAATTAGAAAATTGTTTTTATTATTTCAAATACGCGTTTATTTGTACTTTATAACGCTTTTTCACTAATTTTAAAACCTTTTAAAAACCTTGCATAAAACAATCTGTTCAAAACATATTTAATTCAATTTCATTTTGATTTCCGTTTAAAAACGGGACTTAACATTTTTATTTTATGTTTAATATCGTATGTCTTAATACATTATATACATCTATAGATTATAGCAAATGCGATGTTATAAATATTGGAAACATCTTGTAATTATGTGCACCGCTTCAGTCTACTAATGACGAGATATGCATTGCGGATAACATAAATATCGGATAACTATTATCTATACATTATAGAGAATACAATAAAATATATATTGGAAACATTATTCTTACAAATTATCTGCATCGCTTCGGTCTACTAATGAGGAGGTATACTTTACAGATAACATAAATATCGAATAACATAATATCTATACATTATAGAGAATGCGATAACATATATATTGGAAATACAATTCTTACAAATTATCTGCACCGCTTCAGTCTACTAATGAGGAGGTATGCCTTTCAGATAACATAAATATCGAATAACATAATATCTATACTTTATAGAGAATGCGATAACATATATATTGGAAATACAATTCTTACAAATTATCTGCACCGCTTCAGTCTACTAATGAGGAGGTATGCCTTACAGATAACATAAATATCGAATAACATAATATCTATACATTATAGAGAATGCGATAACATATATATATATATATATATATATATATATATATATATATATATATATATATATATATATATATGTGTGTGTGTATATATATATATATATATATATACATATATATATATATATATATATATATAAGAAATACAATTCTTACAAATTATCTGCACCGCTTCAGTCTACTAATGAGGAGGTATGCCTTTCAGATAACATAAATATCGAATAACATAATATCTATACTTTATAGAGAATGCGATAACATATATATTGGAAATACAATTCTTACAAATTATCTGCACCGCTTCAGTCTACTAATGAGGAGGTATGCCTTACAGATAACATAAATATCGAATAACATAATATCTATACATTATAGAGAATGCGATAACATATATATATATATATATATATATATATATATATATATATATATATATATATATATATATATATATGTGTGTGTGTATATATATATATATATATATATACATATATATATATATATATATATATATAAGAAATACAATTCTTACAAATTATCTGCCCAGCTTCGGTCTACTAATGAGAAGGTATGCCTTACCGATCTAAATATCAATAAAGTAGAAAGAGGGCTAAATTACGAGTATTCCAGCACTGTTTGATGGCTAACTTGAATGATATGCCGGCGTAATATATAAAGGGTAGCACCAACGACATTCATCCAACGTGTCGATAAACAATATAGCATTGCCATCAAATAATTATATTCACACCAAAGTAGCGAACTCGATTAATTTATCTCAAAAACTATGATGATATTTACAGAAATAGCGTATTTTTTTAATAAGAGAGTTGAGATCCTGTCAACTATTTAGCAACATTTAATTCAATGTAAATGTCAACACTATATAGCGTGGAAGTCCTCGATTATTTAATCTCAAAATCTATGATGATATTTATAGAAATAGTATATTTTTCAAATAAAAGAGTTAAGATCCTGTCAACTATTTAGCAACATTTAATTCAATGTAAATGTCAATACTACATAGCGTGGAAGTCCTCGATTATTTTATCTCAAAACTATGAAGATATTTATAGAAATAGTGTATTTTTTGAATAAGAGAGTTAAGATCCTGTCAACTATTTAGCAACATTTAATTCAATGTAAATGTCAACACTACATAGCGTGGAAGTCCTCGATTATTTTATCTCAAAACTATGAAGATATTTATAGAAATAGTGTATTTTTCGAATAAGAGAGTTAAGATCCTGTCAACTATTTAGCAATATTTAATTCAATGTAAATGTCAACACTACATAGCGTGGAAGTCCTCGATTATTTTATCTCAAAACTATGAAGATATTTATAGAAATAGTGTATTTTTCAAATAAAAGAGTTAAGATCCTGTCAACTATTTAGCAACATTTAATTCAATGTAAATGTCAATACTACATAGCGTGGAAGTCCTCGATTATTTTATCTCAAAACTATGAAGATATTTACAGAAATAGTATATTTTTTGAATAAGAGAGTTAAGATCCTGTCAACTATTTAGCAACATTTAATTCAATGTAAATGTCAACACTACATAGCGTGGAAGTCCTCGATTATTTTATCTCAAAACTATGAAGATATTTATAGAAATAGTGTATTTTTCGAATAAGAGAGTTAAGATCCTGTCAACTATTTAGCAATATTTAATTCAATGTAAATGTCAACACTACATAGCGTGGAAGTCCTCGATTATTTTATCTCAAAACTATGAAGATATTTATAGAAATAGTGTATTTTTCGAATAAGAGAGTTAAGATCCTGTCAACTATTTAGCAACATTTAATTCAATGTAAATGTCAACACTACATAGCGTGGAAGTCCTCGATTATTTTATCTCAAAACTATGAAGATATTTATAGAAATAGTGTATTTTTCGAATAAGAGAGTTAAGATCCTGTCAACTATTTAGCAATATTTAATTCAATGTAAATGTCAACACTACATAGCGTGGAAGTCCTCGATTATTTTATCTCAAAACTATGAAGATATTTATAGAAATAGTGTATTTTTCGAATAAGAGAGTTAAGATCCTGTCAACTATTTAGCAACATTTAATTCAATGTAAATGTCAACACTACATAGCGTGGAAGTCCTCGATTATTTTATCTCAAAACTATGAAGATATTTATAGAAATAGTGTATTTTTCGAATAAGAGAGTTAAGATCCTGTCAACTATTTAGCAATATTTAATTCAATGTAAATGTCAACACTACATAGCGTGGAAGTCCTCGATTATTTTATCTCAAAACTATGAAGATATTTATAGAAATAGTGTATTTTTCAAATAAAAGAGTTAAGATCCTGTCAACTATTTAGCAACATTTAATTCAATGTAAATGTCAATACTACATAGCGTGGAAGTCCTCGATTATTTTATCTCAAAACTATGAAGATATTTATAGAAATAGTATATTTTTTGAATAAGAGAGTTAAGATCCTGTCAACTATTTAGCAACATTTAATTCAATGTAAATGTCAACACTACATAGCGTGGAAGTCCTCGATTATTTTATCTCAAAACTATGAAGATATTTATAGAAATAGTGTATTTTTCGAATAAGAGAGTTAAGATCCTGTCAACTATTTAGCAATATTTAATTCAATGTAAATGTCAACACTACATAGCGTGGAAGTCCTCGATTATTTTATCTCAAAACTATGAAGATATTTATAGAAATAGTGTATTTTTCGAATAAGAGAGTTAAGATCCTGTCAACTATTTAGCAACATTTAATTCAATGTAAATGTCAACACTACATAGCGTGGAAGTCCTCGATTATTTTATCTCAAAACTATGAAGATATTTATAGAAATAGTGTATTTTTTGAATAAGAGAGTTAAGATCCTGTCAACTATTTAGCAACATTTAATTCAATGTAAATGTCAACACTACATAGAGTGGAAGTCCTCGATTATTTTATCTCAAAACTATGAAGATATTTATAGAAATTGTATATTTTTCGAATAAGAGAGTTAAGATCCTGTCAACTATTTAGCAACATTTAATTCAATGTAAATGTCAACACTATATAGCGTGGAAGTCCTCGATTATTTTATCTCAAAACTATGATGATATTTATAGAAATAGTGTATTTTTTTAATAAGAGAGTTAAGATCCTGTCAACTATTTAGCAACATTTAATTCAATGTAAATGTCAACACTACATAGAGTGGAAGTCCTCGATTATTTTATCTCAAAACTATGAAGATATTTATAGAAATTGTATATTTTTCGAATAAGAGAGTTAAGATCCTGTCAACTATTTAGCAACATTTAATTCAATGTAAATGTCAACACTACATAGAGTGGAAGTCCTCGATTATTTTATCTCAAAACTATGAAGATATTTATAGAAATTGTATATTTTTCGAATAAGAGAGTTAAGATCCTGTCAACTATTTAGCAACATTTAATTCAATGTAAATGTCAACACTATATAGCGTGGAAGTCCTCGATTATTTTATCTCAAAAACTGTGATATTTTTAGAAATAGTATATTTTTCGAATAAGAGAGTTAAGATCCTGTCAACTATTTAGCAACATTTAATTCAATGTAAATGTCAACACTATATAGCGTGGAAGTCCTCGATTATATTATCTCAAAAACTATGATGATATTTATAGAAATAGTGTATTTTTTTAATAAGAGAGTTAAGATCCTGTCAACTATTTAGCAACATTTAATTCAATGTAAATGTCAACACTACATAGAGTGGAAGTCCTCGATTATTTTATCTCAAAACTATGAAGATATTTATAGAAGTAGTATATTTTTCGAATAAGAGAGTTAAGATCCTGTCAACTATTTAGCAACATTTAATTCAATGTAATGTAAATACTACATAATATCAGTCAATTTGAATTGCTTTTTCGCCTACTGTTACTTATACATAAACAAACAATTAAGGGAGGGGGAACATTGCTCGTGACGCAAGAAAAAAAATATAATTTTCACGGCTCTGATACAACCATATACCCAAGTGCAATTGAAAACACTTTCGTATTGACAAACAAGGATTAAATTAAATTTGTTCTCTTAATGCGCTAAAAAAATAAGTAACTCTTTAAAAATAAACACAGCAAAGAAGCCTAGCGAAAATAGGTCTCGCGTTACAAATACAGGATTTAATTTAAAAAAGTATGTATTATATGGAATATAAAAAAAAACAATCAATTCACCGATTGGCAATCAGGAAACAGCAAAAAAAATAAAATATAATTTGTAACCATAAACTTAAAAAAAATAAGAAATCATCTGTAAAAATAAACGGTTAAATGACATTGGAAATTTTTTAAAATGAATATCTTTTCGCTGGTTTTGAGTTTTATGTGGTTTTTTTCGACTACTCTGTTGGATCTGTGAGTATCTTGGTTTAGTGTGTTACACCTATAGATGAAGGATATAACGAGTTCTCTTCTCTTCTCGATTTCTCTGGTCAAATATTTCAAATATTATTTTTTTATTATTGTAACACCTCGGCCCAACACTAAACGGACTTCTTTGAAAATGTTATGTTGGTTATGAAGATAGTTTTAAACGTTCTAAAATATAATCAGTTAACAAAAACTGTTTGGTTCTTAGAAAGACACCATTTAAAAACAGGGAAAAACGTGACGGTTATGCTAATATAGAAACTATTAAAATGTTAAAAAACAAATTCAAAAAAATCCTTTGAATCGTTGCTTTTATTCAACATTTTCAATTTCGTCACCTATCATAATTCTATCATTTTTTAGGTATTTTAGGATTTGCTCTATAATTTTTTCCAAGGTATTGTTGAATTTGTTTTTAAACTTCATTTTAATTGTTGCTTTTATTCAACATTTTCAGTTTTGTCACCTATCATAATATTATAATTATTTATAAGATATTTTTGAATTTGTTTTTTAAACTTTATTTAAATTGTTGCTTTTATTTAAGATTTTCAATTTTGTCACCTATCATAATTCCATAATTTTTTTATAGGTATTTTTGAATTTGTCTTTAAACTTCATTTAAATTGTTGCTTTTATTCAATATTTTCAATTTTGTCATCTATCATAAGTCTATAATCTTTTATTAGGTATTTTTAAATTTATTTTATAAAACATCATTTAAATTGTTGGTTTTATTCAACAAATTCATTTTATGCATATTTTTAAAGCGACCTTTCAAAAGTTTTTTATTTGTGTGAGGAGCTGCGGTGGAGTAAATAGTTTTTTTTCCCGTATCTCTACGTCTTTAACTAACGATTTAAATTTGAAAATCAATTTTTTATTAGAATGTTACCAACTAGCCCAAAGCCAAGTTCTAAGCAATGAGCCTTAGGAACATGTTTTATTAAATATCATATTTATTTATAAAGCACATATATTTTTAAAAATCTGCTCATTAAAACCTTTAACCTGATGTCCATCTGGGTAGCTTTTTTGAATTATTACTTTTTTATATAGGACAAAATGGCGACTCTCAGCCGCCATATTGTATGATCGTAACGTCATTTGTCGAGATCTGATTATCCATTCCTGCTATAGAAACATCCAGACACAGCCACATACATACGTAGGTTCCCAAATGTAATTCTTGACATGCCCCAGTCGAGTAAAAGTTAAATGCGCACATACATCTCCCGACCGAAATTTAAAAAGTTCAGGACATTTTAGGGATCGTAAAAGAATATATCAGTGCCATCTAGTGATTAATTAAATAACTTTTATTTACACTAATATTTTCGTTTAAGTCTCTGTAACGTACATATTAAAATCAATCAAAATTATTTACAATGCTAAAAACACAGTGTTGAATAAAGCAATTTAATAACTAATAAAAACAATAAATATTGTTTAAATTTTTTAAAAACCGAATCTCGTATTGACTCGTAACATAACCTCTTTTATTCAAAAAAGTTTATTATTTTCTGTCGATAAAATACTGCATCGATATTCACACGCATATAACCAAAATCCTCAAATATTTCGTTTTCAAGCGACCTTTATATTTCTTGTCACTATAAGATAGAAACTATAATAGGACAGAAATTTGATTTTAGAGTTTGAATTCGAATTTCTTTGTTCTTAATTTCAAATTAACAGGCGAGCTAAGCCACACGTAACAGCCAGTAATATAATAAATAAGTTTCATTTCTAACAATGTTCTCTTTGTTTCATTTTGCTGATTCAAGGAAATCCGTAGAAATAACATTTACAACTGTCATAAAAATAACTTGACTTTTCATAAAGAAAATACAATATTTCACGGATTAATATGTTGAGTCTGTGTATGGAGGATACAACGGGACATAATCTGCACTTTGTTTCATCTTTCTGGTTCAAAGGGTTCCGTAAAAACATCGTTTAAAAAATGTTATGAAAAATAACTTGACTTCATAAAACGATATAGGAGTTCTTTTTTGTTTGATAGGTTATATAAATTAAATTTTAAATAGTTAATTTTTTTCGTTTTCTCTGGTTGAGTATATCATTTTTATTCTTGTAACACCTCGACCCAACACTTAACGGACTTCTTTGAAAATGTTATGTTGATTATGAAGATAGTTTTTAAACGTTCTAAAATGTAATCAGTTAACAAAAACTGTTTGGTCCTTACGCGCCTCCCTATATGTCACGCGCTTAAATATTGAATCTTTATATTGTTAGTTTTGTTTTCAAAATCCAACAATTACAGGGGCTTTCGGGGAAATTTGATTTTAGAATTTGAATTCGAATTTATTTGTTCTTAATTTCAAGTTAACGGGCTAGCTAAGCCACAAGTAACAGCCAGTAATATAATAAATAAGTTTCATTTCTAGCAATTTTCATTACTTCATTTACTTTCTTGTCTGTTTATGTATTTCTATGCACTTGGATTTATTTTGTTAGTAAGTTATTTATAACGAAAGGAAAACACACTAAAATATTAAATAAATGTTGGTTTTATCATAAATATGTCAGTGTGGTATAGTCAATATATTATAAGTAGTCTCGTATCATCTAAGCCTGTACCGAAACTTTTCCGCGCAATTTTAAATTCAAAAACAACAATCAACGGCTGAGCGACCTTGACAGACATTTCCAATAGCTGGTATGCGTGTGGCTGATTAGCGCGGCACTCCTCTGAGCAGGGATTGTGCTTTATCTTCCGAGCGATAACATCGCGTCGCCCGACATTCATAAACACTAATTCTTTGTCTCGATTGCGTAACGCGACGGCGATATCGGACGATTGTTGCAATCCGACCGCCCGGTGACAACAGCAGACGCGAACTTCTTTCCGGGTTCGCGCTTATCAGAATTGGATGAATTGCGACTGGCTTGCGAAATTGAACGAGGCGCTGGTGACAGATGAAAATGTTTAGACGAGAATCATTTTTAGACTAATTATATAAAATTATTTACTGCCAACGATTTCGAGGTAGCTTGGCAGGGTTTAAAAACATTGGAGTCATCGACACCTAGAATTAGCAGGCCAAAATAATATCTTTATTCTAATTCCTAACTTTCCTTACTATTATTGTTTCTAAACACAATATCTATATAATTATAACTATGAAAATTAATCTCTTTGTTTATCTTGTTTTTAAGCCTGAGTTACTCAATCGGTTTCTGTGGAATTTTGCACATATTTTGTCTACATTCTTGAAATAAATATAGGATCCTTTAAATAATTTTTATCCCAAAATGTATTTTTCTATAAATAAAATCATCCCGTTAGGTATAAGATCATGAATATAAATATGTCCATTTTTGGTTTTAATAACATTATTCACGAAACTACAAAATAGTTACTAATTTGACAAAAATACATTTATAACTCATATTAATTCGAAACAAAGTTTGTGTATCCTAAAACCAGTTAAAAATGTCCAATGCTGACATCCAATACTTTCACAAGAACGTCATTTTAAAATTATGCGACCAATTTTTTCCTTTTCCACGCGAGCGAAGCTGCAGGTCAAAGCTAGCTTACATTGTTTTAAATCTATAAGAAATGAATGGAAATCACACACTGCGAAATACATTTTTCTCATCCATTAAATATGTATTTATCTATCCAGAAAGAAATTTACCAATTAAATATAACATAAAAATCTAACCTAATTGACTGACAACTCCAGGGTTGCCATATGTAAAATCACTTTTTCCGGGACATTTCTACTATATCTATAACTACCAGTGATTTAAGAAAAAAAATTAGTTTGACCCAACAAAAGGTTTTTTTAAATATTTAATTATGTTATTAATTATTTAATTATGTTCATGTTTTGATTTAGTTATTTTAATAAATTGAAGTTGAATTCTAACTCTTCGTAATTTATTTGAATTTAAAATTATGCCTTGATTTGATCCGTAACATGCGATTCCGGTCTTTCCATTGATCAATCTAGCAAAATGTAATGCAGCTATGGCATGTATAGGTTCACGAAAAATACCAATAAAGACAATTTTAAAGAATTACCATATTTTTTTACATTTCCGGTACAAATTTATTACATTCCTGGACACGGGACAATATCACAAATTCCGGAAATCCCGGACATCTGGCAACCCTAGACCACGCCCAACCTTAACCACTGTCACCAAAACTTGGTGACAATTTTGAAAATTAAAATTTTTTTGGTTACTTGTTTTTATATAAGATAGGGATAGATCCCTATTGTTCCTCTATTTTTAATAAGAAAGACTTTTTTTAAATCTCGTTCCTAAAAGCGTAAAAAGATTACAGAGCTCTCCATGGGTTTGTCCACTCTCCTCTGAAGAACGGTTAAATTATATATTTCATAAAATAAAGTAATATTTGTTAAAAAAATTTAAAATTCCACACGGACGATATCGCGGAAAAATTCCCATTCTTCACAGCCAAATCTTTTTAATGTTATTTATTTTAATTTTCCAAAAACGCCACGTGCGTTAACATGATATGAGTTTTCTGAGGTGCCATCTGTTATCAAATAAATTAACCATGATATATTTATTTTAAGCTTCTTATAAATATAATACATACATAACATAAGGCGAATTTACATGTGTTCTTATGTTTTTGTGAAGACACTCGTAAACTTGATAAGCCACTATCTTGATTTATAAATAGAAATGCAAAAATCATATTTTTAAGAAAAAAAATTACATTTTTGGTCATAAAAATCATCTTCCCATAAATATTTTGATGAAATTAAAAGTAAACGATGCAGAACTTTCGTTATTTTAGCAAAATTAAAATATTTTCTCGTGTTTGTTAGGGACGTACTCAATTTATTTAAGTTTTGTCTAAAAGATACCCTAATGAGATTTTCTGTGAGAAAACGAATTGAGATGCATTATTGGGCTTAGCAAGAGTCGATTGTGTGAGCTTTTGAAATTAGAACAAGAAACTAGACAAAAGATGCTAAATATTTATAAGGAACTGCCAAATATAAATTACATCCAGATCGGTCTATTGATAAAATTCAACATGGACGGTACACGCGTACACGCACACAAGCACACCTCCCACGGGTGTACCCACGCACACGCATATACGAGCATGCACGCGCAACACGCGCCACGTACACACACACACACGACTTTTACCTATAATGCCACCCGAACTGAAGTTCGAATTTTTAAACGATGACAAGCCATACTTCCCCCACTCCTTATGTCGCTCGAAAGTAAAATTGTGCGTAAAAACCCGCAGGTTTAAAGTAAATGATTTTACTCTGAATACGATATTAACTAAATTATTTACATCAAATATACGTTATCAACGCTATTACGTTGATAACGCGACTAATCTCTAGCGATATTTATTCGTGCGTTGCACGCTTCATTTTAGTATATTTCCCACTTTCATATAGGGGAGGGTCGGTGAATTGCGGGCTTAAGTAAAATAAGTAAAAAGTTAAAAAAAATAAAAATTAATGTTGGCAATACTTATGCCAACATTGATTTGTTTTTAATCAGAAAGTGTTACGGTATACTTATTCGTCATTAATGTTAATAGCAATTGCTATTAACAATTTTTTTTAAATCAGTAATTACCCATGGTGCCTTCATGGCCCATTTTTTGTCCGGAAAAACCGGAACTAGTCTAAAATAAAAAATCCTGAAAAAATGACACCTAGTTTGAAATATAAATATCGCCGTTACTCCAAATTCGTTTACCCGTTTGAAGTAAATCCGATATTATTTATAGATTTTTATTATTTATAGATTTTCAGGTTAAATCTTAAACAAATTCAAAATTACGACGAAGGGATATTACAAAAAAAATCTAAAAAGTTTGAGAAGATTTACCTCTTTGCAACGATGCGCGATATTTTCTTGTAACTTTTATTCCTTGCTGAAAACGTCACGAAAAGTCATGCGATAGTATCGCCATATGGAGGGAAATGTGAACAAATTAAATATTGTTCTATCCGAATTTTGGCCGCATTCATAATTACCTCACTATCCCCTGCACTTTATTATTAAATAAACCGTGCACACAAAATGACACTGCGTCAATTCGATATGAAAGAGACGCAATATAATCTTTATAAGTTTGCTTGATAAGTTTACGCACCGACGCTCGACTTCCGCCTCAATTTTGTTGACCTTGTTTTTACTTATTTACAGCCACGAAAATACAAACGTTATAGACACAACTACCCTTTGATTGTTGTTGATGATAGAGGCTAGAACAATTCATACAATATTCTAATAACTAAAAATTAATCGGCTCTATAATTACCATCTTCTTTAATAACCACACAATCCAATACCTATAATTACTATCTTGTTTAATAAACACACAATCCAATACCTATAATTACCATATTGTTTAATAACCACACAATCCAATGCCTATAATTACCATTTTGTTTAATAACCACACAATCCAATACCTATAATTACCGTTTTATTTAATAACCACACAATCCAATACCTATAATTACCATTTTCTTTAATAACCACACAATCCAATACCTATAATTACCATCTTGTTTAATAACCACGCAATCCAATGCCTATAATTACGATTTTGTTTAATAACCACACAATCCAATACCTATAATTACGATTTTGTTTAATAACCACATAATCCTATACCTATAATTACCATTTTGGTTAATAACCACATAATCCAAAACAGAATAATTAATGCAAAAATATTCCTTCTAACACGCATTTTTTTCTTTAATTGTATAATATAATATACAAATGTCTCAGTAGAGAACATAATGTACATAAGTCTTAAATAATTATGTTATCGGTTTAAAGATCATTCAGTCCGCAATTAAAACGTTCATTATATATTGCGATTAGTGAAAATATGAACAAGCAAAATATTTCAAAGCACATAAAATTATGTATCAATGGTTATCATATAGATAAACCACGGTGAAACCTAGTCGCACCGTTTGCTGGATAATGGAGGAAGTCAAAAAACATTTGTTTTTCGGTTGCTTTTGAATCGTTCATTTAATTTTGCGATTATTAAAAATATGAACTAGCGAAACATTTCAAAGCACGTAAAATTCTGTATCGATGGTTAACAACCCGATAAACCATGATGAAACCTAATTCCAAATGGAGGAAGTAAAAAAATATTTGTTTTTCAGTTGCAGTTAATGTCATTTTGCAATTAATAAAAATATGAACTAACAGAACAGTCCAAAGCACATAAAATTCTGTATCGATTGTTATAAACCATGTACACCATTATGCAACCTATTCACATCATTTGCTGGGAAATGGAGAAAATAAAAAAAAACATTTTTCATTCGCAATTGAATCATTAATATCGTTTTGCTGTAAATACAAATATGAACTAGCAAAATATTCCAAAGCCTAACAAATTCTGTATCCATGGTTATCAATCATATAATCTATGGTGAAAGCTAGTCTCATTATTTGCTGAGAAATAGATATAGATATTATATAAATTAAACAAAATACTAATTTGTCAGCGGTACTTAATGGTTCATTTCATTTTACGTTTACCAAAAATGAATAAGCTAAACATTTCAAAGCACACCAAATTCTGTACCAATTATAATCAACCAGATAAAACATGATGGAACCTAGTCCCACCATTTACTGCGAAATAATCTTTTCCCAATAAAAAAATACTGTCTAAAAAGATATAATAAAAGTTGGCGGTTATATAATAAGGCTATCATTCCAAAGCACAGCAAATTCTGTAATAATGATAATCGATCAAATGAAACATGGTGGATATTAGTCCCGCCATTTACTGCGAAATAATTTTTTCCCAATCAAAAAATACTGTCTAAAAAGATATAATGAAAGTTGGCGGTTATATAATAAGGCTATCATTCCAAAGCACAACAAATTCTGTAATAATGATAATCGACCAAATGAAACATGGTGGAACCTAGTCCCACCATTTACAGAGAAATAACTATTTCCCAATAAAAAATACTGTCTAAAAATATAAGGAAGGTTGGCGGTTGGATTGGTAGAAACGGAATTTTTGATCGACTCAAATAATTTCCTGACCGTTCAACTGGTAAAACGCATAGACAATAATTTACACAGAGAAATAACTATTTCCCAATAAAATAATACTGTCTAAAAATATATGGAAGGTTGGCGGTTGGATTGGTAGGAACGGAATTTTTGATCGACTCAAATAATTTCCTTACCGTTCAACTGGTAAAACGCATAGACAATAATTTACACAGAGAAATAACTATTTCCCAATAAAAAAATACTGTCTAAAAATATAAGGAAGGTTGGCGGTTGGATTGGTAGGAACGGAATCTTTGATCGACTCAAATAATTTCCTTACCGTTCAACTGGTAAAACGCATAGACAATAATTTACACAGAGAAATAACTATTTCCCAATAAAAAATACTGTCTAAAAATATAAGAAAGGTTGGCGGTTGGATTGGTAGAAACGGAATCTTTGATCGACTCAAATAATTTCCTTACCGTTCAACTGGTAAAACGCATAGACAATAATTTACACAGAGAAATAACTATTTCCCAATAAAAAAATACTGTCTAAAAATATAAGGAAGGTTGGCGGTTGGATTGGTAGGAACGGAATCTTTGATCGACTCAAATAATTTCCTTACCGTTCAACTGGTAAAACGCATAGACAATACTTTACACAGAGAAATAACTATTTCCCAATAAAAAAATACTGTCTAAAAATATAAGGAAAGTTGGCGGTTGGATTGGTAGGAACGGAATCTTTGATCGATTCAAATAATTTCCTTACCGTTCAACTGGTAAAACGCATAGACAATACTTTACACAGAGAAATAACTATTTCCCAATAAAAAAATACTGTCTAAAAATATAAGGAAGGTTGGCGGTTGGATTGGTAGGAACGGAATCTTTGATCGACTCAAATAATTTCCTTACCGTTCAACTGGTAAAACGCATAGACAATAATTTACACATAGATTACGATGTAAATTTGTTAGTAAGTAGTGTAATTTTTATACACTTGATTAAATAAGTACAATAAGCAAAGGTATAGGATAGTGATGTGAATTATTAACTGTTATCCTTTATTTAGTTGAAAGAAAACCTATTCTTTTCATATATAGTAACAAATGACAACGGTATAGCCAAAAGTTTAAATCTATTAACACTCGGCACCGATATCACCTTACACAGTCACTATATATCTACAAGAAACAAACTATTTAACAGTTGTAAAGATATTTAAAATACATGATAATAAGGCGCTTTGCAACTGACAGACAGAATTAAATGAAACTACGTGATGTAGTATTATTTCTACTTTCTTTAATTTCTTTACCACGACCTAGGTTTCGTTGTATTATAACATCTTCAGGTGGGCTATTAGCAAAGATGAAACATGGTGGAACCTAGTATCTCTAAATATAATCTTGCCCACCTGAAGATGTATAATCTTTGCTGATAGCCCACCTGAAGATGTTGTAATACAACCGTGTCGTAGTAAAGAACTTAAAGAAAGTAGAAATAATACTACATCACGTAGTTTCATTTAATTGTGAATGATATAATTTTAAATGAACAATATAACCAGCCCTCCGAGAAGAGTTCTTAGAAGACAAGGCCTATCTATCCATTGGAATCTCTTTTATATATATGCTTACTTAGACTGTTTCCATAGTCCGCATATGACCGCTACTTGGAGCCATTTTTTTCGTTTTATAAGAGTGTCTATTTAATATAAAGTTTTTATATATTAAAAGTTTAAGAACAAAAAATTAATATGAGAACCATCAGAAATAGCTCGTTGCAGAAACATAATTTATAAAGTGAGAATTATGTTTTTTATTTTTTTTTCATTAAATGATTTATTTACTGTTTCCTAATCGCTCCCTGAAATTTGATCAGTCATCAAAATGTAACCTAGTATATGAAACGTTATATTAATTTTTTTTTAATTAAACCCTAATTTAAAAAACTTCGTAACAACCTGCAATAATATCCACATATAAATATTAATCTAAAATTATAACTTAGAATAAATCGTTTTTAAATTAAATAAAAAAGCCTTGAAGAATACATTTATGGTAAACTCTAAGATGACCACCCCCTTAAGAATTGTTGAAGCAGAGGGCTTGGAAAATTTGAGGGAAATCTGTTAAAAATTGTGGGAAACTATAAAAAATATCCAGATACACAAGTTTAAGCGATTAGACAAGCTAGAAAGATCGGCATACTAGATTACAGAACTTGGCCTAATATTCTGTAAGCTAGTATACCATAAAAAAAATAACAGGGTATCTGAGGATCGCCACGACAAATGGCAGAAGAAAAACTTCTGATAGTTCCAATTGACTTCATTGGACGAAATTAAAAGCATTAAGTCTAATAAAATGATTACTTCTTACGTGACAATTACTGCTGTAACATCGTTACGTTCAGGGTCGGATTGGGCTGGAAGTGCCCGAGTGGCAATCCACAAGCTTGGGATAAGGGAAAATGGGATACTATCAGATAATAATGAAATATACAAATTATTAATTTTCAATTATATATATTATTAGATAAATGTAGTTCTTAAAAAGTACTTAAAAACCGCGTCGAATGCCCTCAAAATCGGTTAATTCATTTAAAAGATATTGCCGTACAAAGTTTTCAAAAAAGTGCCTTTTCAAATAACTTTCAAATATCTTGATGGAACAGTATTTTTGAATAGAAATTATTTATTGTACAAAAAACAGAATGAATGCCCCAATTCAGTTAATCGCTCGGTAAATATTGTTTTTCAGAAACATAAAAAAGCGCCATTATTATTTTCTTGACTTCGGAGAGCTCAATAAATAAAAACAGAAATATTTTTGAGCGCTTTGAGCTCAAAAACAGCGGAAAGTTTCAAACATCCGGTCAACCATTTTTTACAATTTTTCCGTTTCATTACTCTCTAAGTATGCATGAACCATTTTACATGTAAGTCGTCAGCCAGGGGGTAGGTACCTACCTACCCCCTGGCTGACGACTCCCGCGCAGGCTAGGGCCCGCATGAGCAAACGCCACCTCGACTATATGGCCAGTCCGACACTGATTACATTTGTAATGTTGAGTTTATTGACTTGTACATATAATTAATATTTAATAGTAATAGACAATAATTGTATTAATTAAAGATAGTTATTTCAATTTACTTATTAATAATGTAGTTATCGTGTAAAACGCGTCGTCGAAGAAATTCATACATTTTTTGATATATTATTCAAACTATAAATATATCTACTTTATTTTAAAATGAAAAAAATTATTTACCGTTTAATTTTGGTAAAAATCGCTCTCAAAAATGATAAGTACACAACACTTATTCTTTTTTTAAAAACGCGTAGAGCGATTTGTCTAAAAAACTAAGTCCGTTTAAAATAATGTGTATATATATATATATATATATATATATATATATATATATATATATATATATATATATATATATTTACACAAATATATTATATCTCAAAAAAAAACTATAAATGACATAATAATGACATATCGTCGTCGTGGTGTGTCGGATCGATCACAAGGCATACGACCTTTAAGGACGCGGCGCACCGTGAGGACCCGGATTCGATTCCCAGTCGTTCATTGAATGGAGCTGCACTGGTGTTATGGTTGGCTGTAAGAGATTGCCCTCGTAGCAATAAGTCCGCGATATGTGTCACATTAAAATAGATAAATAAATAAAACAGAATTAATACCCTTTATATGAGTTGATCTGAAAAAAATTATTCAAAAGTTATAATAATGTCTTTGATTAGGTGCAAAAGAAATACTTATCACTGTATAAAATAAAAAGTCATACTATACAATAATGTAATTTATGAATGTTTTTATATAAATTAGTCGACCTATCATGATAAAGTCTAGATATACGGACATAAGAAGCAAGAGTACATATCTACCTACTAAAGATAGTCCACACTGTTGTAAAACGCTCAACTAAAAAGAGTCATTTAGATAGAAACAATGGAACCCTCTCCAAATTCAATACATTCTTCATTTCATGAATTATATTTAGATAAAAATTGATATAAACATCTAATCATTTGGTTTTTATAAGTGTTTTTAATTAAGCTCAACAACTCTTACTGCAACGTGACATGTACGTTCGCAAGGAATGTCATGATGGTCGTCACGTACGCCATTATAGTATTCTCTGGTGTAGTGGTAAATGCGTCTGATCAGAGTCTTCCCTTGCAAAATAGCGAAAAATTGTTATTCAATTGTGCTATGTATAACATCTAGGGGAGAGACACTTAACGTGATGTATACAAAAGTGAAACTTCTTAGGTTTCGATAATGAATAAGTGGACGAGAATTGGGAATACAATTTTAAGGTCGCGTCACGTTTAGGCCCATTTATTTACATGACAGAGAAGAAAGGTATGACGTAGAGAAAAAGAGCTATATATTCCGATGCCATGCACGTGGAGCAAAAGAGAGCGACATATATACAACGATACAAAGCGATTGAATAAGATAGTGTGCGCATGCTCGCGTTGTAGATGTATGCCTCAAACGCTACATATGAACAGCTAAGGTACCACGAATACGTTGTGTTGTTAATATTTATCATTGTGTTTTGTAATTATTTTAATTGACATTTGTCTATGTAAATTTACAGGATATATATTTTATTAGATGTTTACGTCGCTTTATAGACATTTTATTAATTTTTCTGAATGTGTAGTATTCAAGTCGTCTTACACAAATATAGTGTAATCTATAAATTTACACTTAGTATGTTCTCTCTCTCTGTTGTTTTACCCTTACTGTATTCTTACAAATTGAGGTTTAAATCGCCAAAGAAGTTTCACTTCTACCACGTGTTTTGTAATTATTGACATTTGTCTATTTAAATTTACATGATATGTACGTATGAAATGATATGTATACGTCATCAAAATAAAAGTTGCACGCGATTTATTTTAGTTTTCATTGAAATTATCACATTTCCGTTATATGCCTTTGGTAGTGAATCTTTTTGGGAGTCATGAAAATAAAATTTTCTAGGTCGTAACGTTTTTCATGCAACGTTTTCGTGATTTCAAAATGTAAAAAATCTATCGCAAGAATGACGGAAAAACCGAGAGAGATAGATGAACACGATAAAATAAGACAAGAAGTGTACGCATGCGCGAAAATAAATAAAAATGGCGCTCACTACTGCTATCAGCTGTTTTGCATGTTAGTTACGCCAAAAGTAAACTATCTAAATTTTGTCGATTTATTTGTCTATTTATGATTAATTTGTTAGTAATTTTGTGTGTAATTCATCTAATATAATACTGACAACGTATAAACTTAATTGATTTATAAATCCGTAGTGAACCCGCACATATAGTCGTCGCAAATATAATTTACAACAGACGCAATACGTCACGACTTCCTTCAGCCGCATTTTGCCGTGTATTATTGCATTTTGCCATATATTACTACATTTAGCCGTGTATAATTTGTGTACTAGCATCATGGCTATTTTTTTTTAATTGACAATTATCTTTACAAATTTATATGAAGATTTTGTTAGATGTTCATGTCAACTTGAAATAATATTTTATAAATTTTTCTAAATGTATTTGATGTAATTTTATACTTAAAATTTTCTTACACGAATTTACTATAAGCTGTAGACTTACATCTAGTATATTTTTATAATATTTAACTCAAAAAATTCTACCCTTAAGGGCGTTTGCAGCCGTGAAGTAGGCTCATGTGATGCATGTAGCACACGCATGCGCAAGTGCTGCTTGTATTTCAATAGTGAGCAATATTTATAGTTAATTATTATTTATCTCTCTCTCTCTCTCTCTCTCTCTATCTCTCCACCATTTTACACCTTACTACATACTTATAAGTTTCACTTCTGCCATGTGTATTGAGTTACACGTGATTTTTTTTTGCGTGTGCTTATGACCACACGACAGAAATTAAAATTTCTAATTTTAAAATACATCATCATCATCATCATCATATATATTAATACGCTAAGGTTTTAAGATGTTACTCTCCCTTTTTAGAAAAAACCTCACAACTAATCCACATAAATTATATATCATTTTATAGATAATTGCTTGCTCTACCGGCATCCACAACTAAAAAATTTATTATTGCTATTGTTTTTGCAAATTAATTAATTATTAAAATTATATACACAAAACAGCAATGCTGCCATCTAACGGCTCAACGTCAATACGATTGACGGTCGGTAAAATTTTTGTTTAATTTCAAATCCACTCACGTATAAATAAAGTGGCGCTTTAGCTCAATGCTTTTGATACTTGCGCCTCTATATGTCAATTTTAGTAAAATATTTGTTTGATCTGTCATCTGAGCTTCATAATGGAATAAATAATGCGAAGACTTCGCACGGGTCACGCTAGTAATATTAAAATACAATAACATACGCGTATTATATTGAAATATTAATCAAAAATAGAACGTAATTCTTAAAACGATGCACTCCGTGTTCGACAGTGAACTCATTTGGCCGATTGCGAAGGGAGCCGAATTTACCCGTAAGAATGAAACAATAGGCTTATGGAAACCGAAATAGGTTATAAAATACTTTAGATTCAAATTTAACTAAATGTCTAAAAAAGGCGTATGGTGCGTCTAAAAAAATAGTTTACTTGGCCGATGCCGAAGAGAGCCAAGATTATCCGATTCAGCGTCAACGACCCCAGCGTGACGGATTAGTTTCATTCACTGCTGAGAAAAAGTGCGCGGGTGCGCCTAAAAACGTTTTCACTTCAAAAGTATTTCAATTACTATCAATGTCTATACTTAGATATAACCCTTGCGAATTCCTTCGATTCGCTTCAAAAATTATTTTAAAAGCGAAATATCTCTACAACTTAGCGGCATACACTGCAAGCTAATATTCATACGAAAAAGTATAAGGCTTGGAAATAAGAGCCCAGATCCGATTCCATTAATTGAGATATAAACGAAAATACAAATCCTGCCATTATAACAATTTAATTTGTCGATATAACTATGTAACAACAACTATACCGTCTACAAATTAAAAACGCAATTACAGAATTCGAAAATAGATGGCGCCAGTAATTTGCGTGCGAATCAATAATTTTGATATTCAATTTAAATTTATGACAGCAATTGGTTTTGATAGCAGCTGTGCGCTATTAAAATAAACTGCTAGCATCCATAAGCGCTTCGTTCGATTGAAATAAATTTTTAAAATGCATCCCTAATAAATTACAAATTCCCTGAACGTGACAGCACGGTTCGATATTTATTTACTATTGACTTTTTATATAACGGAGCATGTATCAGTTTCCGTGTACATAATGTAACTCGTTTCAGGTGTTATATAAAAGTATATTTGTAAAAATTTAATTACGATAAATCATAACTTATAATTTCGCTGGCTATATTATCCACTCCCTCCTATACTATTACTTTCGCAGCAATTTCATTCCGATATTGCCTTCACACGCTGAAGTTGATATCATTTTAGGGTTTCATAGTAAAAAGAGAAACCCTTCTAAGTCGTCCTATCCGCCTGTCTATCATAAATTTACAATCCCTACAATTTTAAATAAAATTTTCCAGGTAGTTGGTTCGGATAGCGATTTCAATTATTAGATAGCTAAAATTAAAAACAATTTAATGTATCTGAGATGTAAGTACCTAGAATAAGGACCATGTGAGAAGTATTGAGGTCGCATAAGTAATATGCAACTTCTATATACGTAACATATAGGATATATATACGTAATATCGGCCCATAAGTAATAAATATAATAACTTTTGATTACCTACTCGTATCACTGCAGTGTTTTTGTTTTGATGTGAAACATCTAATGGCGGGTTTGGATGGGAGTTAAAACGTTCTGATGGCACGTCGCGAACTACCATTTGGCCAACTTCGCGTCTTATCGGTTCTTTCCGACTTAATTCGGCCAATTCGCGTCTTATCGACTCTTTCCGACTTAATTCAGCCAGCTTCGCGTCTTGTCGGTTAACAGCATAATAAAATTAAAATTATATTTTCAATAGATTGTTAGGAAATATCTCTGTGATAAATTATTTCATAAAAATAAAATAATAAAATTACCTTAATATTTGCTTATTAACAACTATCTTAATATTTGTTTTTTCGTTTTCAATTCGTTAAAATAATGATATAACAATATAAAAAAATTAGATGTTTCACATTTGCCAGGCGTTCCATGACGGCTTACAATATTTAACACATGAATAAAATACTATTTTAAGCCATTTGTCAGCTACACATGAAAAAATATAAACGAAATGGAGAAACTACTTAAAGGCAATCATATAATTAATGTAACACAATTTAAATCTTAAATAGAAATTGAAATTTCTAGCCAAAATTGCGAATTTCAATGATAAACACCTTAAAATGAAATGCAAAAACGAAATCGTTATGAATTATGAAAATTGCAAAACTATGTTAATTATTTAATAATTGACAAAAACATGTTACTCTAAAAAAAACAATATTTACATTGAATTGCGGACTTGCACTTTCGCGCCAGAAAAAGCTAAACTTCATTGAATGTAAATAAGTTACATAAGTGAATATGCGATTATATTTTTGTAAAACTAAAATTTATATGACTTATATTATTTATTAAAATGCTTTCATATAAAGCATTACACCACATTTTGACATTATAATAATTTTGATGGATTACGAAATGGGGACTTCACACGCAAAAATAACAGGAGAATAATTAAAAGTTTATTAATTTATCACCAGATGGCACTGATAGCATCTTGCACGGTCCCTACCAAGTGGAATATCATTAGACAAACCTTTTAAAATTAAGCTGAGCTTCCATTTACCATTTTTTCACTCTTAAGTCCCATTTACGAAATATTAACCTCAAAAGTATATCATTCACTGGGAATTTTTTAATTAAGGTTTCGAAAAAAATTCAAAATATTTTAAATACAATTTGATTGGGACTTTCAATTAAATTTATTTTAAGTAATGTGCATACATTAATCATTTCAAGAAATATAGGCGACTTCGAAACCCTAATTTCCAACTAAATAAAAATACCAAGAAAAAACGATTTATTAAATAAATCGAAAACAGACTCATCACAATTTAGCAACGCAATTATAATTAGTGACTAATTAAATATGGACACATCAATTCTATTACTCCAGATTTAGCTTTTGTCAGTCTTTCGGCTTAAACGGAAAGAAAAGGCTATTTCAAATAAAATACTATTATTGTGATAAATATGAGGATACAAATACGTTTTAAGTGTAAAATAAGAAACAAAAGTATTTTTACAGAATTAACACCCCATGCTGAAAGAAAATCACGGTCGGAAAAGTGGAACTTCAGCAAAAGTAAATTTTTCGTTGTTTTACTTTATTTAATTGAAAACAAACTTATCTAAATCTTATTTTGGAGAGTTACAAGTGACGCTCACGATTTATTTTGTAAAAACATCATTGTAACAAAATTGTTTCAGTCATCGATATAAACGAGCGATTGTCGTTTGTATATATGGTTTCAGTATAAATTGTTTTTGCAACGAGTAATTTATCACAATTTTTCTTCGACTTAATTTGTATGTTTTGTCATCAAAAATTACTTAAAAAGAAGTTTGGCATTCGATCACCGTTTATCAGTGGTAAAGTAACATTTAAATCGATTTTTTTACTAAATTAATCGGGGCAGTCTTTAGGTATAACTGTAAATATATTGGTTTCATGGGTAATCTTTTTCAAAACAAAATCAAGTTATTAAAAAATCACTTTTGCCACATTAAATAGCAAGCAACTAAGCGAAGGTCAACGCATGATGACATCAGTAGAAAAGTGTTAACGAGTTTTAGCATTCGGCTTATGGCCGAAACTCAGTTTTAGCAAAATGAAAAATATACTTTCAATGGCTCATCACTGCTGACCTCGTATGCGGTTATACTTAGATAGTTTGATTATAGATGGCGCTTCTCAATATTTACTTAGGATTTTTTACAGAAGACACATTTTTTATGCGAACAATAACCACTGTGCATGATTTTGGGACCATCAATATGAAAATTGATGTGACTTAGTTACAGATCATGAAAAGAAAGAGTGGGTAAATCTGATTGTTCTTGTACGACTTTAAATAGGGCTCAGTAACTGCCAAGCGGCAGCTGATGATAGTTTATGACTTCAATTTCAAGTTGAAAAGATTTAACGGATAAGTTGTACAACTAGTTTATGGCATATATTTGATCACCTGTACAGTATCTAAAACACTTATATGGTACTGATATGCAACGTAGAACATAAGCAAGCAATACTCCAAACGCAGCGACGCTTATGTTTCTTCTCGTTACTCTTTTTAAAACACATTTATCGTATTAAATTTTATTTCAAGAAACGCAAAAAATGTGAATTATCATTAAGATTTAAAAAATACGGGGTAGATCGTGTCGTCTACACGGTCGCGGGTGCTTTGGTCGCGACAACGTCCGAGTGTGATGAATAAAAGAAACTTATTTTATAATGCATTGTATTTTATTTTGTTACTTACAATACTTAGACTTGATTCTAAAAGTGGAACTTAATTTAATCTGTCATTGAAACACTCGTTTTAATTTAGAACGGTGACATGAAACGTAATCTAACCGTTTCTGCGGTTATTTTTAATTGTATTTTTTAGCGATAGTTACTGTTTAAGAATAAAAATACATACTTGTGGCATTTAGCTGAGACCTTGAGTAAGCGAATGACACCTCGAATATTTCGCTTATAGTTTGCCAGAAACAGCCGAGAATAGACAAGCTAATTTCCGTAACTAACTTTTTGAACATGCATGCCTACTCTGCGGTGTGAGACGTTGTCATGTCAAAAATATTTTTTCCGTTACATTATTGCGCCATTATGGACAGCATGATATATCTAATGTCTGAAAAGCAATAGTTCAGTTTTGACATATACAATATTGTAAGGACGTCGTTATACATTGACAATTTAATCTATCGATATTTTTAGGTGAATACATCAAGAGTAACTTTCCATATAAACATGACAATGTAATTATTTCAACAAATTATGAAATAATATCATTTTAAGGTTTCATAACGTCAGATAGAGATCCTTATGGTTTCGTTATATACGTCTCTAAGTATGTCATCGCCTGATCACACCTTCATTTTTACACCTATTGAGATGGAATTTGGTGTACAGATCAAAATTAGTGACAAAAATTAAAAGAATGATTCCATAAAATAAAAGGAGTGAATATTGAGAAATGATTTAAGTACTCCTTCAACGGGATGTCATCGGAGAGGTGTTCCAAAAAATAATAAAATTTGGGAACTACATAATTTTAATGCTAAAAATATTTTTTTGCAAGGTCGTGTTACCAAAGCAACTTTTAATAACGATCTGCAATGAAAATGATAACACATAAGTAGCATTTATACTAACCGATTACTTTTTTTTTAAATAATTTCCGATAATAACGAAATTTTATCAAGTTGGACAGTTCTAATCCTTCTATATTGGTACGATTTTAAATTGTATTTTTTTATAACATCAAGTCACATGAGGTCTCTTAAAACAATAGATATAATTACACCTAACGACAAAATACTAGAACTTTTGATTACACTTTTGGCAATATCAGTGCAGTATTTTATCGACAGAAAATAGTAAAGGTCATTGAATGTAAAGAGGTTATGTTACGAGTGAATATGATAGTCGTTTCAAACTAGATAAATACTTTCTTGTTTTCTTTAATTATCAAAATATGTTTATATAAAACGTTATAATATTTAGTTATTATAAATAATTTTGATCGATTATAAAATGTACGCTAAGGGTACCTCACACGAAAAAATAAAAATATAGCAACTGAAAGTTTATGAATTTATCATCAGATGGCACTGATAACATTTTGTAGTACCTGAAGTCCGAGGCTAAGGAATTCTGTTCTGAGGCTAAGGAATTCTGTTATGGACGTATCTGACACGCTCTTATCTATTTGTTTTTAAACAAAGTCAGTAACAATCGATCAAGCCCAAAAATATCTATCATAAATAGGAAATTCTATTTTTATATTTATTTTAAATCAGCTTTTTCCCGCTGTTATACTAGTGTTGATTTTTGGGTTTCCGTATTCAATCACGGAACCGTTGTATTTAGTCACATCTCCCTATTTGTCCATCCGTCTGTTGAACCCTTGTAGTTTCTATAAGTCTTAGACCTACATGCTTGAATGTTTGCATGTATAATCTTTATACAAAGATATCGATTAATTTTCCCCTTCACAAATAAAACTATGTTAAAATGGGGAAAAAAGACCAAAAATTCGAACTGAAATTATTTTAAACAAATTATTGGTTATGGAACTATAAAGAAAAACTATTAAGTACGCGGAAATAACACATATAGAAATCATTCATCAGCGTTATTTAAAAACAAAAACATTATTTATTATGATAAAATCATAATTCTCATTAAAATCCTTATTCAACTATCATAGATTTATGGGCAAGTATGAACACGATATAAGAATTTATGAAATATACATAGTTTTATGTGAAATGACTACGTAATCCTAATTTATGCGTGGTAATACTTGGCCGGTTTTTTTATTTATGAGACAGAGTTTTTCTCCAGTAATAAAAAAAACATTGTGTGTGTACAATTCACAC
Organism: Druceiella hillmani; assembly: GCA_039881145.1. NCBI lineage: Eukaryota > Metazoa > Arthropoda > Insecta > Lepidoptera > Hepialidae > Druceiella > Druceiella hillmani. Next base: position 14,839,560 of record JAYKKI010000039.1, on the reverse strand, counting down.
ACAAGCATGGCACAAAGAGGAGACCTAAAATTTAAATCACAATGATTCTAATGAAGCTTCACTTGTTTCTTTGTCGTGACGCGTTTTCGTTTCATCGAGTTTCAAATCACAACGATTCTAAAGAAGTTTCACTTCAAAAAAGTAACCGTGACAAGAATAAAAGTAACTTATACTTAATCGACGTGACGGTCTCGAAAATTAATATTTAAAAAACGCTCAGCAGTAGTAGCACTGTTATTTAAACGTTTATTTCAGTATAGATTCAAATAATACGGTTAAAGAAATGGCGTCAAAAATTTTAATACATATTTCGACATATCACCAATAAACTATATCGAGAAAAGTTGTTCCTATCATGTTTCTGTCAGTAGAGCCCATTTTTCATATAATCTACTTCTTATCTCATTTTTTTTCAGGAAACAAGTCGATAATTAGTACGTAAAATTTCAAATTGAAAATGTTTAATTTAGGGTATTCCGGACTCTTAAACGCCGCACAATAAGTTCTTACTAAGTTTACACTGAAAATTTAATTTCAAGTATCTTAAGGAATTTTAGGTCACGACCAAGACAAGAGGCCATATAGATTTAAATCTGAACCTCCCGGTAAACATTTCAGCCAAATCGGTTTAATAATCTTAGGGTGATATTGTAACGAACAGCCAAACAAATAGACATACACAAGTTCCTTAGAAGATATTCAGTAAAGACAAAATCCTGGATTTAAATCTGAGCTTAGAACATTATTTCAGTGATTTGACCTATTGAAATCGATTGGTTAGGTTTTATGATATTTTAATAAACATACAAGCAGACAAGTAATACCAAAAACCTTGTTTTATCTTCTTTTCGATTCAAACACACTCACCCTCTTTTGATAAAAAACCTTGTTTTGGCTTTTTTCGATTCAAACAAATTCACTACTGTTCTTAGGAGTGAATTGAGAAGAAACCAAAACAATTTTTTTATATTTGTCTATTTATCGGTATGTTTGTTAGAGCAGCATGCAAAAACTAAACAATCGTTTTGAATGGGTCAAATCACTTAAATAATATTCAGAACTCAAATGAGAGAAAAAATTGGTAATATTTTAAAGTTTTTTAGAACGATTGTGTATAAAGAACATGTCTATTATTCATACAAGTGATCTTATACATGAAACTGAGTAGAAGATGTTAAACAACAAAATGAAAATTCTTAATCCTTCCTTAAATAATCGCAGTCAAAAAAGTGATTCCACAAAACAAATTATATTTTTATATAAAAACACTTCCAATATGGTATGAATAGAAGATACATTCCTTGTTATATCTGGATAATGATGTATTTTACATTTTTAAAAATATTGAACGTATGGATAAGGAAAGACTGACAAAGAAGTCAAATTAGGGGAAATGACAGTGAGTCAAATTGGGGAAAATGCCTAAAAAGCGTTAATTTAAGCACTGGTAAAAATACTAATCAGCAAAATGAAAGGGAATATATTAATACGAATTTTAAAATGAACATTATGACTAAGAACAAGGAAAAAAAATTATTGTATCAAGTAGAATACTTGATACTAAAGGGGATATTTTTGGGTCTTGTAAAAAGCCCATACGTTTGTTATACAATGATTTGTTCACATGTTACAAAAAACAAAATCATAAACAAGTTTATAGCGAATAATTCTGTAACAAAAAATTACGGAATTATTAATAAAACGAAATTAAATAGGCTCTCTTACACTACAAGACGTGATTCAAGGATTTTGAGGCAAAAATTTATTTTATCTCATACAATGTTTTAAAATTGAATAAGAAATTAGATATTTTTGAAGTAAAACTTCTTTACGCACGCTTGACTTGGTGAATGCGTGACGAGCGCGTTACGAAAAGTGTGATCGGGCGAGGCGAACGGAAGTTGAGAGGGAGATATAAGTTAGTGAAGACAGAAAGAGAGAGAGTTACGTTTCGTATATTACAGTAGGGACAAGAGAGAGAGGTGCGAGCACACATTTTCTTTCTCTCTTTCTCTCATAGCCAGTTATGTTTCGTATATCTAAGACAAAGTGCAAGCCTATTGTCTGTATCACACTGTAGGAGCAAGAGAAAGCAGTGCGCGCGCACATTTTCTTTCTCTCTTCCTCTCATAGCCAGTGCATGAAATATATATATGTACGAGTTTGCTAGCGTTACGCGAACGGTGATTTTTTCATTATTTTGTAATTTCATTTCGTTCTTGAACAATTTATAAACTATTATTTTGTTCAATACATTAAATATTCTACGTTTAAAGTGAATAAAATTGTAAACTCATTTTAAAGTTCATATTTTGTGAATTTGAAGTTTTACTTCAGTCGTGTGGTATAAAGCGCACTCGTTTTTTTTAAATTTTACTTTTTAATCTAAAATTATGTTGCAGAAATATATACAAATATCTTCAGAATTCATTAAAACGTACAAAAGCTCAACTTTATAATGAATTTTTCTTAATGGAATCTTTTTTTTAAATAATTTGAAAACTGCCTAAAATTTTCGGTGATCTTTAATTTTTCTGAACACATTAGAAGAATTAGCACTAAAACATGTTAACTCTTCTAAATGAAGTATAGGCGTTCGTCATTCCTATATTTCCTGCCTACTTATAAATCCATCACTGGTTGCTATATACAGTTCATTGAACTCCAATTTAATTTATTATTGTCAGAACAATATCTTATTAAAAATCATCATGCCCAGGTTTATAGTTTATTTATAATAGACAACAATTACCGCTCGCATAGGTGAATTCGTATTACTTACCCAACAAGGCTACCCTACAATACACGTTACGCCATCTGTTGGTATGTTATAGTATAAAATTATATTATTCGATAAAAGACACCGACCTATTTCTGAGTTAAAAAGTGTGTATGTTAATTTCAATCATGAAATTTGGCCATATCGAATTGCATGTAAATAGTTCAGCCGATTAGACGTGATTTAGTGACCAACATAGAAACATTAAAATTTTCGTGAAAAGATTTATTTTTCCACTCAAAATTTGGAAAGCGGAACACTTAAAAAATCACTTCAGTGTTTGTCTGTCTCTTTTAGGCGGTTTTCTTGAATGTTGAAACTTTGACGTACAAGAAGGAAGTAGTTAACTAATTGCAGACGTTGTTTACCTAGAAAAAGCTAAGTTTCCATTTTGGAGACAGTTTTGAGAAGTGAGAGAATGCAAAAACATTCTTCTACAAGGCCGAAGTGTCGGATGTCAAACAAAAGCCTATTAAAATGCTGGTTCACAAATATGTAAATTGTTTTTTTTTATATTTTAGTATCTCGAAAAATACCTATCACTAAAATCATGAAAAGTCGGGATAAGATCTTTATTCACTAAAAATTATCAGTCATCACCTTATCTGAGATAGATTTTTTCACCATAAACAATTGAATTATTTAAAATTAAATTATTATCACAGTATCACGGACTGCTAATCATACAAGTTTTACTTGCAATTGGCTGATTTTTTATTGAAATTAATATTTTCGCAGTTTAAAAAACCGTCAATATACACGTTATACTAAGCAACAGTTATGTGTACTTTTTAAATTAATAATTTTCCCACTCTAAATGTATTTTCGTCATCTCCCCTAAATATGAAAGGAAGAATTAAACTCTAATTCTTTCTTTCATCTAATTATAATCAGAGGCTAGGAAACATTCCCCCCTTCACTCCACCCCCACCCTCGGCTGACCTTCACTTTATATTATGCAAACTTGTCATCGTACTCTAAAATTGTCAATTTACGAATAGTTGTCTACCTCTACGATATACATTTTTTCTTTGGCTCTTTATACAATTCAACATAGTTTTATTTTGGTTTACTTTTATGTTAAGTATCACATTATTGCAGGATTAAAAAGGGGACATTCTCTGTTCACGTACCTAACATTCTAAGGCTGTAAATAAATACATATATAAAATTAAACTTCTTAACAGAATTATATATTATTTCGCCACCATAGTTCACTACGGATAAAATTGCAAAATTTATTAGGTATCTAACAACGAAACAGCTAAACGATTAATATCAATTATTATACTGATCTTTGATTGACATGCCATTTTGATAGTAAAAGAAATTCGACCGTATCATGAGTCTTCGATAACTGATTTTTATAAATAAATATCCGATAGGTAATAAATATCACTCGGATATCATTTAATGATATCCGACCAACGACTGATATATGTGCCTAGTATCTACTACGTCACAGCACTACGTACGTGTGTACGTATATGCGTGCCCATGCACGTACGAGAGTGGCTATGTGTGTGCGTGTACCATCGTTTCAGTATATCTATATCCACTGCGTACAGCATTGCGATGTTATTTCCATTAGCAAGCGACTTGGTAACAGGCAGTCTACAACAACCGCCTGTATTCCGATAGAGTGACTACGCGCGTTAGGTATAAAATGTTCATGCCTAGTTTAATATTTACTTTTTTCAATAGATATAGATAACGATGGTAGCCTAATAGGAAATGACACGTTTTTTTCTAGAAAATATTAAGTCATCGCTCTATGATGACTTTTAATACAGTGGATAAATCTTAATACATATTGCTTAAGTAAAATCAATTATTTATGTTGAAAATTAGTAGTCGTATTTACATAAAATATATTAAATAAAATACGTGTGCTTTTTTATTAATAAAATTACTACGTTGCATTAATTAACTTACATTTTCTTAGACGTCAAATAAATGCAGTGATAAATGAGTAAATTAGTTGCATAGGTAACGAGATAAATTATTAGCAGCTTGTTATCCTAATTGTAACATAAATGTTGTGCAATAATCGGCGTAATTATAATTGAAACATTGGTCGTAATGATTCAGGTAAAGTGTGTACTAGGTAAGGTGTGAAATTTATTATTGAACATGAAAAAATGTTACTTCCAAAGAATGTAGTTTTCAACTCAGTTTTTTTTGCTGTTTTGTACTTAAACATATAACCATTGCGTAAAGTAAAATAAGTCGATTTTTATATACACTTTTTTAAATCTTTAATATTTATTTTGATAAGACCTATTCACTGCGATATATTCACATTATTAATTGTCACGTTCCATAATACCGGCGACGTCACGATTTATAATGTGGTATAATGGTCATTATAATCAAGAAGGCGATCGTATTTGGCGCGGTTAGCTTGCGACACGGAGCGCCACCTAGCGATAAAGCTGCTAGTATTTGAACAAAGAGATTTCTCTCTCGCTCTATCGTGCTGGCAGAAAGTCAGGTTTTGTTCCGTCTCCCTCGCACTTGAAATATTTATTATTACGAGAGTAAGATAGATATAGCACATTTGACCATCATACATAACCATCTTGTGCAACTGTCTCTCCGGCCGTGTCCTAGTGCAAGCGCAGGATGGACGCCATTAGTGCAAGATAAATCTTTTCATTGTGCTAAAACTTAGATTAAAACATTTTTGAATAAGATTAAATAGTTTAAAGTTAAGTTTTTTCTATTTCTATACGGCGGAATCTTTTACATAGTGTTGCGAAGTGCCGCAGTTTCAGTGTGTGTATCGTTCGGAGAGTTGACTTTTCTTCGTACGGAAATCGCTTAGAACGTGTGCTGTGACAGTTTTGATTGTGTGATTTTTCAATTTTCTACCTTTAAAATGATAAGGATATTAACAGTGGGACGTGAATCGCATAGACTTTACGAAATGTACGTCTAAACCAAAATCACGACCCGCTTCGAGGCCAGACTCGTGCACAATACTCGCATTTTCTGTCGCTATGGGCAGTACATTGTTCACTATTCACCACAAAGACCCTATTTTTCTTCGGTATATTTAGTGATCGTGGTAAAAACCGCTGTGACCGATGAGTGCGGTGTGTTCGAATTCCGGTAGGAAATTTTATGGGTATTTGCCTAAGCTGCCGCCGCCGCAAGCGTAGGGCGCCGGAGAAGCATAATTCGTGTCGTGCAGTACTGCCTTTACATGTCTGCGCCGGGGAGTGCGACAAGGTCGAGAGCGAGCGGCCGCGGCGGCAGCGCGAGACGCGGGCCCAGGGGCCGGTAGTGGCGCTGGCCAGTCCGCTGGCCCGCCACGCGCAAACGCCGCTCTCCGCACTATCCACACTTTCTATGAACTCACAACTTTACACTAGCTCATGTGATAATACTGAAACGGATCTCATTGAATTTAAAACGAGTAGTCAGGAGGACGTGGCCGCTACCATGGCAAATACTATTTCAAATATGAAAATGACTAATCCAATAAAGGGACTCGTCAGCAAGAGGAGGAAACGGTACACGCAGGACGGTTTCAACTTGGATCTAGCATGTATCCTTTGTAACGCTAATGTTGCTGTATGCGTACGGCAATATCCACTTTACGATATTGTGTTTTCTTATCTGTGTACACAAATTTACCTTTGCAAATCTGCACGTTAAGGAACACTGTACATCTAAGTGACATGAAACACCATGTTTCAAGTCCAAGGCCTTACCGTGCTTGAGTACTTCAAAATTGAGCCCCATTTGCATTCCAGACAATGCTCAATTGTTATGAGCGCACCCAAGTCAATATTTGCCGAGGACGCTCCTCCAGCTTTACAAATAAAATATCATATCAATCCCTTCCATATCGCTCTAATATAGTATTAAGTATCTATATTATTATATTCTCATGGTAACAGTTTTTTAAGTTGCATACCGCATAGAATAACCAAACATTAATAGATTTTTATTTAAGATACTCTCCTTGACTATACATATTGTATAGTTACCGTACATGAAGGCTTGCTGCTTTATTTTACTATCTTCCGTTTAATTAAACACTTATTGTTAATTATATGTAAATCGTACAGTAAAATTCTAATAATAATGCCACATTTCAAAACTTTTAATTTTTTACGCAAAATTTAATTACAGATTAAACAAATATAATTATCAAAATTCTTATTTGAAGTAATTTTTTAGGTCGAAGTTCACACTCGGAGTATTTCAAGCTTTGTGTAATGACTCTAAACCTGAAATGATGCAAAAAAGGTTATAATTGTTTAACCGATAATTGGCAGTTTGCCTTACGCTTAAGAGCTATCGTAAATCTCTTCAATAATAATTGTATAAGCAATAAAAAAAATTTCAATTCAATCTTGCCAATTCCTTGCTTTTTTACTAATGTTAGTGGACTTATTTTAGTCGCATAACCTAACATTTTATGAAAGTCAATATTGATTGTTTGAAGACACCCCGTACTATTGCATGTGGATAAGTGAGAACTTTGTCACATTGCTCGTTATCAGTACAAGAACAATTTTTTAAATAGAAAAATGTTTAAGAAAAAATTATGCAACAGTGTTGAATGCTCCCTGAATTGATGTATTCAGTCTCTATTGTTAGTTGAATTTGAAGAGTGGTCTTTTTAAGAGCCTACTAGTTTTTTTGTTGCTTTTGGGGATCAGGGTTAATGATCATGTGTGACATTATTGATACTTTGAACGTCAAGGTCAGCTTATATTTTAGATGAATTTGTATATATATTCATAGAGAATTCATAAGTATTGATAAATTGAATTAAAACGGTATTGGTCATGTCAGAATCATTTATTATTAACTATTTTTTTGATATGCCATGTACCTGTTTCTACAAGACTGACACCTGACCATTATTTTGAGGTTATGTGGTTAACTCACATACCAGCCTGTCAACTTTTATGACAATGTTGTAGCTAATGCCAAAGTTTCTGTGTGGTCTATGGTCATTTTTATTTTTCATTTTTTATTTTTTAACAGTCTGAACGTTTGAGGTATAATGAATTGCAAAATTTATACCAATTTCATGTGGATTTACATAAATGTTTGATTTTAAAATGAATCATTTTACAATATAGAAATTGTGTTGATAAAAAGAATTCAGTAATATATAAGATCAATTTTGTTAAATAAATAAATTTTGTTTCAAGATTCCCAAAGCGTCATTATTCGATAAGTTTGTTTCCATGTCAATTAATGGGTCATTGCAATTTTTAAGTTACATTTGCTCTTACAACACTTAAATGGAATGTCTCAAGGTGATGTGTTTTTATTTCTCTCAAGAACTAATGATTTATTTTTATATTTCCATTAATTTTTAAGTTCAAGTCTGTATAATACAATTATTGTGCACAAAAGTTTATAGACAAACAACTAATAATAAATTTTTTCATGCCTAGAAAACAAAAATTTCATGTGTGTTACGATCCCTGTACATTTTAATCAATTATGAATGTTAAAAGCTTAATATATCTAAGTTTAAAGTATGGGAACTGCAAATGAATGTAACTTACAAATGAAAATAACTCTTGTACGTAGTAGGTTTCCTCTTTTGTTTGATATATAAATTATATTCAGTGCAAAATCCAGTTATAAGGACTATCAAAAATTTAATTTGTTCGAAAAACATAAATTATGTTCTTCTTTTTTAATATTTTTTGTAATTGGTTGTTAGAGACGCACAGAAACAGATCTTTTCGATAGCTAATTTAAAATGTACGTGTGAAGTTTGCCTTAAATCCAATCCATCTATTTTTAAAATATTCCAGTGTATCTTTTAATTTTGTCAATCTGAATCCGTTTCATCATTGTAATGTTCCATTTTGTTTTACTTTAGAGATTGAAGGTATGTGAATAATAATCAATGTACAAGGAGATTTGCATGTATTTTTTTACCTGACTGGATCCTACTACATTCGTCCTATCTATCATCTCACTTAAAAAATCTTTTTCAATACAGTTACAGTATTAATTTTGTAAAGAGAAATGTTTTCTTAATTTTTTGGGTTAAGGCTCAAAAATAACTCACTCATTAACATGAAACCGTCATCGCCATATAGTGTAATGTACAAAGCGAAATTATACCCTCTAATTGTCTTTGTTTCTATTGCTTTCGGAAGTAATATTTCGCAATGCATCCACTTGAAAAGGTCCAAAGTAAAAGCTCTTGTTTATGATACAACAATATTAGAATACTTGTGAGATTCGATTTTGAATATTTTGAAACTTTCAAAGACCCAAATTTAATTAAATATATTGAAATAAACTGAACTTTTCATGTCCTGGTATTGAATAACTCAACTTGTTAAAAGACTGTTTCTAGCAGGTTTACAAGGATTTAAAAAATATAGAAAATAGAGGTTTTGAAGTATTGAATACCAAAAATAAATGAATACCTATTTGTGATGGGAATTTAAAAAAAAAGCCATTGGCCACCTAGGATTTGTCAAGTTAGTGACAATGACGGTGATACGTACTTGTAAAAGTTTAAGCTATAAAATCTTCATATATATTGTGTAAGGATTGCATACTAATTTGTTGCTTTTAATTCCCGTATACTCGACCAATATTTGTTAATAATAACACCTACAAAATTCTCGTACACGCAACTTCTCACCTTACTGTTAGAAAACGTGTAATCCGTAGATTATCCAAACTGTGATTTATTTGCCAAGTTGTGTAAAAGTATCTTTTGTTTGAATGTTTTCTGGAGGTTTGGCACGTTGGCAATAAATTTAAATGGAACGACGGTTATGGAGCACTATTAAAATTTAGATCACATGAAGCCATTTAGAAATGCTAATCATTTTTATATAGAATCACAAATTATATAGAATTCTCAGATTCCAAATATGGTTTTAAGATACATGTATATACCCTGACGTTTATTATGTAATCTAATTAGATTGAAAAGATCAAGGAAACATTGTATTTCATAATAATCTAATTGAATATCTCCTTATGTACTTCTTTAAATTTAAATTTTGTTATAATCACTTTAATTTTTAAAATCAATTTGCCTTATTGCAGTAATGACCTATTTATATAATGATAATATACATATTAGATGGAGAGTTGAAGTAAAATGGGTGAAACACTGAATAAAGCATGTGTGGACTAGATTCAAAAAGCATTGGACACTTTAAATGTGGACAGTATTTAGAGTTTTGAGAGTAATTTAGTGTCAGTAAAAGAAGCTAGAGAAGTATGTTTAGCTCAGTTTTACAAAAAACAATCTGACGAGAGACGATTCACGGATATATACATTGATTACACTCATTAAATAAGCATAAAGAGATTCACTTCTTATTTGCAATTCGTATTGATTTTTGTGCACTAGACAGCAAATATTAGTTCAAATATAAATGTTTTCATTGACCTTGCAAGTTATCATTATTTTCAATAATGACAGAATGTATTCGGCGTGGGAATTAATTCATTATTGACACCTTTAACAGCTGTAAGATTGATTGATAATTTTGCTGCTCTCACATATTGTTGCAGGTTCATAAAATAATTCTTTATTTAATCCGTGTCGTGAGAATAAACTCCTAACCCTTTATTGACATCTTTAATAAATTATTAAGAATATACTTCAACACCAATTTCTAAAGGAATATAATGAAGTTTTATAGCGAATTTGAATTATTTTTAACAAAACTATTAGAAAGTTTACTTGGTAAAAATTTGTTACAGATTTCAAAAGTTACCCATTTTAGGCAAAATAGCAAAAAAAGAATGATTGAAAGAATGTGGTCATTGACAATGTTGTAAACCAAAAGTTAGGAATACAGAATTGATGCAGATGTGTTTAAATTGCTTTTTTCCGAGGAAGATTAGAACAGAACTGAACTGCCGGTAGATTAATCCAGAGAGGAGTACCACAAGTGGTAGATAGCATGCCATTTTCGCTAGCGGAAGATATTGTTAGGTTAAATTAGTAGAATAAATATCTTTTCTATAAGAATATAAAAGGATAATAATCAAGAGAAGAGCATTATTGTGTGCTTAGAGATGGGCACATCACAGATTTCATAAGCAAATAATTGTTTCCAAAAGTGTATTTTTAATTGAAATTCAGTATCTGATACTTAATAAATACTCTCATATCTAAAAGCATTTGACTCGTTTTCTGAATATTTGTATTTATAGGACATAAGTAATTTATGTCGGCTTCGGAATATGCCATTGTAACAACCAGTACATAAAATAATTCAGGCTACATAGCAACAGTGTTTGCCTATACAAATTAAACAAAACGTCAATGAATACACTGTTAGTTGGCTTATAATTGGTTTAATATCTTTATTACAAAGCAATATAATGAGTTTACTATGAACTGTGTTAGCTTCATTATGAGATTAGCACTTAAATCCTGACAGAGGTAAAATACTCGACTATTTTGTTAGACTTAACAAATGATCAAACCGTTTTGGTCGATTATATAATGAAAAAGTGTTAGAAAATAGGTGGAAATTAAAATATGGAAGATTCTAAATGACCAGTTATTTTTTAATTTCATTACGCTTTAACTATATGCGTCCTTTATTATTTTTCAGGCTTTACGCTCTTTTATTGTTAATATTTATCCCTGCTTAAGATTTGTTCCTCATAATAAGAGAATGATTCTGATTCACCGGTTTTTTAACGTGGCGATGTACTTTTCCCAATTCACTATTTATAATATAGCGTGTTGAAATCATTAAAAGTTACCTTTTCTTGAATAGGCGTATGTGACGAGGACGAGGCAAAGGTTACTTGTATCATACATGATAACGTTTTATTGTCAAATTTTTAGGCACTTCTCGTTAATCACTTTTTTGTTTCATCCTCATTCATTGTCACATTGTTTCATATATTGTCACTCAGTCTTTGAAATGTATCTATGTTCTTATTATATGTATCTACAGAAATTCTGTTTCAAAAAATTATATTTTATACTGTCTGCCAGCTAAACTTTTAATTGTACTTGAAGTAATCTTAAAAAAAATGATAGACTTTTTTTCATTTTATTTTTATAAACTGGCCTTTCTAATACAGTCTGACATAAGGACGAATGTTAAATAGTACATTGAGTATCGATACATGAATAAATAGTACATTGAGTATCGGTACATGAATAATGTGTAGAGGCTTGGGGGAAATGATGTAAAGGGAAAAAATCTTGGGGGAAATGATATAAAGGGATACAAAGGTAGATGATAACTTTATTCTGGAAAATATGGGGACTTCATTAACCACTTTAGCTGAGATGACTTGAATTTGCTATGTGGGTTTCAATTGCTCCCAGCTGAAAGTGGTATTGGAAGGCCTCTTCCAGATTCCAAATTTTGCCTAAATCTTTATTTGCTAATCAAGGAGACACGGTGACATGTATAAATTTGCTTTCACCAGCAGGTTAGAAATTTGGCCTTTCCCCATTTTCTAAGTAAAACAACTTTTCGATACTATTGTTTTTATGATGTCTAGATATCCAAAGTAGTTGATGTGAAAGAAAGTTTGTAAATCCATGTTTCAAAGTTATATGGGGGGAGCTCACATAATGTTCCATATCTTAAAGTTGCAACTCTTAGTACGGGGTCCAGATTTTTAGAATATTTTCTAAATTAAACTAAGTATGGTATAAATTTTAAAATATCACTGCAATAATTTCTGCTCTTTAGACCACAGTGCCTCAGCCCCTTGTAAGAAAAATAAGAAACATTTTTTAACATTTTAATGAGAAACATTTAATAATATTTTAATGTCTACATTGCCATTCATAGAAATGACAGTTTTAGTTTATTAAGAATACATTAGTGTTACTTTAATATTAGGAGGATACTTTAATATTACAACTATTAAAATTTGATCCGAACATAGCTGAAAACAAAAAAAAACAATTATGTTATGAATTTAAAGCCCTATTGGTATTTTATTTCTAATGGAGTCTTAAAAGAGTTCATTGTACAGCAATATGCGAATGTAACATATTATTTCTTAATACATTTATAGCTAGCTATCAATTCTTTTTGTGTTTTCTTAGAAATAGGGACATAGTTTTGCAGATTTATACGATTTGAAAATTAAGTTGTTTAAAACGTAAACATATATTTTATAGTTAATATTGACCACAAAATCCATGTTTTTAGATTAATTAATATTTTTTGTAAGGGGCCTTGCTAATTATTAGTTAATTCTTATGTCTTTTAAATATTTACATTCAGTGTCACAGAATGACTGCATATTGTTTTGGTTTTCAAAATTCACCTTATCAGATTATTTAAGTAAATGGATTGATCTAATTTGAACAAAAACATTTCAGTGATGAAAAAATTCAAATATTTTGATTAAATTTCGTTTATTTTGCAATTTCGACGTCATAAGTTAAATTATTGTAATCATAAACCAAATGATTTTTTATGTTGATTGTCTTTTTAAACTTTGGTTTTGTCCTTTGAAGGAATCCTATCCATTTTGCCATATTTTTTTTAATGAAAAGCTTTTTAAATTTCCTTGAATGTTTTTCAAGAGTCTGGAACAAAAAAATTAAACTATACGTATATTTAACAATGTATTAAGAACATTTTGTTTGTCTAGTTTAAATTTTAACAAGATTTAGAATATTAGTGACAGAAGTATTTTTCGAATGTGGAATTGGACTGGTAGTGTTGTAGTAACAAAAAATTATGTATACCGCCGTGAGGTTAATATTTTCAAAAATAAGATGTTATTTTTTAAATATGGTTAATAAATATTAACATAGTACTATTAACAACAGTATTATGTCATTTCTCTCTCTCTCTCTAACTTAACATTAAAATAATGTAAAAAGAGAAATAAGCTCAGCAGTACAGCTCAGTAAAATTTGTAGGACTCCAAAGTGGTATTTTTTCCTTTCCCTTGTACTGGAGCTAACCGTCTAATTTTATAAAGATTTTGTTATGATCAGTGAAAATTAGAAAAAAAAAACATTTTGAATGATTTCAAATTTAGAAGCAGTAAAACAATGGCATTGAAATTACTTTTTTGGGGGATAATGCCAGTAATTTTTAAATTAGCAAAATTGATTGTTTATATCATGTATTTTTTCCTCTTATGCTTAAATGTGAATGTTTATTAATGCCTCCAGGGCAATCTCCTCACTCAATATCATTTTGGAAACTAATGATCATCAACTACTATATCTTTTGAATTTATACTCTTTGCAATTTTCAAATACTAGTACTCTCAACCTCTAGGTTGAGATGATATTTTTATTAAACATCAGTGTACTTTAGATGATGGTTAGTTGAAAGTGGAAATGTTAGTTTGTATGTTCTTTAAAGAACATATTTTAATATATAAATAATAATTTATGTTTAATTCGTCTTGTCATATTAATTAGCTTTTGTCCGTAATTTAATTGCCTTCAAAGGATTTAACTTTCACTCATATTTTAATATCCTACTTAAATTCTTTAATTATGAGATATAGATCTTTTTTTAAGTTAGACGTTGAACTTATAAAGAGTGGAAACGTTGCCAATATAAATTTAATAGTTTTTATGAGATGCCCAAACAACTAGTTTAATATTTTAAACCCATTTTTAAGCAATACTTTTCGCCTAGTTACCACAGCATAATATTATATATAATCTTTTTGAGTATCTGAAACTATTAAAAACAAAATAAAAAATGTGTAAATAGAAAGACAAAATTCTAAAGAAATAGTTTTTTCTATTTATGGACCGCTATCAATCAATTCCGGGTACTTTTTAAAAATCACTTCCTCACTCTTTCTAAATTATAATTTTGTTAATGCCTTTTGTCTCGGGGACTACTATTGTAGTAAACATTTTAAACCTTCTACAGACATCCAAACATACACTCATAATATTACATTCAAACCAAGATCCTTATAATTTTGTTGTATCTCTCTGTTTATCGTAGTTTCTACAATTTTAGACACAATTTGTATAATTGTATAATTTTTTTTACCATGAAAATATACGATAATACAGGCAATATTGGAAAACAAATCAAAGTATAGACATTCCCTAAGATTTTATTATATTTGTACTGATTTATATGATAGTTACAATTGTATTTCACAATTGGTATATACCTTTATTACTTTAAAGAACATTTTAAGCAATAGTTTAATTGAAATTGACAAATTTGAACATAGCTGAAAGTTTCGTTAAATATAACGGATTACGTGAAACTTACAACTGAAATATGTGAAAATGAAAATATTTATTTATCCGATCACACCATTTCTTCTATTTGTGAATGGAAAGTATTTATAACAATTGTTTGTTGTTAAGCAGATAAGACACGAAATTGTTTTTATTAGTTTGGCTGCAGAAGTTGTTTATAATGCAGCTGAAGTTTGCGTTCTTTTAGTAATAGGGCTTAATGAGATATCTTTATAATTATAGGTTATAAAAATAAGATTTGTTGATACTTGTTTCAGTCGGCTGGCCAACTTTTACTATAATGGATTTTCAGACTTTCGTTGTTATTTTCATGATTGTTCTCTGTAGGCCGTTTGTAAATATTTGTCTGTATGCACGTCAAATAGCCAAGTCCATATGTTTAGACAGTGTTTCTCCTTTTTTTATTAATACATTTATGAGTTACTCGAAACAACTGTAATATGTGAAGAATGATTACATATTTCTCTGATCTACATTCAAATTAGTAATAAGATCTGGAGTAGAGCTTGTGCTATAAAAATACCTTACGAAGCACTTATACAAGCTTAAACATTTAAAGTTACATAGTATTTCTATTAAACTGTTACTAATATTACGTATTATTATATTGTTACTAATATTACGTATTATTTTTCACTGTATAAATATATTGCCTAGTATGTCTTTCACGGACATATGACAAGTATGGTTGTCTCCATATCTTTAATTTGTTAACGAAAATTAAAAACTGAATCAAATAATTTTACATTTAAGCGCTGACTAAAAATAAAGCAGTGTGCATTGTAAAATTATTTAAGAGACTCGTATCTCATGAATGAGATACTGTTTATATATAAAATATCGCAATTTTTTCCCATCATATTTTAAAAAACCTATTCAGTGACACCGTACTTGATGGGGTCGTTGAGAAAATCATTCCCAAGTTGTGAAGGTGATTAAAAGAAAATTTTAAAAATATTTTTCTTTATTTCTTTATGTTCGTATGATGCATCTATGTCTTCCTGTAAAATTGCGTTACAATTAGTCTTAATCTGAAAGAGTAGTGATCTTCGTGACATATGGACAGACAGAGATATTATGACAGTTAGATTTTTGCTATTTGGCTACGGAACCGTAGATATGAATGTTTATATATCATGAAAACTAAACGAAATACAGTTTATAGCAGTATTGTTTTATCTTTGAAGCCTATTTGTAAATTTTGACTGCCTTTGTAATGTTTCATCAAAATTATGCACCACCACATGATAATAATATTTATGTCCTACTTTGCTACGAATTGAAAGTGAAATTCGAGATTATACACTTTTTTATATGCGGTTTTGATAGGGAGATGTATAAATAACATAGAGAATTGAAAAAGAAATATTGACAGACAAGCATACGCTGAAGCGAATCCGTACGTAATTTTTGTATGAAAACTAAAATTAAGTCAAATCTAATTATAAAATTTTCATTACTTTGTTAAAGCTGAGCATTTTAACCAATAGTTATTTGATGCAATTTTATTTTGTATTTAGGATTCAACAGTGTGGCTTTTTTTTATAGCTTTAATAACTTCATTAAATTTTTTTTTGTATAGAACTGAGATCATTGCACAGTTCCCAAAAGTAGATGGAGCAGTCGATTTGACCTTCAAATTCGTGTTACTAAGTGACCTTGCTGCTCAAGGTAACTGAGTTCAAGTCAGTTATGGAATAAAAATGACTGAATTGAATTTAATGACTTGAGTGTGTGTGTATGTGTTTTTTTTAAATGTTCTGACAACAGACAAATGACATCCGTTTTTAAATAATAAAAGGGTAACTTTTCCCCAAATTGTGCTGATTTTGCACACTATGCAAACTGCAATTATGCCAAGCAGTCCTTGTACGTACACAAATTATGTGGTAAGCAATCTAATTGCTTATTGAGTTACACAATAAACATTTTTGCATTTGTTGCAAGTCTACACTGAATATATGAACTTAGTAACAATAACAATGGTATTGGGTAAGGTTATGTTGTAAGTGATTAGGTACTTTGATTATATCTTGTTGCTAGGGTGACGCGAGACCAATCTCATCTTTTTTGTTTACCTTTATGTGGAAGGAATAAGATCTCAAGTATTCACAATGAAATGAAACTATGTGATGTAGTATTATTTCTACTTTATTGAAATTCTTTACCTAGGTTTCGTTGTATTACAACATCTTCAGGTGGGCAATTAACAAAGATTCTTTGCAAATTGTCCACCTGAAGATGTAATACAACGAAACCTAGGTTGTCTATGTAATACAACAAAACCTAGGTTGTGGTAAAGAACTTAAATAAAGTAGAAATAATATTACATCACGTAGTTTGGTTTAATTGTGAATAATGCATTTCTCTAAAACTTCATAATAATAATTAAAAACGACATAGTTTATCTATGTAATACAACGAAACCTAGGTTGTGGTAAAGAAATTAAATATAGTAGAAATGATACTACATCACATAGTTTCATTTAATTGTGAATAATGAATTTCTACAAAATTAATGCCAAATATATTCCATATCTAAAGTATTGTCTTATCAGCCACAAAATTTGAAATATTGACTTTTTAAAATTTGACTTTCGTACAAAATTGTCATTACCATTTAGGGTTATGCGTTTCAATGTATTCAGTTTTGTTTTGCTGCTTTGTTCTGATTATTGATTTGCTGCTAAGTTCTAATATTGGTTAATTGGTCTAACAAGATTTTTTTGCATTTGGCAATATTAGACAAAAATAATTTGACATTTTGTCAGTAAAACGAATTATTGGTTTCCAACATTTTCTCAATAATAATTAAATTTAAACATTTCGTTATCATAAACAGAATTTCTCTAAAAACTTGAGAAAAATGTTGAATTATTAGTATAATCAATATTTCTTCCTGAGAAATAACATTTGTTTCGCTGAATATTCAGTTTCCAATAAGGCTCTTGCTGTGTCTCTTTATATCTCTTTGATGGTGCCGAGAAGCGCTTGGTATGCGGTGCACTACATTATGTTTAAATCTTATGTTAATTCTAAATAGTGTATCTCGAAAACGGAACGAGCTACGAGGTAATTTCATAGATTATGATCGTTTTTTTTACTCACAAGTCAGCTTGTTATTACAATTTAACAATACCTTTACATGTTATATGCTTCCGATGATATAATTCTGAGGCAGTAGCAATAAAGCTCCACATCCACCTTTGATACTTTTCACATGTTCGTCTGTTATCGTGATATTACCCTTGCCTAGTATATTCTGGACCTGACAAAGAGTATTCTGGATCTTACATGAGCTTTTTAAATAATTCTTAAATTCAAGGATGTATATTAGCTTATTTCAGCTCATTTATAATAAACCACTTTAACAATTCTTTATTGATTAAATTAGATTTCCATTCGTCTCAAATTTCTCAATTTACGTCTTAAACGTATTCCAGGTATATTCTTAGTTACTACTCTTATTAATGCTTGTATTTTCCTACTTCAACAAACGTAGATATGTAGTTTTGTATCCTTTCCCGACTTCTCATGTTTTCTAATCAAAATATAAATTGTGTATTTATCATGTTGCTGTAGATTTGACATTTAATTGGATTTTTCACTATGCTAGCAATATGGTCAAAACATTAGCAGATTAAAAATTCTAGTTTTTGTTCTATATAAAAAAAGGTACAATTTTTATTTAGATTTATATAAGACTCCTATATGCCATTTAAGACTTTTTAACCAAGGTTTTTAAAAATATTTGAAGATTTTCTTTGTAGACGACATAGTTAGGTTTTGATTAAATTTTTACTATACTTATAATGCTAATGTGCGTATTGTTTTATTACTATAATATATAATAAAAAAACGGTATAAATATTCTATATATATGAGGAACTACTTGAAATTTTCTAGGGAAACGGATACTTGAAACTTTCTAAATTAAACAATCGCATGACTGGTCATATAGACGTCTAGTATTGTTCTGAATTGTAAAATATAAAGAGTATTTAACTTCAAACTTTGTTTTAAGATTAATATTGGAAAAATTGTTGTATATATAACAATTAACATTAATCTTATTTCTGGACAGATAACATTTTGAAACAAATCTATCGTTACTGAATCTATCGATATCGTAAGAAATTTACCCAATTAGGTATTATCAAGATTAATCTGTCAAAAATACAGCCATCTAAATTTAAATTTTTCCTTTTTAATTATACACTTCCATTAACAAAGCCTCTGAATCTATTTTAAAGATTGATTCACTCTATCATGTAAGTCGTTTGAGAGGGTAACACGTTTATAAGTTTACAGTTAACATTGTCATAAAAAGCCCTCGTATAAACTGTCGGAAGTAATTAAAATGTTAACGGACGTGTTCCCTTTTTATTAAGACGTTTGCAACAGTTTATTTCTGCGCTGACCTTGACTTATCCATGATGTGACCCTTCGCTGCATATAGACGTCTATTATTAACTCTTGTGAGATCACGGGATGCAATTAACATCATTGGTGTATTCGGTTAATGACAATGTCGCAAGCGGTCAACGCCGATCGTTCGGTTGACAGAGAAATGCCTGATAACACGTTAGTGCATTTCTCTTGGATTTCTCAATATCAACTCGAAAGGACGTTCAGTCGTTATAAATTTGTTATCTTATCTTATTTATCTTCGTTCTGATAATGGTGTATTAAATTCAATATTTCATCGTTGTACAAAGGAATAACATTCTTATGCACACAAATATGTACATATTTGTGGCGAGCCCTTTGTTTTGTTATTCTATATGCATGGCTTTGTTTTGAAAGAATTTGAAATTGCTAATTGCTTAGCTGTTGGTAAATAAATTCATAAAATTAACTTGATAATTTCCCCGATGTCTTTCTACAAATTTATAATATGATAATATACAATACCTTGAGATCATAGCGATTATGGAGTGTCCGTCCTTCTAACACAAGTTATTTTTCATTCTTAATTCTCATATGTTATTAAAGTTTCTAATATAACCTTAGAAAATTTTGCACGCAATCGAATCTACGTTTCGTGGAGTATTCCTCACATTACCTTAATGAATGGCGTCAACAGAATTTTCTTAATATTATTATATCATATTTTCTTATATTTACAATCGCTAGCTTTCATTATTTTCTCAAAATTTCTATGATATATTCTAGATATATTTTATTGTCTTATTTCTATCATACTTAATTTGTATGATTTTAGACAGTTGCTTATAATAGAAGAAGTATTGACAAATTGTCCAGTAAATGGATATGGGAATTTATTTGCGGCCCCTATGCTTTTCACCGAAGTCTACAGAAATAATTTTTAAGCTAAACGGTGCGGATGATTATAAAAGCCTATGCAGAATTCATCCCACTCCGGAACAGTATAACGCTTTCATTTTGTAATGTTTGCTGAAAGATAGCGATCGTTCAATATTTTTACACTTGAATCCTTATCTAGCTCGTATAAAATACTCATATTTAAACTTGAGTCCGCAGTAGTAGCTAGTGTGCTAGTCTCTGTGGCATTTATGTAGGGAGTACGAGGAATGCTTTAACTTTATATAACTCAAAGTTTCAATATATAAAGCGCAAAACCTGTTGGTCAGTTTGACTGAATCTTTTTTTTGGGATTTTTACCATTATACAGGGACAATAATTGGTTTTCAAGTATATGACCCCGGCTACTAAAAGTTAGTCCATTTATACAAAAGTCAGCATTAGAATTTTTTGGAAAAAGTCTTATGTTTTTATAGGTCTATTTGAGAGTGCAGATCAATCATGCTATTTTAATGGGCCTTCAAATAGATTTGATTATTATTTGATAGTAATAAAAAAAAACATTTCTTATACAGTTTCATTAGCTTGTCTTTACCATATCTTCTTTAACAGATACTAGATTATATTTAATAAATCATAAAAAAGTAACTGGCGTTGATCTAGCTAATGTGTTAACTTATATGTATTAATTATACCCTATGTCATAAAGGAATTTAAAAATTTTACACTGCACTAATTTGTTTCATTTTTATGATCTTTTCACCAAATGTAATGAAAAAGTCAGTCTGTCGATTACTTACGAACAAATATCCCAGGATCTGCCACGAAAGTTTTGGTTGAACGGATACAAAGAATGCAAAGTATATAGCAACACAAATGCTATATTGAAAATATTAAGAGCGAATTATCATTTCAAAAGACCTAAGGAAATTAGTGTAAACTTGGAGACAGACTGCAATTTTATTTATTTTTACGAAAAATAGTGAAAAATAAAAAAAGATCTATATATAGAAGAAAAACTACATATTAAAAACTTGAGAAAAGCATCAATACATGGCTCTCTATATACAGTAACCTCACTATTGTATTATTTTCTACAAATAGTTTAGTTTAGGCTAGTTGTGTTTTTGTTACTATAAAAACATTTTCATTAGCTTATTCAAGAATTATCTGCTAAATTAACAGAGATTAATAAAAAAATTAATTTCACAAAACATTATAGAATGAACTTATATTTCAATATACATGGTGTCCGGGAATAAATATCGCACATAGACATTATTCCTGGACTGAAAAATTGTTGTTAAAATAAAATTTAAAAGGTGACTTTTTCATAATTGTTTGTCATCTTTTTTGTACACACGATACTTGCGCAAATTGTTCAGTGCTGTTCGGCGGAATAACCCGCAAACAGATGCGAAAACATCATCACTGCGGGTAAACACCGCACTCCGCACAAGTAATGAATGTGTTAAAAAGAGTTATGTGTAATATTTTGTTTGCACTCGATTAGAAAAAGGGAGTGTTTTACATTTTATTTCAACAATTTATTCCGTTATAAAACGCCAACAAATAGCGTCTTTTTTTGACCGACATCTATTGCCAGACACCGTTTATAGTTATGCTTTTATAAGGATGCGATTTTTCTAGTAAACCTTTTGTTTTTAGTTTACAATTGATTTCAATGTGGCATTTTCATATATAATTTTCTGACCTGGCTACTTAATTTTCTACCGACTCAGTCTTGTAAAAATTTATTAGTGATTTTCAATAATGCATAAAATCTACTTAAAATTTGTATATTTTACCTGACCACTTTTTATGCAATTTTCTACATATTTGTTCCACGTTACATTAATTTTAAATGACGGAACCATCCGTCCGTGAATCAAAGTTTTGTGTCATTTACTGTCATCTGTGACGGAACACATCAATTACTATTATTCAATGCAACAAAAAGCCTGTACCATAATGTGAAGTCATTTTTTTAGCAATCGTTACGTTCATATTTATAATGAGAAATCCAAAAGCAAATATTGGCTCTCGGTACCTTGTTGCCATGCCATCTAAATATAGTACGTCACTTTATCTATTAGTTATATACGCATAAATTTAATGTACGTATCTTTTGTGCTATGTATGTCCCAACGATATTCTGAATGCTAGTACAGCATGGGGTTTCCTTTTTATCTTTATAGTTTCTGTTTGCTCTGTGTACTTTTATCTGATAATATTATATTAAGTTCTTTATTTCTTCCTTTAGTGTATGCGTAAGCATGGGTTGGTGCTAATTAAGGGTTTTTTTAGCTAATATTTTTTATTTTGTTTTATTTTGAACCGCTATGGTACTTAGACCTGGAAGTAACAGCGCTATAAATAAAACTAGAGGGGCAAGTCCGGCCTGTTATTTATTATAAAAAAATGCCTTTTCGGGTCATTCACGTGTTTACATCCATACGTCACAGCTATTTTCCCCTTTTCTGTCACATAGAAATTTAGCACAGTAATTAAATCTGCTGACCATAGTAACATGGATCATAGTAAGAAATTTTTTTTCTATTTGCAAT
This sequence comes from Druceiella hillmani, assembly GCA_039881145.1. Lineage (NCBI taxonomy): Eukaryota > Metazoa > Arthropoda > Insecta > Lepidoptera > Hepialidae > Druceiella > Druceiella hillmani. Next base: position 14,816,723 of record JAYKKI010000039.1, on the reverse strand, counting down.
AGTAAGTACCTGAGAATATTTGGAAAATTTTGGACAGGTAAATTTAGGTAATAAAAAAAAATATTTGCTTAGGTGCGTGAGGTATTAATTGAAAGCGATGTTTATTAAAATTTATAAAAAACATGGTTCGGTTTTTGGGATGTTCTCAACTTAAATTTTCATAACAAGCAACATACACTTTTTTTACATCGAGGTTAATTTTTTTTATCCATCCCATTATTGTTTTTTAAGCTTTTAAAAAAATAAAATGATACAGATTTGCAAGACATCTTTTTTCAAATATTATTTCTTGTATTTTAGTTCATATTCCCACAAAATTCACACTTTTTTTTTTTAATTATGGTTTTCTAAATTTTTTGTTATAAAATTATTGTGTTGTCATCAGTTCTTGATACATGTGCAAAATTTTAAATAAGTTGGACGTCATACATTTGTATAGTGAAGCTAAAATAAAGCGTCTAAAAACAACTAGAAATTCACCTAAAGTTTACTGGCAAAAACTAGCAATAATTCTAGACTGCGTAATTTTTGAGAAATGTACAAAATTTTCTAAATAGAAATACTAAGTTCCTCAAAGAAATTCGAAATAAAAATACTAAGTTTAACCTTGTATATGAAACTCTTCATCAATCAATGAGTTTTTTTCAATTAGCACCTCAATTATATTACCTACTACGTGTATTAGTATCTAGATTAAAGTGTCTAGACTTGATATTGATTATTTATATAACTCTCCGCTGCGGTCGCCAAGGTGATACTGAATCGAAAACCGCACGTAGTTAACCTGAACAATGACTACTATGCGATACAAAAGACCGCATGTTTCCAAACCGTTAGACAAATGTAGCAATGTACTTTTTTGAAATTAGTCACTGAAAAAAACTTAGTGCGTGCACTTGTATAGAAAGCTATACGTTTAAATTTTTGGCTGTTCAAAAACACCTACATTTAATCGAACTTCTATCACTACGGTAGTTAATCGTTCGCTGAAACTTTTTTGCTCATCCCTTAATTTTAAGCTGAAGCGTCCACTGGAAGTATAGTTTCCAGGATATTTTGTATTTGTGTCAAAATCTAATATGGCAGTAAGAATGATTTTGGCGCAAGCAATGTTACTGGCAAAGGATAATAAATTTTCAATGATTTTGATATATTATGCAAAGTATAAATAGTCTCTTTGTTTATTTTTGTGGCCATTTCATTTACTTAGTTAACTTTGAAAATTACACATAGAAATTTTATTTCACATAATTTTTACTTTTTGAATACTGATTTATAAGGATAACAAAATAATTTTTTTCTAGATATTATTGAAAATGTCCACAAAAAATATGTTCTTCCCCATTATCTATGTTAGTATTTAAGTCAAAATTATGAAAAAAACGATAGTACTAGAAATTTCCTGAAAGACTGTAGCAATGATTCTAAATTTCTAAATTTTTCAGATGTCCAGATATTTTTATGCCTGTGGAAGATATACTAGGCGATATATTAAATTTCTATGGTCACATGCAATAACATCGCAAGCATATATAGGGATACTTGGGTTTATACTCAGATCAGTAAAAGAATTCAGTAATATCCATACGTTTACTAGTCTTTACTCAGCTTTGGTCCGCCTGAAACTTGAATACTGCTCGGTTATTTGGTCACCTCATACCAATCTTTTTACCGATAGGGTGGAAAAAATATAGAACAAATTCTTTAAATATGTTATGTATCATATGAACATCGGAGGATCAAATATGAATATTAAGGAAGTTTATAACCAGTATCGGATCAACAGTTTCTTAAATCGGAGACAAGTCACGGATCTTACTTTTTTCTACAAATCCAGCAATGAACCGATTGGTTCCCTGGAGATATTAAACAATTCAGTTTTATCTGCTCTAGACCAGGCTTAAGATCTCGCAAGTTGTTAGACAGAATGAAATCTACAAAAAACTGTGTGTGTGGCCGAGAAACAGAATAGTAAATTTAGTCAATGAATATTGTTTTTATTGAATATTGAATATATTCGGCGTTAATTTTGTAGAAATTCATTATTAACAATTAAATGAAACTATGTGATGTATTATTATTTCTACTTTCTTTAAGTTCTTTACCACGACCTAGGTTTCATTGTGTTACAATATCTTTGCTAATAGCCCACCTGAAGATGTTGTAACACAACGGGGATTCTTTATCAACTTCTTTGCCAAAGCTATAAAATACCGTACTGATTCATTGATCTCATTTATAGTGCAATTTACAAACACAAATATTACTAATTGTTAATTTAAATTGTATATAGCCCGATTGCCGTAAATAAATAAGTAAATATATTTAGACAGTTAAGAAAATGTCAACTATTTCTAAACGGTTTAATAGAAATGTACCTGTGTGTGTACACAGTCCGCATTACTATTGCAACCTCTCTTGGTTTAAAAATTTATTGAATGAAGCAATAAATTAGATTAAAATTGTTGAAAGTATAAGGTAAAAAAAAGGTTTAAAAAAAATATTTTTAGTACCTTAAAGAAAACTGCCTTGAAAATTTGGAAAGATCATTGGTGGTGGCCCTGCGTGTGTACTTTGGGTTGTACCGTTGATGTTAGCATATCAGTCTCCAAAATTGTATCCGCATATTTCTTAAAACGTGGGCAATGCAACGTTCTAACAGATGGCTAGAACGGCCAACACGACTACAGTAGTGACTTAAAAATTTTTCCAAAAGTGTCATTATATGGATGGATAAGAGAGACTCAAATAAGGCTTATGCTTCTAGCTTTTAAGGTTTGATTTACAATTGACGCAAATATTGGTTATTTAATATAGTATACCTTGCATATAAACCTTTGTCGATGTGTTCAATCTTCAATGCTTCTCCTGTTCATACATTCAAGCATTGAGTCATTTATATTCTAGACTCATCCATCCTAATAGCCTGTACACATAGAAACAATAGCTAATGTTATGAGGTATTTTTTTATTATTCCATATTTTTCATTAACATACAGCCTTTGTCTAAAATGTTGTAATCTAGTTTTAATGAGTGATGCGAATGTTAATCTGTTAGATAGAGTATTAACAGCAGTTTCTTTGTTTTGCTAAATTAACCATTTTTCATTTAGATTTTAACAAGAGTCATTATGCCTAATGGACATGGTGATAATGATAGAATATGAAGTTGGAATGTCGGTTTATTGATACAATATGTAAATCGTTATGACTGATCTAAGTGACTGTTCCTTGATCTAATAACATGTTCGCTGCGTCACTTCTATCAATGGCACATTATTCTTTATAAGTTCCACAAAGGGTTATTCCTTGTTTTTAACAATTCTATTCCTTAAATGCATCATTTTTTATTTAGGTTTCTTTGTTATCGCAGTCTATAAAAAGTAAAAGGGTGGCACATGGAATGATGGGATCATAGTTAATTTCCTTTTTCCATGCAGTCATACTGGCATATATGGAATAATATTCTCAACAATTGATGACGAGAGGAGGTGTATACTGTAGCTCTATAGTTGCTATAAGCCTTAGATGGTCTGCACAGTTTTTAAAATCAGTGTTATTTCATAATTTGTGCACTGTTTGTGTGCCTATTCCTCATTTAATTTTGTATTTGAAAGTCTATTACGTTTAATTATTAAAAATTGGAAATTTGGCAGGTCTGAGAAAGGATGTAAAAGTTAAGAATTGTGGCCTTTCCCTTATTTTGCCCATTTCAAATAGCAAACTATCGACTACCCTAGACCTATTTTTTGGCCAAATTTGAAAATAATGTGTTAAAAATTTTTATCTCTATCACCAGCGGGAGTTTTGCCCTTGAACATTTCAAATGACCATTTTTTGGCCTGATCTATAGATAAAGCGAAATTTTCGAAAAATTCCAAAATAAAATCGACCTCAATAACGCCATTTTCTTTGAGGATATTCGCTGAAATAATTTTGGTGCCTAAGAAAAAGTAAATGTCCAAGGTTTGGAGAGCTGCAAATCTGGAAGATCAATTTATAGTACAATACCAGGAAGCTTCATCATGTACTTAATAAGGCTTAATGATTTTTCCTTTAGGAGAATCTATAACATCTTGTTTTATAAAGAAAGTTGGAAAAGTGTAAGCAATGAAGGTTCTATAAGATATGATTGAATTAAATCTAAGACGTACTAGAAATAATTTTTCCGATTATTTCCCAGCTCGTTATCCTACTTTATAAATTACTTTAAGAAAGGAATTATTAAAATAGATGTCCAAATCAAAAGTTATAAGTTAAGAATTGTTTATTCGCATGACAAGGCACAACAGATCAGTGAGGTTGTATTTGTAACACGCAGTACATTTTTGTTGTAAAGGAAAAAAATTACAAATGTGTCTAATTAATGGATTATGGATTTATATGAATATTTTTTAAGCGATTTTATAGCATGTATATTTAAATAAAATACAAAGATAGGTGTATAATATAGATACTGGTATCTTAAACGATACGAGTTTTGAATTTGTGTAGTACTCCATATTTCAGTACGCAACAACATAGAACTGTGTTCCATTTTGGGCCGTAAATTTTATTCCCCATTCCACTTTAGGTCCTAGATTTGTGGGTGATTGGTACCATATTAGTATCAAGTATAGTAATGATGTATAAAAACTCTGTGGAACCTTTCATATCACTTGCTAGAACAGAATACATAAGAAAAGTTCATTGTCATATATCATTGCATAATGAGCTATGCATATAATTATACAATGGATAATCCATGTCTAGTTTCAAAAATATTTGATTCATCTTGTACGGACATTTCGTATACATGTTTGCCATGAATTCATTCGTAAGTAAGCTTAATTGGGAAAGAATCTATAAGAAAACGAGGAATGTGTCAAAAGACTGATGTTAAATCTAGCTTTAAATAAGCTAGATTTCTTTAGTGGCCACTTGGGGAACTAACGTATGACAGATACTTTTTAAACAGCTGTCTTCCAATGTTAAGAGGTTTCACACAGTTTTAAATATTTTGAACAAATTACTTTATAGTTTCGTTATTAGAATGTGTACAAAGCAACCAAAAATACTATTAGATTCTTTGCGAGGGCCAACAAGATTTTAAGTGTTTAAAATAGATGTGCAGATGCATCTTGTGTAAAATTGCTAAGATTGAAAAAGCATTTCTTTTCTGTGTACGCTTAAAATGTTCATTTTTATTTGACCATTGCTCCGGAGTTAGCATTTATCATGCTGCCAAATGCTAGTAATTCATTGTTCAATAGTACTGTGAATAAAATAAATATAAAAGAGTAATATGATGATTTCCATAATTTAGAACCAGTTTCCTAATGCTTTCCCAAGTTTATCATCAGAAGAAAGTATATGAAAATTCAGACCCTCTTCTTGGTCATAATATTATTACACTGAAAAACTTTTTTCAACTCTGTGTTTATTATAAAAACTTTAAACAAAACACTTGGCTGTATAAAAGGACAGTGTTATAAAGATTTAATTATTTGATTAAAAGATTTAATTTTGTAATACATTGCTTGTGGATCTACTTGTGACTAATGTAAAAATGTCTCATTTTTATTACAATCGATAATTAGCAACAAAAGGCATTAGAAATGTTTAGTACAATAATATAAGAATGTTCACAGATGATACTTCAATTGTTTTACATTTTACGCATCTCGACGTCTACTGACCTAACCTTAGATATATCAAGCAAAGAGCTTGTCAGCATCTGCAGATATTCTCCAGACATATTGTTCTGTAAATAACTTTGTTATTCCTAAATTAGAATTGATGCTTTTAAACGATAGCCTCCTCTGTTTGGTTGCAACAGTGTAACGCTCGCCTTTCATCAGCTAATAAAATTGCGAATCCTGTGTACGTGTTGCATTGACGTGCAGCTACGGGTGTTACTTCTATCTTTGAGTAAGATATACTCTGTTTGGACAAGTGATTGATGACGTGTCTCTTTGTAGTATAACGTTTTGATATTATATAGTATGTAGTAGTTTCATTGCGCAGGTTAATGTTACTAGTGATAGTATATTTGATTATTTTGTTAGCAACTGATCTATAATTTGCGTATTTATGTTTATAGTTTTGCAATAGAAAACGTACATGGGTTATTGTTGATAATGCAATGAGTGGAATATTTTTTCTTCTGTTAATTGTAGATAGCTTTGAAATAGGAAATATATTAATTTAAACTAGCCGTCATGGCCAGTATAAAATTTTGAAGATATTTTATTGAAAAATATAGATTTTAACGAGAGTTTTGATGTCAAACATCTATAGGCGCAGGTATAAACCGGATCATTGGCGTTGCGACGCTTGCGTGGCGGGTCGCCACGCTATGCTAAGGTATATATATATATAGTCTATATGTAGTAGTGTACGGTACGGCGACGTGTCGCCATGCGCAATTGACTACGCGACCCCCTCCTCACTCAGTTCGACGCTGTTGTTTACTACGATACACATAACCTATGCTTTATTATTTTTGTATTAATTGTAAATAAATGTTTATTAAATAAAGTCACCATTTTCTGTAAGAAATTCGTAATACTTTATTTTTTCATTATGCTATATTTAGTTCCTGTAATAATCTTGTCTTTTATGCATATTACTTCTACGAACACAATATTTCACATCTGCCAGGCGTCCCGTGACAGCTCACTTTTTTTTTTTCTATTGTTGAAACTTCCTTACTGTTGAGATCTTAAATATTCTGATTTTTTAACTCCATCATAAATTTTTTTTGAAATGCATATTTCTTGACAGTTTTTCAAAATATGAATTTATTTTTTTTTTAAATATAAAATGCATTGAGGTCACAACCAACATTTTAGGATGATACGGTCTTATGTGCTATTATAAAATAATGTTTATTAAAAATTCTGCAAAGATTGAAAATGTTTCCCACGTTTTAATAAAAATAGTGTTTTAGGATTTATTCATGTATAAAAATGAGAAAATATTGTTAATGTAAGCAACAAGCAAAACATTATATTCTTTCTTCAAAACATAAGCTATTTTTCAGGTTTCTATATCTTGAGAAATAAAAAAAACTTATTTGAAAATATTATTTAAAAAAAACTTTTATTTTCCAAACGTTACATTCCAAATATTCTGGAAGATAGAGAGGCTTGAAGATTGCAGGAAATGATATTTTTTAAATTCCAATATGAAGTTTAGGGCATCAGGGGGGGCTGTTGTTCTCAATATCCCTATGAATTTTCAACAATATTTGCTGAATATAGCTTTTAAAAAATTGATTTTATTTAAATCCGTCATGGTCCCCCCGATGGTCCCTCTTAACACTTTCAGTGCGGGACACAAACATTTTTCATTCAATTTTCTTTTTTAAATTAAGAAAGATCTATAAAAATAATGTTTCAAAAATATTGAAGAAATTTAATAAGCATGTAAAGGTTAGTTTAATAAAAATATATTATATTATGTTTTATACATAAAAATAGGTTATATATATTGTTTAATAAATGCTTTTATTACTGACAAATAACTCTAATAGCCATTTGTCAAATGTCTAATTTAATATAATATTTTGTTGATGAGGAATTACTCCGGTGAACAGAGAAACCGATTTCAGAAATCAATAATCCGGCAACTTCTTAGTCCATCATACGCGTCTTTTTTTATTACACAAATAGATATACTAGTAGTTGGTCCTTGTAACTTATTTCACGCATAAATGAACAATAATAACATAATAAACGGTTCGAAATTAGATAAAACACATAACAAACAATTGGAAATAAACCGGCAGACATGATGATAAGTGCACTGGGCAGCAATAAAAATTACCTCTAAAAATAATCTTAAAGCCACCCCTGTCTATTTTAAGCTTGTGCCTTGCTTAAATTGCCATTGGCGAGAGACAATAGAGCGCATGTGGCTGATGACAAGTCTTTAAAGTTTGCTTGAACTCATCACGCAATATTGCATTGCCGGCCATACTTAAAGCACCACACCACGCAATATTGCATGGTTGGCAATGAAATGTTTAATATCCTTATACCCAATTTTTTTTACTTTTTCTTGTTTTTTTATATTTGGTATTCAAAAACATGTTTTCTTATTTGTATAGTAAATGTTAAGTTAGCAAAAAATACAAATTAAATAAAAAAAACCGTAACATGTGATTCGTTTAGAGAATTTATTGAAATTTTGGTAAGGAAATGACTAAACTGTGATATAATTAGTTTTACAAAAGAATGCAATTCTTCAATAATAAGGTGCTTAAAATTCTTAATATAAATACTGCCAGTCTTTGTATGGGATTTGATCTAAATGTTCCTCTACAGTTTGACTAAGTGTATTATATTTCTGGCATCGTCATATATCTAAAAAATTTAAGCGTTTTAAATTTAACCTGTGATTATTCCTAAGAAGCTGTCTTCATCTGTTTTTGTAACTGAAACGTAACAATATATTAAACAAGCCATGTTCAACGGTTCTGTGCACCCGTTCTGTCCCCACATCAAAATGCAACGTGCCTTCTCCCCCGCAGAGAAAGGACATGACTGAACCAGTTATGAGTGCACTTGCGTCTTTTCAGTGCAATGGCTTGAACGAATCAACTTTTGCATTGCCATTCATACTCCACATTCTTTAATTACAAACGATTTATTACAAAAATTTAAAAATAAAAACAGGTTTTCTGTTAAAATACCAGGTAAAAAAATTTATACTTAATATTCAATTTTGGAAAGATTTTTTCATTTTCCTAATGAAAAATGTTTAGAAATACGAGTTATTTTGGTTTGGGCAATGAAATTTATTTTATATGTTACTTTTTGGACCAGACACTGGCAGTGGTCTTTAACAAGGACAACTTTTCTCCTGGATTGCACTAAAAAAATCAGTTGGTCAAACTTATTTTCATCATCTGGTCATACTTGGCTTCGGGTGGATCTCTTATAATAGAGGCATAATTTAATCTGTACTTTGGTCTAATAATGTAAACAAACAGACAACGTATTAAAAACATTTAGAATATAACACTAAATATCAACTTCTTTAAATATAATACTCAAATTCTGAGATCAATCAACATCATATATTCAAATTCGACTGAAGCAATGCGTAAGCAAATGTCATATTTTTACACTGACTATTTTATACATCTGAACTTACGTGTCTTTTGTTTATGTGCATAATAATCGATAAAATTACCATGGAGTTACTCATAAAAAATCGAAAGAAAATTTATTTCAAAATTGTCCAAAATTCTAGCTCCTATGAGTGGCTTCGCTTGTATGTAATTAGAAGTGGACAAAGCAAATTGTGGAGACCTGCTGCATGTACCAAAACAAAATGTTTAATTTTGTGTATATGTTAATTCGCTTGAAAAAGAAAAAAAAACAATTCACGGGGCAATTTATTCATCAGTGCTAGGTGGAGTTTAGGATAGCAACTTGTGGACTAATTAACAGACTGACCTTGGACGGCCGGATTATTTATCCCAATATATAATTATGACATTCAAATGATGTTAAATAAATGTTTCATAATTTTTTATTTCGCTCTGTATATGTACATATATTAAAATGTAATTTTCGTCTTGCAAATAGTGAAGTTGCAATCTTTTAACTGCATCTATATTGATCAATACGATTGTCTAAAGTTTTTTTTCAATCATTTGAATGTGTATTCAAATATATACAATTACTATTCATTTTGCCTTTTTTAATTTTAGGTTAGCTCTTCTATTCATTACTTATAAAGATATTGGGTAATTGGAGTAGTAAGGAGTTTTAAAAAAAAATATTAGAAATATTAGGAATCAATAACATTTTTTAAATTTTTTCCTTTATTACAGTGAAATATTTTATTTTTCAATAACAAAATATTCTTTATTTTCAACGTTTCGAAAATTATATTTACATTTAAACGTTTTATTGTAAGTAGAACCTCCATGTAAAAATAACTTAAGAAAAATACTGATTTACCTGTTCAACTGATTTTTCTCCCTGCGAAATAATGCTTGTGTTACTTACTATTAAAGGCCAAATAAGGTGTTAGGTGTGTTGCGTAGTATATCGCTTTGATGAAATCGCACAAAGCTCAGTGTGTGCACTACAGGATACTTAAGCCTTGCAGTAATGTTGAAATAGTTTATCTCGGGAACAGGATAAGACACGAAAAAATTTTAATGCTTAATTGCTTATAATAATCTTATTTTCTACTCAGAGTTGTCTTGCTATATCAATGTAACAACATTTGGTGTATCTTTCAAACCAGACACTTAACAATTTGCGTTGTGATTTTGTATATTTTAATAATGAATGCTGAAAATGTGAAATTTTTATTTCAACTCAGTGTGTATTCCTTAACATGTACATACCAGATATTACAGACAACCTAATTGCCATGGGGTTCCCGGCAGAAAGGTTGGAGGGAGTGTATCGGAATCACATAGACGATGTATTCAAGTTTTTAGAACAGAAACATAAGGACCATTATAAAATTTATAATTTATGTTCGGAGCGATCGTATGATTCGTGTAAATTCCATAAAAGGGTAAGTAATTATTTCAATTTTTTTTTGTTATAAATATGTTATAATTTAAGTTTATTGTCTTTTTAGAGTTATATTATACATGTTATTAAATAAAATAATAAAAATTAAAATAAAATATTATTTTAATTGATATATGTAAGTTGCTGTAATATAAGTAATTGTGGCTTTAGTTGAAGCAATATATTCTATTTTGTAAATATACTCACGGTTTATGCCATGATATTTTGATGTGTCTATGAGAAAATGTGTTAAATATCACGACATTATGTCCTATGTTCTTTTATTACAGGTTCTTCCTATTTATTTTAAATAATGTCTTAAATTAATGTCAACTTTGCAATTTATTTAAATCCTTTGTGACAATGCAGGTCGCATTGTCTTCTTACCATCATTCTAAACTAATGTTATTAGACATTAAACACTTTTCGAAATTGTTCGATTTTTAAACTATTTTTTATGGCATTCATTTACAATGTACTGACTATTTTTTAAGACGATTTAGTACTTTTAAAAACTGAACACTTCAGGAATCCTATTAGTATCTGTAACGGTCATTTTTCATAGTTTTGGATGTTGCAGACATTATGTAGTTGCAGACATTATGTAGCAATAATTGATTTTTCATTTCAGGGGACAGTTATGATTGGGGAGAAAGGTAGTGAAAAAAGTTTTTCTCAAGCTAGTCATGTTCAAATAAAGGCTTCTTAAAAGTTGGGTTTAAAACTATGTATATAATTCGTTTCTTAATGCAATTTTTTCTAAACAATTTTGAAAAATTGGTTTCCTGACGATTCGAGGGCTATCGAACAGACGAATCTGAAGAAATGACAATATTGATGATAAGATCTATTTCGACCTAAACAATTTAAGTAAATAAATCCAAACTACTACCAAAAATATTAATGACAGGGGAAAAATAAATTGTTGATATAAATTACTTTATATAAATTACTTTTAATTTTTTTCATATTTTTGTCGCTTATCAAATTGTTACAATGTTACTTAAGCTCTAGACCTAAAGTTTCATGGTTGCTAAAGTTTAATAATACACAGTTTCGGTAATGCTAAAAATGTATAATTATACAGAATACCCATTTTGTGAGATTCGACTTAATAACATAATTTATTTTTTTAAATAAAATGAAACCAGACACAAAAATTGGAAGATTCAAAATCATCAAATTTGTCGCACTTTTACAGTATCATTTTAAATAGGATTGGATTAAAACAAATACAATGTTATTTTACTACACGAGTCTAAGTATTTGTTCCATTTATATGTGTAAGTGCGCCTCATAATTAAATGAAATCCCCTCAAGATAATTTATTGAGCTCTCTTGTATTGTTAGTTCGTTTACTCCAGATGGTTATTTGTTATTCACCTTCACAATAAGTAATGTACGGCTTTAGTAGTTAAGTTCAAATTATATGCAGGTAAAGTTGCTACAGCTAGTAAATACATATCGTGTTAAATTGTATAGTTATAAAATATGATTAAGTTGATTTAATTCTCTGGGTAAATAAAAGCAATATGGTATGTACGCACATCCATGATATATTCTTTAGAAATCATACTATCATCTAGTTGTTAGGAGTTTCATTTATAATTTAATAAATATCACATTCTTAGTCCCGAAACCATTGCTTACAAGCCAGTAGCATGTGACTCTTTCATATGCAACAAAGGCACACCTTCAACTTCAGAGAAAGCCTAATGTTTAATTTTGTCTTTGCCCTTAAGGTCTGCAGTTAGATAAAGGAAAATTTTAGATTGGTAAACCCAATGTCGAGTTCAGTTTCAGTTTTTTAAATTGAACAACATTGTGTGTAGCTATTTGAAACGTATCGTTAAAGAGATTGTTTTTCTGATTCCCTCTTATAAAGAGATTGTTTCTTAACTTTTTTGCATAACATTTTTTATTTATTATTGAATGAAAATATACTGGATAAGAATGTTTATTTAACTTTGGTACGTTTTTCAGTCAACTATCCAACAGAAACTAATTTTAATGTTTAAATATATTTTGTATTTTTTCAACAGTCTACTTTGTTGCCTGTTAAACGTTTTATAAAGCAATTGTTAAGTGCAGAAGATTAATTGAAATCGTCTGAGAAACCAGATCATCCGATCTCATTATTCAATGCACGTTGTTGAACAGAATTAAAATGTGCAATCGCAAAAAAAAATCAATTCTAAAAAAGTGTTTAAACCTTGCATTTATTCACTCGGGTCATCGCCTTGTGACTTTGTATTTGCAATGAAGGGTTGTTTGTGTAATGTTGCAGTGTACAGCTGGCCACGAGTCTGCAGATATTGACTGCGCCATTATTATATGGCACGTAAACAAAGTATATATGATACTAAAAGTAATATAGTTAACAATAACATTGAAATGTGCATTATGCAATCACCTAGTGACACCTGGGTTAACCAAGAAGTAAGTTACCCATTGTTATCTTAACAGCGTTTGGCGTAATGAAAGATTTAAATAAGATTCAAACAATCGTTAGATTCCCACGTAACTTCTGGTGGGTCACACTGTAGCACTAAGACAAAGTGTAATATCTCGATATCATGTTACCCAATGTATGCATGCGCGCTGCGCAATAGGCAGGCTTTGCGAACAATACTCGGCCACTTGTGGTGGTTATGGTGCATTGGAGGTCGTTGACGCTTCCATTCTTATTGTCTTACAATTCACACATGTGTTTGCGTGTGTGTTTTTTTAAGGATAATCATATTTTAATTGTACCGTTTGTTGACGCTCGCTAAATTTATCCTGCGTGTGGTATTTAAGTGTGCACGGTTGTGATCGGATTTCAGAATGGCTCGGAGCGATAATGCACGAGGGATTGGTTGCGAATTTTAATTAGATTTGGTTTAGATTAGTTTGGAGGCCAGACCATGGTTTTGGTCAAATATTAGCACTTAGGATCAGATAGGTTTTAGGTTGGAGAGAGAACGCATACATAGTAAAATTTAAAAGCCCTAAGCATATAAATTTAATTTAGTTGTACTTATTTAAAATAAAAAAATTATAGATATGTCACAACTTTTTCTTTATATTGAAGCGTTAAATATAGACGTGCAATATTTCTTCTTATGTAATTGATTTGATTCTCAAATACATTAATTAAATTAATTCTTTATGAAGATGTAATATATGTTATCGCAATCATACACATTATATTAATTATTAACGTTTGAAAAGTTTAAATGTGATGCTTTCACTAGTTTACTCTGTAAACTTAAATTGTAATAAATACGAAAATTGTATGTCACTTTTTAAATTGCATTGATATCTTAGCATCGTCTGGCCGATATCTAATAAGCTTTTTTAATGTTATCAAAAATGATATTACAATTATATATTCATCGTAACCTTCAACATTTAATCGCCTGTAGATTTATAATTATTAGACTTAACAAATATAATTGAATATATATGCAAGGATGGTTTTAGGCTAAGTAGATGTCTAGTATATGATATGAATGAATTGAAGTATTTATTGTTTTACAAGAAAACCTAGTGTAAAACAGTTATAATGAACAGATTTCCATTAATGTGCAATACGCACTTAGAACTTTAGTAGAATAGTGATTTGGTTGCCGACAAATGTTGACTTGTTCGGTGTCCAACTGTTAATTGCCTACGTGTCTCCTTAAGTATATGGTCAGTTTTATGTTCTATCCTTACCTCCGTTACTGTGTTTTCACCCGTAAAGTTCGGATTGGTGAGAGTCGGCAGAGTCTTGACTGAATTTTATATGACGTGTACATGACTCTACGTTAAGTATTAAATATCACAGTTCTTTTTTCTATGATTATAGTTGGACTGATTATTGCCAGTTGTCTGCATTTTGCATAAACCAGAAATCCTTAGAAATTGTACTTTTGGAGATATACATATATTATGTGACTTGAGATGTTGACATATTAGCACAAGTGAAATCGTAAAGAAATTTAAGTATATTGAATATTGTATAGTATAGACATCAGTGGTCTGACTGAAAACCCATTAAACAAAAATTTTTACATTTCAAAACAAATGTCGAACTTTCAAACAACGTAACCCTAGCAGCAACGAAAACAACAACAGCGATCTTTTCACCACTAGTTATAGCCATCTTTATATACCCTTTAGACGCCAAAAAAATGTTTTTTGAACAGATCTCCAAAACTGCTATATTTTATTTAAATAAGTAACACTAGGCTACTGTCTAAGTACCAAAACAAAGGGCCTGTAATTTATTTTAATCCAATTCGATAAGTTTTTGTAGAACATGAGTTTAAACAATAAAAGAGCCTATCTCAAAAACGTCGTTATATATGTATCGCTAAAAAAAAAGAGAAGTCTGAAAATAAACTGAAACCCACTTAAAATTTTACACGTCTTTAAATGTATGCATAAATACTTGCATAAATACATATAAACTGGTTGTGATTCATCCTCGTTAGTAGATAAGCATCAAACACCTTCTTTTATAGATGCGTTAGCACCCACTTCTATTGCAGTACTTCCAATTTTTTGATTCAGGGAAATACAAATTATTGCAATAGCTTTTAGAGTTATAAATGAAACCAACCAATCAGATTATACCACAACGACAAGCTCATCTATTACGTTGAGTCTAAAAGTTATTTTCTATTAGTAAGGGTTTCTTTTAAAACTTTGGTACTCAAAAAAATGGTAGATTGAGAACTACTTGTATTCTGCTTATGTGACTTGAGATACATTTCAAGTTACGATACGTTAGCGAGGCAGCCTATCGTAACACGCTTCACATTTATAAAATCTTATGGCCTAAATATGATTCTATAGTTAGAGTGAAATATTTTTTTTCACTGCACCATGTCACAACTGACGATAATTTAAGGCCATCGTACTGACCCCTTGTAAATCTATCTGCACGCTTTGATTTGTTATCAACATAAATTGTTAGCCTCGTTGGCGAAATTGACATGTTAATCACTCGAGTTGAAAAAAAGAATGATGAAGAATGATTATATAATTTTTTTTATTGCACATTCTCCTGACTCTTGAATTTATTTTAATATTGACCACACACCAATTGTGTGTATTGGTGTAGTGGTTAGGGTTTTTTTTATGAATGATAAACATAAAATTATGTAGAAGAGTGAAAAGGAAAAGTTTGTACATTGAATATTTATGAAAAAAAGTATCAGGGGTATATTGAAATTAAAGACAATTTTTAGGGTTTCATTCTTTAAACTGAAAAACGGAAGCCTTATAAAATCAGTCACTTGTCTATCTGTCTGTCTATTAGCTTATTTTTTCACAAACCCTGCAACGTAGAAATTTGAAATTTTGCATCTTATTGTCCCTTACATTTTGAACTAGTTAATTTTTTTAAAACAGTCACGTGCACATTAAAGATGGGGGTAAATAAAGGACTCAACAATTTCTTTTTAAAATTTTGAATGTCATCTTTGGTGTCATTTGAGATGGCTTGTTATGAGGAATACATAATATTTCTTTCATTAATTTAAATTGCGTATTTAAAAAAAAATTTGAAAGGGATATTCTCACCCTTTATTTTTGAAACTACTGAACTAAAAATCATGAAAAAACAAAGTTAGAAAATTGCAGGATAACTGTAGCGATTATCCTAGATTTTATAATCTTTGAAATATGTATCCCACATTTTAAGGCCTATAATACCACATTTATACGCTCCACATACCACATTTTAAGGCAATATAATTTATGTTGTCAACAATTATTATTTGTAAATAGTTTAATGGCTATACTATGTACCCTTGAATGTTTATAAGCGCGTTAACATGTACAGAACCCTCATAGTGCGAGTTCTATTTGTACTTGATGGATTTTCCTATTATCAATAATATTATAAAATCGAGGGATTAAGAAGGGGGAAGTTTGAACGTGGGATATTTTTTGAAAAATTTTACATCAGGGGCATGTTTGAATTTAAGACAACTTCTTTTAGAATTTTATTTTATTTATCTAATGGATTTATTAAAAAAAACGCGAACTTCCGCTGGGATGATGCTCGGCGTTCATATGAAAATTTAGGCAACATTATTGTTTCAATAGAATGTTCGCTAAGGAATTTGAAGTTTAAGTTTTAGTGTCGACACAGCAAGGATCAGGTATGCTGCAGGCTTAAGTAGTAATAAAATTGTCGAGATTGTCAGTAATTTATCTTAAAGTTGAAGCTAAGATGTCATTTATACTTATTCCGATTAATAGGGGCACTTTTGAGGTGCAAAGGTTATTTATTACCCACAGCATTAATAAAATATCTACATGAGTGGGGCCACTGGCTAAAGCTAGTTTTCACTAAAGAAATATAGCGATCAAAAACCTCACCTCCATGATTAACAAATGCATCTGAAAATCTTACTAACAAAATGACATCCTCTGCTCCCCAGTTACATTGCCTTTGTCCTATCATCCATATCGCCTTGTGCCTATCTCCGTTCAAGGAAACTCCTCACAAATATTAACATATCTCTATAACCTGAGCAACTACAATTATGTTTTATACTTAAAAACCATCCTGGATAAATTCTCGCTGACAGCAAAAAGTGTATAAAAATCCATCAGGTTGAACTCTATTAATAAGCGAACAGATAGACCAACCGCATTTTATATACACAGAAACTTTTTATATACTTTACTTTACACATTTTATATACTTGAGGGTTATGACCCCAATAAGCTGGTCTTCAGCTACAAGATCTCATGCCTTTCACCCTTCCCAGCAGAATGCTTCATGCCACGTTGAGGTTTTTTTTACGGCCGAAGTAACGTGAGTACCTGAATGGTACTGCTGACTAACTGACAACCTATCGCGGATACATTTCTTTGATGAAGGATTTTTTGGTCCAATGAGCAAACCAATAGGGCGTGTTGCCAGCACCACATCTTGAAAGTATCAATACACTTTTTGTCTATGTCTTTTATAGTAAAGGTCTCAGAATTGTAGAAAAATATGAAATGTATATAAAGTTTTGTTACCAGATTGATTTTGGTTTTTCACTGTCTCATATGCGGCAAGTGCAGGTGTTATTATGTAATATTAAAACTTAGTTTTAACTGGAAATTTATTAACTTTTATTGTAGGAACAACATTAATAGTCCAATTGTATTTCTGTATTAATATTTCGCTGAGTTACCGCAGCTGTTAAGCCCTCAATGGGCTGTTAATGTATGGTTGTACAGTCTCCTGCATATGTGGATGATTCCATACATGGATGATTTTTTAAGACAGTTGAGTTTTGGCCATGCTCACTTCTTTAGCCACTTCCCTCTTCATCAGCTCCCACACCTTTTCAATTAGCTTCATATTGGGACTGTTATTTGGTCAATACAACAGTGGGTATTTTGGTCACATAAATTTGCTTTGAAAGGGCAGTGTGCCAAGAAGTTCTATCTTGCATAAAAAGAATTGTTCCCCATTTTGGAATCCATTCTCTTAACTGTGAAACAACTGATTCTCTAGGACTTCTTTGTATTGGTCCTGCCTATGACGTCTTATACTATGTAGAAGCACCAGTACACTGATGACAGATCAAATCATAATTTTTGTTGGGTGTTTCATGGTCTGCGCAAGCAGTGAGGGTGAACTTTTTCACCTAGACAACGGTGAACAAATTGAAGCTTTGTTTCCTAAAATGTCAAATGTACTTCCATCACTGAAGCTCACCTGTAAAAGAAACCAAACAAGGACCTAAATTGTAAGAATATAAAAAATGTACCAATATAATGTTAACAATAAATGAAAGATCTCCAGAACTCCACATCTTTGTCTTTATAATCTTTAGCCCACTTCAGACATTTTGCTTTCATCAAAGCAGTCAATTTTGATTTCCTGACAGTTCGATGAGTTTTCTAATCTAAATCCTTAAATTTTCTGCAAACAGTGCACTCGGATGGAATAATGTTACCTTCTTCCAGTTTTAGATTTGATTATTTTTGTGGTAGTAAATTGTTTTCGACATAAATTTTTTTGCGTGATGTTTGCGATCTCTTTTTCTTTATTTTTGGGCTAAATTCTTCACCTACATTGTACTTCTCCTTGTTTTTATGCATAATAAAATTTCATAGTTAAAATACATTATAGTATTAAGAAGGGTTTTGACTTCAGCTTTTTTTTTTAAGGGTGAGAGGTCTTCCCCGGAAAAGTTCCTTGAAAGAATGCTGATTTCAATTGAAATAAACATAAATGTAGTTAAATAATACAAAAATCGTAAAACAACCACCGACGGTCAACGTCACATCAAACATGTCCACACATGTGGCACATAAGAACTCGACTGAACCGTGTCTGTATTTGTTTGTGATCCGATACCAAAACATGGATATTACAATTTAATAAAACAAAAATAGGTTTAAAAAGGTATAATATAATAATTGTCGTAACTAATAACTAGTATTTATAAAGTTAAATAACACACCAAGATGAGCACAAAACATGTAATTATTTCAAAATTGTAAAAAAAATTTTGTACCTCTAATAATTTAGCCAGGAACTACACTGTGGAATTTCTATATAGCTTTTCAGGTTGTTTAAAACATCTTCTTTATTGTAACCTTCATATACTGCACCTGGTATGCATTGAATCCCGTCAATTAATTGTTATTGCTCAGTACCCTTGCATTCTAAAAGATACCTAGGGTCCATCTGGACACTACAGAATATATGACAGTCAAAATTTCATGAAAAATTTCAATAAAGTTAGTATCTAACGAAATGGTTAATTCTAATGAAAATTATAAAATAACGCAAAAGAACTATCAGAATTTGACTTTTTTTCTATCATAATTCTTATCATACGGAAAGCATACATGACACTGAAATTCTGGTTTACTGCCAGAATACAATTGATACTATGGGTTTGATACGGAACGTATTTGAAAGAAATTACTTGTGATGCGTAGAGGCTGATATTATGTCTGTACGATGGCTATGTGAATGTGATGTAATTCCACATTAGAACTTCTAGATATTACTCAGAGAAAGATATTTCTGTATCTATAGAGAAAGATATTTCTATATCTATAGAGAAAGATATTTCTATATCTTGTATACGAGGTAGATAAAACCGATTGATATTTATTTTTGTAAGTGTATAATTCTCATGGAAAAATATAATTCAAGGTTTTCAATGCAACTATATTGTGCTTTTGGTTTAATTCAAACAAACAGTGATTATTTGCAGTTAAGGCCTTGCCTTAACAAAGATAAATTCATATCTGGTTATTGTCAATCTGCGCCGAGTTCTGTTTTAGGTCAGCATTATAATATCGTAACCTAAATGATAAAGTGTAATCAAGTCCATGGCCTTATAAACGGTACGAGCGAATTTCAGCACCGCAACTTTTATCAGATATTTGCGGTCTGTTTTGAGCGATGCAGGCATTATCCTAAAATCATTACTACAAAATGGGACGGAACTTTAAATTCAAAATATAAGGTTTTGTTTTCCTAGGTCGCTAACGGGTATAACTTTTTGAAATTACAATGAGTGTAGAATCGGTGGTGAATATCGATTCAGATTTCTGTACGGGACTAAATTATGTTTAGCATTACACAAATTTTTTCATATATCTTGATCTTATAAGCAGACAAATTATTTTTTTTTCAATTGCCTCTGATTCTATGAGTTTTTCTGTAAAAAAGAGGAGATTCTTATGAATAGCTTGTAACAAGTAAAAAAATTTTGTCACTTTTTTTGGTATAACGAACGAACTGGTTCAGATATTGATCTTGTATCTTTTTTAGTAGAAAAGATGGAAAGAACTGTGGCCAAATACAGAAGATTAAGAAAATTTTTGAGAATACTCTAAAACTTGAGGAAACCTGGAATAATTTTTTTAATATTAAAAATGAAAATTAATCTCACCATGCCATTGGACATCAAGACACTGTATTAGGGATGTTGAAATGCCAAAAATTATTGATATATATCGTATCGATATATTTTAAAAGTATATATCGTTTTTGATATATCGAAAAAAAATATTGATATATCTATATATCGATACGAATTAGAGATAATATTGGCGTTCTAAATAAAATCTTGTATACTTGGTCTAGTTTAGCTCAATAAAATCTCAGATTACTAAATAAATACTAATCAATGAACATTATTTCTAATAAATGTATTTTGTATTTTTGAGTTGCAAAAACGCGTGATGAACGCTTATTTTTGAAATGTGCTGCTAAATGTATTGTATTACCATTTGTTTTGTAGATTTTTCACACAGATTACACAATACGTTTTCTTTGTTTATTCGTTTTAAAAAGTTCCGTACAGCACTAAACATGATATATAAAACACTTAAATTCACTTCACTCACTGCAATATAATTGAATGCAATCATAAATTATTTTGAGTAACTTGAGTGCAGAGTGAGTTCAGCTTGAGGCTATGAGGTTATATTTCTTTATATTTACACACACAAAAGAAAGTCAACACACAAACACGAGTTTTTCTTCATTCGCTCCGTTCTTGTAAAGCTTTGGATTTCAGCAGTTTTTAGTCGGTTGCAACAGACAACAGTAATTTAGTGTCGCCATTGAAAAATATTGATTTTGGTACGTTTCCCATACTTGATATTTTATATCGATACATCGATATATCGAAATATTAAATATAGCCAAAGAATATCGATATGGCGAATAAAAATATTGATATATCGATAATTTTTAACAAGCCTACACTGTATTGCAGTGCTTTATCATAACTTGGTGTAATTTTGTTTGCACACTGCTGTCTCTCCATAGGTATTAGAAGTTTTCTCATTGGAACTTCAGTTCTAGAAAGACGACTACTAATTTTTTTGTGTTAGGTTAACGTTAAAATTTTGTGCTAAAACCAATGAGAATGTCTTGATTAACAAGATATCTTCATACTTAAATTAATGACCCTAATGGTTTTGCAAATACAAAGTTTTGCCATCAATCAAAACTTCAACAATCAAAACAAAAATTGTGTCCAATAAAGGGGAGATGTTTGTATTATATTTTGGATCGATTTGCACTACCCCCCCCCTTTGTACTTGAATGCATTTAAATAAGTGCATACGTGAATTTGAGTAATTGACATATATGAACATTTTGAACTGTCTATAACTTTTTAATATCATTTAATTTCATCTGAAATACATTCATTCAATCGACTTAATTACAACATCCACTTATTAAATAAGTTATGTTCTGACATATAAAATGTTTCGTCAATATACAGGTTTAAGAGTCATCTCTAAAAGTTATGCATCTCATAATTGTTTATTACTCTTACCTCCTTTTTCCTCTCATATACTTCCCTCCACTCTTTGCCTTTTATATATATATATATGTATATATATATATATATATGTATATATATAATGTCTCTATGTTCGAGTATGAATGTACATACATTTGTTTAGATACATAGGTACATTCTTTTACTGTTACCTAATTTGTACAACTAATTGCAGTTTGTTACAACACCATTTACTTTTCTGTTAGTTCTTCCTTTGGCTCTAAGAGATTTTCCTTGTAGCGATAAGTTTCAATATACATCATTTCTATATTAAAGCTAGTAAATAATGTTGATGTTAAATGTGACAGAATATTAATAATTTACGAGTATTATTAACAATTGATATTAAAATACTCTTTTTCCATTTAGAATGTTTTAATTTTTCTATTACCCTCATTAAATTTTGTTCTCAACATGTCGCATTCTCTACAAATTGTTTATCTACATTTCTAAATTATTTTATACCTTCGGCTCTGCAGTTTGACTGTTGCTAGTTGGAGTGTTTAAGCTGCCATAAAGTATGCATGTCATTGGTAACCTACATTAAAAATTTTTTTGGCAAGGAGCACATTTTTTTATTGCATATTACAAATTTGTGTTTTCCCCGGGAGGTAAAGGAACTCTTTTCGAGACTACCGAAAGCGAAATGACTTTAAATTATTTTTAAATTTCAATGCCAAAATACGCAGTATCGTGTGTCAAAAATGAATGCCCTTCTTGACATTGAGCTGTGCGTAAATGGAAGCCTAACTCAGGTGTCGATTGCGATGTGGTCGTAAACTTTCAAATTTATCTGCCGCTGCGGGTTAGGCTGATTACAAAAGTTGATGGGTGCGTCGAGTGAAATTTAATGATAATAATAATATATATGTATTTATTATGTTACGAGATAAATTTTATTGAAATGAGGTCATTAAAATGTGTGATGCCGCATGTGAAGCGAGAAGTGGAGTGGGCAGATAAGCGCCGATTGTAGGTCGTTTATTGCGGATGCGTAAAAACCGCGATGGACATCTTTGAGCTTTGGGTTATGAAGTAGTGTTAGCCGATCGACAACATATGGTGTCGGCCATTAATGCGCTTTGTTTTAAAATGTGCATTGTGGCAACGTCAACATTCAGAATAGATTTATTCCGTCTGTAACCTATGCTCTAGATTGTTTAAAATTTTTTTATTATTAAAAGTGAATTTTGAAAGGTGAAAAAGGCCAAGGAATGCCTGTAGTTTGTGCGTAATGTTTAAAATACCGCTTTGATGATTCATCGCGCTTTGAAAAGTTAATATTTGCAAATTACAATTGTATTCAAAGTTTATGAATATGACTTAGTCGAAGCAATGAACATTTGTATTGTCATAGTCGTGTGGGTCTTTGTGAAGATAAAATTTGTTGCAACGTTTAATAAAGCCTAACCTTTATTAGTGGCTGGTTATATTATATTTTGGGAAAAAATCACGCATTATGCGTTTTTATACTCAGTTGTTATGACTCCAAATTTTTAATGTAACTGTCGCCAGCAACTTCATTTAATCTCACAATATTTTGATTGAGATGTTTTTAATATCAGGCTAGAAGTACTGAAAAATAATAATATTTATGCCATTTGAAACAATTTTCGTTTTTTTTCTCTAATGTATGTATGACGAGCATACTCGGAGCAAATTGCTACATATTGGTAGTATTTCAAAAGCACGATTGTAGTCCATCAATTATCTTTTTTGTATGCTTAAGGAATAAAGTGCTGATGTAATAATTAAATCCTCATTCTGATTATTGTATAAGACCCCGAAATAACTAATAACAAATCTAAGACAATGACTATAATTTATAATTGAGTGATTTACGTCTCAATTTATAGGACAAATGAGTATATCCGAACTCTTGTACTCCAACATATACTAAAAACAAATTCAGTAATCTAATCTTCTGTTGAAAAACATTTTATTGATTTTGTTGTTAAAAATCTGTAACTCTTTTTCCTAGCGCTATGGCTCTTATAGCCCTTTTCGTGCAATCGTTTTTTTGCTTGCTGCTTTTTTTTTCCATTGAAACATGCAGTCTCCTTACACAAGATCTTTCCATGGATCTTGAGCTTCCTGTCATTTGTATTCTTAATTATAGAAATTTCAAAAGTTATATATTATCTGCCACACAGTCAAAGTTATTATAGAGTTGAATTAAGTCTTCAAAGATTTTTCAAGTGCTGTGCTGTGTATCAGTCGATAGACTAGTTGTAAGAATTTCAAGTGTTTCTTCCAACTGTAGTATGCTAATTCCAAAATAGTCATGGTCAAAATTATGAAAAAAAATAGTGTTATTAAAGATTTACCTAAAGACAACGGAAGATTATAACAATGATTTTAAATTTTGTATAGTTTTGTAAGCCTTTGCTTTTATTTGACTGTATTTTGCCGATTATTACGTTTAATATTGGGAATATTCATTAAAAAAATAACATTAGAAGTAACTTTAATATTGACATTAAAATTTCTTCAGTATTATTAACTATAGGCACTTTGGGTTATATATTATACAACAATAATTTTCATTAAAATAAATGAAAAATTATTTATACCGAGTAAATGCCAAATACATCTATATGATATTACTATTGTTAATACAAGAAAAAGGTTTAGAATACCTGAACTGTCATTTTACTTTGCTTACAAATATTCTCTTTTGGAATGGAATGAAGTATAAATGTGTATGGAACCCATTAGTGAGAGTTCTACTCCTCCTTAACAAGTCTTTTAAATATTTTGGTTGATAGAATTAATAATTATAACCACTTGGTTAATATAACTATTAATTCTATCAACCAAAATATTTAAATGACTTGTTACGAAGGATCACTTGGTTAATTATAGTTAATTAGTGTTGATTAATTCAACTGAAAGTATTAATGTTGATAGCTATATATAATATGAATCAATGGTAGTAATATATAAAAAACCGACCAGGTGCAAGTCGGGCTTGCACTAACGGGGGTTCCGTTCACTACTGTCACTGATCATTCTTTGTATTATCATTCACACACTATTATAGCATAATATAAACATAATATTTTGCATTCTTATTTCTTCCCATCACATTTTATATCATCGATATGACAGGATCTGTTTTATTTTCACATCAATGGTCATGCACTTTTTGTACTTCTAAACAATTGTATCGATAACCCTTCTGTGTTCAGTTAGTTGGTGCTTTTTGCTCCTGACTGTTTTCTGTGGATATGAAGCTGTATTTTAATTCATCTGCTTAAAGCGTACACAAATATTCCGGTTAATTGATTTCTTTAGACATACTTAAATTAATACAGTGTTGGGTGCAACGTTTTTTTCTGCTCCGTTGGCCATTTAAGAGAAGCGAATGTTGAATTGCTTGACGGTTTATGAACGATCATTAATTAGAGTTCTGTAATTTTCAATTGTTGCATATTTTTTCAGTATAAAGTAAAAATTAATTTTTCACTGTTTTTTTTAAACCAAGTCATGCTCATAAAAACCACATGTTTAATCATTCTAGAAAACACTCGGTTTTTTGCAATTTATTTACCAAAATCAGTTCAAAAAGTGCTTTTATTGCCAACAGCTGTTAAATCTTATGTCTTTTCGATGCAATTTTAGCACTCTTTTGTGTTTTCTTAGTATTTTATTTATTTTAATATTTAACAATTTGTGTTTTTATGTGTATGTTACGTGTGCTTAGTGACAAAAAAACCTGTCTAGTACGACTTTCACTACGATGCTTCTGTATATATTTCAGTATTTGTGAACATTTACTCTATACCCCGTACAGTATTTTTTTTAATCTATTTACAAACATTTATTTTTCACATCGTAAATATGTCGCCTACTATATCTTTCACAGGTATGAAAACATGATGCATATTTTTAAAAAAATAAGATCTTGGATAATTGCTGTAGTTTTCCTGTAATTTTCTGGTCAGATTTTACCAACTCTGTTTTCATATCATTTTTGCTCCAGTAGTTTCGTAAATGAAGGGGGTGAATGTGATTGTTATTTTGGCATATTTTTTGTAATATCTATTTAAATATGGAATTTAAAAATAGGATAAAATATATTTTTATACTCCTCATAATCCTTTCAAACGATAACCCACATGATACACAATATTGAAAAAAAAATTTGTTTTTTTATTTAAACCCTCTTTAAATTTTTATATAAATATTTAAAAAAAGTGCAAAACATGTATGTTAAAAAGATTTATTAATTTAAATATCATTTAAAGTTTATGCGTTGTGTGGTTCTTAAAAAAATCGGCTGTGACAGACGGAGACATACACAGACACTTGAGTGATCTTACAGGGATTCCGTTTTTCAGTTTGAGGTACTGAACTATAAAAATGAGAATTAAGTTTTAAAAAAAACTAAAAAATTATTTGTTGCAGAATATCAATTTATGTAGATAAATTGTGAGCAGCCTTTGTAACTATATTAAATAAAATATAATGAAAGTTTTATATCAATTGTAGGTATAACTTAAAAAAGTGAAAACTTCTCTGTTGCAAAAGTGATACATAGCCTTTTCCGTATTGTTTTTTGGTTTCTCTTCATCTTAAGACCCATACCTGGTTCTTTCGCACAGATATTGCTTGGACATGGTGTTTTTACGAAAAGAACAAATAAATTAAATAAATGAACAAACTGTTCAGTTGTTGAATATATTTGGCGTTAATTTTGTAGAAATTCATTATTCACAATTAAATGAAACTACGTGATGTAGTATTATTTCTACTTTTTTAAATTTCTTTACCACAACCTAGGTTTCGTTGTATTACAACATCTTCAGGTGGGCTATTAGTAAAGATTGGTATTAGCAAATCTTTGCTAATATCCCACCTGAAGATGTTGTAATATAACAAAACCTAGGTCGTGGTAAAGAAATTAAAGAAAGTAGAAGTAATACTACATCACGTAGTTTCATTTAATTGTGAACTGTTCAGTTATTAACGAAAAGAGTATTTTTGTGGATCAGAGCTAATTGGTCACAGATTTTGTCTATAAATATACCTGATATTAGGAAATGAACAAATAAACTAAATAAGTAAACAAACAATTATGTTATTAACAAAAATAATAGTTTTGTAAATTAGAGCTCATTGATTACAGATTTTGCCTAGAAATATACCTGATATTAGGGAATGTACAGATAAACTCAATAAATAAATTATGTTATTAACGAAAATAATTTTTGTCTAAACCAGAACTTATTCACTGATTTTGTCTACAAATACGCATGATATTAGGAAATTTGCGGATAAACTAAATAAAAAAAAACAGACTATTACGTTAATAATTTTGTGAATCAGAGTTTATTGATTAAAGATGTTGTCTAGAAATACACCTAATATTACGGAATGTACAGATAAACTTAATAAATAAACAAATTATTGAGTTATTAACGAAAATAATTTTTTTTGTGAATCAGAGTTTATTTGATCACAGATTTTGCCTACAAATATATCTAGTATAACGGACAAACAAACCAAAGAAAAAAACAAACTCTTACGTTATTAACAAAAAGAAATTTTTTGTGTATCAAGGCTTACTGATTACAGATTTTGCCTACATTTATACTTGATATTAGGAAATGTACAAGTAAACTAAATAAATAAACTATAATGTTATTAACAAAAAGAATGATTTTGTGAATCAAGCCTATTGATCACAGATTTTGCCTACAAATATACCTGATATTAGAAAATTTGCAGATAAACTAAATAAATAAAGAAACTTATGCTATTGACAAAAAGAATATTTTTGGGAATGAAGGCTTATTGATCACAGATTTTGCCTACAATTATACTTGATATTAGGAAATGTACAAATAAACTAAATAAATAAACTATTACGTTATTAACAAAAAGAATGATTTTGTGAATCAAGCCTTATTGATCACAGATTTTGCCTGCAAATATACCTAATATTAGGAAATGTTTATTTGTAAACTATATGAATAAACTATTACGATATTAACAAAAAGAATATTTTTGTGAACCAGAGCTTATGGATCACTCCTTGATTTTGCCTAAAAAATAGACATGATTAGTTGCATTTCTTTGGTTGAGATTTATTTTGTATTTGTTATACTCATGAATAACTAGAAAAAAAGTATTGTTAAATTCTTATTTCTAAGTGGACTGTCATAAGAAAACATTTCTATGAAATTTATGTATTAAACAAATATAATATTCACCTTTATGTATGCAAATTTCCTATTTTTATATTGACTTGATGTTTTTTCTTAGTTGAGTAATAGATTTTTGCCTTATTTTTTAACTAATGTTTCACACAGGGTTTGAAGCCGTGATTAACACTGATAATTATATTTGGTAATTATCAAGATAAATAGAAATTGATAATTATCTTAATAAATATAAACGAAAATATTTAATTTGCCTCTTAAATTTTTTTAGTAATAGAAATATTAGACCTGCTAATTAACATTTATGATAGGGAAACCTCTGTGTCGTGTTTCGTATCTGTCGGACTATCAGTCATTTTTCATTTCTATTGGTTATTGCTGTAACTATCAGTCTTTCTTCATTTAAATCTGAAATCTGATTTAAGTTTTACCCTGAAGTTGGAATTTTCAGATTCAAACAATCCTCAAGCAGTGATGATATTCCACCTACTAATTATATTAATTAATATGTAGTTTCATTATTGCCTATTTTTGATGATATTCCATCTACTAATTATCAGTGATGATATTCCACCTACTAATCAGTGATGATATTCCACCTACTTATTATATTAATTAATATGTAGTTATCAGTGATGATATTCTACTAATTATCAGTGATGATATTCCACCTACTAATCAGTGATGATATTCCACCTACTAATTATATTAATTAATATGTAATTTCATTATTGCCTATTTTTGTTTGAAAGTTTTCTTTTATAAGTTTTTAATTGATTGTTAAATGCATATAATTTAACTAAACTACTCTATTCTAACATAAAAGTTGATAAGTAATACCAGAATTAAATGAAACTACGTATGTAGTATTTAAACGTACGTATGTCGTCTTTAATTTAAAGAAAGTAGAGATAATACTACATCATGTAGTTTCATTTGATTGTGAATAATGAATTTCTACAAAATTAACGCCAAATATATTCAATAAGTTAAAAAACAATCGATTGACACACACTTGTTTAGTAATTATCTTGATAATTTGGAACCCTGGTCTAAAACCAAGGTTAGTTTCAAGAAAGAACTCATATAGTGATTGGAAAATAAAAATAATTTTCCTTAATTAAAATAAAAAAGTTTGTTGTTTCTTGTTTTTACTTTTTTTAATTCATTAAGTATGTGCATGTCTCATTAATACAATATGTAATATATTTAAGTATTTGCATACCTATATTTATCTTTCTCAAGATATGGAATTTTTCCTCAAAGATAAGGCACGTAAACCAGCTGATGTCGTAGATAAAGTAGATAAATTTCAAACTGTAATTTGATATTGATCTAAGTTTGAGGAAAATATGCGCAACGTGTGTAGACTGTTGTGGTTTATTTTTTTGTATTAATTGATTTTATTAAATTGATTATTTTTATATAAGTATTTTTTAATGTTAATGAATATGTCAACGATATTAATGAAAAAATTGGCAGAGAACATCAAAGAATCATCTGCGCAAAAAAATCTTTAATTGAAAAAAATTTTATGTAAATTGTCATGATAATTATCATGAGGCATATTTAACTTGATAATTTCGAACCCTGGTTTCGGACTAATACTAAATTCAGTTTATTATCATTACTATCCATTTAACATTTATTCTTTTTAATATCCCACATCTTATGATCATAAAAAAATTATTAAACAACGTGATTTTCAACCTAGAAAGTGCTCCATCAAGTAAATGAGAGACAATGTGAACAACTCAAGCCGCTAGATGGCGTTCTTTTCTGCTTGCCGTTGATATGTATGAGAACTGTCAAGAGCTGTACATATTTTCTATCTATAGTATTTGCCGCCAGTGAAATTCTTCAAAGTTAATTTGTGATTTATCTGTTAATATCAGCGAATAAAAGATTGTTAAACTTGAATGTAATTATATTTATCTGCACCTTAAAAATGTTTCCAACTTAGCAAGATAGTACAAATGTCTATCTTAATTAAGAAACTGTTTCAAATGCCTTTTTTAGCTTGAGCTATTCACATGTTTACTATTTACAAATTTATGAGAGACTAGCTGCTATTCTCGTGCTTGTTCTGCTCTTATACCTATCTCCTTGAGCCTTAGTTAGGGGTCAAATAAGATGTGAACTTTTGGGCCTATTTTATATTATTAGGGGAGGCGTGCTGTTTTACTATTTCGCTATTTTTCTAATCTAATGTTTTCTTATATAATCAATTAAATAAAAGCAGACATATACAAACATTTTGATTAGTTACTCAATCGGTCATATGTACAAGATTTAAATATGACTATTTTAAAGCTGCAGGGAGAGAAATCTCTTCCATGTCCTTACGAGAACAGTAGAAACTGTTTTTTGAAATCCGCGGCGATTCCAGAGTTATTCTAGTTCAAAGTTGAAATTTGGTTGTACAATTATTACCAAATTTTCTACAGTTTTCATTTTCATATTATAAAATATTGTATAAATAGTTGGCCAGTGCGAATAATTAGCAAATCACCAAATGATAATATAATGTGTAAATAAGTAAGTGAAAAGTCATAAAATTATCATTGTAAAAAATTGTTATTATTATGTACAGCATGTTTTATTGCATTATAAAACATTAAAATGCAGGTATTGGCATTTTTAGATAATTTTTTATTACCAATAGATGGCTCTGTCAAATAATTACTGTTTGAACAACAGTTGTGTATGTTAGTTAAACAGATTGTTAATAGATGGCGCTATTTACAATATAAAAACCTTTGAAAAATAATATATAGAGAATTAAAAAATTAATTTTGAATTGTTTGTTTATTTCTTGTCATTAGCGGTGAAAATAATCTTCTAAATTATAGCTCAGTCATACGTTTTGATGAAGTATTAAGGGAGATATAGTGTACTGACAAAAAACACCTTTGAGAAATTATATATGGAGACAATTCAATATCATCAACGGAAAATCTAAATTTTGTTGTTTACATCTAAAAACATTTAATATTTCGAACGGAACACATGTTTTTGTGTATCTCATTAATCAGTTGAAAATTATGTATATTTAACCCTCAATTGTACAATTGATTTTTCTTTAATTTTTCAAATGGTATGACCATTTTTTCCCTATGCAAAATTTCAAAAACACGGTTTTCACTGTTATCTTCAGGGTATCGAAAGGAATTACCTATCTGCAACTTTGTCATTATCAACCTCACACTATGTATAATTTAATTTTATTAATTCCATAACATTAATCTATTTAGTACTTACTCTGCGATGATTTGTATCAGCCAGTATTAAAACTCCATTGCATTCCTTTACTCCAGTTAATTATTATTAAAATAAAGAAGTGTGTTTCCTATGTTAATTATAGTAAATATACATGGTATGTATAAAATATTCGTTTAATGACAAGTTCATCTGTTTACGTAGCTATGACGATGCGATTGTGTTACGTAGCTATGACAATGCGATTGACACACGTGTAAACTAGAGATAGCGGTTTAGTGCCTAAAAAAACATTTTAAATATGAGGAATTTCCTCATATTTAAAATATTTTTTTGAGGAATTTCCTCATATTTAAAATATTTTTTTGAGGAATTTCCTCATATTTAAAATATTTTTTTAGGCACTAAACCGCTATCTCTAGTTTACACGTGTGTCAATCGCATTGTCATAGCTACGTAACACAATCGCATCGTCATAGCTACGTAAATAGATGAACTTGTCATTAAACGAATATTTTATACATACCATGTATATTTACTATAATTAACACAATCGCATCGCCATAGCTACGTATATATAATTATATATATTGACTCCTGACTCTAGATATGAAGAGAATGGCTGATTGATTGCTTTGATAATAAATTTAGTTCCTGAAGAATGTTGTATACACGGGGTCCGGGCATAAGTGTTGGACAAAGAAAAACTTTATTCGTTGAATGAAAAATAGTTGATTGTTATTAAAATATAATTGAAAAGATGACTTTTTCAAAAAATTTAAAATAATATTCATAAAAAATTTAAAATAATATTTTTGAAAAAAGTCATAATTATTTGTCATCTTTTTTCATAATTATTTGTCATCTTTTTCGTACACACAATACTTGCGCACATTATTCAGCACCGCTCAGGGGAATAACCCGCAAACAGCTGCAAAGACATCTAGCTGCTCGGTAAGCACCGTGCTCCGGGCATGTATTGGGTGTGTTAAAAAGACTTATGTGTAATATTTTTTTTGCACTCAATTAGAAAAAGGGCGTGTTTTACGTTTTATTTCAATGACAATTTATTCCTTTATAGCCAACGAATAGCGTCTTTCTTTGTCCGACACTTATTCCCGGACACTGTGTATATACAGCCGTTTTATACTGATTATGCTTTATGAATATTAAATATTGTAAGTTGTAGTCTTCGTGAGCGCATTATATATTATCGTTTATTTATATGTACTTAATTGGTTGTTGGTATCATGTTCACATTTTTCTAAAGCAATATTTTGGTAATAGGTTAGGTATGGTGAGAAATTTTAATTTGTACAGATTATTGTATTTAT
Organism: Druceiella hillmani; assembly: GCA_039881145.1. Taxonomy (NCBI): domain Eukaryota; kingdom Metazoa; phylum Arthropoda; class Insecta; order Lepidoptera; family Hepialidae; genus Druceiella; species Druceiella hillmani. The sequence continues at coordinate 14,784,174 of JAYKKI010000039.1, read as the reverse complement.
TGACTCTGACTCCATGGATAAGAATAGTTGATTGATTGCTTCCAAGATAAGTTTATTTCCTAATGAATGCTATGTACATGTATACATTGTATGCAGATTATGCTTTATGAATTTTAAATATTGTAACTTATAGTCTTCGCACATTATACATAGGTATGTTATCATTAACATAAATATATCTAATTATTTGTATTGGGTCCACATTTTTCTGAAGCAATATTTTGGTAATAGTTTAGGTACGGTGAGAGATTTTAATTTGTACAGATTATTGTATTTATTGACTCTGACTCCATGGATAAGAATGGTTGATTGATTGCTTCCAAGATAAGTTTATTTCCTAATGAATGCTATGTACATGTATACATTGTATACAGATTATGCTTTATGAATTTTAAATATTGTAACTTATAGTCTTCGCACATTATACATAGGTATATTATCATTAACATAAATACATCTAATTATTTGTATTGGGTCCACATTTTTCTGAAGCAATATTTTGATAATAGTTTATATATATAATATATAGAAAAATTTCGATTTATACAGGTTATTGTTAATTTGGGGAAAATTTATTTATTGACTTGATCGATAATGAGAATAATTGATTGACTTAAGCAGTTTACTTCCTAGTGAATGCTTTATATATATAGACACATTGCATACAAATTATGCTTTATGAATATTAAATATTGTTAGTTATAGCACATTATATGTATATTATCATTTTTTTATATATATTTAATTATTGGTATGATGTTCTCATTTTCCAAAAACAATATTTTGATAATAGTTTGTATACAAAAAAAATTTGGTTTATGCAGGTTATTGTTAAATTTGTATAGCAAGCCAGCTACTGTGGGGTTTTTTAATGCAAAACGTTTTATTGATTGTAATAGTCTTACTATTATAATCAATAAAACGTTTTCATATCACAGCCTGTCGTCATAATACCTTATTTCTATGTTAATGTAATGGTTTAGCGCCCTGTAGTTCACGCCCAACAGATGCTATGCAATATTATGAAAGTGATAAGATACGACACAGCATACTCCCTATTCATAAAGGCCTAAATTTGTTATAGGTTGCTTTCGTAGATTCGATTAAAAAAAAAGAAAAAGCAAAGAAAAACTAACCAACTTCCATACACTCTCATATATGTACTTTCCAATGCTTCAGTGTATTGAGGATTACTTAGATTTGTTTTAAGTTGAAAATTTTATAACTTCAATTTATGTCTACAAAATTCCTAACTTAAAGTATTTAGTTAATGAAGTACAATCATATTTCCCAGTTCATGTCGATATACTTTTGCTACTCTATTATGTTCTAATTAATACACACTTACCTTTTTACCTCACTTCCTGGTTTTTCTATTATTTTTCTGATTCTGAATTCAAAGAACAAATTGAGGCTTCTCATTTTCTTACGCAATGTATCGTTCAATGAACCTTCTTTTTCTATACATGCCGCTACATTGTTTACGCATCAGAAATTTCAGGCATCCCAAAAAATATAACATCCTTGATTCCACTTCCAAATCTTGTTCCCAATAAGCCTCCTTCAACTTTATTTTAAGTTCAATTTTGTTAGTTCTCATAATCTGGCAGGAAGAACGAAACTGAAAAGTTTTGAAGTGAATATACATTAAAGTCGCGATAAATAAATAAATAAAATGTGTTTCTTCTTTAGATCAGAGTTGTTTAATAAAATCATGAACTGTATCTAATTCATTGAGTAGCAGACACATCACGAGGACTCGGGTTCGATTCCCGGCCACTCATCGAAGCGGGACCGGAAGAAGTCCAACCTTTTGAGGCTCTGGCAACCATTTTTCCATATGAGATATTCTTCATCTTATGTGGACACGATAACAACAACAGCAATCACACATTGATAAGTTTCAATTTTGATATTGGGCAATCAACTTTAAGATTGTGTTCTGCTGAGCTGTGCTGATCTTTCAGAATCTGGAATTGGTTATAAAATCAAGATGGTGTAAATGTTATTAGGCCATGTCAGGTTTAGGTAAAATTATGTAGAAACACCTTACCTAAACTATGTTATGATTGGTTTACTTTCCATAAACTATATGAAGTTTAGGTGGAGGAATGGAGAAACACTTTCTTTAAATTATGTGAGGTTTAGATAGAGGAATGGAAAAACACTACCTAAACTATGTTTGGTTTAGGTAGAGGGATGGAAAAACTTTGTCTAAACTATGTGAAGTTTAGGTACATGGGTGGAGAAACACTTTGTCTAAACTGTGTGAAGTTTAGGTAGAGCGATGGAGAAACACTTTATCTAAACTATGTGAGGTTTAGGTAGAGGGATGGAGAAACACTTTATCTATATTATGACGTTTAGGTAAAGGGATGAAGAAACAGTTTATCTAAACTATATGAGGTTTAGTTGGAGGGATGAAAAAACACTTTATCTAAACTACATGAGGTTTAGATAGAGGGATGAAGAAAAACTTTACCTTAGTTATGTGAGGTTTAGGTGGAGGGATGAAGAAACACTTCCGTAAACCATATGAGGTTTAGATAGAAGGATGGAGAAATATTTATTTTGTTTAAGTTTTTGTAAATTTGAACACAGTCATTAAACAACATATTACGTCAACCTTAACAACATCATATTACAGCCACCTTAGATTATAACAACTTTAATAATCAAAACTAATAACGGTTTGAAAAACTCATTTCAGGTATCAACATATCCATTCGATGACCACAATCCACCCAAAATAGAGTTAATTCAACCGTTTTGCGAAGACGTCGACAACTGGCTGAGGCTAGACGCGAGAAATGTTGCGGCGGTGCATTGCAAAGCGGGGAAAGGGAGAACGGGTAATTACATTTATTTTACAAATCTTTTTAAATGTTTCATACTTTATTGTTGATGCTATGATTAAAATATGTTAAACTAAAACTCTGTCTCCTAATCTACTAGGCAGTTATACTATGGGGAATGTACAAAATGAATATAATCATAAAACGTGACAGTGTTACACAAAGAATTATAATAATGTGTTACTGTATGTTTGCCCACTACAAGGTAATATGTTTACTACGGCATTGTAAATTAAATTTAGATTATTACTGCATACTCAGTAGGGGGATGGATAAAAAGATTATAATATTGTATTAATGTAAATTTTCTCTCTACTAGGTAATATATTTACTACAGCATTTGAAATTAAATTTAGATTATTACTGCATATTCAGGGGGATGGATACAAAAATTATAGTATTGATGTAAATTTTTCCTCTACTAAATAAATATATTTACTCTACAACATTGGAAATTAAATTTAGATTATTACTGCAAATTCAGGGGGATGGATACAAACAATTATAATATTGTATTTATTATATTTATATATTTATTACAGCATTGGGGATTAAATTTAGATTATTACTGCATATTTAAGAGGATGAATACAAAGAATTATAATATTGTATTACTGTAAACTTTTCCTCTACTAGAAAATCTAAATTTAATTTCCAATGCTGTAGTAATATATTCACTACAGCATTGAACATTAAATTTAGATTATTACTGCATATTTAGGAGGATGAATACAAAGAATTATAATATTGTATTACTGTAAACTTTTCCTCTACTAGAAAATCTAAATTTAATTTCCAATGCTGTAGTAATATATTTACTACAGCATTGAAAATTAAATTTAGATTATTACTGCGTAATCAATCAAGATGACTTTATCATCAATAATTATTAAATTAATCATGTGTAGTAGGCAGGTTTTGGCAGCTTTACCAAAGTATAGAAGACTATACACCCAATGTCATATAGACCACATACACCGAGAAATGAGGTTCAAAAATCTGACACATGTGTTACGCCATTATAAGATGAAGGGAGTACTATAAGATGAAGGGAGTCGCTTCGCCTACTATAAGATGAAGGGAGTCGCTTCGTCTTTATTGCGTCTGAAAAACAGAATCTTGCTTTGCTATAGAACTTTGAAATGTTTCTTTGCGATCAATATCTTTAAACATTTAATATATTTAATTTTTTATAATAGGGTATAGGAAAAGATGGCCTTCGCTACATCATATTTACATACACGGAAAAAGATAAAAAGAAAGATACAGAATTTTTCAATGGTTCTATATAAAAAACACATTTTTCAGTTTTTCGCTATGTATCACAAAAAACGGTTTGACAAACAAAAGTATATTTAAATGCTGTGAATACTTAATGCGGGAGAAAGTGTTACACGTGCATCCTTTTTATGTACTGATGTACATATATGCCTTCAAGTAAAGATAGATAGAGAGGATATTTACATTTTATATATTCGTTGTATATATATCAATCTTGCTATCTTATCTATCGCCAGGCTGTTATTGCAAGAAACACGTTTAATTTTGAGTAGATGTATTCCAGCAGTGGTGGAGCAGCTGACCACTCACCAAGTTGTAGTCAAAAAAAGTTATCCCATCATTGATACCTTATACAAAATTGTATAGCAGGTTGTCGGAAAAATCATGATACATTGTGGCAACACAAAGCACGCTAGTTCATTTTTGAGGTACTAGATATATTCGCGTATATGTTATTGCGATCATTTGACAAGTCACCTTACACAAAATTGTATAGCAGGTTGTCGGAAAAATCATGATACATTGTGGCAACACAAAGCACGCTAGTTCATTTTTGAGGTACTAGATATATTCGCGTATATGTTCTTGCTATCATTTGACAAGTCACCTTACACAAAATTGTATAGCAGGTTGTCGGAAAAATCATGATACATTGTGGCAACACAAAGCACGCCAGTTCATTTTTGAGGTACTAGATATATTCGCGTATATGTTCTTGCTATCATTTGACAAGTCACCTTACACAAAATTGTATAGCAGGTTGTCGGAAAAATCATGATACATTGTGGCAACACAAAGCACGCTACTTCATTTTTGAGGTACTAGATATATTCGCGTATATGTTATTGCTATCATTTGACAAGTCACCTTACACAAAATTGTATAGTAGGTTGTCGGAAAAATCATGATACATTGTGGCAACACAAAGCACGCTACTTCATTTTTGAGGTACTAGATATATTCGCGTATATGTTATTGCTATCATTTGACAAGTCACCTTACACAAAATTGTATAGCAAGTTGTCGGAAAAATCATGATGCATTGTGGCAACACAAAGCACGCCAGTTCATTTTTGAGGTACTAGATATATTCGCGTATATGTTATTAATATCATTTGACAAGTCACCTTACACAGAATTGTATAGCAAGTTGTCGGAAAAATCATGATGCATTGTGGCAACACAATTTATTGTTGTTAAGGCGTGCTAGTTTATGCAATCATGATGCAGGTTGTCACAAATATCATGATACAAAGCGCGCTAATTCATTTTTCAAGTACAAGATATACTCGCGCCTATATTATTACTATCATTTTATAAGTCTAGAGTCCTAGCTTCATTATATAAAACAATTGAGTGATTTAATCAAGTTTAGAGATTTCATAACAAGGGTAAGATTGAAGACTTCTACGCATGTCAGGCTTGCGCAAAGTTGCTTAAAGTATATGTTGACAATGCTTTTACAAAATATCAATGTCAACGATAGTTGACAAAATTTCCTGCTTTTGATTTTGATCTCAACGACATTCCTCGGTTAGGGAAGCCCACTGAGCTTGATTGAATCAAACCCACATTATATGACATGAGAGATTACAGAAACCTTCAATATCTTTCATCCAAGTGTTCATGAACACATGAAGAAATTGATGTTGGCTGTTAGCAAAGATAAATGGAAAAGATATCTTTGCTAACAGCCCACCTGAAGATTTTGTAATACAACGAAACCTAGGTCATGGTAAAGAACTTAAAGAAAGTAGAAATAATACTATGTCACGTAAACTACGTGCATTTAATTGTGTAAAATGAGGTATTAAATATTTTTGGAGTATTTGCCTGTCAGTCTGTCTGTTAGTATATTCGTTTATTTAAATTTAGCAAATTTAAATTTTATTAAAGTTGCATTTTTATTAGAGATGCATTTATTAAAGTCTAAGAAATTGGTATTTCTTGATATGGCATTAGAAAGTCAGAAAATCAAAAAACCCGTCAAGCGCATGGCGGAAACCATTTTATCTTTTGAAACTGTTGATGCAAATGAACGGAAATAATTTTAACCCTTGAAGGGTACAATGTTTAGAATTTTTAAAGACTTTCCAAATAAAAAAATCCAACATTTAGAAGCTAAAGTATGTTTCATATCAGTTTAGAATGAAATTAGCTTCTAAATGTCATATATATACATATATATATAAATATATATATATATATATATATATATATATATATATATATATATATATAAAAAGAATCTCTCGCAAGAAGACTCTGTCCCAATCCCTCTAATTTTATAACCACGAGATTCAAGAATAAAAAAAATTTTATTCGAACTTTCAATTAAAATTATCTGCTATGTAATTCTGTTTTATATGTGTGTTCAACAAGCAACCAACCAAAATAAAACCTAAATTTTAAAGTTTTTTATTACAGTGATATAATTTTTATCAGTTTAATAGATTTTTAAAGTAAACGTTAAGACGACCATTATCATTCACTTTACCTAACATATACGTTAGGTAAAGTGAATGATACAACATATGGCTGGTTATTTCCTTTATTGAATATGATTTCTATTTCCATTTTGTGTATTATTCATTCAAGGATATTGGTCTTTATCAGTTGTAGGTATGTCTGATGCATAGTCATGAGTTCAGCTAACAATGTGGGAACTTCCTTTTCTAATTTACTTTATATATTGGTTGGTTTATGATGACTAAGAACTTTGATTGGTTACACCTTAAAGGAAGGAACTTAATTTTTTATAGATTAATAATGGCAGAAATTATTCATAATTGTTGTCTAAGGAAGATTGTAGTTTGGAGGAATTTTTTTAAATTTATTTTGTGCACTTAATTGTTATGTCAAAATTAGAAATGATTTATCAGATATGTACGTCGTGTTTAAATAGGAGTGTAAAACAGTTTTTGACCACGATATATATGCATTTTTGTCTCGTATATTAACAATAGACATGTTATAACCTTTTAAAAATGGCTCAGGCAACATGTCTTCACCCATTCAAATATAGAATACTTGTGACTAATGAAAGAAATACAGTTATATATATATATATATATATATATATATATATATATATATATATATATATATATATATATATATATGTGTATATATATATATATATATATAAATATATATATATATATATATATATATAAATATATATATATATATATATATATATATATATATATATAAAAGAGATATTTGTAATTATGAAAATTGGGTCATTATAAGTAAGCGATTAAATTGTTGGTGCAGACGGAATAGCATCACTGTAAGCATACTCGTATTGGGTTTTTCAAACGCAATCAACAGAATTCAGTTTTGGTTTTGCCGTATTAGGGTGTGTTATATTTACTTATACCATTTTTGTATTCTATACGTAGAATTAAAAAAAATTTAAAGTAAATAGTGTAAAAAATTTAAATTAAACATTATTCGCATCTAATTACAAATAAAATATTATTCTCTGATTTATGCTGGTGGCAGGTGTGTAATTAAAGCACTCGGAGGGCAATTTGATATTCATTACAATAAACTTATACTTCGATGAACAACTCTACATGTTACGAATTGTAAATTTAAATGAAATGTCAGCCAAGTAAAGACATGGCAATTATGTTGTCTTTTCAGGCCCACTTTTAGGGACTATTTTTTTATATAACACCATCTAATTTAGTATAACACCATGAGGAAGATGACTAGCGTAGAGCAATACAAATGCCTAAAAAAGACATTTTTTTCAGTATTGCAACTTGCTACTGCAATAGTTCCAGGGGCTACAGGGCAACTGACTGTAGAGGGCGTGCTGTTCGATTGTTTTTATCGCACCTCTGAAAGAAATAGCCTAAAGGTAGACAACAGTTTATTGTATAATAGAATAGGTGGGTGAAATGTAATGAATGAATGGATTATTACCCTCTGCGGTGTTCCGTCTCACATTAGTAATTCTCTATCTAGAATACAAATGCTACACTTAACAGATGATTTTCCATTTCAGCGAACATGCTCCTGTTGCCAGCGGAATGATATAACGTATTTTAAAGTACATGCGACAAAACGTGAGGTGAATCGAGAAAACAGACTGTTTGTCGACATATATTTGCGGCCGTTACATTAGTAGACGCATTTATGAATGAAACTCGCTATATGGAAATTGTAGATGGAGATTGTTATTACAGTGCAGTTCATAGAATTTATAATGAGGGATAAGTATCGTGGTATTGTAACATTGTTTGCCGATACACGTGTTCATCCATGAGTCTGTTCTACGTTTGTATTTTTCCATGCGCAGTACTCTTTGCATAAGGTCAATTGATGATGTTTGATATGAAATTTTAACACTGTTTGCCTTGTTGGAATTTCAGGGACCATGGTGTGCTGTTACCTGTTGCATAGTGGGCAGTTTCTTACCGCGTCGGACGCGCTCAGCTATTATGGCCAGAAGAGGACACACGATAAGAAAGGTGATTACTTTTAAGCAATTAGCAACGCCTTTTGCGTTCTTTCTTCAGCACGCTTTAAAGGTTACATTGTAAATTAATATTTAAAAAAAATTAAGGGTATCTATAACTTGATTACAGATCACAATTTGTAGAATTTGGTGGATAATATGATCAAGGAAAATGGGGGAAAATATATCACTGAATATGAAAGCTCCAAATTCTCGAAACGCCCGATGAAGGAACAGTGTTTGCTATGCATAAGTTGGTAACGTAACTGTAGAACAGTTAATCGGAATTATAGTAATAGGACAGTTCAATAAAAAGGGGTAAAAATTTAAAAAAATATAAGACAGCATAGTTGGAGAAAAAAATAAAAGTATTAGGACCTAATCTAGAATAGGAGAATTCCAATCTCTTGTTGTGTTCCATAATAGACAATATCTTTGCATACATGGTTTTTGGTTGATTAAAAAATTGCTCTTGTGGGATTAAATTATCCCAATATTCTATTGATTTTTTTTGGGTCTAATTGTTACCTTCATCTATATTACCTTCATCTTTTATTTACCACCGTTACTTTATGTTCTCTGATAGTGTGCTTATTCATATAATGCAAAGTCTGTGTCGCTTATGGCTACATATTTGGTTTGCCTTTCAATCCTAAATAAAAGCAATCTTGATTCAAAATCGGTTTATTTTGTCGTCGTAACTCTTGTGTACCTATTTCCTTTATTTTTAAATTGTATATATGGGTAATTACAGGTGGTAAGGATGAATAAGATAAAACCTCAAGAGAGGTAATTAATTCCTTTCGATATCCTGAAGTGAAAAGTGAAAATTTTTTTTTAAAATTCTGCATAAGGAAAAATTATGACTGAAAAGATTTGAAAAAATAAGCGGTCCACTTGAAGATTAAGCACGTAAATGTTAATTAATATATGAAGTAAACGAAAACCCGTTTTAAACCTTGAAATGTTTTTGGTTTTTTAGAAAAAGTTTTAAATTTTTTATTGATAATATTGAATAAAATTCTATATGTGGAAAATATAGTAATAATTTAAAAAGTAAAAATTTCACTTTGTACTTGAATAAATCTGGAACCACCATGTATTTCGAAAAATGGTTTTCATTGTTTTCTTCAGGATATTAAGAATTACATTTCCGACTTTATCGTATTCTACCCATATATTTAATACTTAGATACTAAAGAAAAAGCATATATTCGAGTTTTATCAAGAATAGGACATTTGAATATTGATGAAACTGCTTGCAATCACACACTGTATTGACAACTGATTTTAAATTATTATCATCGGCTTTCAGGTGTGACGATTCCGTCGCAGCGGCGCTACGTGGAGTACTATGCGGCGCTGGTGAGCCGCAGCCTGGCCTACCGGCCAGTGGCGCTCATCATCCGCCAGCTCTCCATGCAGCCCCCGCCCACGCTCAATGGGGGGCAGTGCACCCTAGAATTTGCCGTCTCTGACGCTAATAATATGGTCACTAAGGTGGGGTGATGCTTTGGTTTGGTTAGGATTGAGTGGATTGGTTGTTATGACACCTGATGATTTATGCAAGTTTGATGATTGAGGTTTTGCATATTGACCTTTTTTGGAGCCTTTCTTCAATTAATTACCATACTACCTTATACCTCTGAATACAAGTTTCCATAGATGTTTAAATGTGCAAAGGTATTAATAAAAATAGATTCTGGCGTATGGGAACACTGGACTCTGATAAATAAGTACAGACTAAAAATACAAATTTAAAATAAGATTAAATTAAAAATTTTACTATCTCTACATAAATTCCAGAGAAAACTTTGTGGAAGAAATAGTACCATCTCCAACCTTGAAATATACTGCAACCATATTGTTTTTTTTTGGCATAAAATATGTGATCTTACCAAATACTGTCAGTCCTACTTCTTGTTCTTCTAAGGGTGCCTTCCCAACTAGCGAAAGTTGGCTGTCAGCTCTGCGTATTTGGTCTTGTCATTGGTGAGATGAAAGAGTTCGACGGCACTCATAATCTCTGTCCATTCTGGGATGTTATGCACTTTCTATGTACTTTCTTCTACAACCTGCTTTCTTTCTCCCAGTAACTTTCTCCTTCAGTATCTGTCATGGTTGTGCATATACTCCAGATAGGCAACTTTACCTAGTTTGATGGTTTGCAAAAGCTAGCGTTTCTGATGGTCATGCAAAAACTAGCATTTCATGGTCGAACTTCCTCATTAGTGACTTTCTGAATCCAAGATGTAGACATTATGGGTCGTCTGAAGGCCTACATTTTTAATGTTTCTACACTTTTCCTGTGATCTTTAATAGACCAAGCCTCACATACATATAGAAGTATTGGCCTGATGTAATAGAGGAGACAAATTTGAAGTGGAATTTTAGTCCAGGCCTCGCATACGTATAGAAGTATTGGCCTGATATAATAGAGGAGACGAACTTGAAGTGGAATTTTAAGGCAACAATTGCAGAGTACATTTTTAATTTTTCCATACGTACTTCGGGAAATTTCAAAATGAATTTTGATCTGTGCCTCACTGTCCCAGTTTTGAGTAATCCATTAACACTACACCCGTGAACCCGATCGGCAGTTTTATGGAGACCACTTCTGAAGATGCTATGAGACCTGAGTCGTCAGCAGTTGTTGATGAGGCACCCATTGACTTTAACACCACAGTCTAGGTTTTCCAAAGCTTCCATCATGTTCACTTCCAAATACATGTTAAAAAGAGTTGGTGACAAATTGCAAACCTGTTACACTCCACTTTTAATATCAGTCTCTTCGAAAGCCTCCCTTTCAGTGCTAGTTGGTGATAAATTAATAAATTGTTGACTGCACTACCGTTATTTGTTGTGTGACGTCCCCACAGTGTGCATATTTTAATCAATAAAAGTTATTAATAATGCCTCGATGTTATTATGGAGTGTGTTGTATAAAAGCATTTTAATAATTCTTAAATACAATACTGAGTTAAGTTTTCCAAAAACCGAATTTCATGTTCACTTGTAACATAACCTCTTTACATTCAATAACATTTACTGTTTTTTGTCGATAAAATATTTGTACTGATATTGACAAACGTGTAAATAAAAATTCTTATTTCAGTCGTTTTTATGCGACCTCTATGTTTCCTGCACAGAAATGAGTCTCTCTTAAAGATATTCTATAAGAGTATTGAAAGTTGATAAACTTGATAGAAGCCATGGCGATAGGTTTTACGTGATATTATTATCAAGAAAATATTAATGTTAATGTCTCCTTAAAGATTTCTAGGTAGTTTAAAAAATGTCTATAACTAATTATAATAAATATCTGTTACAATATTTGAGTTGCCATATATAATCCATCTTTATTTTAAAGTTGTTGATGTTAATGACAGTTTATTTTATAGTAGAATATGTTTTGTTTGTCCCAAATCCCAATGCTGGCTTTGTTGCTAAAAATTTATATGTATGAAGAAAGTGTACACTTGATCTACTTTAGTAATTTTACAAAAATATAATAATAGAGTTAAAGAAAGGATGGATCTAAAGATATATTAAATTAGAGTTAAAATTATATAGTGGAGTATTAATTAGTGTTTGTCTGCCTTGTTATGAGTTCAGTATATGTGTATTTTTCGAGCCTGTAATGTGAAATCATGTACCGTGAAATGTTATACCTAAACTTTATCAATATTTGTAATAATATTCGAGAGGTATCTTAATTGGATCACAGATCTGTCATCAATAAAACTATTCTCATTTTACAATAACCGAGCCATTTTCTCAAAGTAAATTTCTCACTGTATTTGATCTGTTTAAAAAATGAAGCAAATAAATAAATATATAAGCCATGCACTACTATTCACTTGTAATGCCAACCCAACATCCAATAGCCACTAGATTTATTCTACGTCTGAAAGAACTGAGAAAAGTTTTAACTTTTCTTTAGTCAAAATTGTTTTATATCATTAAAAAAACTATTATCGAGGCAAAAAACCTGACTGCACAAAAAGCTTAACAAGAGGCAAGTCAATTACACTATCGACATTTCTTTAACCAATGATTGCAGATGGAACCTATAATAAAACATTGATTCATTACATATAATGGAAACCCACCCACCTGAAACTACTCTGCTTTTTAGTTAAACCATAGTTTCAAATGATTTAAGGAATAAATACTTAGTATATTATATTAGATGTAGTATTATAGATTAGTATATTAGATATAATTAGAAAGTTCTATATTCCTACACACATGTCGCACTGCTACTGTGCACTCATATTGGTTACCAAATAATGTCGTTGTGTAAAATCAAGTTGTGTATCTAATTTACAGTTGCTATTGTAATCTAATATAGAATATGTCGATTGTCTTAGTAGGGGGCGTAAAGTTGGACAGCGTCTATACTAGAACATGAGATAATGGCAATCGATATATGATGGTAATGTGTTACTTTTTCATCTCCCACCATCCATAGACAAAAAAATAAATTTTATTACAAATTTATTCCCAGTTCACGTCAGGCTGCGCAGAGGTGCGCAAGGGCGCTGGTGCAGTTAGCATGCGCCTCGACCGGTGTACGCCGCTTGCGGGCGATGTCAAAGTTGAGCTTTACAACCGGCCCAAGATGATGATGGGCAAGGACAAACTCTTCCATTTCTGGTTCAACACATTCTTTGTCGCGAGCGAGGTGAACTCGGCCAGGGTGGAACGGTTCGATGACGGTGAGGGTTAGCATTTAGTCTTATCTTTTTTTATTGCTAGTACTACGACATTGAGTAAATCGTGTTGCTGTGAAAAGATAGAATATATGTGAAGATACAGAAAATATACTGGGGTATATAACCTTAAATATATTTTCTGTATCTTATAGATTACAGATTGTTTTTGTGGTTCTACACTGAGAATATGGTTATTATTATATACGGTGACTTTTTATTCGTTTTACATCTAGAAATAAAATTGATGTCAACCATGAATAGTATCCATTCGCAGTGTTAAAATAATTTTCTAAGGTAATATATGATGTGATTTTTTTTCTTAGTTTTACATCATGTTTATCGCAAATACTCTAACTATTAGCGACATAAAAATAATTTTCAGACACAATCCACGATGATGAAATTTTATACGCAAAGCTTAAAATTCAAAACGAAGAACAGTTTTACGCGTAATCCAGAACGGTCTGACACGATCCCGCATAGGGACTCAAACATAAACTGCTCGGTTTAATTAGACTAATCAGCGAGGCCGACTGTGACCCCGCCCATTGTCTTTCCGTATCGGCGGTTAAAATAAAATGAAATTTTTAGTTATTCACGGACACACGTTACCGACGTGCTAATTTTACTCCCAACAGTATTCTCACATGACGGTTTTAGGCTTAGCACCGGCCTACTCGCGGTACGGGAGTACCTTAATGGTGTATTTGTATGCTCGTAGCCCCGACTTTATACCTGTAGACTTTTATTTGTGGTCGGAGCAGTCAGTGTTCACAGAAAATGCGCAAAGTATAGATGACCTAAAACACAAGATTTTGGCTGCATTTGACACAGTAAAACGTGACAGAATGACGCTAATACATGTGAAAGAAAACATTCAGAGACATGCTTCATACATAGAGCAGATGACATGATATTTTGAAATGTTAAAATATTGACAGGTGAGTTGTACCTTTTTGTACATACATCATTAAATCGTTGTAAATGCCTAATCTGTTGTAAATAGGTTGATTCAAATTTTTTTAAATACGCCTGAATTACTTTAAGTTCGATTTAAAATAAAAATTAGTTATTAATTGCTCATTTCCCGGAAATTAAAACAAATAAGAAATGATAACAGTTACAGGGAAAAGTTTGAACACTATTGATCACAATACGAACTACTTAATTGCATTTTAATGGAAAAAAAGTTACCTTTAGGACCCTAGAACTTAGGCGATTTTACAATCAGCTGGTTTGTTAATAAGTCAAATCAAATGCTTCTATCTACACGCACTGATCGCTGCGTTTCGCTGCCATCCTCCCACGACTTATGCTCGACTGCGCGGACATTAAGTGCACACACAATAGGTCGTATGTAGTGTGTTTAATTGTTTATTGATCGTAATATTTTTTTACCTGCCTACTGCGAACAAGTAGTATTCATGACAGATGTCTACTTTAGTTTTAAGTGTAAAATGAATAAGAAGTCACTGTGTATATGTATAAAGAAATTTTTTAATTTTGCCTTATTGCACTTTATGTTTGCACCTTATTGCACTTTATGACACTTCATTTAGTTGAATTAAAAGCAAATAGTCGAATAAAATTCTAATGATTAAATATATGGACAAAATATTGTGTATTTATAGTATGCCAAGTATTTAAGGGGTGGCTCTGCTCGGGATATTTAACAAAATGTTTTTCCATAAATCATAATTACAGAAGCTCATAATTCACAGGGCGGTTTCATCGCGTTTACTTCAAATTTATTATAATGGCAGGGAGCGTGTTATTGATATGGAAAGGTGTTATTACGGTTTGGTCACTAAAATCTGTAGAGAGATTTGGATAGACAATAACAGAATCTGTGGAAAAACTGTAATAACAAATTATGCCAGAGACTACACAAATTGACTATACGTAACTGTATATTGGTACATCAAAATATTTCTAATCTTGAATAAAACCCATCTTATGTTTCAACTTATATGTCACTCATTTTATTGATTTCAAGTCAACAAGATGGTAATTGTTATGAAGCAGAAAATTTTTTTTTTCCAATTTGGCACTAAGGTTTGCATCACTGTTTTTCAATACAAAAAATTTAATACTAAACTTTTTTCAGATTCTGTACTTTTAACAGCAAAAGTTTTAGACTATATTTGGTTTGCCCCCAGACTATCTTTTGAACTATTCGACAAAACTCAGTAAAATATGAAAGAGATCTCTAGTTAACGTCCAACGCCATTGTCATCAAGTGCAGAAGATTTGAAAAAGCAAAAAAATAGAACCTATAAGAGGCCCTAAAAAGAACTTTCCTAATATTGCAATGAAATATTCTAATATTGAATGATTTTTTTAAATTTATATATCATTACATTAATAACCCCTCGATCTTGAAGGTAGTGAACTTTATGCTCCTGGCTGCTATGAAGACGAAGTCATTATTTATTATACCTGCCTACAGCGCGCACGAATATTCTACAGCGTTCAACTGTCTTTCGTTTACTCACATTGTCCAACGCTGTATTGTGAGGTGCACGCAATTTAAATATTTTTTTCTGCTCCATTGACCACTTCAGAAATGGAGTCATGGAATCGCTTGCTAGATCACGGCCGATTGCTAGATGATATTTATCCAAATTACTGTGTATTGGAATTGTATTGGGTTGCTCTGTGAGTGTATTGTCTTATTTGTTGTTTTATAACCATTTGTCATATGTTCTTCCACATCCCCATTGTTTTGGGTAAATCTGAGGATATGGGGTTTTCAAGAAATAAATAAATAAAATAAATATGGATGTCAAATGAAAGACGATAGTTTACCAAAGCTAAATTTGTAGTTTTTACCTACTTTATTTTAATGCTTACTGTAATTAAAGCCTCTGGTGTACATTGATCATGGTTTTTTCATCTTATCTGTAGCGAAGTTTTTAAAGTAAAACTGTTACTATACGTCTAATAATGCCTGGACTGAATCATATAATGCCTAATGCGATCCCCTTTCGCATAATACACCCAACGATACCCAAACATTTATTTCTTGTATCCCTCATGATGATAAAATAAAAATGGTAACTCGTTGTTTACAGACACGCTGCTGCCGACGTTCAAGGTGTGCCTCGACAAGTGGCAACTGGATGATGCGCACAAGGACAAACAGCATAGGTTGTATAGTTCAGATTTCAAGGTAATAAAACATTTTCTTTAATTATTACAAACGTGACTTGCTCACCATTAATCTATATATTATACTGCAGTATTATGTCCAGTCAGTATAAAGTTTGATAACATATAAGAAAGTTAATATTTAATATCTATATTTGTTAATTTGCCTGTACATGTAATAAAAACTATAGAATAGTGAAAATATTGGCAAAAAATTATTTAGGGCATTAAACTGTTTGTGTATCTGTTTGTACAAGCATAGTATAACAACTAGTGGCCCAATACAGATGGAATTTTTTGAATCAAAATGATCAAGTTGAAACATTTCATTTTAATTTCGTTGCAAATGTTTTGTCTATCAGAAGTAGGCCAATTTAAAGTTTTGAAAAGTTCATCAATAGATGGCGCTACACGTATTTTAAATCACACAATGACATTTTCCACCCGGAGTTATATTAATAAATAGGGTGTAGTCACAGGTGAAGTAAAGAAGTATCCATATAAAAAATGAAATTGGTATATTTTTCACAGTGATCTGCACATCTGGGCGCAGCTAGTTGTAAATAAATTTAATTTAATAAAATATTTGAAATTGCCCTTTTAAGGGCACGCTTAACTTTGTAAAATTGTCGTCACGACGCTTTTATGATACTTTTCTATATGCTCGACTTTATAAAAAAAATTACTAGTGGTATATGAAATACCACTATACTTTTTTATTTGATTGGACTATATTTCGACACAAGGATATGTACAATGATGTGCTTTTAACGTGTGATAGTATTTAATAATTTTTTTGTAGATTTGAAAGCACCACGTCGATTTTGATCCAATATTTTTGAAAGCAGATATAATATATTTAGTACGTTCCACTTTTCTTATGTATTAATCGTTAGATATTAATTTACACTTACATTAATTGGAAAAGTACAATTTAATTTCTATAAAAATTTGATGATTGTTCGCATTTTGTGAAAGCATGACTGAAATGCTTCTTTCTAAAAAGTTTATTAAACTCCTTCATCTTACAAATAATCAAGATAAAAAAGAGTATATATGTAATACTATTTCTCACCATCAAATGTGGACCTCCAATTCCTCAGTTTATTTTTTTTTATGGTCAGTCTTCATCTAAGGTTATGACAATAAAGCCTATAGGAAAATTAAATGCATGTCCAACTCGGTAGGTGAACAATTTGAAGCATGCTTCAAGTCTACTCGGCAGTGCCAATATGATTTTATTAGCTCAATAATGTGACTTAACACTTTTGCCTTTTTTTAGGCTGTCTTAGCTGAATGCCGGAAACCATATCATTATAATTTTATTATATTACAGAATCATAATTCCTGCAATTTAATGCCGATTATGATGAAATTTTAAAGGAAGACAGTGGAATTATGTGCATACATAGAAATAAAGAAAAAATATTTTGAATTTTTTTGGGGTACCATTTGGGTACAATACACATTGGGGATAAATTTTTTGTTTCTCAAAAACCTGATGTTGAGTGTCATTGATTAGATCTTCAAGATTCCATCAAATAATCTAATAATAATTTTCTAATATAATGTCTTCTTCGTAAGAAGATTCTCCATCACTATACATCACGTACAGTGTATATCCACTTAAAATTTATATCTATATATATATATATATGTATATATATATATATATATATATATATATATATAAATTTTAAATGGATTTCAAAGAAATACTTCCATTGTGGAAATTGTGACTTTCGAATTTCTAGGTAATAACACTATTATCTTTGTCCATTATGGTCTCCGGTTTCCAAATCCAAGGACACATTGAAAGTTAAATACACATGTATGTGGGATATAGCGATATTTGCACAGGATGAAACTTGACACGAAAATAGCTTAGGTCTGAAATTTGTAATGGATAAAATTTGCCCAAAGTGGTACAAAGTAAAAAAAATTAATGACGAAACAAAATTTTTTTTTTTGGAAAACTTAAGCTATTACAACTTTTGCCTGAAAACTTTTTTCCCTCACTTACTGGAAAAAAGAAAAAAAAACGCCCTAAAATGTTTACGCTCAAAATATTTATAACATCTCCATACAACGTAATTTCATTTTGATTTTTATTTGAGAAATGGTACATTGTATTTTAATATATTCCTTAATGAAAATCTTGCTAATTAATTAATTATTTAAAATGTTTCTTTTACTCGTGTAGTGTAGGTAGGTACGCTATCTAAACTGTACATGCAGATAATGTCGTGCAACAAAATTTATTGTTAATCAAGTTTCTGTTAATACATTGTTATTGTAGGTAAATTAAATATAAACTTTATTAAATGAACTAATTGGGTTTCTACTAAATAAAATAGCACTGTGCTATTTTATTTTGCAAAAATAATGAATTTGGTTTCATTAAATTTTTTTCACAAATAAAAATACTAATTGAAAAGTGAATTTTTAGACTAAAAAATATTTATCTGCCCTAAAATATTTTCTATAATAGTATGAGCAATATAAGTAAATAAATATTGCAAAATCCACATTTCTGTGGGTTTTCCATCGGTTTTTTGTACTATGTTTATTAAAAACCTTAAAAATTCAAAAAGAATATATATATAAATATATATATATATACTTAATATATATTAAAGAAATATATATACCAAATAATTTGGATTAAACACGTGAAAGACATACTAGACCACTATATGTTTATATAATAAAAATAATATCAATGTCTTTAAATAGCTTAATAAAAATATCCTATAATTCTCAATATTTCAATTTTTATATGAATTTTAGTGTGTACGGAACTCTGAACTAACTTTAATATTTAAATAAATATAAAGTTTGCTAAAAGAATAAGTCTGGAAATTAAATAACGAATAAAAAAATTGAAGTGAGTCAGGTGTGAGAAATGTGGCACTCTGCTACGCTTGCCTACTGTGGCTCCATTGTGCGGTGTTATATATATATACAGATAAACAAATTCCAACGAAAATCTTCGACACGTGTTTGGCTATGCGCATAGTAATATTATAAC
The DNA here is from genome assembly GCA_039881145.1 of Druceiella hillmani. Lineage (NCBI taxonomy): Eukaryota > Metazoa > Arthropoda > Insecta > Lepidoptera > Hepialidae > Druceiella > Druceiella hillmani. Next base: position 14,764,665 of record JAYKKI010000039.1, on the reverse strand, counting down.
AAAGAATCTCTAGAACAAGGAAGGCACACTCGCGGCAGATGTTTGTCACGGCTGACTCAGCTATGTGTCAATAAGCCGATCGCCGTGTGCCGCGCAGTCTGCACGTTCACGTCGACTCATCTGGCGCGCTCGCAAGTGTGCATGTGATTCACATGCATGTATTTGTGCGCTTGACGTGTGTTTAGTGGCATGGACAGGGCACAGTATTAAAATTATATTATTGTTTAAGTGATGATTACAAAGAGGTAATTTTTTATGAGAATGCTGGTGTAGAACAATCATTTCTTTTTCTTTCGCTTTTGAAGTTATCTTCATAATTTATGGGGTAAATTTTTTCTGTATATTAATTGGAAATTTATTTGACAAACGATGTATTAAAGTTTTTGTAGGTTCTATGTAAAACCAAAATGTTTTTTGGCTACTATATATGATCTATTATTTTTAACTTTTAACAACCCTGTCAGTAAAACAAGAAGTGTAAATGCCTAAAAAATAACTTAATAGTAAAAAAAATATTGACCATTCAAACACTGCAAATATAAATTCAGCGAAAATGTGTATGTACTGGCACCTAGTTTGAGCTACTTTAAAATCATATTAACGTATATATTATTTTTGACTTTTTTACGGTATCACTTCTCCTAAACTCTACAGTTATTTTTGTTACAGAAAGTTACATTTTTATACTTGGAAAGTAAATACAAAATTGTTTCACAGAAGTCCTTTTTGAATAGCAACTTTCATTGAAACTTTCATTTTTTTCAAAACCTGAGATTCATTGCTTAGTTTCTGTAGTTACATAGTTTAGAAATTTTTTTGATCGTTTAAATAATATATATCTTAACACAAATATAATTTGATGTTAATTAATGTCCATTAAGTTTCAATTGATCCGTTACGACCTGTGTGCACTTAACATGTTATCTTCTTCTCAAGAAGGAAGCGACGTGTGTTTAATCACGTACGCTCCCAGCTATTTTAATAGCAAGATACATAACAGATAGGGTAAACCTTGCCGGAATGGTGCTACGTTGGCTGTAATTGATTAGTTTTATCTTTGCTTTCTCATCATCGATAGATTGTTATCAGTCTCATTGGAATTCTGCTTCGAGATCGGAACTGCTGCTACAATTAATATTGTGATAAAAATAATTTCGTTTCTCACTGCACTCAGTTTTAATGTTGGTCTTTGAGTTTACGGTTTCATTAATTTATTGTTTTTTCTATTAAAGCCCTTTGATTAAACAAATAATTAGATGCCAAGCTGAAGGTTTTGTAGAAATCAAAAAACAATGCAGCGCTCAATGGGTATCATGCCAACTATTGACGTCTTCGAAAATTTTTGATTTTTAATATATTACAAAGACTAGAATGATGAAGAAATGTAAAATTGTCCGTAACACCATCTGTGGGTAATTTCTTTGTAATCTGAAAATTTCAAACTTTTTTGCCTGTTTCTTAATAACATAAAATGACTAGTCTATGTGGTTTCTATATAAAATGTAAGAGTAAATTCTGTCTATAGAAAATATTTTAAAAAGGGTGATTTGTTTAGCGTATAGAATGATAACTGAAGCCGGAAAACCTTTTTATAAAATTTTTGTCTATTTATATGTTACTTTGTATATCAGTCACGCAAAATGATAGATTTTAAAGAAATTTGGTATGGTAATAGTTTATAATCAAGAGCAACATATGAAGGAAAAAAATGGTTTTCTTATTCGGAATTTCATGCGAGTGAAACCATAGGTCAGAGCTAGACCTAATTAAAGCTACTTTCCCTGTCCAAAAGTTCTGTTCAAAGGAAGCCGCCCAAAGACCGTGTTGTAGTGTTGGGTTGTGTTGCAAGAATAAAAACGACACTCGAGAGAAAATTAAAAAACAAGCACCTTCAATTTTTTTATTTAAATCCTCAATCGGACAAATGAAAAATCTTGTATTTTTTTATGAAAAGTCAGATTATTTTACATAATAGTTGGTAAATGTTATTTCGATTGACCTGTTTGAAACAGCAAGATGAAACAAAGTCCAGATTATGTCTTCTTGTATCCTCCATGTACAGATGTAACATACTAGTCCATGAAAGTCGCAGTCTTGAGAGGATCGTCGAAAAAAGTCACGTAAAACTCGAAAAGAGGGAAAAAGGCATTAATTTTGACAACACAGAATGAATTTATTGACATTCACTCTGTCGGTTAATAATTTATTTAATTAAATCGGGTACATATTAAAAAAAGGCTACGTATTTATAAAAGCAATCGAAAAAGTTATTGTTTGTTTCATTACATTTTTGTAATGAAACAAACAATAACTTTTTCGATTAAATAAATAAAATATGACAGGTTTATGGAGATGGCTTTTGTGTTTTGTATTATTATGGTTACAAATTTTATTTCATTTTTTGTTCTTTCCTCATTCTCAATCACTGAATTGTATGCTTTTTCATTTCCTAAATGTACCAGCTTTTTTAAAAATTATTTTCTATTTCTGCAATGCCAGACCTGTTTTAGCTGATCTCCTTTGAAAAGAAATCTTCTTTGATCAGAAATTTTTTCTTATCAGTCAGTTCCTTGTTGCAAATAGGGTGACATTATATGCACTAGGCTAATCAGTGAGTTATGTGGATTTCAATTTGTGTAAAATATAGAATATTTTTCTATATTTTATACTATCTATTTCATTTAAATGTATGAATGTCCAAAATAATTATAAGAAAAATACTTGTGAAAACATTTCTGAAAAAATAAAAGTTGAAATGATCTTTTAAAACAATTTTATTCTGTACCTTACAGTTCTATCTCTTACGAATAACTTTTTTTATGGTTCTTTATTTTTGATTCTGTACAAATCTGTAATAATTGCCAAATTTCTTTTTGCTTGTGTGATATTGAGAGCAAAACAGCACAAATAGCAGTCAAGGCTTTTTAATTGTATCTGAGACATTAGACACTATACCTTTTATTTCACTAAAGGTCACTAAGTCTTTCTTTACCAAGATGCAGAATAGACTAAAATTATATGATTGCTATTTTAAAACTTGAATGTAAAGAATCTAGATTTGATATAGGATAATTTAATATAGGAAGAATTAAAAACCATAAGTTTTGTAAAAGTTTTTATTATTTAAACCTTTATATTTTTGTCTTTTTAATATATAGATCTATATTGTCTATGCACCTTCTCTATTTTAATGACATTTTATTTATGCTGTGTTTGTTAAGTCAAAATTAGTTTAAACCATTCTGGCTCCAAAATTTATCCACTGAAACTAATGCTTTTAACCTTGGGCTTGGATTTCTTTTCTAGTTTATTTATTATTGATGTATATATATTTTATATGATTGATGTATGTGCTGCCTCCAATAATTTATACGGATAGGGCGCGTCATCAAGAGTGACAGTAAAGTTAGGACATGGAGATTAGCAAAAATCCATATAGTAATAGGCCCAGGTGTTACAGGAATAAAAATTACAATCTTAAATAAGGAAAATGAAAAAAAAAATAAGCTCCATCAAAGTTTTATTTAAATTGTCAATAGGACAAATGAGAAATATTGTATTTTTCTATGAAAAGTCAGATTATTTTTCTTATAAGTTTTTAAATATTATTTCGATGGAACTATTTGAAGTAGCACGATGATGATCACAGAGTGCATATTGTGTCTCGTGTTATCTTCATTGCCTAGATGTACCATATTGTTCCATGAAACACACGGGCTCAACAGTCATTGAAAAAGTCACATAAAACTGGAAAAGAGCGTAAAAGACATTCATTTTGATAACCAAGAGGACCATTGTCATTGTCAAATAAAAGTTTATTTTTATTTCATTTAGGCAATGGCTACTATTAAAAAAGTAAGCGATATTGATTATTTTGTGTAACCGTTTCTAAAACGTGGTTATGTATGTTTCATTACATTTTCTTTGCTATTTTTATTTCTAATTAACAAATTTTGATATTTTAAAAATATAATATACGGCTCATTCTATTTTAAGAAATAAAAAAATTGTTTTTTTTAATCCATTTTATTTATTAATGGAGGTTATTTTATGCATATTCTTGAAAAACATTACAAATATTAATTTTCGACGTTAACAGAAATGACGGTAATTATTACGGAAATGACTATTTCTTTTATTTAAAGTACTTTAATATAATAAATACATCAAATCTAGTGCTATAATAGAAACTTTGTGTACACATTAACTTTATCAACAATTAGTTTTATTTTAGGTCTCATAGAAAAGAAACAAAACAAAAATAGACTTTTGTTCACAGTAATGACGTCATTACTGTAAACATAGAAATAAATAGCACTTTCTTGCTATTTATTTTAATAATTTTTAAGTTGCAGTTTAATTAAATCTAATAATTCTAATTATCAATAAACTCACAAATAATACTCATTACAATTAAATAACTCTTCTAGCATATTTCTCTGTAATAATAATGAGTGGTAATAAGTTAGAAAAAATACATCATATTTTTGTTATCACGTGAATTCCACTGTAGAATTACATGTTTTTTCTTCTAGTATTCTAATTAACAGAATTCCCAAATATTTGAGAGAGAGAGAGACTCTTTTTGTTGTGTTGTAAATCATCCGATTCATCTGAAGATGAGTAACAATCCTTGTGAAAATAGTTTGGACTTAGGTTTTGTTAACGTTGGTATCAAAAGATTCTCGTCGAAATCTATTTCTTGTGGTCATCTGAATATTTGTCCAAAATAGGTACATTTGCCTCATGCAAGCCAGTGACGTTTAAGAACGTTAAACTTTCACAAGATGCAAAGGGTACACAAGTTTCAGAATCACTAACACGTGTCGAGCATTCATTACAAAGATGAATAGGAGAAACGCTTAAACGCAGTGTAGGTTCTTCACATGTGTCTGTACCATGGTTGACCATTCGCTTTATGGAGACAAAAAGGAAAGGAAACTTGAGAAGGCTCAACGTTAATCATTGGAATTTCTTATGATGATAAATTTGACCAGGCTGGTATTCAACGTGACTTAATTTACAAGCTCTTAGAATTTCAGGGCTCTCTTTACTGTATGATATTTGATGTATCCTGAACGTACCTCTAAATGTGGAACGTACCTCTAAAGTTTTCAATTTCTTCAATGCTTGTTTCATCAGCATGTATAATTTGGACTTCCCTACATTAGTTGATCAAATACCTTGTCAGTTGTTGGTAATAAGCCACGTTGCTACCATACCATACCCATTGCTACCATTTTATTCGTAATTTTTTTGATTGTGGGTCCTATCCCATCGGGTGTACCTTTGCCATGACGAGATTGGTTAAAATGACACAAAAGATTTTAAACATTTAATTGTGCTACGATGAAATTTAAGAAAAACATGGCTTTGTTCCGATGCTGGAATTAGAGCCCGTCACTGAGAAAGTGTATTGTTTTCAATTTGGATGCGCGTCTTCTATAATTTTAAGTAATAGGTAAAAGATGAGCGTAATTTAATAATCAATTGTGCCTCAAATTTTCATAAACTGCAAAATTGTGTTATTCAAGTATTAAAATCACTGCTGTATGTAGTGGTATTTGTAGTTGCGAACCCCCAAAATGGGTGGCTTGTATTTCAGAAGTATATTTTCAAATGTAGAGTCTCGTCATTAATTTGTCTTCACAATATTAAGAGCATGGTATTAATGGTAATAATTATATAAATGTTTCCTAAAATTTGGTAACTTAAAAAGCAGTGTTTCAATTAAGTTGTTATTGGAGCAAAAAGCACATTTGTTTGACACTTTCTTTTCATAGAAACCGAAAATTTCTTTGCAATCCATGTAAAGTTTGGGAATATGTCATTATGTTGAATGTCTTTGTACTGTAGATTTTTGTTTATACAGTTTTTTATACAAACATTTTTCTTTTAATTTACCTATACAACAAATGCTGTGTACAAAGGTTTAATGGAGTCGCTTCCTTAATGATTTTAGTTGTTTTTAAAGCTATTGTAATATGGTTCATATTTGTTAGCTGCATACACAGAGACGTGTCTCTATTCTTAGCGTTAGGTGAAATAATTCAAATAGAATGGTAACTATGGAAAATTGCATATGAGATTTTGTTGTTCAACAAAATCTCATATGCAGTTTTCCATAGTAAATTTAGCTTATAAAAGTGTTGTTCAGCAATCTTATTTGTTTCTTTACCTTCTTTCTAGTTATAGTTTCTTTTTTCACCGCTGTCAACCTCACTCATATATTTCTAAACACTCTTGTACATACTACTTTGTAGTAGTTATTTCCTTTCTATTGTTTATGTCGCTTTGTCAGTTTTGCTACAACTCTACTATAACGCTTTTATTTTCATTTTTTTTTCTATTTCCTACAACTTTGAAACCAGCAAAGCATTCTCTGATTTTTAAAATCGTTTTTGAGCAACACTTGTCACAAGCTCTCTTCTAGATGTCGTACTAGAAGTTGATATCCCCTATAAATTCCTCATTCTATAAATTCCTCATTCTTCTGAGTAATTCCACTAAAATTTTGTTAAGTTTCTACTCTTCTCTTTATTCATAGTGCTCTTGGCGTCAACACTTTGTGATGTTTTTCGCAATCCCTTTCTCCTCTCTCTCTCCACACCTTTCTCTGTCCTTTCTTCTTCTCTCTTCAATCTGGTTTTCTGTCAACTTCTCTCGGTTACATCTTTTTTTAGTAGTAAAATAGAATAGTTTTTTTTTTCTATTGTGATCACAAATTATATTCCATTTTTTGCTCTTTCCTGATTGTCAATCGTTAAATTGTTTGGTTTCTTGTATTGTAAAAAAATGATGTTTTTTAAAAATTGTATTTTATTTCTGAAACGTCAGGCCCACTTTCGTCGGCCTCCTTTGGAATGAGTTTTGAAGGGAGTCATTGCTATATATATATTGTCAAAATTCATGGCATGATGATGGTCGCATTGTGAGTCAGCGGCTGACAACTCGCCGATTCTTGTGGGATAAGGCCATTGACCAGAAATTTACTGTACACAAGTGCCATCACCTATCTGCTGTCTCATTTCAGCAGATTTTCATTCGTTTGTTCTATCCTTTTTTCTGTTGGTGTGTTTCCACTCGTGATTTTAGGTTGGCCAGAGTCATTCTAATTATTGCCATTGCGTAAAAAAGGCACAAAATCGACCTCCAATACAGACCTCAGATCAGTATCTCGAATAGAATAGAGTGAATTCTGGATATGACAAATATTTTAAAAATAGTGATTGATTTGGCATATAGGATGACAAAAGAAGCCAGAAAACATGTCTTTAAAATTGTTGTATGTCTGTCGGTGTGTTAATATGTTTTCTAATAATGTGAAATCTGCTGGATGGATTTTAATAAAATTTGGTATGTTAGTAGTTTATACCCTCACGCAACATATAGGATAATCTATATATCACAGAGATTTTTTATACTGAATTTCACGTGAACAGAGTCACATCGGTATAGAATAAAATATTTGACAGCAGTTGTAATGAAATCTGAATCTGTATTAAAATAAAAATATTTGATTTACTGTTAATTATATTTTATTTTCGTAGGATAAAATTTATTTAGTTTAGTATTTTCAATGAATAAAACAGTTTTCTTGTATGTATATCACGTGCGTATGACTTCGTTTTTCATTTCGAGTTGTGAGACTACTCGAGATTGTTTGGCAGATATTGTATTTTTTATATAATTAACTGTAATTAGTGTAAATTAATTAATTTGAACCGATTATACTATGCTCCTTATAGTTTTTGATGCAATTGTGCCTCTGAAATAGAACAGAAATATGTATTAACTCGTCTTGGACCCCGGGAAATTCGCGACAGCTGCACGGCCAAAATTTAATTATCAACTAATTGCGGAAATTACTTCAGTGAAAACTGTCTACATCCATACAATTTCGAAAAGGATGATGTATAAATAAATGTAAGAAATTGTTCTTGTAAAAATGAGTACGCCATACGTAGTATTTATATACATTAAAGTACGTAAATAAATAAAGAGATATCAAAAAGTAATATCAAATTTTTAAAAGACCAATTTCTCATTCCATTTTCAATTATTTGACAATATTACAGCAGATAATAAACTAATATTTCATTAAAAATAATCTCAAATAAATTTTCAAAAGGAATATTGTAAGTTATGTAAGTCGAAATCGCGTACAAATATTAAAAAAAATTTCATAAACATTCTCTTTTGCCGCATATGGGAAAAAAAACGCATTACGGTGAAATTAGTTATATTTTAATTTTATATATAAAAAAGTGGTGTTATTTTCGTGAAAATCAAATCTTATATCATTCATTAAGAAAAAGCTTGAAAAATTTTTATTTCGTTATATATTACCATAGTACTATCTAAAATACTACTATTTATATATACATAACCTCCGAAATATATATAAAGATTAAAAAAATGTTACATTCCTCTAATAAGTGAAATTAAAAATATTCTAAAAATAATTATAAACTTTGTTCTTTCTTCTTTGATTGAAAACATCTTTTTTATTACTTTGTCACAAATTACACAATATATTGATTCCAGAAAATATTATTTCCCTCTGTGAAAATGTGTTATTATAACTATAATTACTTCGGAAAGGAAAACTACCATGTACTCAAATACATGTAAATTCAATGTATACATTAGGATTGAGTTGCTAGATAGTTAAAACAAATTAAATAAACACAACAATAAATCAAATTATTTTGATATAAAGTAAAATATATGTTGCAAAAACTTACTACACTAATTGTTCCATTTGCTACGATGATTTCATGAAACAATTATTTTGATATAAAATAAAATATATGTTGCAAAAATTTACTACACTAATTGTTCCATTTGCTACGGAGATTTCATGAAACAATTATTTTGATATAAAATAAAATATATGTTGCAAAAACTTACTAAACTAATTGTTCCATTTGCTACGGAGATTTCATGAAACAATTATTTTGATATAAATAAAATATATGTTGCAAAAACTTACTACACTAATTGTTCCATTTGATATGGAGATTTCATGAAACAATTATTTTGATATAAAATAAAATATATGTTGCCAAAACTTACTACACTAATTGTTCCATTTGCTACGGAGATTTCATGAAACAATTATTTTGATATAAAATAAAATATATGTTGCAAAAACTTACTACACTAATTGTTCCATTTGCTATGGAGATTTCATGAAACAATTATTTTGATATAAAATAAAATATATGTTGCAAAACTTACTACACTAATTGTTCCATTTGCTATGGAGATTTCATGAAACAATTATTTTGATATAAAATAAAATATATGTTGCAAAACTTACTACACTAATTGTTCCATTTGCTATGGAGATTTCATGAAACAATTATTTTGATATAAAATAAAATATATGTTGCAAAACTTACTACACTAATTGTTCCATTTGCTATGGAGATTTCATGAAACAATTATTTTGATATAAAATAAAATATATGTTGCAAAAACTTACTACTCTAATTGTTCCATTTGCTACGGAGATTTCATGAAACAATTATTTTGATATAAAATAAAATATATGTTGCAAAACTTACTACACTAATTGTTCCATTTGCTACGGAGATTTCATGAAACAATTATTTTGATATCAAATAAAATATATGTTGCAAAAACTTACTACACTAATTGTTCCACTTGCTACGGACAAAAAATTATTACGCTAATTGTTTCGTTTCTTACGGAGATTTCATGAAACAATTATTTTGATATAAAATAAAATATGTTGCAAAAAATGATTACGCTAATTGTTCCATTTCCTACGGAGATTTCATGAAACAATTATTTTGATATAAAATAAAATATGTTGCAAAAAATTATTACGCTAATTGTTTCATTTCCTACGGAGATTTCACGAAACAATTATTTTGATACAAAATAAAATATATGTTGCAAAATTTACTACGCTAATTGTTCCATTTCCTACGGAGATTTCACGAAACAAACCGAACAGCTTGCGAACAACAGTATTTATCAAAGTGATTTCAATTATTTATTTTTATCGGTTCGCCTCCTCAATAACAGTGTCAGGCTGACTAATATGGTATTATATTTATCTAGTATTGAATAATAGAGATTACAAAGCGTCTTTTATTCATATTTATTTTAAGTCATTTGAAACCTCGGTACGTGCGACCTTTCATATCGGGAACAATATCTGCCCCTCGAGTCTACAATGAATGTTTGTATTGAGATCCGATATCGATCTCTCAGGCTTGCGATCCGTTAATAACCTAACCTTTTAACTTCATAAAAATATTTTTTCACCAATACTTAGCATACAAGTGACTTAAAAGTAAATCGATAAGTTTGTCCATATCTCGGCCACATTTTCTTGCTTCTTAGCCGCTCTATGGTCATTCCTTTATTAAGTTGCACAGAAATGTTATAAATATAAATTAATTGCACAGAATGAAATTTAAATATCACAGAATAGTTTTTGTTGTATGAAAAGAAACTGTCAAAGTGATTGACTTAAACATCGTTTATACGAGCCTATCTTGAGAAAACAGCTATACTTATAAAATTGTAATTTGTTACCAGTATTACAATATACCTGTACTTAAACGACAGATTGTACGTAAAATAGTTTACAAGTAAAGGCGAGTCAGTTACACCAAAAAATCTTAGTGAACATGTCACTAAACATGTTTCGCTAGTTTGTTGTGTTAGATTTTTGAGGCAGCTGATCTTCCTTTGCTTGTAAACTATTGAATGACAGCTGCATAGTAAAACATAGCGGTCTGCTGTAACAAACAAAAAGTCAATTCTCAATGTTAGATAATTTTTGATATAGGATAAAGAAAACGTGCTTGATGTTCTAGAAGTTTATTATTTTATAGCAGATGATGCTCTAGCAGTTTATGGTATGAAAAATACAAGAAAAAGAAACCAATTTCGATCTAGACTATATCTACAGCATCTTAACATTTATGGAGAAATACATTTTTATTTTTTTTGTAGTCCGACAATAATACGTGATGTTTGAAAACAACAGTTGAATGGACATTTCCCTCCACCACAGACGAACATGGGGATGTTATCCATTTTATTAGAAAAATATGTTAGGACAAATTTCTAACAAAAATATAATCGCAGCAACCTGGTTTAACAACCAATGTGAACAAAACATTTCTTTTTGCTTTAGTTGGAAAGATGTACTAGATTTTTAGTAGTGAAAAATAAAAATAAATTTTAAAAATAGTGCTATGTGATTATAAATTATTCAAAGTTTCCGCAACTAGTTTATTTAGTAGTTTCTAGCATAGCAGGGTTTTCAGTGGAAAAAGAAAAATATTATAGAGAAATTATTGTTAACAACTATATGTAACATTAAATTTATTATATATTTTCACACAAAACAAATAAGATCATCAGAAAGCAGGTTCATAGGTACACTCCAGCCATACAAAATCAAAATCTTAGTACAATGAGCGTGGAAAAGGTCTAAAATAATAAAAGCAATAATCTGTTAATTTCAAGTAGAACCCGCGCTAGAAGGTTCTATAGGTGTAGATAAACTTTTAATCATTTAAGCATATGTTACTATTAGGTTATTAGGTATGAAAAGTCCAACTTTGAAATTAAAGTTTGCTTTATTACACCTCAAGAAAATAACAGTACAATTAATGAAAATATGCACTTAAATTGTCGACACAGTTTTGCCATCTTAGTAATAGCATACTAATGACGACAATGATGAAACCTAGTGAGCGAGTGGTGATGAAATCACCAAAGAGTTTTCTACAACTTGTTGGGAATCAAATATTTTTCCTTGCAAAATACGATCTAAAGCCTGGAATGGTAATCAGTTGGTACAAGGTCTAGAGAATATGGTGGGTGACAGAGAGTTCCCAAGTCCATCTCCTTTAGTTTGTGTGGCAGTGACATTTTTTGTGCTATATTTAGTCGAAGCAGGCAATTCCTGCTGGAGAATTGGCTCATCTCTGTCCCCCGAGTACAAAGGAAAATCGGCCTGTCTCTGTCCTCGAAGCGGGGCAATCAGCAGCAGGAGAATTGGCCGTCTCTGACTTCGCCCGTATCTTGGCTGTATTAAGAAATACAGTGAATTTTTTAATTTTTACCAAGGCTTACGAAATTTAATCTGCAAGACATTTCAATACAGAATGTGGACCCGAGAGGTGAAATTCCAAGGATATAGAGAATCAAACTTGGTATTTGAGGTTATCAGACATTTCATACTTAAATGACCTAATATTTCTACTAAACTGTATGCAAATATTAATACTCTGTATAACGGTATGCAAATATAATATGCAAGAGAAAGAAATATTTTACTGATATTGTAGTATTCATTACTTGTATATTATTTTATATACTTGCCAACTATGTGGCATATTATATGCTTAGTATCTGTTGCTTATATGTAATATTGGTAACAAATTATACTAAGTAGTCCTGTTTTGACATAGCTCGTAAAAACGAAATCATTAATTTTGATGTAAACAGTTCTTTGCAATTTTCGTCTTAGCAGCTGTCTTATTTGGCATGGCAGATACAATATAAAAAGTAAGATTTGAAAATATGTTTTTGCAATTCAGGCTAAAAATATAAAAAATATATCTCGAAGTTGCTAGGCTATAATTTATAATGAAATTTACTTGACTAATGGCCGGTTTCTGAGTACTTTTTATCGAATAAATATTCCATAACAATTTTGTTTGAACTTCTTCATACAAAAAGTTGTGAAATAGACATTTATTCCATAAAAGGTATTCAGAAACCGGCCATTACTTCTTTATTTAGCGTTGAGAGGACATTCAATTTGATAAATTTTTTTATCAAAATTTTAACTAATTAATGGAATTTTTTTTTAAATTTAAAGAATTTAAAAAAATGGAGTTTTTAAAAAGTCCTTGGAATTTTGACACGACAGGGTTTTGTTTCCCGCTAAATAATATTCATTTAACTTTCAGCATTGAAAATAATTCTGTTAAATTTCTCTAATTCTCGTCAATTTTTAATATATAATTTAGTATTGTAAGAGTATCAGTTTCATATTATATTTTTAAATATTGTCAGCTTCATTTTAAATCTGACAAGTCACTTTCCATAATTTGTATAATAATAACATGTGACTCAACAAGTAATCTATCTGTTGTCATCAGGTGGAGCTGATTGTGCAGCAGATCCCATCATCGTCGCCATGGAGCGAGAGCAAGCTGCAGCTGGATCAACGGCAGAGGCCCGGTCGTGCACCACCCCGACCACCATCGCGCTCACCCTCCACCACCGACGACTCCTCTGAGGACTCCCTCGAGGAGGAGGGCTGGGAATCGGGTGAGCACCTCCACTATTCACTAGCGCGCCGTCCCTCGCCCGCCTCCAGCCCCGACAGCGCACGTTCCTCACTCTTTACGAGCACAACTGACGTCTCCGAGCCTGGCGCCCTCACAGACACGCTTTTCGAGCCTTGCAAGGACGCTGAACCAATTCGGCACGGCAGCGATGAGGCCAAACCGATCCCGGAAGGCTTTCATGGCGTTGTGAGCCGCCCACGTCTCTCACTTGGAGACGTTCGAGCCTCTCTCCGTGAGTTCAGCGGAAAGCTGGTCGGTTCCGACGGCATCAAACACAAAAAAAATAAAAGCGTCGGCAAGGTGCCCAACTGTCGCGAAGGAAGCAAGCGCGAATTCTGACACTGAGGATTATATACCGTGTGGAATTAGTAACGTAAGAGAGTCTGCAAGTTGCGCCCATCAGTCCTGGGAGGAGCAAACGTGATTTCCAAGCTCCGTCGTAAGGCAAATTTGTTGTCAGCGAGACGAGTGGCATTAGTAATTTAAAGCATAGTAATTATTTTGTAGTACATCTATATATATATAATTTTATGTATATATTTAGTTACATAATTTACTTTCTAGTTAACGATTCGGTATCGACTCCATTGAGTACATGTTTGTAGGCATGTTTGTTATAAATAATTTGTTATAATGTATATTCCACAGTAGATTAATATTGCGTTTGAGTACATGATGAGCGAGCTTGACTGATCATTGTTTCGTGCCTCTAAAGATAGTTGATTGGTAGGTATTGAAGTAATTTGTCCCACGGACTACAGAGATCTATTTAATCATGATAATTAGTGTTTCTATCAGTTCGAACAGATCGACCAGTTTTATTAAATCTTGTGTACTTTGTACATCCCAGTTTATATTTAATTTTATATGGTGCCTGAAGAAAATTTTTTTAGTGAAATTTATAGATTCGTCGCAAATTTCCCTTATCACACGTTACATTTCGATTCATTTTCTTAATTTTTCCGCCACAGACTGTTCCCACAGTTTCATTTGTGGATATGAGGAGATATAGATTCATTTTGACATTTATAAATCTTAAAAAAAACTTAATGAAACGTTATAAATTCTGGTTAACTTTTGAACAATCATGCGTTTTATGATCATATCTCGATATCAGCGTAGAATTATTTACAAGCTATTAGTAGAACGTAATCTCTCATAAGTGACTTACTTCAGACATCTGCCTTTAATTTTATCGATCTACCAGATGATGAAAAAAACTACAAATTCCAACATTTAAGTAAACGTGTTACAGAAAATGATTAGCGCATAAGTTTTGAGCGAGAATTACTATCAGAGCACCACTTAAGATGAAATGTTGGATAAATAGAAGTAGGAGTGACTATCAAGTTCATTACACCGTGAATAGTAGTTAATAACTGTTATTATTATTATTATTTTTATTATAATAATTATCTAAAGTAATTAGTTTATTTTTAAGAAAACAATTTGATCTCTATATTTTTTTATTCATTTTAAGTTTATAAACATTCTTAAAAATACTTGGCAAACATTCTACTTAACGGGCATTCAGTGTGTTGCTTCATACATGTTTTTTTTATCTTTTAATTAAGGTTATGGTTATAATAGATAGAACGCGTTCTTTATTTCAATTATAAATGTTTGTTTGCCGAGACATTTTTTTATTCGAACTTCGTCTAATTTTATTTATGTGTATATAATGATTATCGTAGTATATACTAGGTACCATCGAAACCATAGCCTGAATTATACTGTGTGAGCCTGAATATAATTTCGTGACTTTTTACAATGAGGACGATTATTTTTTTTTGTCCTGTTTCTTTTGTGGCAGAAAGAGTAAAATTTAACCGCAGGGCATCAAGTACATCACCGAGCTTTAGACTATTTTATTTACAATCAGATTGGCCCCTCATAGAAAGACAGATTTTTAAAACCTAGTTCAATCAAACCTTTGATGTTCATGGTAAGTTTTTGGCTTTGATTATTTAGATGTAATCTATGGTTACTTGTTAGGCTATCAACATGAGAATGTTACCAGAGGACATTAAATTTTTTCCACAATACCAATTATATAAGTTTCATCTTGTATTTCTACAGTGTATAAAGTCAAACACGATAATACCGCAAAAACATAATTCTCTTCTGCATTCCAAAGAGAACACTGAATACCATTTTCTGTAATTCCATGTGAGGAAAAAATTATGACCATTTGAAAAATTTAAATCGCACATCACACATAATCTTCATCTTATTTATGATATAGGAAATAAATATTTGTTGCTATAAAACCAAAAACCTTGACATGTTTTAGGTTTCGTAGAAAAACATTTGGAAAAATCTTTATTGATGACGTTCAATTATTGAATGATATTTTTTAATTGAGAATGAAAAATGTGGAAAATATGGTGACCATTTTGCAAAAAAATTTTTGACTTTGAAATGCGGAAACGCCACGAATTTCGAAAAACTGTTTCAACTCTTCTCTTTGGGACATTGAAGGAAATGACTTCTCCACGGCTTTGTCGGTGTATTCAAATTTATGCCGGTATATTCTTATCAACAGTGCCATTTCTCGTCCCATCTGAACTGTGATAAACAATGATTGTGGTAGTATCCAATCATAATTTTACTTTCCTATTAGAAACTTTGCATTCTGTTACGTAACTACGATCCAGCTTACTTAAGCCACCATATGATTTTGGTAACTATTCTATTACCGCTGGGACATATAATTTACACTAGAATACACTAAATTTACACTAGAATAGCAACAGTAATATGGAATAGTCACATTCAGTTGTGACACAATTTTGTGGTGTAAAAAAACAAATTATAGAATCATTTTCAGGCCTGATTAAACTTAAATTCATGCTCATATATGATGTTTTGCTGCAACTCCAAAACGTATTTTTCCATCTGCATCGCAATCAATTTTTTTTTCTATGACTATTTATTTTATATTAATGATAAAAATAACTTTTGATGCGTTTAAATAGAACTTAAAATGTATATTCGGGCTGACACAGTATACATTTCATTGTTTTTTTTTTGTTATTTGCATACTGGCGACAGTGCGCATGATTTTCCTTTGAAGTTATTTCATTACATTTTTATGACTGTTAATATTTAATTTTGCCTGTTTCCGATAATATTTTTATTGAAAGTTCTATGTTTATGTAATACCGTATTAATATATTATAATAGAATATTATATTATGTGTACATAATTGTTCAAATTGGCAGTTTTTTTTTTATAAATTAATACCATATTATAATATTAACAATGAATTCGTTGATATATATCTATTTGGTTTTTTATTTCACACAGATAACGTCAAGTCAATGTCAACTGTCGTTTGTTTCTGTAGCTTTCGATATATCATAGGATCAGTCAGAAAAACTGCTCATGGATAGTCTCAGAAATTACATTCTTTTATATAGAAATGTTGTTTTAACATAAAACGAATGCAGAAATGAAGATAATTGTCTGGATTAAGACTAACTTAAGTAAAATTGAATTGTTCACTGTTGGTCATCAATTTTTGTATATATACAATGTTAGAGAGTTAGAAGTGAAAAACGTTTATTGCGAAAGTTGCGAGAAAGGTGCTTTCACTTATTAATATCATACATGTTTGACATTAATTAGTGCTGTACTGTACTTATAAGAGTATAGGAAAAGTGACATAGTGTTATATTTTGATTTTTTAAAAATTTTAAAGTCATGTATTCAAACATGCTTACGCTTGTTTGGATTATTTTAAATTCGCATGCTGTGTAGCCGATGTAGAATCTTCCCTATGTCACAGTCGGCCGTCTCCTCTTATACATACGATGATTATAAAAATAATCCATAAATTAAAATTATCAATTGTTGATATTATTGAATATTTAAAATGTAAAAGGGTAAACTTGACCCTCCTTTTGCAAATGGCATTGTCATTAACCCTATCAACAAATGAGCTCCCGACTCATCCCTAAAAAGGATTAATGACATATTTGTATGTAGCTGTTTACCAGCCAAATTCTTGCAGCATACACTGTCCCAAAGAATTTGTATTCCTCTGCAAGTTTTTTTCACTTAACAGTCACCTTACAAGTTCTTCCCGGGACATGCTGTTGATTTAGAAGGCAGCAGAGTCTCACTTTTTGCAGGTTTTGAAAAATAGTAAAAATGTTGACGCATTCATTTTTACAAGCGCAGTTTTCCACTTGTCATTGGACACAAGATATATCTATAACTCATTAAGAAAGTACACGTGAACAGAGAATGTACCCGAGGATGCCATTATGGTTGTTACTTTTTACGCAGAGCTGGATCGCTTTTCCAATTCCAACAAAGAGATTGTGAAATATAGTGAAGTAAACCGAGAAATATAGAAATGGTAATGGCATTTCTTGCACCATTGGGTCATTTTGTTCTGCGGAAGTATATTTACAGACTTAGATTGATGTCTATGTGGAGAGAATAATGCTATTATGTGGTAGAAGTGTTAGTGCAAAGAAAGAATAAGTAGTTATTGAAGACAGTTATAGTGATTTCTTATAATATTTAGTTATCAACATCTGTATGGGTACCGATTTTGAGGGCGCTACATTTAAAATATTTTTATAAACTTGCACAATGGAGTCAGAACGGTCTGCATAAAATGGCTTTAATTTAATATAAAAGTGACTATAGATAGTAACATTAGGAATACCAAAACAATTTGGTGCTTCTTTTAACGTCTTTATGTACATTGGTACGATTTAATGGATATAATTGTAAAAGAGTATGTAACAAAGGTCAAAAATAAAATATTTATGTAGCAGATGACATACGAAAGGAGTATGTTTGGCAAAGACGTGTACAGTTATGTAATTGTTATATACCGTATATAAATGAGAAGTAAAAATTTTGTTTGTAATAAGTATTTTTCATAGATCTTCTTTGTAGGATTCTTGAACGTCTATTTTTGAATGTAACTTGCGTCTACAATATGGACATTAAAAAGATTATATAAGATTTAGGAGGAAGTCTGGTCAATATAAAATTTATTACTGATGATAAAATTGATTAATAAATGAAACAAACGTTCCTATTTACTAAGATATGTTACGTTACCTTCTGACATATGTTATTTAAATTTGGGTTTTTCTGAAGTCCACTTTATTTCATTAAGGGTTGATTTTTCATTCCACAAATAAACTGTCAAATTTATTCCACTGATAATCATTCTGATAACCGATGGCAATTTTTCAATGTATAGATAATTATTTCAAGGTCTATTGTGTATTATGATAATTACTTTAACAAACTTCACACGAGCAGTGTGTAAGAGAGAAAGAAAGATCGACGATACTTATATAGTATAGGTAGAAAATTAAACATTTGTCATTATGTGCAAACATTTTGTTTAAATCTAATTATTTTTACTGATACCTTTGCTCTTGTGCATTCCACTAAATTCTATGTTTACAGTAAAGTAATACAAAATTCTGTATAAAAATACAATTGTAATTTTAACATAAATATCAAGCATAAACTCGTGAAATAGAATATTAATTTGATATATGTAAACTGGCAGATAACCACTGTTTGGTTCATTTATCAAGAAATGACTTTTTTATTCATCTGATACCGGATAATTCTTCTAATATCACTTATCTGACAGTTTAAATATTCAATTGCACTCTATCTGACAAATCTTATACGACTCTATTTGACGTTGAAAGAATGGACCCTAAATCGCTTTGCTTTCACTACTTTACTAAATGTTTTTAAACTTTTATTGAACATACATTCTGAAGCCGATGGCTGTGCATCTTTCTATACTATTATTCCACATTATTATCATCTCCGTAAAATGAAAGTAATAAATTACTTCGAACAGCTCTTATTGTATGATGACATTCGTCAACATTTAATACATTTTTGAATAGTTTGCTCGTTATATAAATTTGATTATGTGTACATGTGAATGTGTGTGTGTGTGTGTGTGTGTATATATATATATATATATATATATATATATATATACATATATATATATATATATATATATATATATACATATATATATATATACATATATATATATATATATATGTATAATTTCAATTGATTGATCACAAGCTCATAATAACTTCACAAGTTTTTAAATAACACGAATATTGAAAAAGTAATTCAGAATAAATAGCGTAGCATTGAACAAGTAAAATCGATAATTTAGGCTGGAAGCATAATTTATATTACTATTAATGACCCAAAGTCCTCAATTTTGGGTACATCCTATGTACATCTATTGCCCAAAAATTTGGCATGGTTATTTCTATTTAAAAAAATATTAATATTGATAAATGGGTAGAAGCAATTTGACAATTTCAAAATGATTTTAGAAGGGTATTTAAGAAAATTGTTTCTTAGATATCATCTTAATGCTTTTTGTTGGTTTACGTAGAACAATTTACATATATTTTATAAATGCAATTATATGGTATGCGAGAAATCATTTGTGTGTGCTTCCAGCCTTATGTATTATGGCGAGTAAAGTAAAATAAAAGTTAGAAATATGGTGATGGTGTGTTGGCACGTTCACAGAGCAAATCCTTAACAGCAATTTAAGGGCACGTAGTTTTACAAATGGTAGAGGGGTGTAAACCTAGTGAACGTGTCATCATAGCGAGAGTATTCAGCGCTTAGTGTGCTAACAAGTAAAGCATATACGTGTGATTAATGTATACGCGTGATGTACTGAACACCAGCAGAGGGACGGCGGGAGAGCTCGCTGGTGGGTCGATACCGGCTGCTGTCGGAGCCTGAGCTGACGGTGCCGCGACACGACCAGACAGCTTGACTTGCGCCACCATGTAATTAGTGACATGACGTATTATCACATTTGTAACACTACTTACCGTTTGGCTTCAGCGCACTGTTTACCCATTCACTCACTCTGTCATCGGTTGGCTTTGGTGTTGTTGTTTGATGATTTTTGGAGCACGTTCCGTTCGACGGGAGGGTTTCGATGACAGTTCTCGATATACAGTTGTAGCCATTTTGGGATTTGTGCTTTTATAATAGTGGTGAAGAATTTGGATCACTTTCCGTACTTACATTGAAATAGCCTTTGAATGATGTAAAAAAATTTAATAATTAAATACAATAATAAGAATTAATTAGAATATGAAGCTTTTTGCTTATTGTCAGCTATTCAAAGCTTAAAAATTTAAATAGTCGATTATACAGACAAGAATTTAAATTCGTTGTCAATTTTAATATAAAAGGAACAAAATTCAAATTGGTACTGTTTTATTTTCCTTTTATGTAATTACTGAAAGAGTACTGTATATAAAATTATGTACAATTGTGAAATCTATTGCTACTTCCTTTTCTAAAAAAAACCATAAACAAAAAGACCACTATTCCAAAATGGCTGTAAAAGTAAATATAATAGACTGCTGTCATTTTGACATTTCCTTGACCGTAATTAATTTTCTTACTCGAAATATCAACGCCAACGGAACGTGACTATTGTGTTTTCATTCATTTTGCCCTCCTCATTAAGATGCAATAATCATTATGCTTCTTATGTGTTTGTAAATTATACTTAATTTTTTCATCTTGCTTTTTGGCAACCAATTGGCTTGGTCTGCTCATACTTAATGTTCATATCGTGCCTACTCTCATTTATTGCATCACATTTTCCTTGAAAATATGAGAATGGTTTAAGTGAAATTTAAAATTCCTCTAACTTTGTTTGTATTTTTTTTTTTCAATATTTTAATACACTGTTTCCTATGTACATAAGAGCATTCCCTTATTCTTATTTTGTACAGATTATCTTTTCCAATGATTTTTATTTCCCGTGTCGTGTTCAATATATTTTAGTGCTTGATTTCGTAGCTTCGTTCTAATTATGTCCCTTATAATAATATGCCTGGTTTGTTTTGTTTAGGTTTTTGATAAATTTTACTTGTTTCAATTACGTATAGGTTAGCACAAAATACTGTTTCAAGTTGACCTAAGATTTTTTTGTGACATTTCATTTTGTATGTTTTTTATTTATGATAGTGTGTTTTGAATGTTCTTTTTCAGCTAACCTTTTCACAATATAATTTTACAGAATTTGCAGTTTAGTCTTCCAAGAAAAATTGCATAATTTTCTCAATATCATTAAAATTACTTTTAATATACTTGGTATTGTAGTGTTACTCTATCTTAACGTTTTTATGACATTATGAATTTAAGTAAACAATTTGAATTTCTTGGTTATGAACACTTCGCAACCTAATTTATCACCTAACAGTCATTTTTTTTACTCATTACTCTGCCATGTGATAGCAGATTGTGTACAGTATATTGAAACAATGTAGTATTTTCTGTAGAGACTTGGTTATATGATGATTATTCTGAATTAATGCAATGCACTGTTCAGATCTTCGTTTTTAACTTTTTCTGGTCTTTTTCTTCAGTTTTCCGAATAATTCATGTTCAAGACATAATTTTATATGTATGGTTAAAAAAAACAGCCGAAAAATACTGGTAGTTTTTTTTTTCAGAAATTTATCTGTAGGTTGGTTTGAGTAAGTTTTGTAAATCTAGTTGTCTATGATCAATAGATAAACTTGTTTGATAATCTATGTTTGGTGTTATCTTTCATACCCGAAATATTAATGTTACCATTTGTGGTAAATTTTTTCCCAACTATATTTTTTTAAGAAAAACTTGTTTTTAGTGTATTATTTTGTTAAGTTTTGATATGTCAGTTTAATTGAATGTTGTTTTTTTATAAATGAGAAATAACTGAATTTTTATATTCTACTCTCACAGAATGTCAAACATGAAGTAGGCATATAATAGTTTGTTATAAGAAAATAAATTTTATTGAACATTGAACTAATAAATCAACAAATATATTCTTCAGTGTTCCTATTATGAGAACAAAGTCCCCGTTGTGATAATTACACTGAACTCTTTTAAATTACTAGTATTGCAGTCTATACTTTTTTTTCAGAATTTACAAATTTCACTCTAACTTTTATAAATGTTGCCATAACAAGTGGTTTTTACTTTTAATATTTCAGATAACTAAACAGTTTATTTATCGCCAGAATTTACTTGTATTTTTTGTACATTTACAAATGATGTGTTCTTTTATTTTCATTTTAATCTTCATCATTATATTTTAATAAACAATTTATTTGTATATATTTTTTATGCATTATTGTTTAATTTTTTATGTTGTCGCTTTACATATTCATCATTGCACTGTTTGGCTTATTGGTGTTTTTTTATGTGTTTGGTGTATGTGATTTTTTCATTTCAACAGAACGAGTCTTGCACCTTAATTAGTTTTACGAAGTCGCATATTAAATACACTTTGCAAAATATGTTTTCCGTATATCTACATTAGTAATATTTAATTATAAATAGCACTATATTTTTCGTGAAGCCGTTTATTTATATTTACACCGTTTATTATGTATGTAGCTGTTGAAATGAAAGAGCTGTGACCATCAATCAATACTAATTAATGTTTGTGCTACAGTTGTGTCTTGCATGCAGAAGAAACATGGGAAAGAGTGCTAGATCTGAAATTTGTACAATGTTTTTGTTTTTGCGTGTTTATTTTTTTAACATCGAACAAATAACATAAAAAATTATAGTAATAATATTGTTTATATAAGGAAGTGAGTTGTTAGTGTATAATTAAATAATATACTATTTTTTGTTTGTCTGCATATAGTTAAGATAAAATTTTTCCACGTGCAATGTTTTCACACATCATAAAACATTGATTTTGAACTACAAATTGTACATTGTTATTTTTTGTATATTTAAAAGCCTGCTAAAATATGCAAACATCAATGATTGGTGCTGGATTAAAATAAGATTAAAACGACAAATTATATTATTAACAAGACTCTAGTGCCATAAGGACCTAATTCAACATCTTAATAAGTTTTTTCTGCGCTGGCCGCTTTTTTACCATTTTTTTCTTCAATAATTTTAATTCCAATACATACATATATGCTTGTTCACTTCATCAATGTTTTATTTGCTCTTTTTGGTGGCATTGAGGTGGGTCATATAATTGCCAGTTGCCAGATAAAATATAATATTTTTTTAATCAAAGAAATTGTTGATAAATTTGTAGTTGAAACAATCAATACGTTAAATTGTTTAGTTTAAGAACTAATGCCTTTTTTTATGGTTCTTTCTTGAGAGTTATAATTTGTTTCTTTGTCACATTGCTGTGAAAGTAGACTTGTCAAATGTTTTGGGATATACTTCCGCAGCCACAGAGAGAGGTGCTGAGCACTTGGGTTTTTAAAAAAGTCGCAAATTCTGATCTATATGATAATGAAAGTCTCACATCGTGGCAGATCGTTTAATGATTTACGTTGGACAAGATTGAGTGTGATGTTTGCAGAACACAATTTGTACAAATTCGCTTGATCCTTAATAATCCCACTATAAACATCAATTTAGCTTAGTGAATCAAATATGAAGCTAAATAGACTAAAACTGGAACCGGTATAGGCATACTGGGTTTTTCAATATAAAAGAACAGTGCATATATGTTGATATGTATTAACATATTTGCAAAGAAAATCATTATTTCAAAGACTTGTGTTTTAATATTGAAATTAAATATAAAAATAAAGAAATATAAAGAGTTATTTCCCTTATGATTTTTCTTTTAACTCTGATATAAACGTTCCTACGAGTAAGCGAACAATGGTGGTATTGATTGTTTCGATTAGCAAGTTATATGACCCGTCGCATCGTCTCGTCTCCTATTTACGTAGCTTGCACTTAGCGGTCAGTCGTTGTGGTCTCTGTCCTATGTGTCTCACAGCTCACATTGGGTTTTCTGTGTCTTGTGTTGCAGGTGAATCGACGTACTTGTGAGGACTGTGATTTGTGAATGCCGACGAACCGATATGTCAAGTTGCGTGCTAAATGTTATGTTTCCGTTCACACTCTATTCCAGTCATCGAATCGCCTTCATATTCAATTAATGTATATGTATATATCATATATATTTTTAAAATAAATTATTTAACAAGATTGTGGCCGCTGTTTTCAAAGAGAAGTCTGTTAATTTAATAACTTTGATTTTAAACTAATTTGTTCAATCGTACATAAAACTGATTCATTAAAATCTTTGATATTGATGTCAATTTGAATACAGCGGCAGGTGTGTACATATATATTTTATTAAACTATTGTATAGTGGGGCCTTGTTCATTTTAACAAAACGTACAGTTCTTTGAAACAAAGCGGAAGCTGGCTGTTAATAATTTTTTTAGTGTATTAATTTTATTGTTGTAACATTTCATATTTCATATTGATGTTGGGAGCTTAGTACACTTAATGCTGAATTTGAATTTCGAGCTTAAGGTGTTTAAGTGTTAGATGCTTGACGCTACGCAGTCTTCACGCTACCTGTTACGAAATTCGTTTTTGGGTGATGAGATGCAATTGTTATTCCGCCAAAGATATTTTGAATCCATCTATTGCAGATGTGAAAGTTTTTTATATACATTTTGACTTTTTAAAACTCAGATTCAGCTTTCGATGATTCGGTGCTTGGAAGTTCAAGTAGACAAATAATTTTTTACGCCAATTTTTCTTGTGTTTATAATTTGTGGTTCCAGTGTAAGGCGAGTTTAATAAAAGTATGCCGAGGTTTCATTTTTAAACAAGATTGATTTGTCACTTTAATCAATTTAAATGTTTTTTCCAACAGTAAATTTTTTAGTGAGTATATTTACAGTCATTTTTGACAGTGTTGGAAAGTAGATTAGTTTTCGGTGCTCAAATAATTTCATATTTCTTTTTTATATTTTTCGAACTAAATGTCTTTTAAAATATTTCAGTGTGAAAAACGTCAGTATGTCAGTATCGTAATTTTTATAAAGATATACGTTAAACTGTCGTAGAATTGTTAATATAAACTTGATTTGTCATCAAGTTTTTTATGAAATATGCCATTTTATATTGACTATACGTTCTTTGTGTGAAAATAAAAGAGAAACTTTCTTTTTCTTTTTTATAAACTGTTGTTCACATCAAACATATATGGTAAAAATATAGTCACATTTATTTCAATGTGGTTACTTATTGTCAAAACTCCTACATAATGTACAAAGCACTATCGACGACTGATTACATGATTTTATTTTTCGTTTCAAATTTGTACGATATATTATAATTTTTTATTAACTTGCAGCGTGAATTCGGATCACATTTTTTCTATTAATCGAATGCCGAATGATTTTAATTATGAAGGAATTTTTTTGTAATTACTGCATTTGTTATTTTTTTTTATATAGTGGTAATGGTAATACGCAGCATCGAAAGCTTAAGACAAGGCTCCACTGACGTACACGTTATTTAGACGAAACCTTGTGTATGAGTTTCTGTTATGCAAATGTGAACATTTGTCTACATGACACGAATGTTTTATTAGTAAGTGTTTTAAATGAAATTTTTGTCCGTTTCTGGTTTGAAACGCATTGGGAATATTGTAAATTAACAAGATGTTTCTAGTAACGAATATCGTTTGATATTTTATATTTTTTTGTAATTTATTGATAAGATTCCAAAGTGGTACGCGGTCTTCCCTGTCATTCTTTGCGGTTGTTGTGTAGTAGTGTTTTTTTATTTTAAAATGTGTTCAAGAATGAATAATATTCAAATGAAAGCAATAAGAAAACAACAGGAAAAGAGGATTTGTTGGACTTCCATGATGTCCTTGTGCCAACATTATAACATTATAAATGCAGTCAAGTCTTGTGTGAGGTAAAGGGGAATATTAATCACAATAGAAATTTACGTAAATAATTTACTTGATACGATTAAACAGTGAAAACCGTACGAAATGAATGTCAAAAATATTTTAATTATGGAAACAAACACAGGCGAGTGAATTAAGGGCACATATATACTTGTACTAAGATATTGACAGTGATCTTTGGTGGTTAATTTGCTTTTAAAATATTTTTTATAACAAGCGTTTATGTACCTGTTAAGGAACATTTTTCGAAGTGATTTTCTGAATACAGCTTGTAAATTTTCTGTGTTCAGAGTGAGAACAACAAAAGCACTATAAAATAAATTAGTTTTTCATTAATTTTACATAAAATCGTCATGTTTTTTTAAACACAAATATTTTAATAGGAAACATGTGATTTTTACAAAACTTTCCAATAAGTCCAATAAAAAGAACTTAGATAATCTTATAATGAATGTTTGTGCCAAATTTCCTGTTTTCAAAAAATACTGGTTACGTTACGGTTATTGGAAACATCAGATCGAGAGAAACAAAGCCTCTAATCGAACTGATATATTTTCAGTGCATCGATTTTTTAATTCACTTTAGTGTATAGGTCCTTCAGTAATGTCCTAATTAGATGAAATGTGAATGCGTGTTTGATTGTTTGCTTTTGTGCCTCAACTTCTAGACTGATCTCTGTTAAATATTGCATACATCTAGCCTATATAAGAATGCCATGAGATGAAAATAGGATACTAAGATTCCAGAATAGAATTATTTTTTGCAAATCTCCTCATTAGATATAAAAGTTAAAATATAAGTAAGTGATTTATATTGTCATAACCTTACAAATAATAGTCTTTGCAATATTATTTCTTTTTCCATGCGAATGAAATGCCATGTTTTGAGTCTAGCTTTCTGGATATAGGATGTGTAACGTAAGAAAATATTGGAAATAAAATTATGTCAAAAAATATGTCTGGATGGCATTTCCTCGTTACTATTTAACCTATATAGACGGTTTTACGAAATAGATAGAAATGGCAATACCAAAATTCTATCATGTTCACAGTATGTTACTTTTAAGACTTATTGAAACAAAATATCCACGTTGCAAAGTTTTGTGATGTCTAATAAATCTTAATGTATTGAGAATTATCTACAAACAATAGACATAATGAATTCCAAGTTCCAAAAATAAGAGGATGTGGCTAGTTACATGTGTGGCATCTTTTTAATCATGATGCAAGGCTAAAGGATGGAATTTTAGTTTTTTTTTAGACTAGTCTGAATAAGACAGGTCTTTGATCATGCTGAAAACATATATGTGCGCTACGTTGTATATCATTATGTAAGTTGTGGTCGAGCATTGATCTCCTTTCGCTGATCTTTTTTAAGTTTTTCTTTTATAATGTTCTTTGTTTCAATGTCTGTTTAGGTTGAAATTCGATGATGAAAAAACAATTTCTTTACTAGATTTATACTTGGGAAATGTCAAACTATGTCTGGATTCCAATGAGTCCCTTAATAAGCAAATCTTTGTTTATCCTGACGAAATTGTAGTTTGAGCATTATTAAAAAGCATCAAATAAAAAGTAAAAATAGAATAAGCAAGTAACAAATTAAATGAAAAACGAAGCAAATAAATAGTAACAATAAAGTGAGCAAATGTTTGTTTATCTTGTCTCGCAAAATTATAGTTTGAGCATTATTAAAAAGCATCAAATAAAAAATAAAAATAGGATAAGCAAGTAACGAAGTAAATGAAAAACGAAGCAAATAAATACTAACAATAAAATAAGCAAATCTTTGTTTACTCTGCCTGATGAAATTGTAGTCCTAGCTTTATTAAAAAGTATCAAAATGCTTAAAATGTAACTTCACAACTTCTGCTAAGAATGACGGGGGAGACTTCTATTCCTTGTGTATTGAGTTCTGTGAAGTCTGTTAGCCAACCTGATTTCACATAGACTGTTGGTACGTGTGCGCAGACGATGCCAGTAATAATTTAGTGTTTCCAAATGATGTTAGTGAAATAAGGACGTACATTTTCGTATCCTGTTTCTGTAATCGACCAGTGTATAATGTTTAATAGAATACGTGTCGAAGCATTATGATCTCAGTGACCTTCATCAGTTAAAGTTTTATAAGCAGTGTTTGGATCAGAGTTAAATATGTTTTGATTGTGTATGTTCAAACTTTTAGTGACTAGAGTATTTTGACGAATATGGTGCAACGATTAGCAAACAACTAAGTGAAATGTTATTATTAACTTATCCGCAACTAATCTGTATAAAGTAACGTAAAGATCCAACTTTTTGATAACCGTAAATCAGGGCACCTCGAAGACCTATTTCGAAATTATATTCAATTACTGATACTTGAAAGAATATAGGCGAAATGGCAGAGTTTTATATCTGTTCATCACATTTTCCGTAACCGTGATTGAGTGATGAAAGCGTATAATATTATGGGATAATCATTGAAATATTGCATTCCCTATGCATCAGCAAGCTGCGATTTTCAATCAAGTTGAGCGACCATCTATCGGTAAGGACTTATGAAAGTATAGAATTAGTAATTTGCATACATATTGTGACTTGCATGCGAAATGTAAGTAAAGCAGTGGATACAGTTTTACGGTTATTAAATATGCAAGTATTACGGTTATGGAATATGGTTTTAGAAATTTTAAACTATTTTAGCTCAATTCTTAAATCAAAACTCGGTCACAGAAGAAACGTGTAACACTTGAGATGGTATTAATGAACCAAATTATGTTTCTGTAAGATATCTGCTGATTTTGTGCCATCTCACTCGGTTTGTTGTGTCACCTATTCTATAAATTTGTTAACGTCTGTGGAAAGTTAACAAAGGAAATACTATAGAGAAGTCTGCAATTGTGTTGGAAAATGTATGTACTAAAATTGTATTATTTGTATTAAACCTTGCTTATAAATATGACTTTCCGTTTGACCTTTAGTCTTTTTGCATTGTAAACGTAACAAAACGGAGCGTTTTTTGTAGATTTAATTAGATACTATTCCTCTGTCGAGGTTACTGTTAATTTTGAAACAATTTATCAAGTATTATTTATAAGTAAGCGTTTAATATATTGTCATAAATGTAATCAAATATGAGAGTGTGGGTATTTTTATTACAATGATTTGTAATAAATCTGTCATCGAGCTTGCATATGATTCGATTTGTACCTTTTCAAAAAATTAAAGTGTCGACGATACGATGTATGGAATATTTATCTCTGACCAAATATTTCAATGTGTAGTAGTTATAATGAACGACAACGGTCCATGCTTGTTTGTCCAATGGAACGTTTCGCCCCGTTCTACATGCAGTAGGTAGAACTACTTTAGGACAGCCGTTTTGTAATATATTTTGTACAGCATTTGACTTATGGATGATTTAATTATATATTAGTATGTTCAGTGTAACGGAGTTTGTATCCAGAGGGCATACGTTGCCTACGCGTCGGATTTACGAATGTAAAGTGGTTAAAAAAAATTGTCGATCTCACACGCCAGGTGTTATAATAGAGCATTATGTTTGTACGAACGAATTCATGTAAATAGTTATTTTTAAGCAAAATGGATTTAATAATTATATAATAATAATGAGAAAAAAAATACTTGATGTATTAATTGGAGAGAGAAGTGGGACGGATGCGACATGTCATTTCTTTTTTTTCTATATAATAATTAGGTTATTATTTGGCAGATGTAAAAAAATATATATTTGTTGTAAATAATATTAAAAATAAAACATGTTAAGATTTTACTGTCCACACTTAGTTTAATTGAGTGCGGGTTATTGTCGGAGCCCCGGAGTACCCTGTGTCAATGACGAACGGGACCACTATGAATTACAGCGAGTAGTTTTGAAATGTAAGTCGAGGCTTGTTGAGAAGATTTCGTATGGTGTGAGTGACTTTCCGTATGCGGAAACATAAATGGTGGTGTACACTAACGAGGGTGGACAACGTGATACGTAAATAGTAAGTACTGGAAGGGTTATGTGTGACAATAAATTTGCCCAAAAGCTGAGCTTCTTTAAATGTTTTTAATACGAAAATGCAGTGGCCAAGAGAAAAATTGTAATACGATAAAGATTGTATTAACCGGTGTAGGGCTTGCTGCAGTGATGTCATTTACAATACTCGTTGGGTAATTAATTTTGGAGATATTAAAAAATACTCCAATAACAAAAAGGACATAGGACGTGAAGTTTTATAACCGAACGGCTGATTTGTCTATATACAATATTGTGGTGTTGAATAAAGTCTCGGCAATGATCTCCTCGTCCCCTTCCGTCATTGACGCAAGCATTCTGGTTGGCATTTGATGTTTGCAAATGTTGTTGTTGCCGTCGCGGCTTGATGGAGAAATTTTAATGATGTAATACGAAGTGATATATGTATTATTATTTGTAATATTATATATCTTGAAGGATTATGCTTAATGAAAAGAAATATGAGAGACGCTTCATTTCGAAACCTCAAATTGCGGAGTCTTGAAGCTTTTTGACTGCCATTTCTTTAGAGTTTGAATCATAAAATTTCTTCAAATATATGACTTCTTAATTTATAAATGGCCAGAAAATTTTACTTTTTTTAATTAGAACAGAACGGTACTTGTCCGTTGCTAGGTTGGCAGCTAAATTTTCCATTTGGAAAGTGGTTTTTGATAAAACAATGTTTCAAATGTATACAATGTAAGTAATGGTATAAAAAGAGAAAACTTCAAACAAAAATATTTGGAAAATCAATCCTTTTTAGGTTATTAATAATAAAAAATTGTTTTTAGTTCAAATAGTTTGGGAAATGTCAAAATTTATTATAGCTCTTAATTATTGTTTATGGTTTTTTACACGTAACTCGGAGTATTGAATAAAAGAAGTGGTGTAGTCTATGCCAATATGTAAACTTCTAAATTCATACTTTATAGTTGATAAAGAGTTAATAGATTTATAAAACTAACAAGAAGCCATATATTTGACATAAAATTTCTCAATAAATTTGTAGCAATAGATATTTGGCAAAAATGTCGCCAACGGCACATCAAAGTATAAATCAATTTTAATTTTATCTATAGGTATATACTTATTAGTATCCTATGTAAATTTTTTTTTATATACAATGATGTCTTTTAATGATGTTTTATTACAAAATTTGTAAACTTGACCTTACAAAACCATTTGCTCCATACGTCAATTGCAATGTTGGACTTCGTTAAAGTTTAAAGTTGCATTGAGAAAGATGACAGCAAGCTTGTTGCTAACGCTATTGCAACTTGAAAAGCAAAGTATGATTAGCTGGTATGTAGATGATGAATCCTTTGATTATATATAGACAAATGAATGTGGTGAACTTTCGAAGGCCAAGTCTTCAAAATAATATTGCTATGTGTGATATTTTTTAACGATATGCGGACTTTTCAGCGACAGTTAACGTTTTATATTATGTAAGTTAAAAATTGAATATCCTCTTAAAATGTCAATTAATTTTTAATGCAAAGATAAGATGAAACTTACAGTTTAAATTATTTAGTTACTTTAGTAAGTCAAAATGTAATACTTCAAAATAATATCCTACGGTCCAAAACGTCCGCATCTGTATATAATCAGAGGTGAAATCGACGTTCTTAGTTGACCAACGAAAATGTCGAAAAATTGTCTCTCGAACGTAACATGGACAGATTGTAATTTGATGAAACGTTTTCCGGTATAGCGATACAATAAATAATAAATGCCATAAAATTTTTCATGTTATACATATTGTATGTTATTATGTTCAATATTGTTATTTTATTGTTTAGATTCTGTATTTTTTTCTCCTACAATTCGTAAAATTGTTATTACTGTGGCCACGTTGCATTTGTTATGATATGGAAATAGTAGCATATAAAAAAAATTATAATATATATTTTGATGTTGTCTCTATTTCATTATTATCCTATTGGCGAAATCCTGGTGTTCACAGTTCCTTCCTTGTATATCTTCCTTAGATTTGACTATTAATTTGGTCATCTCGTGAACGTTCTGCATTCATAGAGCACAACTTGTAGAATGACTCAACTCCTCATCACAACTGGGAAATTTTTTAAACAATTTTGCAATCGTTAGTATAATCACATCTAAACCCCGGAAATGTGGGTTTCAACAAAACTTATATCTGGCAAAGGTATTGTTATAGAAAGTCGTTTTGCCTCTATATATGGACTCACAATTACGACAGTGATATAGACATTTTGAGTTCAACTCGAAAGGTATTTCTCTATTATTAAAAAAATTTAATATAATAATAAATTAAAAGTATTTTTTATTGAACTCGCAAAAAGAGTGTCTAGTGTAAATGACAAAAAATGTTGGTAAAAAAAATTGTGTGTAGCTTTTATTTTTACTGTCTGTAGGCAGTAAAAATAAAATGCCTCTATGGCAAGAATTGCACAGGTTTTTTGCAGTAAGGAATGCTCTATGTGCCAAGTTGAATTTGCAACTGGCCTTTTTATAATATGCTCTTTAGACTGATAACTCATTACAGTGTTATTATAAAAATCTCTAATACAAGGTAAGGTATCAAAATAGTACAAAAAAAGGATTGGTACAAATAAAGAAAAAGACAGATTAAGTTTATAAAAATATATATAAAATTGAATATGATACAATGGTAGAGGAAGTAATTCTCTTCAGCATACTGAAGAGAATCACTTTCCTCTGCCATTTTTGAAAATAGTTTCTTAAATATATGGGGAAAAATTTAGGCCATTTGTAAAATTTAAAAAAAGTTTTCCATATGAGAGTTAAATGCGTAATTGTCAACTAATTTATGAAAAAGACAAAAACCGTTCTAAAGCTGGGAATATTTTTTGCTTTAATAGAAAAACATTTTAGATTTTTATTGATAATATTGAATGATATTTTATAACATGAAAATGGATAAGCTTCTATGTATTCCCGAGTACAAAATATATAGCTATTATAATTAATAAAATTTTATTATATTTCATCCCATTTTCGAGATATACTATTTAAACATTAACAGGAGAGTTAAATGCCATGTCGTGCACCGTAGCACTGTGTGTTTTACAGAAAAAGATATTGGTTATACTGGTAATTCTGTGTTTGAGTTTTTTAGGACGGTTATATTTATGGTTATGAAACATTTAAATGAATAAGGATATGTTAAAAATGAAAATATTTTTCATTGAAGAATAAATTATTTCCCAATAATAAAGGCTCAAATCAAAAAATGTTAGACATTTCTCTTATTTTACGAGAGAAGTCTTTGCTGTACCAATTTCTACAAAGAATTCTTGTGGAACTGATCAATTATGAATACACAGTCCTGCCATAAGTTCTATCCCTCATGCTGGAAAGAGTATTATAGATAAATAAAATTGCTGAAATTAAAAAATTATTTCAAATATCCACCTTTGACTTTCACATACTACTGTAAACGGTCTGGCCAGTCAAACATAAATTTCTGCACATAATCGTCGTTATACATCAATATTGGAGCTGTTGTTTTCAGTAAATTTAGAGCTTTTAAAGCCTTAATATTCTGATGAAGTCTAGAACGGACTTAGTTATTCTAAGAAATTCAATGGCTAGTAGTCCAACAGATTGAGATTCGGTGATCCAGGGTCAAACATCAGCGGTGATAAAATCACTTCTTGCTCAAACAAATTTGCTTCTTACCGTCTTCTGTCTTATGAGTTGATGCTTTCCTGCAAACAAGATTTTATTTAATAGCTTCACTATGTTCTTTAAAATGTATCATCGATCAAAAAGCAGTATTTTTTTTGCTCTTGTAATGCCGAGAAATAATGGCATTGCTATCACTATTCCATCCTTTTGTCCTAACTTATGACTTGTGGAATGCGGTGACTTGCAGTCCTAACTTGTGGGATGTCGGCTGGAAAGGACCACTTCTTCAAATTTAAGGGGCATCATCTAGAAGCCAGCGTGTAATAACTAAAAACTACATCATTAAGCAGTTTAAGTGTTCTACTGTTAAGAGGTACAAAACTTTTATAATTGACCCAAGACAACAAATTCTAACATTTATTAATTCAATTTAATAAATTATTATTAATTCAATTTTATAAACTTTTTAATAAACTTTATATTAACATTGTTAAATCTCTTTCTAAATTTTACTAAAATTATTGCGGTTATGTTTCTGGTATTTTCTTGAACAAATACAGTAATCGCTCGTTATGCACGGTTTGACATTTTTGATGTGAACTATTAAAATTTTACACATTATTTGTAAAGTACAAAAAAGCACTTGCTATTTGTATTTCTTGTATTGTCTTGATTTTAAATTTTTATATTAATTGATACGCATTATGTCTCCTGGTTACTCTAATCAACTGAATTACTTTAATCTGATCAGTCATTAAAAGGTCATCTGAAAGTTGTTTTTACCACCGATCCCTACCTCTTTTTTACATTAGCCACTGCATCAAGGTGCGATTTAAACTTTTAAGGCTAATATGGGTGAAAAATTTAAATGGCTATTAAGATTAATTGAGAATGAGGAATTGGAAATTGCTCAATGCGGGAGAAACTATTATATCACTAATGCTTTTATTAAATATCAAGGAGTCTATCGATGAAGTTGGATCTTCTAAATAAATGCTTGTTGGCTTCAGTTGGAACTGGTGGAAGAACTCCTGTTTATAAACACAATTATAACTGATATCAACTATGGCACGCAATGTAGAAGTAGAGAGTGTTTTGATACAATGAATGAAACTAACGAAAAAATTGTATCTAATAATTGATGCTGTCAGCTAATGTTAATTTTAGCCGAGTTTGAACAGTTGCTGCTGTTTTAAATGACAAATTTCTTTATGAAAATTACGAAGAAATTGAGACTAATCCAGACGTTGGATTGAAAACTTCAAATGATGTTTGTTCGTTAGCTGAAAAGTTGAATGATTGGATATTAGAATTAGATTCTCTTTTAGAAATGGTTTTGAAGTTTAAAAGATGTATCCATAGTTTATGAGAGCCTTAGGAGGAGTTAAGAAAAGAAAAAACAAAGTTCTATACAACTTTTTCAATACTGTTACATTCTTATCATACGATTGTATCGTATTGTATGTTTAAAGTTTATTTTTTTAATTTTATACATTTGGGACACAAAAAAATTGTAATCGTGCTGTATCCATGGAACCATTATCCATGCAGCACTATAGGAACCTAACCGCCACAGATACAGAGGAATTACCTGTATTGTATGTTAAATCGTTAACAATATATAAAAAAGACTATAAATTTGTAAATATGATAGAAGATAAATAAGTGATTGTGTATTAAGTATTGTATATTATTACAGAATTACGTATATGTGCTTGCAAAATCTAGTCTTGATATAAAGTAGATATCCTGTTTACTTCACAGATTGTCTAATTTGTGCCGAAGAATGATCTCCAGAATACTCCTGTTTATGTTTAACTGTCTATAATTTGATATTTTGTAAATAAGATCTTATACTATCTTGGGAATTATTTTGAATATTTTTACTTGATAGAATGAATTGATGAATAGGATTTATTTCCTGTTAAGTGAAAACCAGTCAAATACGAGCAACTCGCCCCAAAAACACCCTAAGTTTTTAAGTATTTATGAGGTGTACATTATGAGTTGTAATTATAAATGTAATGTAGTAAATGGAGGGATACATTATATCTAACATATACGGTTAATACTGTTTTATTTGCACTCCATATACAATAAGTAACATCCAGGGGCAGAACGCCGGAGACATTTTCTGTAGGGTGCTACTTTTGAGACGTAATTTTACAGAATTTTAGTAACAAGAATTAAATAATGTTCATTGCGCTACAAGATTAGAACTGGTACAGTATCACTTTAAATTTTATGTTTATATGTTGATCATCTTGATGATTATAATTTTGAGTAAAAATGGTTAGATAATAAATATCGCTTCATTTCATTATGGCTAATTGAATTTTTGGGCTTGCAAATTTTAATGTTACCCATGATCCAAAAACTCCTAGCTATGCCTGCTAATATCTGTTATAACCTTAAAGTTATAGTAAGATTTTTGTTTATAATAATAATGAATGCAAATAAAATGACAGAAATTATATAAACACCAAATTTATTCACTTATTTGATGCATAATTGGAAAAATTTATTTATTTTGAATAATGGAAAAATGGAAAGGATATAGAAATGCAGCATGTGCAATGTGAATGAACCTTAAAACAAAATTAGTCGGAAAATTTTAAGGTTAGTCCTTTAAACTCGTGAAGGCAAATGCAGCATGTGCAATGTAAATGAACTTAAAAAACAAAATTAGTCGGAAGATTTTAAGGTTAGTCCTTTAAACTTGTGAATCAAAGTTTAAAATGTTTCGTTCAAAAGCGTTTAACGTAGGAAAATTAAGGAAATCAGCCGAAATAATTTGTGTAGTTTTGAAATTGGTATAGCTATTCTTTGAGATGTCCTCAATATTTTTGCTAATATCTTTAAAACTATTAAGAATATCATTACAATTACTTCTACAACATTTAAGAATATTAAATTTTATACAAATTATGTTCTATACATTTTTATTGAAGGAGTAATACTTTAGGAGATACAGGTGTTTAAAATGATAAAATTTAATTATTTTGAAAAATTTATTCAATGAAGAAAATGTTTTACAGGTATGTCGTCAATTAAATCGACTTCTGTATGACAAGCATAGTCATTTTTTTCATCTTATTCAACATGAACTCCATTAGTACATGCTCCTAGGTAGCCATTGCAAATAAGACTGCAGTTAATGGCAATCGCATTTTACAGGACAACCACTTAACTTTTTTGCAGCTGCAAAAAATAGAATTTAAAACGGTGTCAGAAGCGGGAGGATGCATGCTCTTGATTGGCTCTAGGTTTCTATTGACTCCACGCTTCCAACCTCAAATTTCAGGGGGCAGAAAAAAATGGAGAAATGAAAAACGATTTAAGTTTAATTAACAATCTCAAACATTGTCCAAAATTGTACATAGGTGATTTGGTCATCGAAGAATGAGATATACAACACGTTACAGAGTAGCTGAAACATAAACACAAAAAACATACTATCTTGTTTTAATCATAATTTGCCAGAATAATTAACACGTTGAACACCACTGATGTCCCCGGTGACCTGAGTTATATTACTTCATCATGGGATGGGGCCTCAAGATAGAACAATTTTTAGGCCGCTGCTCAGCACTGTTGGTTAAAGTTAGCTCTAATTTAACACATTTGTATGATAGGCATGAATATTTAACATATTCCTTCGAATTGGGACCTAGGTGTTCTCTAAGAAAATATCATTCAGAGATAGATAAACAAACAATGCTTCTATTTTTAAACTAATTTTATTTATATATTGGAAACTTTACAAGTCTTTCCTAAAGTAAACTACTGAAAAGAAAAAACAAACAAATTTCTGCTTTTTGTCATTGGCTAGCCCAAAAAGCCAGTTTATTACCGCGCCTAAAAATCAGTTTGTATGGACTGTAATTTTTTTATGGCATGTGTTTATGTTTTCTGTTGAAGAAAACTTAAGAGGCCCGGAAACAGAAAACTTAAAGGCACTTTGCTGCACTGTACATAACCATTCGTATAGCTCAGTACTGTAAAGTTTTATTTTATTCTAGGCTAAATAATCAATATTTTGTATTCTTTTGATAATTCGACCTATTCGGCATTCTGACTATGCCCCCAGACCCAAAGGTGATGGATTAACAAAGTTCTACTGTATTTTCTTTGTTTTATTCTTTGCTTTGCTAAAATACCTGCCTTATTTTCCTTGTAATACTCTACACCAAAATGCCTCGTGTTTGTGACTTGCCCTGGTTTACTTTTTAATTCATATTTTGTACTTTTTTGTCTCTTCTCTTATAATTTCAGTAGTCAGTTTCCAAATCTTAGAAGATATTGAACAAGCTGTTTCCAACACTGCACCATGCTTTTTTTGTTTTTGTCGTTTCGGTGTACATTATCATAGCATTGACTACATAAATATTCAAAAGTAATTAAAAAATCACCTTTTACAGACTGTACCAATGGTATGTCCTTTATTTAAAAGATTTTCACAGCAAGGCAAAACCAAGTAATAACTCGACTTTTGTAACTTTATATAAACCAAGCGAAAAAAGCATTTCATCACATTTTTGTTCGTAGAGTGCCATGTGAGTGTAATTTTGGTTTGAGATTATGTGCAGTTTGAGATTGAGATATAATAATTTATTTTGATCAATTATATACAATTCATCAGGCACCAAGAGGCTGTTCCTAAACCGCTAATTTTACAAAAGAGAGGGTCTTCAAAAGCCCCCTTATAATATCCCGTATCTACTATCGAATGCTTCCACCTAATGGGAATAAGTATTGTCTCTATTCAACAAACCATTTAGTACCTTCATTTTTTCTAGAATGCTTTTAGTGATTGCTTTAAATACCTCAAAGATTGGTCAAAACTCATTGCGCATCGTATTCATTGCAATCTAAGAAAACATGATTTGTGTCTTGTGTATCGAAACTGAAAGAACACGACGGGCTATTTCTCAAGACACATCGAGATAGATTCGCGTGGAAAGCGCTTGGTTCCACGCGAATCTATCTCGATGTGTCTTGAGAAACGGCTATGACATAAACACACCGCCATTACCCGCTCGAGCAAATTTGGAGCGAACAAAGGACCATAATGAGTTTCAAACTTTAGATCACTAGACCCTTTCCCATTACTCTGTGGTATAATTTCTAGCCTCCTCACTTTCTAGACCTTCGAAAAGTGGCCTTCCGCATGTAATGGTTAAAAATTGGAAATATATAAAGATAGCGGCATTCCAAACTGCCCTAACAATTTTATTACTAATTTTGTCTATGCCAGGAGCACCAAGATGCTATTCCCGCCTTTATACATAGTACATACATAGTACATAATTTAGTACATGCACGGAAAATGAAATACAAAAAATTTCTTTATGGAACTGCACTGTATTGGCTTTCTGATTCTTCTGGAATATTCGATCAAACCACTGACCATCTGGACCCATTAGACCCTGGACCATCCACATCTACTACAAAAAAAACATGTGACTATGAAAATTATCAGTACCGCAGGAAATTACCAGTATGTCAGGTTTATGCAGCACACAAAAAACCAAGCGAAACAAGTTACATGTGTAAACATTGTGAGATTCCTCTTCACAGGGGAAAATGTTTTAACGATTATCACACAAAAAAATACTACTAAAACTTCATTCTTCCTTTTTTTACATATTGAACTTTTTCAAAATATTTTCAATAAATCGGAATTTTTACATATTTTATTACTTTTATTTCAATTTCCAGTATTTGTCTGTTTAAAATTTGAGAAAAATAATTCAATATATATATTATAGTAAATCACAAAAAGTTTAAAATATATTTTGGCAGTGAAAGATTTTGGTTTTTAAACAACTCCCAATCAAAAGGACAAACGTTATTCATGGAAAAAACAAGTCTGACCAAGGTATATCCAAAAGATGAGTGAAGTAGAGTACTTGTGTTGAGTAGTTGTGCAGGTACTAAGTTAAGAAATAAAAGTCTGTAGTAGAAATAAAAGTCTGTAGTAGTGAAAAAATCTTTATTTTGTAAATATAATCACATCTTCTCAATCATATAAAACGAATCAGTCATTCTGTGGAGAATGTGTCATATTTTATAATGACGTTGTAACAACACCCCTAAACTAATTATCGAGATTAAACAATCGTGAGGCGGGAGATGTCTGCATTAACAGTTTTTTTAAGATTACACACAATAATTTTGTTACTATAAAAAAAGTACAAAAGGCTGAATTACATTATTTTTGTAAGGGCATATTGGAATATTTTTTATAAATATTTAAGACATTTTAAAAATTCACGGACTTTAAAAAAGGGTACACTTTGAGTTTAATATCCAAAATGTTTTTTTTATTAAAGTCAGCATATGTATATTATATTTGTGTAAAAACAGAAAGCATTGAGCAATAAGTCATTAAGACTTGTGTAAGGAATGTCTTAACAATTTATAGTGCGGTGGTGGAAAAAGTTACATTTCTCTTATTTGTTTTTCTTGACAGGATACATTTGCGTACCCCTGCACACAGCCTAAATAGGTAACTGATTTTCACTAATATATTTTTCATATAATAATTCATTTTTCATTTAATTCATAATCATGACTGCCAAAAAGTGCCTATTTAGATAGACAAAACAATATAGGGATAAAACCTCAAGCAATACCCAAAGAAGTAGTCAATGCTTTAAGTACATTTAATATGGTGTTGGATGCGTATCCGTTTCATGGACACCATCAACAGTAGTCAAAAATTTGTTCTTTTAATTTGACTGAATTCTGTTACACAGTTGACTTGACTATAAATAGGAGTTGAATAAATGCACACAGTTCCACTGTATCTTCCTAGCTTCATCTGTATGAAGAGTCATAGAATTATAATATAGATTTCAATAATTTAGAATACAAAGATTGCATTAACGGAATTGAATCATGAGCCAGAATTATGAATGCGAAGTGTTTTTAAAAACTAAATGTAGGAATCAATAAACGAAACAAGAGTGGTGTAATATGTAATAAAAAAATTGTGAAAAAACTAACATTGTCTAAACATATTTTTGAGTTTCGCACAATATTTGTAATGTTTTATATTTGTATCGAAAAACCGAACTATACGCACACATACCGCCTGTGGCCATTTATGAATTTAAAATACTGCATTCTTATTTCATAAACAATGCATAGCATCTGTCATTTCACTGCGTTCATTAAGCAACAACTTAGAAAAGTCAAAACATAAAACAGCTTGTAGTGACATTTTAGTGAATGCATAGCATTAAAACACGTCAACATATGAAAGCGAAGATGAATTTAACAGATATGTGGAAGAATATTAATCGTGAACCTCTGTTCTTATCAATATTATATAAGACTGACAATCCTCTGGAAATATATTGTAACATCAAATTTAGAAAACAATACTATTTTCACAAGGATACAGTTCTTGAAGTACTACTACAAATGGTATATGACCAACTTGTAACAGATGGCTATCAACGCCTATCGATAGCAGGAAGCTGATTTGTATAAAGATATTTATACAAATGAGCTTCAATTGTATAAATATTGTCGATGATAATACATAAAATTATATACTGAAATATAAATAAAATTAAAACCTTAAAAATAAAATTCAAACGAGCTAATGTTCGGTTTATGAGCGAAATTTGTTACAATAATTGCCAATGCATCAGCGCAGTTTATGAATACGGAAGTTTATGAATATTATCATTAGACGTAAAAAATCAAAGTACTAGTTTAATACAATTTTGAAAAACTTGAATGATTCCATTTCAAAATTTCTC
Source organism: Druceiella hillmani (assembly GCA_039881145.1). Classification (NCBI taxonomy): domain Eukaryota; kingdom Metazoa; phylum Arthropoda; class Insecta; order Lepidoptera; family Hepialidae; genus Druceiella; species Druceiella hillmani. Next base: position 14,723,127 of record JAYKKI010000039.1, on the reverse strand, counting down.
TGTGCTTGAGGATATATGTAGGAAGTGATGATATTTATAAATTACAAATAATAAACTTTTAAAAATGCCATTCATAAAAAACTAAATTTATGGCAATTTAATGTATGTTCAAAAAGTACATTATTTGCTAGACACTAATTGTGCTTTATTCGATAGTATTTTGGACATTTCAATGATGAAGAAAAAACTTCGATTTCTGGATTATATCCATAAACACAGAACTCATCACACCTTCTTTCCTAACCTAAGGCCTTTTAATTTTGATTATTTTTAGCATTAAAATGCTAAAAGAATCAGATGTATTCAAAACAAAAAAGAGTTTCCAGAAATATTTTCAAAAGTAGCGGGATTGCAGCAAGAATAACTTAAAAAAGATATAAATAAGTATTAAAAACTTGTAAGTAAATAAATGTAACGTCTAATACTTCTTGAACACATGTCGTAATTTTTTACTAACGTTTTAAAAGAAAATATGTGTGACGTATGTATAATATCCTTAAATATGAATACGTCATTGGTTACACACTTTTTATGGAGTAATTAATTTGAATATTCATACGACGGTGAAGTAAAATGACGATTAAAGTTAATCAACATTACAAATGCTGTGGATACAAAATTTTTTGATTTCGACAATTATCGTCCTTTCACAACAATTAACGTCATTTATTACAATATTCTCGCAAACGACAAGTGCAATTAAGGAATGAAAATCATTTACAAAATAATACACCTGGATAAAGTACCATATGCCAGTTTAATTTACATAGCAGCAGCTCGCCCGCGACCCCTTCCCCTGAAACCCCCTCTACCTCTCGCTCTGCCTGCTCCCTTATTTGTGTTAGGAGGGCTTTTTGGACGTAACGCTTCGATGCGCTCGGTGCAACCAGTCGTCTCACGGCCCTCGTTGAAATAAGACGAATAGAGCTCCGAGTTAAAATTCGAGTTAGTAAGCTCGTGACCGATTGTCACCCAGCCAGGTCGTATAGTAGAGTCTCGACCGAATATGTGCAATCTGTGGGTGAAAACAAATAAATAAGTAGATATTGTGTATTAACTTATGCACAGGTATACATGTATATTGCTTCTAAAGCAATCTTTCAAGATTAACCAAAATACTACTAGTGTAATATTTTGCTTTCATATTTAAATACAAGCTTTTAAAATTAAATGGTAATTTTTTAACACATTCACTGTCATCTACATGCATGCGTGTATTTGATGGGCAGGATGGGGGCAAACCAGCCTATCCTAGGTGGACAAATCCAATCTACTCTTGTAGTCGCTGAAATATGTGAAGCGTAAACAATGTCACTGACACCAGTACTACACAAGTAGAAATTGAAATATTAAAAAAAATTAGGTTACTACTTTTTATTTTCATTTATTCATGAAAAGTCACACAACTCCAAAAATTAGGTTACTACTTTTTATATTCATTTACTCATGGAAAGTCACACTAAGTCCAAAAATTAGGTTACTACTTTTTATATTCATTTACTCATGGAAAGTCACACTAAGTCCAAAAATTAGGTTACTACTTTTTATATTCATTTACTCAAGAAAAGTCACACTAAGTCCAAAAACTAGTCATAAATATTTTTATTTGCAGTGGTGACGTTAATGCTATCTCCCAGTAGAAATAAAGCGATGATAAAATGATTTCTACATTCCTTAACTTGAGTTTTTCATGTCAAAGAAGCTTATACTAAAACATAAATTCAATTTTTATGCCTAGAATTTTCAGTACTGCTGTAGTTCATACGGTATACAAGTGCTGGAAACATGGAAGCCGAGAAAAGTTTTATAACATAAACATGTTTGAAAACACTAGGACTCCCTACATTGTGGAATGATAAGGATAAGGCATGACTCTTGGAACACTAATTTTCTTGAAACTTGGCATAATTCAACATTTATATATTTTCAAGCTTGGAAATTTGGTCACCTTTCTGACCTTAGTAGGGGCTCAGGTGGATGGAGATTCGCGACCAACGCAATTTTAATATCTGTTCACTGCTTTATAATATTTTAAATAACCCTCACAGTCCCTCTTATCGTTTAGCAAAATTCACAGCCATTTCTAGCCATTGCCTGTGTCTACTTTCTGACAATTTTCTCACACTCCTTATCCCAAAACATTCTACTTCTTTCTACGAGGATTTGTTCACTAGCTACCAAATTACGGAATAAAAATTAGGCTAATGGCTCATTGAGAGCCAATAGCCTAATTTCTAGAATGCTCTAAATGCCTCAAAGATCAGTACACACTCAAATAAGTCATGCGATGGCTAAAATCCCTCATCGTATGCTTTTATTTTACTATTGTGATGCATGCTCTCAATCAAACTCTACACGCATCATTATGCTCACTACAATCGAACTAAACATAATTCATATCCTGCGTATCTTATACAAATGACTTGCGTGGGAAAACACCATGATCTGTCAAAAACTGCAATGTGTAATAATCAATAGTATACCAATTCTTATTCATCCACTCAGAAATATGGGGGAAAAATAACCTGGTAGTTTCCCCACTGGATTTGAGGGAGGTCCAACCAGAAAGCCAATGTGCAGTGATTATCTCCAAAATACGTCTCTTTCCAACTAAAAGGGGTTCATTCTCAACAAATTCGAAAATCAATGGACCTGAATTGAAACTCCTGCCTCGAATCAAAATGAAATTGGCCGCCAATTCTATGATAGCAAAATCAGCAAGCCAGACACCTGTCAAAACCAGTATATATCCATATGGTCCCCAGCTTACAAACTATGATTTTATTGATTCTTGTAAGTTAAAGATGAACTTAAGGTATTATGAGTGCAATTAAGACTGTGGTTGCTTTCTAAAAGTGTAGAAAAGAATCCTAAAGCAGAGTGGATCCAAAGTTTTACCCAGTGATTCCGATGGAGCATCAATTGTGGTGGATGCAAAAGTGAGTTGATTATAGAGTGAATTACTTTGAAAAACAATGGCGTAATAATGAATTTTACATTATAACTGAATTCATTTTTGAAAATCTAAAAACTTACATTTGGTCTCATAGATTATTTCGTTATATTGTTTTTACTGGTAGATTCTACCAAATATCAGTTAGTTAAGAACTTTATCTGAATTGAGTACCTATATTGGAAAAATACACTAGCAACACCTTTTACCATTAGAAACAAGAAAATCTGATAAAAAATATTTAAAATCTTTGGCGTATAGCAATTAACTATAACAGAAAAATAACCTGGTGCAAATTACACTCACCTACGTCTTCCCAAGCAAAAATGCTCCATTATGTGGAATATCTCAATGGGCTTCTCCGAACTCCCAAACTCTGGATCCTCAGAAATTATCAAGTCAATGTCTACATTGGCGTGGATGAAGTCGCCGTCAGTAGAGCGTCTGACCGTACCCTTTATGCCCATGAGACAGTGCTCCTTAGTGCGCTGGAATACAGCATTGTGCTCCAAATTCTTGGAGTGTCCTGGGTTGTTGATATTAGTTTTGATCCAGCAAATATCTTCACATCGTCGGAAACCCCATTTCTTTAAACAATCTCGGCCCATATCAAGACCTAGTGTAGAATTAATATATTATAAGCATTAAAATTCTTTAATGAAATGCTGAATTCATCTTAATATTTTTATTGTGTACGTAGCAACCTTATTCAATAATCAAAGAGTAAAATGACTTTATTAGTAGGGCTAAATTATAACATGAGATTTGATATACGATAAAGGATTCAAAGAATAGCCACATCAAACAGAAATTTAAAATTATATAAATTTATATAAAGAATAGCTCCCTCTGGTGTAAAAAATTGGATAATTTGCAAACCAGCACGCAAGAAATTAGAAGCTTTTGAGCTGTGGTGTCAACAAAAATGATGTCAACAAAGAGAGAATTAAAGTAGATTTTGTTAAAAATTTAGAGTACATTTCTTATAAAATTTATTCTTTTCAGTATTTTACCTTCTGAACTGCCGCACCACAAGAAGACAAAACTCCTCGGTTGCGCTATTTGCGGTATATCCAGCGCCAACACATCATTCCAGCACCATTCACCGCCAAGCGGTGGTTCAATAAGTATCACATCAAATTTATTGTTCATCTGCTTCAGATCAAATACCTAAAAAAATGAATATGAACAACAAATGACCATTAAAATCAGGTATCGACTTAATGATCATGTTGGAAACTAAAAGAATGTTGGATAAAAATAAAATAACTTTATGAATTATTGTTTGTGAAATACTTCACAAAGTGTTTTTTTAGAGGTATTAAACTTAAAAATGAAAAAAAGCAGATAAAAATCACGTTAATGGCCATGGGTATGACTGTATTGAAAAGGCAATTTTATCTCATTTGTGTTCAAATATGATTTCAGGCATATGGTCACTACGGCTGGCTCGAATAAAGTGCAATCCGGAAATCCACTTCTCAACCGCTCTTTCTAGCAGTTGGGGCTGTATCTTAGCAATAACGCAGTGAATGTTGTCTTCCAAGTGGTCCAACGTCTGTTGTTTATCAGCATAGACTAGCGACTTCACATATTCCTATAGAAAATAATCCATAGGTGTGGTATCACATGATTTTGCGAATTTATGCCCTCATGTTGCATCGTCGTGGATGTAACGACATTTCAATAATGGTACATGGATTTTCTTCACTCCAAATCTGGCAATTTTGTTTATTGACGTATTGTGAGATGAATGTAATTCGTGGCAAAATATATTTCATCTGTGATTTTCACTAACACTGTTGAGGTACAATGACCAGTTGTGAAACCAGATTAAAATGGGTTTCGAGATTTACAAGTGTTAAGGTATTGAACAAATTGGGTATGGACTATTTGCTCAAACACTTCCAACAGAAGTGGTAAATAGAAACGGGTTGAAAGTCTTTAGAATGTACAAGCAGCAATGTTTCTGATAAGAGGATGATTTATGCTTTCTTGCATTTGGAATGAAGTGACAATTTTCAGGGACGTGTTAAATATGTCAGTTATAACCGGGGTTATAAAAACTAAGATAAGCTTAAGATCTTAAACTGAGGCCATCGCACCCCACTCAATTAGATTTTATCGCCAGAAGATTAGTTTAAACCTCAGAATCATAAATATTAAGAAATATGTATTCATGGTTAGAAGAGAGAGAATGAATACTATTAAAAGCATCTGCGTAAACACCATAAGCATAATGGGGGTTTAGCAAGAAGAGTTTAAAATATTAGAGACAAATTCAAGTTATTAATATCATTTAAACTACATTTTATATATATCTGAAGATACATAAAAAATCTTATTTTAATATTTTTTTATATAATGTGCATTTGACCATTCGACATTAAATGAATTCTCATATGGTCTTCCTCAACCGTACACCAAAAATAAATTAACGAGATTCAGTAGTTTAGTCACAGGAATAATCTTGAGAGGTTTGCAATTTCAAACAAGATGTATGTAATTTCAAACATACCACACTGCTTTGCTACTGGTGCCAACAAAACAACAACCACAGCTATCCCTGTTGTTGGGTAACATAAACATTACAAATGTTGTTTACATTTTGTTTATATTAAAATGCTACATAATTTGTTTGAAATTGTTTTTTTTATTCTTGGCGTAACTATTTATTTTACTACTTTAAAGTATTTATTACAAGTAGTACTGACTGGGTTTTCATTTATTGTCAAACGGTCAAATCCACATGTTGTATTAATTGAGATCTTCATATGAAGCACCTACTTGTAAAATTTCATAAATATAGATCTAAAATTGTAAAAATTATCCGACTGTGATAAACAGATGATCGGACCAACAGAGCGAGATTATATTGTTCTTTGTTTCACTACTGAACCCTATAGAAGACAAGTTGTTTGAAAATAATGCACAATAAGACAACGTACATGTGACTACAACAGGAATGTTAAGGATAAGTTCATAATTTGTTGAAGAAAAGATATACTTAACACATTTTCAAACAGTGACCAGTATAAATAAGAAGAATGATATTACACCTACTGCTACATATATAAACATAAACTATTATCATATTTCGGCTAAATTTATTCACGGATATTGTTCTACACCTTAATTATCTAATCCCATTAAATATTTCATACCTTTAAATCACATTTGAAATACATAGGTGGTGTCGCTGTCTGCGAAATCAAATCATCTTTTAACTTGATCAGCTCTCGTAACTTGGGATATTCTTCGAATCTGTCAGCAAGCCCAACATCTCGAATAAAGTTCTGTGGTCGTTGGCCTGTGTCAACAAAATGTTGACAGTAATCATTATGTGGGTTCGAAGACTGTGTTCCCTGTGGAGACAATAATTGTGTAATCATAAAAGTTTATATCATATTAAAAATTGTTGAGAAATATTTAGTATGAAAGTTTTTCGAAATCTGATGATTGCTTTTAAAGAATGTTTAATACATATTAAAAACGTTACATTCAATATAAACACAGTCATAAAGGAATTAATCACAAGTTAACCAAAAACCTGGATGCAAGGGTGCAGATTCAATTCTAAGGTAACTAAAACGAGACAAATGTTTACTGAGGTTTGGTATACACCTAACCTGATATTCTACAAAAGCTTTAGTTTGGGCTAATATCATCAATAAAAGTACATGACTCAGCATATGATATATTGCAGATAAGTAACATATAGATTTATTTTGTATTGATTATAAACTTACAATCAAGTAAATGAAAACAAATAAATTACAGTCAAATATCTAGGACATCATTTTTTTAATTATAAAGGGGAAAATACACATATTACACGAGTGATAATAGTCTAATAACATCCCTTACCTTCAGAAATGTAGACGAATCAGTGTAAACCAATTCGTCTGTCTGCTCTTTCGTCGAATTTTTTTCTGGAGACGAATATTCGTTATAATATTCTTCGTTCCCGTACTTTTTAGTTGGAATATCACCTGTACTACCTAAAGCATGTCGCAGCTCGCAAACACTGGAAACACCCAACTGAAAATAGAAAAAAAGCAATATACATAACCTAATACGAGCCAGAAGAGTTTATTTTGATGCTCAAAATTTCGAATGTACCGTTTGCGCTATCAATTTTTTTCGTTTTTGTGATCTTTCTCGCAATTCTCTAAGTTTGTCACCCATTCTCTCGTGAATAAGAACTAAGTTATTTATTTATATGAACGGCTTCATAGGTTAGTTCATAAATTATGTTAGCTTGACAACCGACTTGACAGCAAAATAAGCATCTTAATATGGATGCATTCCGACACAAAAGATTCTGTTTAGAGAGAATCTATGGTTCAACATTAATTAGGTTTTCTTTAAAAAAAATAATTTGATAGTTTCAAACACATTATGTAAAATTTTTAATTCAGGAAACTTTTGGAAATGGAAATAAATAAACGTTCGATATATCCGTAATAACTATAACACAAATTTTACTTTCTGTATTTATTTTGAAGAGAAGTTTCTATTTTTACATGTCGCAAAATAATACTTTAATATATTTTTTTAAGTAAAAAATAATTGTATACTTTCTTTTTTGTATACTTAAAATTGTAAATAAAACACCTACAATATATTTACGAGTATATATAATTCAATTAACATAACATAACCAAAAATTGAGAGATCGTGTATAAAATGTAAATTTTAAAACACGAACGACTAATTTCATTTTATTAAGAAATGTAAAAAAATTATTAGTAATATTTTCTGTTTATTTATATTTTTAGGTCTCGGCGATGACCACGTTTATAAAATACTTAGAGGTCATATTTTGTAGAACACTTAAGGATAAACAGCGACTCTACTAACATAATTATTTTATAAATTCAATACACGTTTTCTATAAAATCAATTAATGTTAAGGGATTAACTATTCGAATCGAGTTCGGTCTGGTGATAAAAATAAAACTAAAATTATTTTTTTAAAACGTCAATGTTGTGGAACAAGATAAATGTATGAGCATATTTCTTTCTCTAAAATATGTTCATGCCGCACATTGGTCGCTTTCTTGAACATTTGGATTAAAATATAAATTTCATGTTACTTCACTTTCTAAGAGAAAAATTAATTAAATTAAAAGTGTTTTTTTGTATTTATTCAATTAAAAATATATACTAAAAAAATAATTTGATTTTTCTAATTTATTATAGAACCAAAAACTTATGCATAAAATCAAATGGATAACATTAAAATCTTAAAATAATTAGTACTCCAGAAGGCGAGAACACACGCAAGTGTCCAAAAAACTACGCATCAGGGGGTCGTCAAGCAGGTCCTCGATTTGGTGACAGCATCTCTTAAGGAAGATGGCGGCAAATTTTAAATGTGTACAGCGACCTCTAGCGACGGCTATGTGTCACCACGCAAGAGACGCTACGAACACTCTAGAACTACTCAACACTGAGACTGTTTGAAACTACTAACAGTACTTTACGACGCAAAAATATATTACACATATTTAATATTATAAGTTTAGTATATTAATTAAGTAAAAAAGGTGTTGTAGTTATTGTTTTGTTATATGTTCAGATCTTTGTTATTTTGTTTTATTATATATTAAGATCTTCGTTTTATTTTGTAATGGCATGTATTGTACTGGGGTGTAATTCTTACATAGGACGAAGAAGAAAATTGTCATTTTTCCCTGCCTCGTAACGAAAGCCGATAAGTGTTATCCATTATTGCTTATTATATAACATTTCAAAAATTAATATAAATTTTATACACTATCGGCGCAAAGCAATTGGTGACTTGCGACGTTACAGTTGTTTATTGTTAAAATTTAATTCGAAGAGTTGCAAAGTTCTGGTTAAAACGAATTTTTACTGTTTTGTTTAAAAGAAAACTTGCACTAAAAGATGTTTTAGTAGTTGTAGGCGCCGATTAATTTAAAAAATGGATTTTAAAAATATTTCCATATAAATTACACTTTCGTGACGAATTTTTTTCTTGTCAGAAAACTCCCTGAAATTACTTCAGACATTGTTGGGTGTATTCGCTGGTAGTAAATTGGTTTTCCAAATTGAATTTTTTACTAAACAATGTTGTGAGCATCATTTATATTTAATCAAACGTTGTTTGTTGTAAGTTTTCTTTCAATTGAAAGAAAGAAAAAGGCGGATTGATTGAACTTATTATACCTAACTTAATGTTTTGTTTTTTTGCAGGGCAAGAGCTTGACTGAAATTGTGTGGCAGGGAGAATTGGATTGGACAATTAATTGGAATGACCTCCTCAGACGTAAACATAGAATCTGCGGAAGACACTTTATTAATGAAAACTTTCCAGCCTAGGAAATTATTATACAGTAATGCTACACCGAGCCAGTATTTAGCGGCTTTTGTGGGAGAGAAGGTTATTTATGTGATAATACCATAATATCCTTATGCACTCATTTTTTGCTAACACAACTGAATATGTCATATAAACATCAATTACAAATGTATAATTTTTAAATAACACGTCATGAATACGACTTATTATAATTAAAGGAAGACATGCATCGCTATAATCATGTCTCCTTTGTGTATGTTTTTGCTTGTTTCCGATGTTGATGAGTTGCCCACTTTTATTTATACAATTACCACCTAGTTGATTCAAGAGTGCTACCTGGAGACGGCTGATGCTATTTACAATTGTATTTTCGATTTTATTTAATTTTTTTAAAATTATATTTTCATAGTAATGATATTTAAAATATATTAAATTGTATAGTAATGTTATTTTCATATTTGTCTTGTGAAATATTTTTATAATTTTAATAAATTTACGAATTAAAATGACTTTTTTTGATAGCGCCATCTGTGAGCAACAGATAGTAAGAGATTACGCCATCTATGGGCATTAATAATAATTATGCAAATCGTTGGTCAGGAAGGGTGAGGCGGGGGAAAGGGGAAATATTTTGACAGCGTTTTGCCATGTATGAAAAAGTGTGACTCTTTTTTTATATGGGCTAGTATGGATCGTGTCCGTTCTGTACTGTATCTATTCTGTGCTATGCATAAAATGCGTAGTTTCAAAACACGGCTGTCAGTGCAATTTAAGACACGGCTCTGAAAGGTTATGTGCTTTCTACGTGACAATATAGCTTAAAATGCCGGCTTGTGCTATTTTCACCTGCAAAAATATCACTGTACTGAAAAAGAAACAAAAGGGGATTACTTTTCATACGTAAAAACTATTACTTAATTTCATTTTCAATTAACTATGCAATTTTAAAATATCGAAGTAGATTATTATTAACAGAAGCTCGCCATTTTTATTGGTATTGTCACCTATTCAACAATTGTTTACCCAAATTAAAACATCGTAATTGCTCGATACTGAAAAATGTAAAATTTTATTTGTAAAAAAATCGGGATTTGGAAAATGTCGTTGGATAATTTTGTGTACGTTTGAATTTCCGTTATCATATTCAATTTTAGAATATTTTACCGATTGCGTATATAATCACTATATGTATGATTACGGCAAGAAACACATGTCCGCCGTCTTCTTTAATTTTTTGAAAAATGCAAACCGATATTGTTTAAAATATGAAGAAATTTTATCACGACATTGAATGCTAATTAATATAAATAAATAAATAATTGTTTCGTCCTATTTTTGATTTCTATAGTCTGAGATCGAATATTTTCAAACTTTTATTATGGGCTTTTTTGTACTTTAAGACACTAAGCTAATTGTTTTCTTTTTGTATTAAAAGTGTTAAGTAATGAATAAAATGGTAAAATGTGACAAAGTTTTTAAATAATTTTAATCTAAATACTTTGGCCATTGGTTGTGGGCAGAATAAACATTTTAGAAATTTAAAATGGCGGTCTTAATATTAATTACTTCATATAAGCCAAGCCGTGACCATATAAATTGATGCAAATGTGAATCCTACTGCTGCAAGCAAATATATTTATAAACTTCCATTTCCTGAAGTTCGTGGGTAAATGTATTCTGCTGGTAACACCGTGCGCGTTGCGGGAGGGCGCTAATAGGCGGAGTGCAGTGCCTCCTCCACCGATTTTTGGCTTCACCGCGACCGCGAAGTGATTTGTGCGTATGCGCCTTCTGGATTACTCTATATTCTAAGATTAAAATAGAAACCTCCCTGAGATTATAGACAGTGGTTGTCAATGGAAAACATAAAAATTTAGATGCGTTCAGTTGAATTCTTAAGAAACCATAGAAAAGAGTACTAGTTGTATGGAGTTCCTGACGATCAGTTAAAATCTTGGTGCTACACCAAAAATGAATCTCTGTTAGTTTAAAAATCTGTTTGCAAAACTAAAAACTATGGCACAATGAATTCTCATTGTGCCATAGTTGTAGCATTGTGCCATAGTTTTTAATGCACTTCAATTCTATACTATTTCCATACACTATTCTGACTACGGGTTCTCGTCAGATACCATATCTCATAATTAATGTAGTTTCCAGTCCGTCTTTTTGTTATAGACTAGTGGGTGGGTCTTATAGAATTCCTTATTGATACACATTCAGGATAACTCTAGTATGGCCCGACGACATATCCTCACATCCCCATATTTGTATACAATCACGGCCAACGATTTGTTTTACATAAAAATTGAGCACATCTAGTATTTTGTTACATCTGTGGACCGGCAAATTAGATCTCCTTGAGATATAACTTCGATAATTGGTCGCACCTCGGGTTGATCAGTCTTGATCTCCAGTACGTATGCTTAAAATACTAGTCTCCTCTATATATAAATCGTGTGGATATGTGGTTGAAGAACAGTTTTAATTTATTGGCGGTTATCACGTATCGTGGTGGGCAGTATACTGCAGCAATAGTTGTCTGAGTTTTCTTATCTTGTATTCTGATGGGTTTTGCTTAAATTGTTTTCTAGTTATATGAAGTTCATGACCGTAATGTTTGATGTTGTCTTTCAGAATTACAGCTGTTTCGTCATGAGAGTTGCCAGAGACGGACCAGTCCGACGGAATGAGTATTTTTTTTGTATTTTTATATATAATTGATTCGTAAACTTCATTTCACATAGTAGGAAAATATGAACATTCCTTGTCCTCATAAATCATTCAAATCTTGTCGTCTCTAAGTCAATCCGTTGGGGTTTTAGCAGCCTTATGCCCTTTATGATATTATTTTGAACCCTTATGCCCTTCGTGATACTAGTCTGATGATTAATTGGATCGTCCGATTCATTATGCTGTCCAATATATTTTTTCAATTTTTTTGTAACAAAATATACAAATAAATTTGTCATTTGTCCCGGTTTCATTACAGAATCGTACGGTTTGTTCTGAATAATTTATTTAATGAATAGCTTTTGCCCGCGGCTTTACTCGCGCACAAGTCGATATTACAATACATTCCAATAAATCATGCAGCTCTATTTTACCCTATGTGTATATTCGTCCGTACTTATGCCGAGAAATTTAGTTATCACGTACGACCCTCAATGACGTCTGACCTCACGCGTCTGCCCGCGTTCGGGTCACCATCTCGGGCACACACCCTACTCCCTGGCGCCGGCCCCGCATGCTCTTTCCGCTTACCTTACCGTATATGCAGTGCACTGTGACAGACGATACATAAAATCAGGATTTATTTTTTATTAAATTATTATTTACTGGCAATTATTTATTACTGGTTTAGATGGATGTCTGAAATTATCATATTACTGAATATCTAAAATTATCCTTGTAATAATTAAATGTAACTATATTAAGGCACACCATCTGCCGTAAACCTCCAGTCCGTAAGACTTCCGGACAAACTTTCATCAAACATTCATTCATGCGTTTATTGGAGGTATGAAATAGCACCTCGAATAAACGCATTAATTTTTTTTATTAACCAAGAGCGTAAATCTAAAATTTCACGTATCTAACTTACAAACCGTGAAAATTTCATACAAAATTTCAACCCCTATTTTAACCCCTTAGGGGTAGAACTTCCAAAAACCAATAAATACATTAAGTATTTTTTATGAGCCAAGAGCGTAAATCGAAAATTTAAGGTGTCTAACTTCCAAACCGACGAAATTTCATATAATCTATCAACACCTATTACATCCCCGTAGGACTAGAATTCCAAAAACCACTAAACGCATTAATTTTTTTTATTAACCAAGAATATAAATCTAAAATTTCACGTGCCTAATTTACAAAGCGAGAAAATTTCGTACAAAGTTTCAACCCCTATTTTACCCCCTTAGTGGTAGAATTTCCAAAATTCCTTTCTTAGAGCTCACTTGCACTATATAAAGAACCTATCTACAAAATTTCAGGATTCTAGGTTCAGCGGTTTCGGCTGTGCGTTGATATCTGCGTCAGTCACTCACCTTCCTCTTCTATACAAAGATTTTATGGTTTCAAAAATTTCATAATTTTTTTATGTTAGGGTAATTTATTCCTTTTTTGAGTTGGTGCATTTCGGGTTTGGGTCTACTTTTGAGTACGTTTTCTGTGTATTGCTTGCATTTAGCATTCCATTTAGTCTACTTTTGAGTATATTTTCTTTGTATTGCTTGCACTATTGTAGCCTACATGTTGTTGATATTGGCGTTTACGCAGGTATCTTCCGTCTCTGGGGCTGCTGTATGTAACTGTTGGGTGATCATTCCAATTTTGATACATCTGAAAGGTCTGATGCATTGATTTTTATAATGGTCAAATTTTTGGCATCTCATGCTTTGAAATACTCTTCTTTCCTTGTATGGTGCGATAAGTATGGCCTTCAAATATCGAATATGTTATAGATTGAAGATATCTTTGCTGTCCGGCTTTAGATTTCAATCTACGAAGAAAATAAGATGTTTTTTTCTTTGTCGTGCGAAGTAACACATTTATGTGCACTCCACTGATTACCTTTAGTTTATAGGTGTAATGGTAAATACTGTTTACGATAAAGTTGTCTTTTATTTATTTGAAGGTTTCAATATGAGCAGGTATTATTCTGATAATATTTTATCGCAGTTATTGTGTAAGGTTTGGAATCGATCATTCTATTTAGACGTCTTTAAGCGGCGCTACATTGACAATTTTATTTTCGTAGTCTTTATGTTTCTTTCGAGGTTTCTCGGTGTCCAGTTTTATTTTAATTCGATAGTAGGCGTTTTGCTTTCTTTATTCGTTACGCTATTTTCGTTCCTTTCAAGTTTTCTTTTTTCGGGTACTTTGTCTTTGTTTAAGTTTTCCTATATGTCCTTGATTAAGAATATTAATTTAAGTTTTCGTTTCTTCCATTCATTTTATTTTTCAGTACTGTTCTCCTGGTTCCAAATAGTGTTTGTCAAGCAATTCGTTTTTTCTTGGGCTTTGTTGAGAGTACTTTGTATTGCTTTCCGGTAGTAGAAGTGCTACATTGATACAAGTTTTCTCCTTTGACTTTTTAAGTAATTTTTTTTCTTTATTCACGAGTACGGTCGATATCAGCAGGTCACAAAGTATGCGATGCTTATTTAGCCGAGAAGGCTGATACATCGATGTTTGGCAGGCCAATAGGGGTAGGCATATGAGACTGGTCTGATACAAGATATGAACCTTCTTGGCATAGTCCCAACATAGGGTTGGGGTAGTCTTTTATATAGAGATCTACTATTTCATGGTTTAGGTAATCGAGCTAAGGTCCAGCTTTGCAATTAGTACTTTCGGCAAAGTTGCGGGTGGTTGGTGCTATTTTCTATCGCCACCAAGCTAATATGTTAAACGAGCAGAGTTGGATTAGCTGACTGCCACTCGAGATTCAGTGTCGCTACACATTCTCACCACCGAGTGGGCAAGTGTGTAGTAGTGGAAGATATCTCGTACGGACGCGAACACCATTTCCCCTATATCTTGATAATTTATCATTTACAATTTGATACCGTTGGTATGATAATGGTAATTTAATCTCGAAATAGAATTTTACGTCAAATTTTCTTTCTTTATATATATATATATATATATATATATATATATATATATATATATATACATACATATATATATATATATATATATATACATATATATATATATATATATATATATATATATATAAATCGACGAAGGTAAAGCAAACCCCATAATTCTAGTTAAACCTAAACTTCACTTCCAACGTTCCTGAATTTATTCAGATTTTCTTGAGCGATTATTTCTGAGTTAAGGCGGGAACAGCGATTTTTGAGCGTTTTTTCCTAAATTGGTCCTGCCCTACGAACTATATAAACTTGTTTCAAATCAGAAAAAAAGTTACTGTTAAATTCCAAATAAAATTTTAACCTAAATTTTTCCGAACATTTACCATGTGAGGAATAAGTTTTTGTTCAATCTAAATATTGTTGTTAATATAAATATCAGCGACTATTTGCACTAACTATAATTAATCATATAAGCGAGGTCAAAAATACCAAATACAGCTACCGTTTGTTCATTAGTTAAAGACAAGTGGTTAATGAGAAATTTCAAGTCGACTTCCGTTGACAACTACTGACCTATATACAGAATATATTTATTATATTTTACAGCTACCTCTGTTGAAGTTGCCAGTTAGAATGGTTAAATTCAATATTGAAATGTTGTTTCAATATTTCAACTATCTTTATCGTTATATTTGATTAAATAACGTTCGTATTCCAACTATTACTGGTTTTTTTAAGCACAGCTTCGCTTTTGTGGAATTCGAGAATTAGGTAAATACATTTTTAAAA
The DNA here is from genome assembly GCA_039881145.1 of Druceiella hillmani. Lineage (NCBI taxonomy): Eukaryota > Metazoa > Arthropoda > Insecta > Lepidoptera > Hepialidae > Druceiella > Druceiella hillmani. Next base: position 14,707,445 of record JAYKKI010000039.1, on the reverse strand, counting down.
ATAAAAAAGTATATTAATGAACTTTTGCTGCCTGCAATATTGTATGATGACAATTCTGGGGTTGTTTATAGGACAAATATATATTATTATATTCAAATATATAATTGTGACGCAATTGAGGATAAATACAGTAAATTTTATTTATAACGCTTTTGGTTATAAAGACTTTCCGGTAATAACAACGTAACAACTGTGTCACTTGAATTTAGAATACAATTTCCTAGGAAATTCGCTCAGGTATAAACATCTTCTTTTTATTTTAGACAAAATCGGCTTTAGATCATAGAGTCAATTTTGGTTATTAGAGACTGCTTTTAGGAAGGTTTTTATAACGAATTCCTAGAAATCGTGAAAGTTGGAATTCAACTGGCATCGCCACAAAAGCTCAGGAAGTTATCTTTTGTTTAGATTCACAAACGGCCAACACTTTTTAGCGCCAAATTTTTATTTGTTGACTGCTGTTATCTTTTGTTTTGTTGATTACCGGTAGGTAGCTTAGTTAGGGCCGGGAGTTAGTAATACAGATCGGTTTTTATTTTATTATATTTTGTATCAGAGATCTCTATATTCACACATTATGACATGTAGATATAGTGGCGTAATTTTAAATGTCCCTTGGTCTTCGATATAAACGAAATCCGCTGCATCAACTGGGTAACCTTTCATCCTTCGACATAGTACAAGTATTATTCTACGTGTCCCGGTCGCATATTACTAAACTGTATATTACTAAAGATCCATATTCCTCTGCAATCGATCGCAGATTGCTTTTGTAAATGGAGAGCATATTGCATATCAAAACAGAGAATATGTGTATTAAAACACATTTTGCTTTAGAACATTTGAAAAGGAAATATATGCGTATAGACTTTACAGTTCATCCCGTACCGTTAGTTTAATGTGACGTTGTGATCATACTTGTAGAAAATACATTTTGAAATGAAGAAAACGTCGAATTAAAAATAAATACTATGAAAAAACAAGTTAATCGCTTAGCTGACATCCTACTGACTGACTCGTCCCCGAGCAATTCACTTATAAAAAAAGTTGAACAAAGTTTCAATACAAATATTTTGCCATCCAAAATGTTTATATTTGTAGATCCAAGAAAATAGGTTTTCAACCGACATCTGTAGGAAGAAGAAAGGAAAAAGGCAGAACTAAAAGAAAATGACGTTTATGAAGCGAAAGAGATGTAGCAAAGCAATTAGCCAAAGGTCTGTTGGATACTCCCGTAATATCTGGGTTCCGTAGCCTTAGCTTTATAGATATTCGATGATATAAAAACATGCGGTTTATAAAACGTGGCCATATAAGACGACGATATCTCTTCAGCTTGTTAAAACTTCGTGTATGCAACACTTTTTTAAGTATAATAGTAATTTAGTGAAGGTACAACCGACACCACATCAAGATTTATGCTTAGGCTAAAAATCTAATGCCGCTAATATAAAGTTGAGAGAAAGCCCAAAAGCTAAAATGCTGTCGACCGTATTATATTATCCTTATTTTCATTTCTTTATTTCATCCATTCAATAGGAAAGCTTACGCAAACTAAGCGTAGATGGCGCCACCGAAGTAGGACGTAAACCAAACTATCTGTCAAAAAAGCGATACATTTTCATGGCGTTCAAAATTGAAAACTTTTATATGAAAAGAAAATGTGGTGAAAAAGTAATGTCAGAAAACAAATCAGAATGAAATGAATGCTCTGAACAAAACCGAAGTTTTATTTTGTAAACTTAAAGTTTCCTTTTGCAACGCTCAGCTATTTTCCGCAGCTTTTATCGTTGTTTGTTTTTATAGAATAAATGGACACCTATACTTTTAACTGTTCCAACTGCAATTGCATCCAAGTGCCTAACATTGACACATATTTATTATAAATTGAGATTTGATCTTCGAAAAACCTATGAAACTCGATACTTCTTAAAACAGACGGGTACAAATTACAAAAGTTACAAAACATCACATCGTGTTTATCTATGATGTTTACGTTATAGTACACGTAGCCACTTAGCGGGAGAAATTGGCAGGAAGATTCCCTATTGTAATGTGCGATGCACTGTCCTTTTCACGTTAAAATATAAATATACGTTTTAATATACAAAAACATTTTTGCAGTTGAATTAAGTCGGTTTTATGGAGTTTATATGAACTTTTTACGAACACAAATACATATCATAAGTTAGTCGACGATTACCCATAAACTAATAGAACCAACTCAGTGTTGATAATTTTTCTATTAATTTCGTTAGATTTACTTGGGTGGGACATGATACTCTAACAAAATTACCACAATTAAATGAAACTACGTGATGTAGTATTATTTCTACTTTCTATAATTTCTTTACCACAACCTAGGTTTCGTTGTGTTACAACATTTTCAGGTGGGCTATTAGCAAAGATAGTAATTTAGTGAAGGTATAGGACTTTTTGACACCTGAACATGTTGTAATACAACGAAACCTAGGTCGTAGTAAAGAACTTAAAGAAAGTAGAAATAACACTACATCACGTAGTTTCATTCAATTGTGAATAATGAATTTCTTCAAAATTAACGTCAAATATATTCAATATTTAAAAAATTACGACTTTAAACGCAATATTTTGAAAATGACCTATATCAAAAAAGTGTCTATGACATATCCACAATATTTTTGGAAGACCTACTCGTTGATACCTTACACACTGAGGTATGCTTATATATAATAATTTACCCCCATTACTACGGTACCCTAAACATTTTTGTTTAAATATTTCTTCATAACTTTGTTTAACTATTTCTCGTTGATACCTTACACACTGAGGTATGCTTATATATAACAGTTATGCTTATATATAACATTTTTGTTTAAATATTTCTTCATAACTTTGTTTAACTATTTCTCGTTGATACCTTACACACTGAGGTATGCTTATATATAACAGTTATGCTTATATATAACATTTTTGTTTAAATATTTCTCGTTGATACCTTACACACTGAGGTATGCTTATATATAATAATTTACCCCCATTACTACGGTACCCTAAACATTTTTGTTTAAATATTTCTTCATAACTTTGTAGGCGTCACAGACATGTGTAACCATGTCAAATTTCAGCCTCAAATCTATGATGTACAGATAGACAGACGTACATGGCAAAACTTAATATTAACAAAAAATCAACTCATGAAAAATAAAGTAAATACAATTTAGTGCAATCGATTGAATATCTTATCCTTCATTTTAATGATTTTTTACTTACGTCACAATAATAATACTATAATACAATCACGTTTTATACCTGAAATACGCCTAAATAACAATATTTTGCCAATATTGGTTATAAATGTGTTAAGTAGCCTATTTTAATTTTAAAAATATATTTTTGTTAGCGATACAATATGGTCATGGTTTGCTTTTGATACGAGCAAACATATGAGCAAACAATATACCAATATAAACTGCTTACTCTTATGTAGTTCGTTTCAGCATCTAATACATTTTAAAGAGCATTAAATGGTCCAGAACAGACTACGGGTGTCTGTGATGATTATGCACCGATTGGCTTTACAAGTCCTTGTCCTATTTTTAAGCTGATGTCTCGTGGAATTGAGCAAAAGATATGAATACTGTTGTAGAACGGAGTTACAAAACATTTTTTTCGATAATTTTCATTATGGAATACTTATAAAAAGTCGCCTTATGGATTCATTTAATAAGCGAGAAAATATTGTTGGTCTAATTTTATACTAGGTGTTCCTGGTGTGATGTAGTGACTCTGGTGTTGAATACCACTATTGTCGTGATTGCGAAAATTTTGAAGTTTTTTGCAACCAAGCAACGAAATATCATCTTTAACGTACGTGTATTCCGAGTACTGGAGTGATATATAGGCCAGTAGGTTTAGTGGTTGCCATATGTAAAATCGGTTTTCCCGGGACATTTCTATTACAAGGTTCAGGCGTGGAATATAAGGCAAAGTTAAAAATAAAACAAACCTCATTCGAGTTACATTACTTACTCCTTTTTATTTGTACTATAACATTCAGATCGACAAAAATAAACAGAAATTGCCTTCTACTGCCAAATAAAAAGTAAAATTTTTAACTGATTGACTCATTAAATAATTTTATACAACCCATTTTATACAATCCATTTAATACAAACACAGTCATTAGATTAATTAGATCTATCCAAATTATTAAAAGGTTGGCGAAGGAAATTTGTAACATTTTACTACTCTTTCGATAACTAATTTTATCTAATGGCAATTAGGAGCCTAATTTTTGTAGTTTGGCAATGACAATGTTTAGTTTATTATGTTCATGTTTTGACTTAATTATTTTAATAAATTTATTGACATTGAGTTTATTTAATAGCAACTGTTAAATTCTGTAGCAAGACTCTTCGCAGTTTATTCGAATTTGAAATTAGGCCTTGATTTAGTTGCGTGATCATACGTTTCTGATCAAGCTGATAAAACTGCAATGGTGCTATGACATATATAGGTTCGCGAAAAATGTCAATAAATAAATGTATTAAGAATTGCTACAACTTTTTAGATTTCCAGGACAAACTTATTACTTTCCTGGACACAGGACATCACAAATTCCGGGACAATCTCCGAAACCCCGGTCACCTGACAACCGCAAAGCTATGTATTATTCGCGACTTTGTAAACATAGAATATCGATACTTTGGATGTTCGATACTCGATCGTATATAAATGACACGATATATTTTCATAAACCTTGGCATGGACATTGTTCATTGTTGAAACTAATATATTGGTCACCTTAAACTCAAAAAATTGCATTATTCATATGGGATGAAACTCGGTGTTTTTGTTCAAAAATAAAATTTTAGTACAGCAACATGTCAGTAATGACGCACGTTTGTATATAAAGGATTTAACATTACTTACAGACAGGTAGCGTCACTGTGTTAATGACAAATCCTGCCGTGTTAATCTTAAATAAAATTTTAGTACTGCCTCGAGCAAAAAGCTGCTTATATATATTTTTAAGTTACATAACATCAGGGGCACCTTTTAATATTAAGTTAGACTAAATATATTTTTTAAGTTATTTTAGCGAACACTTCTTTAGGCACGTTGAGCGATTTTTTGGTTGATGTCGATTTTGACATGGTAATGTTAACAGTATATCCGTATCTAGGAGTATGACGTGTGCGCTCGGCCAGCAGTGAAAGCATATATATATATATATATATATATATATATATATATATATATATACTTATATATATATATATATACTTATATATATACTTATATATATATTAGCTTAGAGTATCGCAATAACGCTTACATTAAAATGGCCTTCACAAAAATATATTCTTGAATCTGTAAGTAAACTACGAGCTCAATGCAAGATTTAGCCGGTTTTTCCGTATTTCTTTATTGTTTGGAACATATATAAATAATTTATTTGACGTTTCAATAGTTGTGATTTTACACTGGGCCACTACAAAGTACTTTTACAAGACGAATTCATTTTTAATTAAACAAAAGAAATAACTGTCATACACAGACACGATTTTTGTCATTTGTTTGGTGACTAGTGATGTCATTCAAGACGCCATGACAATCGTGACCGTTTTCGAAGTAAATTTAAATTGGTTTTTTAACAAGCAAAATACATAATTTATTCTTTGATTTTTGGAAAACTCTAATTTTTTTGGGTTAAGTAGATATTAAAAAACTAATTTAGTCACATAGTCTATTAGTCCGTTGGTGCCTCATTGTAATACGGGTAACAATCTACGTAAATATATAAGTTGTATATAGGTGTATGTAATATATATATATATATATATATATATATATATATATATATATATATATACCTATATAAACAATCTCCTATCCTTATTGATTTTGTTGCTTTCTAAGAACTGGTACATAGCGCAATAACGGACCGTTATATTTAATTATTATAAATAGTTTTAATAACATTTAAGACTGCATTATACAAGTTAAACTCAAACAAACATCGCAAAATATAGTATTTTCGCGTGACCGATGTAATAGCAGTATATCTTTAGCTATAAGGGTTACGTGACGTGCAACATTAGTGCTATGTATATCTACACAAGTAAAGTTAAATTAACTACGGGGAAACTTCAATGTGTGTATACTGTGCATTGTAAGCTATGTTTTAGTTTAATTATTATTTTAATTGTTTAATTGTAGGATCACTGTACAGTGAATACTAATTATGTTAATATTTTTATTTAGAAAAATTAATAGTTTACAGTTTTCCCTTCTGTCGGTAGTCTCCATGACTGTCTATGTTTTTCTTTAAACGAGGCGGCTTTTTTCAAGCAGTCCATCATGATAAACGTATTTTTTAACTCCACTCTAATAGTTCAACACCACCACTTGGAAACTTTATAATCCATCGAAATGAAAAGTAGAATAATCGAGAAATTACATTTCAACCAAATTACAGGCTACCCACTTTTTAGAATTCCTTGGACGAATAGAATAAACGACCCTATCGAGTGAGATTTTTTATTGAAGACATATTTTAAAATGCAAAAGAAAATGTCTATTAATATTTTTCGATAGGGCGTTTAACAAAAAATGTGAAGTAACTACCCACCATAACGTTTTGACTACGTGTGTAAAACTCTGAGTTTAATAAGTATTGTGATACAAAATTATTTTGATCAGTTTGCAACAATATATTAAAAGTACATAGAAAACCGAGTTGTTGAACGTAGTAGATTTTATAGAAGCTTTATGTATTTAATAGTAAGTAATATCACTTAAAAGATCAGCCGATGATTCACAAAGTGACATGTTGTTTCTCCCATAATTTTTATTGTAGGTTTGTTTCATCACATTATTTTGAACAGGAAAAATTAAAAAGAATGAAATTATTGACAAGCTCATCCTTTAAATATTGAATTGATACTTTTTGTCTGTTATTCACATTAATGAATAGAAACATCAAATATGTCACTTGAGACAAATTTACCGAAGATAACTTTGTCTCAAATGACTTGGTAGATTTACTCGGATTATTACATGTTTTACAATGAGGCACCAACGGACTAATAGGTTAATTGACTAAATTTGGGAAAGTGGTTAATACTTTGCCTTAATATCTGTTTAACCCAAAAAAATATAGTTTTCCAAAAATCAAACATTTACATTGTGTATTTTGCCTTTTAAAAAAACAGTTTAAATTTATCTCGAAAACGCTCAAGACTGTCATGGCGTCTTGAATGACATCACTACTCACTAAACAAATGACAACAATCGTGTCTGTGTATGACAGTTGGTTCTTTTATTTAATTAAAAATTAATTCGTCTTGTTGTGCCCCAATGGAAAATCACAACTATTGAAACATCAAATAAATTATTTATATATGTTCCAAACAATAAATAAATATGGAAAAACCGGCTAAATCACGCATTGAGCTTGTAGTTTATTTACAGATTCAAGAATATATTTTTGTGAAGGCCATTTTATTGTAAGTATTATTGCAATACTCTAAGCTAATATAGTTGATTACAAACAAACAAATTAATATGACTCACACACAATCTATTTCCAAATCTAGAGCAATACTGATGAATGTTTGTAGTCACGATTTTTACAAGTTTATTAATAAAGTAATAATATACAAACTGAGCTTAAGTTGTTTATACTTCGCAAATATAACGTTAAAAGCAGTATAAATAGTGTAAAAACAAACGCTTAGTGATTAAGAAACTGAGAGAATACTATTTCAGCTTATAACACAGAATAAACACTAATGTGCATACTAACAATGAAGTTTTAACATTTCAAAATTCTGACGATCGAGGTCACTGTTTGACTCGATAAATCTACCAAGCGTCAATTTTGGGAAATTACTACCTTTAATTGTACTTGTCTTTTAAGGTGTAATTGAGGGTAACTGTATTAACTTGACAAAAATTGTTAGAAACGAAAAATTAATCAAATAACCTGTTCTGTATATGAAAATACCAACAACACTGGTGTTTTGCGAGGTGTGACGTAACGCGTTCTGATTGGTGTTTACTGTCACGTGGCTGCATTCGTAATTTTCCCAAATTTATTTCCTAAAAGACAGATATTCGAATGCTGGCTGATAGTGCGTCCCCTGCGTATTGATAGGTTCGTGTCCACGTCCAACGTGGTTTCCTACACCTCACCCCTAGGCTGATCAGTAGCAACATCTGACGTTGCCTCGAACGATGTTGGCAAAGTTTCCGCGGCTTCAGCAAAAACTTCACTTCTACTCGTCGATTGTGGCTCAGACGAATCTGTAGATAATTAACTCTAACTAATTCAATGTCAATTCATGAATATCACAAATTTGGAATTTTAAATTTCAACTCATTGTCGCATATCACTAGAAAGAAAATAAAATGAAAGTCCAATTTAAAGGTTCTTAAATGAATTTTACAATTTCTAATTTTAAAATTTTAAAGATGATTAAATTACAATCTACTTTCGTTTGTAATATTGCTTCTTCAGTATTAAATATAAATTTGAATAAAATTCACTTCATTTAAGACAATCTAAAAACCTTCGGTGCCCTTTTAATATATTGATCAGTTTCTAAAAAACAGTATAAACAAAAGATTAATTGTACACTTACCGAAATTCACATTGTTTACCTCGATTGAATTGCTGGGCAGAATCGTTTGATGGAACTTCCACAACTAGCCCTGGCGCTATTAATGAAATGACGGGATCAATTTGAATATCGCTAATCGCGTCTCTCCGCCTGTGGCCATCCACTGCTGCTTTTCCCTTGCCAACTCTCTTCTCTGCTTGGCGTTTATATTGAGCCAAATTCGACACCGTTGACTTCCTTTCGCCTAAAGACACAAATAAAGTACACGTTTCTTAGTACATTATTTAAAAAAGAAATTACATTCGTGCAAACAAATTAATTCTGTATTCATCAAAGAAATTAATTCTGACTTCATCTTGGACGAGAGTATAGATCCTATGAAATCCAACTACAGAGATTTAATTTGTCATCACTGGCTGCACGGAGAAAAAGCGCTGATCTATTATATTTATATAAAATCATACATTCGCATGTTGATTATCCCTATCTCCTCTCTATACTCAACTTCAACATTCGACTCATATTCCGTATACAATTACAGATATTACTCGTACTACAAGTTAATGACAATAATACCACTTTACATAACAATATTGTTTCTCAACATCCGCCCCTTGGACATTTTTGAACCGAAATTGTTAACATTTAAAAAGGAAATACAAAATATATTATTTATAAATTAAAACCAGTTACAATAGAATTAATATTTTATTCCGTATATAGAAAGTAATATAATTCTAAGTTAAAACTAACTTTAATATTTGCATAATGATTAATGATCAATACATTTTGTAATATATTTAATATCACAAGTAACCCTTGAAAATGTATACATAAATACACTAACCATTTTGTGCATACATAATTTGAGTTATAGTCTAGTTTATACTTTGTTCTTTTTATTCTTCATCTACGTGACTGTAACTTGTTTTGTGAGCCTTTCAATAAATAAGTCAATAAATTCTAATTTCATTATAAACGTAAACATTTGACTGTACTTACCCTTTCATTAATAATACCACTAGCATTATATAGATATCTAGGCATTTTTTCCTTTTCATGTTTGCTCCGTCGGTGCGCTAATTTTCAATCACATCTTTGTACGAGATCAATATCTGTACTCTGTTTCCGTGTAGTTTCTTTTTCTTGTATTCATTTTACTATTTTTATTAAATGCAATACTTTTAGCCAAAACGACGCTTACAGCTGTCGGTAAATAATTCGATATGTATATTATAAATGTGCCTGAAATTGGCTCATTACACTTTTTTTAACGCTCTGAACTTCGTATGCTTTGAACTTCTGATTTTACTATTTATAAAACTTCATACCGGGCTCTGTGTACAAAAATCCATTCTTAAGCAGTAATGAATAGTAAGAAAAAATGTTTTATTGAAAAACATTTTCTTCTTCAAAATATTCTCTTTTTTCTTTCTTTCTGTTACTCAGGTTAATAGCCCAGATCATTCCCGAGGAGGAAAGATATAAGAAAATATACACGCTTTGCACAGTGAAGTTAAAAACATTGGTACTTTTCAAAGTGTCCGTATTAGGGCACGACCCTCATATGTGGGTGAAAGACTTATTTTTAGTTCATGTTTTTTATTTTTATTTTTCCAAATATTTCTATTTGTATATATTATATATAAGAAGTGTCTGAGTAACCTGTTATGTTCAAAATAAATTGTTAGTTTTTACTTATGAGGAAAGGGTAAACTCTACTACTCAAGTTTAATTCGTAATTTTGGTTTAGTTTTTTGTTTTCATTTTTGTACAAATCTACAAAGACCTTAAGAGATACATCTCTTTGACCTCACGAAGGCTATCTCATTGAGATGTGACAAACAAGTATGGCACTTTGCAATACGCACGACACACGGAGAAGTCTTAGTGGTGATCGCCTTTGTGAGAAGAAAGATTTTGTACCTTGATAAACTGAGAATGCAACTTTTAAAAGAATTATATTTTTTTAAGTATAAGGAAAGCGATTAACGATCGGAATAAAAAAATAAAATAAAATTAGTAACCGTAATACAAAAAAACTATTTTTATAAATAGGCATATATTATATTTTATTATACAGCTGTTCCAAAATTCAACGTCAAGCGGAGAACAGGTGTAGGCAATTTTATGACTACTCAGAAAAGAATATAAAAAAATCGAAACCATTCTGTTTTTGTGATATAAGCATTTTACTAAACAATTTTGAAAATCGACATTTTGAACAACATTTTTTGGTACTATCATGACAAATTTGCAAATTTTTTCGTTCTAATTTTTGTAACGTATGCCTACATAATACTACTATTGAAAACAATCCTAAATAACACCGGATTTACTATAGTTTAAATACAAAAAATATTTTTGTTTCAATTTTTTCTTCATTATCAGAAGAAATTTTTTTTCACTTAAGTTTGACACTCCATGTTGTACAAAAATATATCGACACTACCATGGCAAGTTATTGTAAAAGTTGGCGCAACTTTTTTTTTAAATATGCGCCTATAAAAGATATAGTGCGCTATATATTAGCCTGCTGAAAAATAAAATGCTCCGATGCGTGACTGAAGTTTACTCCTTAAGTACGATTGTCTTGAAATATACAAAATAGGTAACACTGTATATAAATATAAATATCAATATAATTAAATATAAATGGAAAATTCTTTAATAAAAAAATACTGACAATATAATTATTTTCAAGTAAAACACAAATGAACAAGATCAAGTTTATATAACAAAATTAAAAACATTCAGTAACGTCAGACTAACCCGTTAAAATTAAAAGAGACTTTTTAATTTTCTAGGATAGAAAACATCAAATATTCACACATTATGACATTTAATGATTACATCTCAATATAAGCGAACGATAGTAAACTATGTGTGTCACACTCCGTCATTGCGATTACGCCATTAGAAAATGCCAAATAAACATATTGATATCTCACCCTAAAGATGCGCATAAATATTGCGCGGAAAGACCACCTAACGGTTACATTTCTTAACGCTCCGAACTTCCCACGGTCAGAACCTAGCGCTTTCACTTCTTTTAACGCTCCGAACTTCGTACGCTTTGAACTTCTGATTTTATTCCTCATAAAACTTTATACCCGGCGCTATATATGAAAATCGATTCTTAAGGAGTAAACTCCAAAAATTTCGCAATTAGTTTAATAGAAATACTATATACCATTAAATGTTTACAAATACCTAAATGTATAACATCTGGCCATATTCTATTGACTTCTTTCGTCGACATTTTTTTCCATGTATCTAGAGCGAAAAATAGTCCGAAACGACTTTTTTAAAATACAAGTTCGAATTATCCGCTACAATGTGACGTTTCCCGAGATCGTTGCGACAAAAACTGACATGAATTATTCGTTTGAACCCAGTTACTTTTGCGCACGAGATCGTTTACATGGAGGCAGTAGATCAAGGTTAGTTTAGAAAACGATGTATGAATCGCAAATGAACCGTGCAGCGACGTACACAGGTGAATATTTCGCGTGCATAAACCTGTACCGATTACTAAGTAATTAAATTTTGCCAACTCTACTGCTTTTATGTAACACGTATGCAAATAAAGCGAAACGAACTCGCACACTGACGTAAATTCCACATAGGTTCTTCTTAACGCCCCGCACCTATTTTAATAAAAATAGCATTTTTGAGGACATGCAAGAAACATAGATGTCGCTAAAAACTTCACAGCGCTATGTCTCAAGAACTATTGATAGGGAATATCAGTGTATTTTGACTGTTGCGAAATGGATAGGATAATAAAACTAAAACACGGCTTCCAGCCAATAAATATTGAGAAATTATTTCAATCAATTCATGTTATAAATATGACAGACATTAAGAGAATTATTTCAAATTGAGATTAAAATTACGGTTCATGTACGTATTCGAACTACCATCAGCTTCAAGTATGACGTAAATTTGCTGATAAATAATGTTCAATTTGAATTATTATGTTAGTGATTACGCCTTAAATAAACATAATAAACAAAGGGACAAATTAGTGATGTTAAATATTCACCATTACCCTTTACTTAATTGAATGAAAACTTATATTTAAACTTAGCGTTGTAAGAAATGATAGCAAACCAAAGTTGACTGAGTTCTCGCTAGATGGCGGTGATAGCATCTTCAACGATTCCAATAGCCCCACTCTTAAGTATGTCGGATTGTTCATTACACTTTTTTAAAATCTGAATCATCAACCAAATGTATATCTTTGTATAATTATGGTGTACGTAAATTTTTCCAAATAAAAGATTAAATCTTTTCTTTTGGAAAGACAATTTGGAAAATTATTGCTAACGACAAAAAAAAGTACATCGCAGAGTGAAGTGTCTAATGAAATGTAATATTCGTAAAATTCGAATGTGCTAATAATATATTGTCCCATCCTCCATATTTCCAAAAATGACAGCCAGAAAAATAAAAATAAAAATGTGTACGTATAAAATAACCTCAACATTAAAACAATATTACTAACGGCCCTATAAATTTTACCAGTTTATTTGTTACAAACAGTTTAATAATTGAAATCGAAATTACAACCAAATGACGTAAAAATATAATCTATTAATATCAAAAGTAGATTATAAATAAGAACGATTTAATTATAGTAACGAGAAAATTATAGTATATTTGCTTCAGACGAGTTATCAGGTTAATAAAAGTGACTCCAAAAAACAATCTCAAGTTTATCTGACCGGAATCAATTTTGTGTCATTATATGTGTTATTGTCATCAGTTACTCTCGATCGATCGGCTTGCTTGCCGGCTAGGTTGCACCTGAGATTAAAATGTAATACAGCGATTTGTAGGGCGCTACACTTAAAATTTTTAATAAGATAAATAAATAAAGTATGAAGTTCCATTTGCGTTCCTGAAATGTCTCGTTTTGAACGTAAGCGTTTTAAGCGTGACACGAAACCTTGCATGATACATACGAGTTTTGAAACTTTTATTAATACTTTCAACGTGTATTTACGTGCCCAATGTGGTGTGAGAATAAGTTATTTATTAAAATTGAATTTAATTTAGAATAGTAATTAAAAAAAAATGAATTTTCATTATTTTTTTTTAAATAAAATATATTTTTTAACACTTGACAGTTATAAAGACCGTCCGAGATTAATGTATAACGCAATTAACAATAGTAAAAATCGTATTAGATTAATTTAACAAAAGATCTATTTAAAAAATACTTCTAGTACTGGCCAAAAAATTGCTAAATGTAAAATTTCAAACATCTTTTCGTACGTTTTTTAAATATTTTCTTGTTTTTGGAGTATAATTTCTTTAGGAAAAATGTTCGTCACGCCAGGACTAAAGTAGCGGAATGACGCTCAATACTATTTATTTATTAATGCGATCCTAACGCCATCTGTTGGCTCTGCTTACGATTAACACAAAAAAGTAGGTAAAACGGGGCGCTGGGATAACAAAATGGTTAAACCTTCATATACGCATGCTACATCTATTAAAATCTCAGGGGTTCATCTGACTGATGCTCAGGTTAATAAGGGTTTTTCGAAATAGCGATGAACATAAATACATACAGAAACATCTGTTTTGTAAGGTATTTGTGCGAGCTGGCGGTTAAACTTTGCTGGTAGAACTGGAATATCCATTTATTTTCTAAAAAACTATAGCCTCTGTTTGAAGATTTCTATTCTCAATCTTATATTAATAATCTGACGTCAGCCAAGTTAAAATTTAGGTAATTTTTTTTCTCTTAGCCGCCTTTACACTTTATTTATTATATATTATTTATTTGGTATTTGAATGTGAAGACAAAAGCAAACAAACAAAAAACATGTATACATGTTCTAGAAATGACAAAGGTCCGAACTACTATCCATTATATAAAAGTATTATTCCGGCGGTCGAAGAGTGCTTGCACTGACATGTAATTTAATGCGATGACATGTCCATAATGGTTTGACGTATCTTCTTGGAAAATTTCACGAAAATATAAATAAATAATAAATAAATACCCAGAAAAATTAAAAACTTATGAAAGAACAATTACGTTTATAGATAATCGCAAATAATTTTATGTTCCAATACAAATAATCCCAAGGTTACAGATTCTAATTTCCACAACATACTATATACTTTAGTTAGTATCTTCATATCTCATATATGTCATTTATGTAATCTAATAGTGAGGAATATCGAACGATGAGGAATATCGGGCACGAGTTATATTAATTGAAAAAAAAACAATCCTGGTTTTGACCCTACTTAGCAATCCTTTCATACAACAAATAATATTTTAAACACAAACGAGTTTTTTTTCCAATATAGTAAATAACAACTCTTTTAAAATATTATTTTTTTTAACTTTTAGCGGTATTCGCAATCGCATTCGCGAATTTCGGTGCTGTATATTCTCATTCGCATACGTATTCGCGAATATGAAATAACCTTATATAGTACAAAACAAAGTCGCTTCCCTCTGTATGGTTAGATCTTTTAAACTACGCAACGGATTTTGATGCGATTTTCACTATCATTCAGATAATTTCTCCTGGATGGTTTATAGGTATGTATTATACCTATAAACCATGTATATTTTATTGAAAATAGAAGACGCACGTAACATTACCAATGACTATTACTTACTCATATTAATGACTCGTTCTCAATTTTCTTTGACCTTTACTCGTCGCCTTCTATTTTCCGATGATTTTTTAACTTTTCACAGGCGTACAGCAAGTGATAGCGAGCTATAGAAACGGGATATCGACTTAGTATTTCAATGAAGCATAAGCGATAAACTACATTTCATTGTGAACAAACACGCAACGATGACGTTCTCGTTGTAAACACGTTCCCTTTATGAGCAATTATAAGCTTGATGGAACTATTCTCGTAAGGGTCTCGTCCTTGCGTGATTTACAATAATTATATTAATAACTCGTCGTCCTTGGTTTTAGTGGCAGTTTATATTCCTGGCTACTACGAGCGATGGTGAAATCATAACGGCATTGTAAGACACACCTGTTTTTATAAAATTTAATACGCTTCTACAATAAAATTATACGATAGACTTGGGCGATACGAGTATTTTGAGATACTGAGTACGACGAGTACCAGTATTATAAAATATCGGTGACTGATATCGGTGACAAAATACTTGACGAGTATGGGCGGCGTAATTCCGTTGTGAGAAGACCATATTACAAATGACTATAAACTTACAGTCGCGGGAGACGTATCAATGCTCATATCCTTTATTCATTCCAACTAAAATTGGCGGGAATTCCTATAATTTCTTAATAAGATATTTTCACAAATTCACTGTTTAATTTTTCGTTCATACTAAAATGAATATTTATGGCTCCAGGCTTAGGACGGTAACTAAATGATTCATTTGGCATACTCATTTTAAGAGCATATTTAAAAAATGGATCACATTATTTACAATAATTACCATTAATTTAAAAAAATGGATCACGTTATTAAAAAAAGTATCTTTTTTTTATTTTTGACATGTTTATTTTAGCCAAACTTTTTTTAATATAATGTCGTAAGGTGTTCGGAACAAACAAATTGTTTCATATTGATTATTGTTACAGTTGGATGTTTTCTATTCAAATGTTTCCTTAAATTATATGTAGCTGTTTTGAATGACAGTTTAGTTTTGTAAATATTGCACGAAGCAAAATAATCACCCAAATCTGTAAAATACTCTTATAGGGCATTGGACTTTCTTGTGGACATAATGACGAAATTATATGTTAAGTATATATAAAAACTAACTTTCAATAACCTTATTAAAAGTTAGTTTTTATATACACTATATATTAACAATATTTACACTACAAACTAATTACGCTCAACTGTGCCAATGGAAACATGGAGTATCATTAGACGAAAAGAGCACCGTACTTAAAATCCTTATTTTAAAATACTCGTACTTGTCACATTGAGTAAATATTTGTCCGCGAACTGCGAAGTGTAAAGCAATACTTAACGTAATGAGTAAAACGAGTATACGAGTATGTTTGACATACTAGTATTACATACTCAAAAAGTATTACGACTTACGAGTATTTAAATATTCAGTTTATCATACAAATATTTACGATACCAAGTATTTTGTATTTCGCAAAAAAGCACGTATTTTGATCTGAGATATCGAGTATTTTTACAGACAATAAATACGCCTCACCTCTAATATACGGACGGATCAAATATAAGTTGAGTTTCGAGCAATGAAATTATCGTGTAGTGTCATCTTAACTTTGTTATTATTATTCCATAAATAATTATAATATCAAAAAAATATTTAAAATTTATTTTAGTTATCCGAGTATGAAGAATTCAAATAAATTATTACTTTTTCAGTATCGTCTATACTTTGTTTATAATTTTGGTTAAGATAATTACACTTTCCTTCAATCTTGTTTATGATTTTGGGAGACATGGTATAGCAACGTAGCAAGGGAGGCCATCGCTCCCAAATAAACGACAGGTTCACTCGAAGTAATTTCAAACTTCAATAACTCTTCTAAAAATAGACATAGCTGCGCTATCTCGATTTGATTTTATAGAAAAAAGATGAAAGTTCATGCCATAATCACTGAAACATTCGCTCCGGCCAGACTTCAGGGACTGCGCACGCGTAAAATAAACAAATGATTTTCGACCGATAGATTTGACATTTGCTAGAGGTATTCAAATAATATCAAGGCCAAATTTATTCTACTTAGGCTGCACAAACCGGTGCGAAGCCGTTAATATTCCATTTTTACCGAAGTCGATTAGTAACATCGTGTTCTCTTAAACACACTAGTGATGTACCTGAAATTCGCATTCGCATCCGCATTCGCGAATATTAGCATGTGTTTTAATATTTGCATTCGTATTTGTAAAAATTATGCGAATATTTTGTGAATGTCATTGCAATGAAATTTTCATGGTGAGCTTGTTAACATAGAAAAATATATAAAGAATACAAAATAACTTAATTTTAAAATATTATTTATTGCAAAGAAATGTGGTATTTAAACAGTAACACAATTTCAATATTCTCTCCGACAAACACTTATCAGTAATATTTCAAAAATATGTAAAAATAGTAACTGTGAAGATGACAATAATTACTTTTTTTTATCTCTGCAGTCTTTAATAAATCATGAAGTCCAGCCATTGTACAGATATACCCATATTGATTTTAATTGTGAAGATTTTACCGAACATACCGTTATAGAAGATACTGCTGTTTATTACGTTGCAGATTATATGACGATGACTTTTTTCAATAGAATTCACAATTGTGATAGCTGTAAGAATTTTATTATTGATCAATCAAGAACTCAAGATACTGATTATAAATTATTTACATCTTTTAAAATGTATGACAACTTATCTGATGAACGAGGTTTAATTTTTGTTAAAGATCGCATATTTTGTATTATAAAATCATGGGAAGCCGCATTTCAGTTAATTTTTAATGAAATACTATTTATTGATAATTTAAAAGAGCGTCTATTTCGATATTTAAATCGAGTTACTGCTGATTGTCAGGTATGTTGTACAGATTATTTTTCCAATTTATTTATAAAACATTATATTAAGATGAAAATAAACTGGTATCTTAGAAACTTAAATAGAATTAAAGAAAATAAATCAGTCGGAAAAGAAAAACAACAATTACGAAACCTGTGCAATTTATAATTATTTTAAACTTTCACTTTCATCAGAGGTAAACTTTGATATTATGTTTTTAGATCTGTACTTGTGCTAATCTATTAATCTTCCAAGCTATTAATTGCAATCTTTTAAAGTGTAAACTTTCATTTTTTAGATTAACCAGCATCCCTTTAGGCGTGATAACGCAACACCCCTTTATCTGTGCATGGTCAATATAATCTATGTGGTTAGTATCGTAAGTTTATTTGTCCTCATTTTATTTTTACTGATAAAATAATAATATTGCTTTCATAAATTTTGATATTAATTTCTACCGCTTTTCAAGTTAAAAAAATATTTCTAGCCAGATTGTTTGCCTCTAATTGATTATTACCTTATTCATATTAGCCAAAAAAATCCTTGTGATGAAATTTAAGATTTGCTGTGTTTACTTTTCTTTGATCTAATTTACAGTATGCTAAATGTTAGGTTTGTATATATGCCAATATTTATTTATTTATTTCTACACTAGATCATAGATTCACTAAATATTTTTCCAACTCTTAACCTATCCACTTCCTTTTCCTTTCCTATTCCCGATGGAAAATATTCCCACCACCTTCCCGTGGTTTCCACCGAGCAATAGCACAAATTTGATACATTTAAGCAATAATGTAATTACATATGTGTTATTGGCGAAGAGTGGGATACAATTTTAACTATTCAAGTTCTGTCAAATTGTTTTTAAGTTTGTTATAGAACAATCTACTGATTTTACCATAAGTTTAACATTAATAATTATGATTCATACAATAGGCAATCTGTACAAAAAATAATAGCAGATATTAGTAATAGCTCAAATTTTCAATATACCGATTAGGTTAGTTATGAATGTAAAATGCTTAAGTTTTGGAGGTATTATTTGTAAATCTAATATTCAAGAATAAATTTTAAAATCTCCATCTAGGTCAATTTCGATACAAAACATTTCGATTGAACCAAGAATTTTGAACTTATTAAAAGAATAACCCTTTCACGACAAACATTCTAATGTAAAAATGTTGACGAACCCTAGAGGAAATACTTTGAATGAAATATATACTGTAATATTGTAAGAATACCAGCCTGAATTTGAAGCATTAACAAAATTTGGAAATAAATTTCTTCCATTGAGACACTCTAAGAAATAAAAACGTATTGTGTATTTTTCTACTTTCAGCTCTGCAGTAGAGGACATCCATAAACTATTATGGACACAGCGCTGCAAGCTTCTCAGATTATAATCTACCTGAACAGCGTGAAAGTCAGAGAAACCTTTTTGAAATCACTTGGGAATCCAAATAAATTTTTGAAATAATTACCTATTAGAATACTATAATTGTAAAATCTATGATATATGTTTTGTAAAATCTCTGATATATGTTTTGTAAAATTTTAGTTACTCTAAAGTTTTAATAAAAATTTATGAAAATAAGAATGTTTTTTAATATATTGTTTAATAAATTCCAATTCAATGTTTTATGACAATGCCATCTATGGATGCTAATTCTACCTAGACAGCGCCATCTTTTGGTCTTGGTAATAATCGAAGCGCCACCTGGTGAGTCGGCTTCCAATTATACATATAAAAGTAGACCACTTTATTGGTATGTATTAGTATGGGAGTGTCCCTTCTGTACTCTATTCTGTGCCTATGACATTGTATGATTTGCAGCGATGGCACGCGTTTATCGCAGCTCTCAAGCAAGAAAATGAAAAAAAATAAAAACGTGCTTTTCAGCGCGACGCTATAAATCGCAACAACAGCTGTAAACATTGTTTATGGTATAATGACATCCTGTAGTATATTATAATAATGAAAGTAATATTATTAATCGCTCCATATTAATACCTACATTTTACCCGTGCGAAGCCGGCGCGGTTCTCTAGTCTAAGTAAATTCGTAACGTCACCAATACACACTCGCAAGGCAGTAACAAGCTAACGCGCACATTTTAAGTCAACTATTCATATAAATATTTCCATCTATCTGGAAAACTGTTTGAGATTTGACAATATTTTTTCTTTATAAAAATATTTATTAAAATATGGTCAATACAAGCGGAGCAATCAGTTTATTGAGGCGTCTCATCTAATGCGTTGAGGGATATTTGAGCAAGTCTCTTTGTACGCCTCACATAGCGCTGACTGACCAAAGA
This sequence comes from Druceiella hillmani, assembly GCA_039881145.1. Lineage (NCBI taxonomy): Eukaryota > Metazoa > Arthropoda > Insecta > Lepidoptera > Hepialidae > Druceiella > Druceiella hillmani. The sequence goes on along the minus strand of JAYKKI010000039.1, from coordinate 14,686,972 downwards.
ATAAAATAAAGCCTCCAATATTGACGTGTTAAAAAGTAAGTAGCAAGATGAAATGTGAAGATAGGACTAGAGATAATAAAAAAGTAGACTTTCAATTGAACTTGAAAACAAATATATTTGAAAATGTCTCACTGGGATCGAAAGTTCACGTCGTAAATAGAATATTATTTTTGTCGAATTTATAGAGAATCGCAGCGTTGAGAAGAAAATAGTGAAGGAAATTCGCGTCTTATTCAACTATATTACGCTTTTTATTATAACCTATCTCATATACAAACCTCTAAAAGATTGAGTGTCGCTTAATAATTTATTTTTTTATTGTTACACATACACGAAGACTTCACACAACGTTGTAAATAAAAATTATAAAGGTCTCTGTCAGGTTTAATGAAAGTGGGTATTTTTTTTACTTTTCAAATGGCTGTTCTTTTGAACTTGAATATTGTAATTACATTATGACAAATAGAATTATATGAATAAATTATTACAAGCATGTAGCTTCACGCGTCTAAGACTTGAGAGATTCTAAGTTAAATTTTAAGTTGTCCGTTAGTTTTTTCGAGAAGTTAATATTTTTTTCAGTATTTAAATTGTTGTCGTTCTAAATTTGAGTATTATTACTATTTTATAGTATACTTATATACAAATTATAAGCAAACACTAGTTTAGTGCGTTTAGGAGATATATGGTTTTATGAAATCTAAGGTTTCTTCTAGGATTTATAGAATTTAGAAAATTTTTCAGTTTTTAAACAGATGTTCTGAAAAAATACAAACATGTAGCTTCACACGTCTAAGACTTAGAGATTGTGAATTAAATTATAAGTCGCCCGTTGGTCTTCAGAGAACTCAATAATTTTTCAGTAATTAAATAGCCGTTATTCTGAATTTGATTATAATTATTATTTTCCAATACATTTTTGTACCTCTATATAAATTACGAATATCTAGTTTAGTGTCTTTTGGACAAATGTGATTTTTAATGAAAACGTAAAATTTCTTCTAGGAATGATTGAATTCAGAAAATTATCCAGTTTTGAAATGACTGTCTTTCTAAACTTGAATATTACAATCACAATTTGACGTATAGGATTGATTTAGTTTGGAAAATTTTCTAGTTTTTAAATGACTGTCTTTCTGAATTTGAATATTACGGTCATAATATGACGCATAAGACTGATTTAATTCGGAAAATTTTTTAGTTCTTGAATGACTGTTTTTCTGAACTTGAATATTACAATCACAATATGACGTATAGGACTGAGTGAATTCGGAAAATTTTCCAATTTTTAAATGATTGTCTTTCTGAACTTGAATATTACAATCACAATATGACGTATAGGATTGATTTAGTAAGGAAAATTTTGTAATTTTTAAATGACTCTTTCTCAATTTGAATATTACGGTCATAATATGACGCATAAGACTGATTTATTCGGAAAATCATCCAGTTTTTAAATGACTGTCTTTCTGAACTTGAATATTACAATCGCAATATGACGTATAGAATTGATTGAATTCGCAAAATTTTCCAACTTTTAAATGATTGTCTTTCTGAATTTGAATATTACAATCACAATATGACGTATAGAATTGACTGAATTCGGAAATTTTTCCAGTTTTTAAATGATTAAAATGATGAACGTACTAAGGTATATAATTGAGAAAATACAAACTTCATGCTTATAAAGTTTAAGAATTGTTTAAGTCTTAAGAGAAATCAAAATTTCTTTCAGTATTTAAATGACCTTCGTTTTGAATTTGACTTTTATTATTATTAATTTATAGTACATTTACAGGCCCCTCTAAAAGTTACAAATATCTATGACGGTGAGTTTAACATTTAAAGAATTTTTAATGAACTCCATATTCTTCTTCTAAGTTTGATGGAAGTCGGTAATTTTTGCTACAGTTTTAAAATGGCTATTCTCCTCATCTTGAATATTACAATTAAATTATGACATATTAAGTTATCAGATTGACAAATTATAAGTATTTATCTTCATGGGTCTAAGACTTGAGCTAATCGACGAAAATAAATTTAATTCGTATTTTTAGGATTATTTTATTAATTTATTTTTTAAGATATATTTTTACTAAAACTGATATGCTTCGATATTGACGTCGTATATAAATACCTATATTTAATTATTTATATAATAACTATATTTTTATGAAAAAATGAGATGGTGCTTTTTGATTTTTACAACAATATGAAATCCCAAAATAAACCCACGGGAATCGAATTTCACAGATTATTTTGAATTAAATATCTAGTAATTTAATTTTAATATCGACATTTTGAAAACTAAGTCCCGTACAATTTACTCGTACATTTCCTAATGAAATTTGTAAAAATTCCATTTGTAGAAGTCGTTTGGCTGCATCTATTAAAGGTGAAAGTATTCAGAAATATTTTTATTTTTTTAATTGGGGGTGGAGGGGTGGCAGGTAAATTACATATGACCATATCATGCTGAATGATAAACCACTATCATATGGAAAGGTTTTTTACACATCTTTAAAAATAATTTCTTTTTTAAATTTGTAATCGCATTGGTTTTTGAGTTTCTTTCACACTGCGAAAAAGTACTAATCCCCCATCCCTCTCAACATATCTGAAATGTACAAACCGGAGAATCTGAAATAATGCAAACAAATAGAAGGTCTTATGCGTATTATAGGAAAAACCAAAAACGAATTTCCATATGTTTATAGTTTTAGAAGAAAAGCGCCGTGGTCAAGAGTTTTAGGAGATACCGAAAACAGTTATTTTTAAGCCAAGATTCATATACCATATGTAAATACAATTTTTATCCAATAACACTGGCCGAAAATTTAATACAAATTATTAAAAATGTATTTTAAGCAATGCACAGTAACTTGTAAAAGATTGGCTATGGTATTTTATTAAAAAAAAACAACTATACTGCTTTTGTTCTACAATTATCGTCTATTCGAAAATTTCTCTTTTAAAAGAGTGTTTCAGTAGTTGAAAAAACCTCATTAAAATTTAAAAAAAACCATAAAATTTCTAAAATCACATTCAGACAGTAAAATGGCTAGAATTGATCCAAATTTTAAAACGTTATAAAACTATAGATGAGACTGCCCAAATAACTATTAATGATAAATAAACCATCAGTACGAGATATTTCTAAGAATATGATTAGTAGCAAAAACTAAAAATCTTGGTAAAACTTGTCTCGCTTTTCAAGAAACAACCGACGAGCTGTTTCGGCACAGTAACAGAAACTTTTTAAAATTAGTTGGGCTACTGTCTGATTAAATTTTTCGTCCAATTATAGAAGAACACGTGTATAAAATACTCCGAAACGAAGAGATGAAAGCTCGCTATCTGGGGAATAATATTTAATGAAATAAAAAGGCCGAATCAAGACTACAGTTTTTTATTAAATTCCTGTCGTTAGTAAGACGGAAGTAATGACCTTTATGTATGTTTCAATCAATAACCGTGATTCTAATGGTGCTTAAATAAATATTAATGAAAACTTTTGAAATGACCGCAGGGAAAGAAACGACTGAAATTATAATGGGAAAATTTAATTAAAAAAACAACGGGTCCAATATGAGGGCTGATAAAGCAGGAATACAATTTAGAATTTAAAAAATTAATTCGCGAGCATTCATATCCCGTGTAGTATCCACTTTCTAAATCTAGTGGTTAATGATATGATGATATGAGCAAAGCATCCTTGAAAGTCACTCATTTATTCAACGAAGTCTAAAAATATATTAATTTTTTGGCGTCTGCTTTGCGATGAGCTATACTTTTAAACCATGTCCAAGGATTAACCTTTGAAAGCATTTAGTGACCTTAGATGAGCGAGAAGTATTGAATTGTATTAAATAGTTAAGTTTCAGTAGTCAATAATTACCTGCTACAAAATATTAAACTGGATCAAACCAGTAATCTATCTGATGCAAACAAAAGATTTCGATGTAATAGATACTCTACACGTGATCTTTTACAAAACTGCAAGAAATTCTTTCAGGATATTCGATCGGATAAAAAAATTCTTCTTTAAATGAAGCTATTATTGATGCAAAGAAATTCTTGCCTCAATTAAACTATTGTTGATGCAAGAAAATTCTTCTTTTAATGAAACTATTGTTGATGCAAGAAAATTCTTCCTTCAATGAAACTGTTGTTGATGCAAAAAAATTCTTTCTTTAATAAAACTGTTGTTGATACAAGAAAATTCTTCCTTCGTTGAAGCTATTGTTAATGCAAGAAAATTCTTCCTTCATTAAAGCTATTGTTGATACAAGAAAATTCTTCCTTCATTGGAGCTATTGATGATGCAAGAAAATTCTTCCTTCATTGAAGCTATTGTTGATGCAAGAAAAGTGTTCCTTCGTTGAAGCTGTTATTGATGCAAGGAAAATCTTCCTTCGTTGAAGCTATTGTTGATGCAAGAAAATTCTTCCTTCGTTTAAACTATTGTAGATGCAAGAAAATTCTTCCTTCAATGAAACTATTATTGATCCAAGAACTTTTTTTCTTCAGTGAAACTGTTGTTGATGCAAGAAACTTCTTCTTTCAACGAAACTATTGTTGATGCAAGAAATCCAAAGACGAATTAAAAATGTTTTACAATTTTATATTTTAATTTTTATATTTAACATGCATATGTAGTTACATGTTATAAGCTATTAGGCTAAATAGTTTTTTGTACTGCTTGACTTTTAATTTTATATTATCTTTCTAAATAAACGTTTTTTATAACATATATAGAAGACATGTTTTAAAAAAAATAAATGTTTAAGATGTGGTAATTCGTCTTCTTGTCTGGGGCGATATAAACATCTTCTGAGACATCCACGGAGCATGCGCTCAGCGAACACCGAACGTTTTAACGAGACAAAAATATATTTTATATATATATTTATATATATATATATATATATATATATATATAAAAGACTAGTAAATTACCCTCACTTTGCATTCTCCAACTAGTATATATGAGAAAAAAACCAGTCAAGCACAAGTAGAACATGCACTACGAGTGCTCCGTATGTAGCATGTAAATATAATCATTTAAGGATACATAGTATTTAGAAATATTAATTTTCACAACGTAAACATATCGCCTACTATATCTTTTATAGGCGTAAATACATGATGTATGTTATGAAAGCTATGATATCTAGAATGATCGCTATAGTTTTTGTTATAACCTTTGAGATTTATAACTAAAATTATAAAAAAAATATTTTCAAGACCCTTCTAACTAGTTTATTCAAACGATAGCCTATAGAATATAAAATGAAATTAAAAAAAATCATGTATACTTACGTACGCGCTTTATAAGTTATACTTTTTAGGTAAAATACAAGAACAATAGAAAGCCAGCTAAAAAACAAAATGGCGGACAGACTCATCTGTCAAATTCAATTTAAAATTAATTATACAATAAAATTTAATAATTTTAATAAATGTTTTTAGTACATAAGGCACTATTAAATTTCAAATACTAAAAAAGAAATAATAAAGTTGAGCGCGATAATTTGGAAACGGTCTGGCAGACGATTGACTTATAAGGGACTTATAGCAGAAAAATAAAATGGTGGATGTCAATCAAATGATACGCACAGATCATATACTAAATAGATGGTCAACTTCAAGCAATTGTGCGAGCGAGATAGCACTTTCGTGTTTCCAAGTACTATGCCTCTATATTCTCCTATTGCCCAGTCTAATGAAGTTGCAGCGAGTGCCAATTTGCTGAGCACTCGCTGCAACTTCGTACTTTCGCTGCAACTCGTATTTTTGACAGGTGTACTTTTCTTATATTTTAGGTTATAAAATACGTACAATTGAAACAACAATTCTGAAATTAAAAAACTTTATTAGAAAAAAAATCGCCTGTTCGAGCGACATAACTAAAAAGAACCAACAAAAAACTTAGTGGCCACATACAAACACATTGAATGAACGTTTCTATTTTACAAACTATCTGCCGCTTTTACATATCAAGATGAACTTGACTAGCTTCTATCATTAAAATAATATACTAATACTTTCAATTTTAATACGAATTTTCATTAAATTGTTAACTCTCCTTCTTCGTTTCATAGTCTTTTTTTTTCTTTGATTATATAGCGTTCGTTATCGCTGCTCTATGTTCCATAGACAAAATGTTATGTATATATTGTGTGTGCGAAAGAGATAGGGCTTTCGAGTTCCAATCGAAATATTTGTATGCGAATAAACCCACCCTGATGATACGTCGCCGTGTTAAACGCGAGGATTGAATTTCTAACTAAATAAAATTTAATTAATAATGAAAATAAATGAATATGAAAAATCATATCAATTGATTAATTTTAAATATTTAATAATATATAATTTTAATAGAAATTCAATAGAAATAATATTTAATTCAATAGGATTCAATAGAAAATTTCACCTTATGGAAGAAATACGCATTTTTTCTCTTACCAACTCTAACAAACTCTCTAAGCAACTGGTAGCTGCAATAATCCGAACAAATGCGGTCACAGTATAATTCTTGACTATCAAATATGAAAGAAATACGCATTTTTTCTCTTACCAACTCTAACAAACTCTCTAAGCAACTGGTAGCTGCAATAATCCGAACAAATGCGGTCACAGTATAATTTTTGACTATCAAATATGAAAGAAATACGTATTTTTTCTTTTGCCAACTCATGATCGCTTGATAGCTGCGATAATTCGAACAAATACGGTCACAGTCTAATTTTTAACTATTAAATGTGAAAGAAACACGCATTTTTTCTCTTGCCAACTCATGATCATATGGTTGTTGCGATAGTTCGAACAAATGCGACCACAGTATAATTTTTGGCTATCGAATAACCTATCATCAAACAAACTCTTTCATACTAACATGCGCCTAGTACTTCAGACAAGTAATCGATAAAAAAGTAAGCGTTCAGTGAGCAACTTCGTGGTGTCGTTTTTGTGTTGCATCGTTGCTGAGTTCATTCTTTATTTTTAAAATTTCACTCTCATATTTTTTTCATAACGCGTCTAAGGAAGTTAACTTCAAAAATTCTTGTTCTTAATTCGCCCCCATATCCAATCTAAATTCTTTATATAAATATTAATCGGTGTCACCTACTGATATATGTGGTTGTTAATACGTTTTATTCCCATGCCAAACATCGAGTTTCTAGGTCAAGCTGTTTCTGAGATAAACGGCTGTGACAGGCAGACAGACACACGTTAGTATGCCATTCTGTTTGATAGACGTTAGTGATTTTATAAGGTATATAAATACACGTTAGTAATCTTATAAGGGTACCGTTTCAATATTTTGATATATGGAACCATGAAAAGTGCAAAAATAATTGTGTTTCATTATTAAACTCTCGTGAGCAAAACCGCGATCATGTTAAATGATCCGTTTATACTTGCCAGACTGTATAATAATTTTCATATTCATGTGGCCTTTGATGATCTATACACATTAAATTCTCTTGTACGCACAGACGAGCTGAAAGTACGTAATAAAACACAAACTTACACGTAATGTTTCAATAATGACGTTGACAGAGCACGCTCATTTCAGACAACGTAACCGTAATATACGGGTCATTATGAACAGACATATACACACACATATGTATTCGGCATCCGCTTTACAATGAAGAAATAGTACCGAGTTTCCGAACTAATTCAACCTTCGAGAAAATGAAAACAAAACAACCATGTTAACAACCGTAACAAGATAAATCGAGGCTAACTACATAATGCTGTTACATAATTAAGCGTATTATATTTGTATTATCGCATAGTTACGGCATTGTAACGCTGTAGCTGGTCTTTATTCGGCGCAATAATTTGAAGAACACATAATTATTGTTATATTTATAATTTGACAGCCTGATTTTCAAGCAAGCATCCCGATGTAAGATCCAAAACAATGGCTAAACGTGGTCTGCAAAAGTGAAAGGGATGGAATATGAAAACGATCAACCTATGCCTCTCTCTTCTTTCTACTCAGTTTCACAATTTTAGAAAGGGATATAAATATCATCTCGACACGCTCTATCTTTATTTATTTTTATAGTGCAGACATGAATATGCACCATTCACATTCATATTTTGTGTCATTACTTGTAGTATCGGCACTTAGATAACATAAGGCTTATATAATCTACGGTATTTGACACGTCTCGTGAGGCGCAGGGAGTGAGATGACAGGGGGCGTAGGTCACCCATTTTATGTGAAATTAGCCAAAACATATGTTAAGTAGGACAGAAACGTATTTGTCGGTGTATCGGTAAGTCGATAATAACTTATTAATATCGAGCTGAGATTGGCCAGATCTTTTATACAAACGAGACTTGGGTCGAATATAAGCTGACGTTTCTAAAATGCTGGCAGAAAGCGAAACTATTGGTATAATTACAGATACCAGTTCATTAAACCGTTTAACTTTAGTAAATATTGGTTTTGGGGACAGATGTTTACCTAAAGTCAGTATCATCTTTCGGGCTGTACCAACTGCAGAGAATTATCACAGTCAAATGAGCAGCTCATTTTCCGGCCGTTGTATAAGAGAGAAACTGTTGCCCAGTTTATCAAAAGAAAGTATTGTTCTAATGGAGAAAGAGCTATGCCATGATATTCAAATTAATAAACTACTTCAAAATTAGCCTTAAATAAAGAAATTATTCAATGTTTAATGAGGAATAAAGTGTTGTTCGATGAAGACATGAGAAAACTATATTCTTTGAACTATTTTCTGATTCTGAATTCTGAACTATATTCTTTAAGAAAACAATTTAGGCATTTTATGGCCAGGCTTTTATATATTTATCCCCTATATATGTGGACTGAATATAATACGACTTGCTTGAGCAATAGTAAAGATTTCTGCAATTAGTGCACAAAAAAAAAGATTAAAAGTGACATATCACTACAAAACTCACCTGGTATCACAGAAGCTGCAATTGGTAAAGTCACGACAATAGATTGGACTGGCTACTATAATAAAGTTGACAGGTTTTAACAACAATTGGAGAGAGGTAACTGAAACATCATTAGATTACGAAAAGATGATGACGATTGAGCAATAGTAAAGATTTCTGCAATTAGCGCACGAAAAAATCATGAAAAGTGACATATCACTACAAAACTCACTTGGTATCACAAAAGCTGCAATTAGTAAAGTCACGATAATAGATTGCACTGGCTACTATCATAAAGTTGATAGGTTTTAACAACAGTTGGAGAGAGGTAACTGACACATCATTAGATTACGAAAAGATGATGACGATTGAGCAATAGTAAAGATTTCTGCAATTAGTGTACGAAAAAAAATCATTAGAACTGGCATATCACTACAACACTCACCTGGTATCACAGAAGCTGCAATTGGTAAAATCACGTCTATAGATTGCACTGGCTACTGTCATAAAATTGACAGGTTAGAACAACAGTTGGAGAGAGGTAATAAGTCATATCTCCAAATTTCAGACGATGATTAAGTCCCTGCCTATTAATCTTATAAATATATTTTATAGTATACTTTCATTTATAAGACAAGTGTAATTGTTTTGATGATTTGTTTCAATTTGTTTTATAAATGAAGATCGTAGTCGGCAAATACAGATAGCATTTTAAGTGCTTCATTTGCCCGTTTAAACATTAAAATATTCTATATTTTTTATAATGAATGACAAAAGACTAAGTAAACATATTTTATACTATAACCAAATAATTTTCAGCCACAGATGTTAACAATATATAGATTAATAACCGTATCGATGTTATTATTTAAAGTAACAGCACTATAGTATAATTTACATTATAAATAATACGAGATGAATGTTATATATTATATCGCATTCGTGCAACAGATCACGAGACGACACAACACCACTAAGTATCGGGATGAATAAAACGAAATAATGACTGTAAATTAATGTTACATGTATCTTCACATGCGTGTCTGTAAAAAGAACACATTTGCCAAAAAGTAATTGGAGCGATGAAGGATAATAGCTTGCATTGACCATTTTGGAATGTTTTTCTGTATATGTGTTTGCGTGCAAACACATAAAAACTACCGACACAATTCGGAGAGGTTTAAAAAGAACATAGGGATCAACTTGAAGTAACATTTAGTTTCCATTTCATCACAATTGGTTCACTCGATAAAAAATATGCGAAGTTGATATTTAAAGAAAGTCAAATATATTGTGTTGGTATAATAACAACAACAAAGAAATGCCTACCTACTCGACGCGTAGTATTTACATCAATAAATGGCACTATGTGTATATTAAATCGCGCAATGACGTGTTCCATCCGGACATAAATTGGCGAAAAGCTGATTGCCAGAGATGAAGTTTGGAGGGGTGCGGGAGGGGTAGGTGCCTGAGTAAGCGATCCGAATGTGGGTAGACATACGACCGCAGACGTCGTTGTACGTCGTCTTTGGCATATACAATTTTTCAATATCTCAATTTGTTTGACATTTGAATTTTTTGTTAATATTTATAATTTAATTACTTTGGAAGGTTTGTATTAGGCTGTACAATATTGGTTGTTTTATACTTTATTGTCTATACAAATAATTAAACTGTTGAATTGGCCTATCTTTACATAGAGGATATTAACGGATACAAAAGTAATAGACAAAAAATATAGTTTTTTGAACTTTTTTTCTGTTTATATATTGGTCTGTGAGTCTGTTTATTTGTCCACGCATCACGAAAGAACAACTAAAAGGATTTCCATGAAGTTTTCACTCTTAAATTTCGATGGGTCTGGGGAAATAAATAGGATATATTTCATCGCAATCGACTAATTAAAAAAAAGATATGATAATTTGATATTTATATACAAAGCGCACTTTCTTACAGACGGTTTACTTTCATAATTATTGTAATAGATGACGTGACGTGTAACAAACTTACGGTCGACTTAATAATATTTTGTAAATATCCAAGCGAACAAAGTTGCGGGCACAACTCGCAGAGTAATAAACTAAATACTGATCACTTATTACTGGAGAGTGTAGAAGAATATTCATGGTGAGGTATCTATAGAAAATGTTAGTGTAAAGAGTCGTAAAGTTGAAAGAGAATAAGGACAAATGAAGCATATCTTTTCAATTAGCCGAAAAATTTATATTTGGTGAACGGACAAAAACAATCCATTTGTGCAAAAAATAGCAAAGATGGCCATTGCTCCAAAATATAGACTATTTAAACTAAAAAGGCAGTAGCAAGCAGCATAATTTTGCTTTCCTTACTTTATCAATTTATTCGGAAATAACGTTCAAATTGTATTTACATAACGAGTACGATTGTTAACCGTTAACGTCGCTGAATGAACAGTTAACTGTGCGACTGTCGTTAGTTCATAATGTCGGAACATCGGTCACGACACAAAGTTGGCAGAATGTCAAGCGTCGGTGCCAAGTATGCAAGTGTGCACTTACACGATCCTAACAAGGCTCTGCAGTACGTGTACTGATGTTTTCTGTGATTACGATTCCGGACTCCGCTTCAAATGATAATTATTTGAAAATTTTAAGGAGCTTTACACAACACGATTTTGGCAAGCGATTTAGTGAGGATTCGGGAAGCATACTCAAGGTAACCTTCCTACATCTTCTCACCATACTTCTAACGAGAATGAGTTAACGAAGCATTAAGTCGCATTCACACAATCATCTCTAAGGTTCTTCGCATGCAGGAATAACTGAAGGGAATAGATAACTTTATTACAACTTTATATAGACGGTTAAATATTTCGTATAGCGAAAATCGTGTTAGTTTTCCACAAACAATGTTTTCCTAAAGAAAAATCGAATGCGTATACCATACAGTCACAATATTGGATTCCCAGTGAGTGTTTTGCTTTATTATCAAATAGCGTGCAAGGCTCGAGTGTTGACTGTGTAAGTAATTATGACTCGGGTCATTTTACAAGTAATCAACTGTTAATATAGCTTTTTGAGAAGAGCAGATGTTCCTCTAAAAATGGCACCATTTTATAATTTTGTTTAATATTTATTATGATATTAATTGGCCTTTGAAAAATAACATGCTTCTCCGTCTCTCGGTCCGTCCGTACGTACGTTAGTATTAATGACGTAATAAATATAGGTTTTCACACGTTTTTTAATACGAATACAAATGCAAATATTGTATAGTTCGGGTAATTTTACAAGTAATCAACTTTTAATATAGCTTTTTGAGAAGAGCAGATGTGCCTCTAAAAACCACCATTTTTTAATATTGTTTAATATTTATTATGATTTTAATTGGCCTGCATCATATAACATGCGTCTCCGTTCGCTGTTATGTACGTACGTACTAATGACGTAACGAATAAAGGTTTTCACACATTCACGAATACGAATGCCAATGCGAATATCAGGCGTTATTATTCGCGAATAAATCTCGCGCTGTTTGTTTATGATAAAAATTAATAATTATGCACACACTTATTTACATTAATGGGCCGTCGCGGCATCGCCCAAATTATATCGTTACAGGCGTATTTAAATGTGATATATCTATAGAAACAAGCAAGATAAGTTCATAAATAATATTTCATTATAAACATGCACTCAATACCTCTGGTGGTGGGAAAAGCAATTTTCAAGAAAAAAAAAATTTATTACTACAGTTATGGCTTATCTAAATTAAAAAGAATCGTGAAGAAGGCAAATTTAGATTCGTTAATTTCAAATATTATGTTAAGTAACGATAAAAAACCGTGAGTACCTACGTTAAGAATATAGGCTTCTTTAAAAACCTGAGCATAATAAAAGAAACTGATTTGCTTATTGAAACCAGTCATTCTGTTAATTACCAGTTTAGAAAAAGTAATTGATGAATTTGATTGATATTTAATGTCCTTCAAGTCCACTTTGATTACTAGCTGATAAATATCGTGGTTACAAGTACTTATTTAAGGTCGATGACTACAGAATTTTATTTTTGTTTTAATTAGTAAAAAAAAATAGTTTAAAAAGCACATTATTTTTTTATCAGAAAATAAAATGAAAATGCCATTTGATTGTGTTCAAAATACTGATTGTTGTTATTTCTAATGTTTAATTTATGTTATAATTTGCTTTTGTGATGAAGAATCTGTAGCAGTTTTTTTTTGTTTTAAAGAGAACGTTTTTCTTTCTTTTCTCTCAAAAAAATATTTTGTAGTTAAGGTCTCAAAAATATTTTATAGGTACATTTTAGTAACTGAAAAGTTTGTATCTATGTTAAAAAACTCAATTATTTTTTTCAACGTAAGTATTTTTGCAATAGTTTTTTTTTAGTTTCAGTTAATATATTTTTCTATTTTAATTAATTCAACACGTAAATGTTATGTCAATCATATTTGCAAATTATTCGCGTTAGTTTTGCGTGTACGAATGTGAGCGCGAATATTAAAATAAACGAGAATATTCGTAGAAGCGAATATTCGTACATCGCTAGTACGTACGTAAGCAATTGGTATTTGGCAAAGATTGCAATTGTTGTATGATTTTGTTGATTCTTTTTTCTGTCGATTGGTTAACTATCAGAATAAAAGCCTACGATTTGTCAAACAGTTTAATTGTTATGATAGATTTTCTATAAAACTCTCTTTTACACGATATATATATATATATATATATATATATATATATATATATAACTTGAACTTATCGTATTTCCTATATATATTTCTTATAGGAATAAATTTTGGTCATTGACCGAATTTTAAGAACTGATTAAGAATCGACAACTAAACAATCCCGCTTTAATACAACGCGGGATTGTATGGAAAAGTTTTAAAAAATTACTTTTTTTTCATTTTACGATTTAGTTGCCAATTCTTTATCGCTCCTTAAATTTCGCTCAGTAATCAAAATTCATTCCTGTGTATACATAAAATAAATTTGAAAAAAATATTGAATATTAAAATAATAAATTAAAAAAGATATACGCTACGAACATATTTTCTCTAGGCCTTCCAAAATGTACATTTTCATACTTTCCACATATTTATGTAATGTAAATTAATTTATATTTCTAGTAATTTAACCGAAATACTATGTGCTCTTGGATATTTAAACTTTCATATTACCGAAGTGTATACGGAGATTCCTTAGTGCGAGGTCGACTCGTATTAGACAGGTCTTTTTTAAACCTCTGAAATCTCTGAAGTCGCCGTTTCGTAAATAAAAATTTAAAACAATATTTTTATATGCTAAACTGAAGCCAATATTGCAGATACACTTGCTTCATTTTAATGAGGTATGACGTCACTATAACAGTCTATGGAAATCGAGGAAATCTTTGACGCTGCTTTCCACCGCTTATGAGGAATTGAATTTTACATAGAAAACTTGGCTTATAAATTCTTATAAAAGCGCAATTATTATTTAAGCTTAGTTTTCCAGCGTCCGATGAACACTTTCTTTTGAGCGATTTTTTCTTCCGAGAACAAAAACGATTGAATCAATATACTATCAGTACGGGGCATTTATTTGTGTTGTTTGCGCTTTTCATCTTAACACACGGATCATGGATACGTGTAAAGAATTGCTTCCGCCTCTTTTCCGTAAAGAAAAATGTGACGAATAAAACGAGACACATAATACTCGATTTTCAAAACAGACTACAACAGTTTTTAAATAATATGTTTTAGATTTTAGAATTCAAGGCCAAAATTAAAAACAAAGTTTCATAAACTGGCCAACGTGAAACTCGGCAACCTTAGAATATAAAGTAATCCAGAAGGTGCATACGCACAAATCTCTTCGCGGTCACGGTGAAGCCAAAAATCGGTGGAGGGGGCACCGCACTCCGCATACTAGCGCCCCGCCCTCCCCCCCACAACGCGCACGGTGTTACCAGCAGAATAAATTTACCTACCAACTTCAGGAAATCGACGCATATAAATATATTTGTTTGCGGCAGTAGGATTCACATTTGCATCAATTTATATGGTCATGGCTTGGCTTATGCGAGCATGAAGTATTATTAAGGCCGCCATATTAAATTTCTAAAATGTTTATTCTGCCCACAACCAATGGCCAAAGTATATAGATTAAAATTATTTAAAAACTTTGTCACATTTTACCATTTTATTCATCACTTAACACTTTTAATACGAAAAGAAAACAATTAAAAAGCCCATAATAAAAGTTTGAAAACATTCGATCTCGTACTAAAGAAATTAAAAATAGGACGAAACAATTATTTATATTAATTAGCATTCAATGTCGTGATAAAATTTCTTCATATTTTAAACAATATCGGTTCGTATTTTTCAAGAAATTAAAGAAGACGGATGTAACATGTGTTTCTTGCCGTAATCCTACATATAGTGATTATATACGCAAATAAGTTTCGGCGATACCGGCAGTAATTTCAGACAATTTTTTATTACTCCCTAGCCAGTGACATAAGCAGAATATGGACTGAAGACCCATATTTAATTGTTTAAAAATAAGTTTTTATCCTGAGAAATAAAAAAAGTTTCAAGTATTTCGAAGGAATCACACTTTTGTTTATTTTTTGACGTAGCGCAATAAGATACCAACAAATTTAAATGTAATCAGTGCCTTCATTTTTTCCTTCATAAATAAATCGAAGAAACGAAAAATTTCAAAAGAAAAAAATTGATTTATTTAGAATTAAGTTATTTCTTTTTTTTTATTTTCCATTACTCCATTTTTCCGCTTAGATCGATCCGTATTAAAACGGGCCGACTAAACACTTCGATCACTCTCTGCCCTCAATCCGTCCAAATAGTGTAATATTCAGCCCTATGTTATAGCATCATGTTACTTTATGAATAACGTAAACGTTACGTAGATATAATGTCTGTTTAAGCATAGGTCCACATGTATATCATCGGAAAACTTTATTTTGACATTTGACGTTAAAATGGCGCCTTATTTCACTTTACGTAAAGGTAGCTAATACAGTTAACGTTACGACTAACTTCCTAGGTTATTTAAATATTTCTTTCGATAATTTAGTAAAATTTAGCTTTACTAGTAGAATTAATTGGGTAGACTGAAATTTTGACACCGATGTGGAAAATGAGACGACGAATAAATATTACTTGATTCGCAACGAAACAAAATAACCTATAAAAATGTGTCTTCTGTCATTATAGATAAAACCATCATCGCCAACGAAATAGCTCAGCCCTTTTTTTGCTCGTAAAATTATATGATGCTATTGTTTCCTATCAAGCCAAAGAAAAATAGCTTTACTTCAACGAACAATAAAGATTATAACCAAGCCAGTATAATACAGCATGCCGATTTTAAAGCGAACTTTAAGACATTCATTATTATCGTGCTAACCCGTGTCGTGTATCATTCATTCTACTTAACGTACCCCTTAGCTAACGAATACGTTAACTAAAGTGAAAGATATAATATAGGGCTGGTTACATACAAAAGGCGCATTCACACTACGGGCAAATGACGGTTTGCATGTTTCGAATATTTTAGAAGTAGTCATTTGAAACTAGAAACGTCGGACGTCGGATTTTATGTGAGTAATTTCGTCGAATTTCTATTATGGAGGCGATACGTCTTTTGATAGTATGATATAATAACCACCTCCTAA
Source organism: Druceiella hillmani (assembly GCA_039881145.1). NCBI lineage: Eukaryota > Metazoa > Arthropoda > Insecta > Lepidoptera > Hepialidae > Druceiella > Druceiella hillmani. The sequence continues at coordinate 14,670,358 of JAYKKI010000039.1, read as the reverse complement.
CCCCTTCGCTCTTTCCACCAACCTGCTTCTATCCCGCATAACGCACTACTCGATCTGTGCGGACAGGTTGATTTAGTCGTAAACAATAGTAGCCAACGTGAATGTCCAATTAGGCGGCTGTTTCTTTAGCCCGCCACACGCCACAGATGACGTTAGGGTTGCCAGATGTCCGGGACTTCCGGATTGTCGCGGAATTTGTGATATCGTCCCGTGTCCAGGAATGTAAAAAATTTGTCCCAGAAATGTAAAAAATTATGGTAATTATTTAAAATTGTCTTTATTGGCATTTTTCGTGAACCTATACATGCCATGGCTGCATTACGGATCAAATCAAAGTATAATTTTAAATTCAAATAAATTGCGAAGAGTTAGAAGTCTACTTCAATTTATTAAAATAACTAAATAAAAACATGACGATAATAAATTAAATATTATTGTCATTATCAAACTACGAAAGTTAAGCATCGAGTTGAAATTATGTAAGGTTAATTATTGCAAGACAAATTTCTTTTGCCAAATATTAGGATTAGCTTTTAGTAATTTCGATAAATGTGATTAACATAACGACTGTTTTTATATTAAATTACTTATAATTATTTAATAATTCAATAAACTTTATTAAAAAGTTCACTTTGTATTTTGGGAAAAGAAAACAACTTTTTTATTTATTTTTATTAATCTGAATGTTTTTTGGGTTCAAAAAAACCTTTTGTTGGGTCAAACTAATTTTGTTTTCTTAAATCACTGGTAGTTATAGACATAGTAGTAGAAATGTCCCGGAAAAAGAGATTTACATATGGCAACCCTGAATGACGTGCGGAGATTCGCGGGCGAGCGTGCCGCCCGCCGTCAGTAGATGGCGCGTGGTTTGTTTGAACTCGAGTTTCGCGTGCAAATTTTCCTTTGTCAATAGAGATCGTAATTGACAAGAAGTGAATAAAAAAATATTAACATTGCTACTTTTCTAAGAAAAGAGGAATGGTAAACTGTAAGCTTTAAAAAAAAACTGTAAGCTTTAAAAATAAAACCTAATTAAATGTTCAAAATTTGAAAGTAAGTAGGAGTATTCCTCAACTTAATTCTCAAGAATCTAAATAGAACAACGAGAATTTTATAGAATACTTTCGACTTTTCCAAGAACAGTTTATAAGATTATTATATTTAACTGAACTTGACGTTAAAAACAGAGAAGTACAACCATCCCCCCCCCCCAATTTCACCAGCACGAAAATCTGCAGTCATAGTAAAATACTTGAAAATATGAAATTATTTTCATGTAAATCATTGTATACTAAAATTAAAATGTATCTTACGTGTACTTTTCAGATTTATTTTTGATATTGCATATCATTCATATAATTTATTAGTTATAAGTTTGAGAATGTCTATCAATAGCACTGTAGGTCTAGCACAGCTTTACCTGGCACATCTCTTCATGTAGTGATCTCTAAAATATATCCAGCCTTCCTTTACGCTCGAAAAAAGATGAAAATGAATTTTAATTAGTTACTATTAGAATGAAAATGAATTTTATTTAGTTTTTAGTTTTTTTTTTCATATAGATTCTGGTGACTGTAAAGAAATTAAGATTACCCGCATTTGAATCCCGCATTTGTCATGCTTGTGACAAATGCGGTGCTTTTAGGAATACAATATTACGTAATTTTGTATAAATATTCAAAATTGTAATTTTATATAGTTTATAAAAATTAAAAATTCATACCTGGGATCGTTTAATGTACGCTTATGTTAACTCTCTCCCCTCGCCTAAAACATTGCTTTTATGATTTTTATCTGAATGCATCATACGGGACAATCTTGCATAGAATTAATCCAATCAACATATCAGCACTTTAATCAAATCATCCATTTCTAAAAATGCACGCGGCGGCGTTTCATATAACCCGGGCCCGAACATTATCATACTTACAAACCGATTGCCGTCAGTCGGGACCCGCGTCGGTTACACGTCGCCCGCAAGGGGCTTTCAGAGAAACCACCCCTAAAGGCATGTTGAAATCTTGTCTGTCGCGTTCGGATCTTATATCCGATCTTATTCACTAAACAATTGAGTATCATTCGCGCGGACGGTCACTAAGTTGTTACAACACTCGACTATGCCTACGCCAATGACGTTAAATTAAATAGTGAACAACTATTTAAAAATTACCCTCAAATATGAGATAATACGTCAATTTCAATATATCCATCTCTTTCATAGGTGAGCTTTCTTTTACTTACTATCACATTCTTTATATCTAATTTTTACCAAAATATAATGATAATCAAAATTAGACCGTGTATTAATTGCAAAAAAATTATTTTAAAAATTCATGTGCCCCTAAATATTTCCGTCAATTTATAATATCCTGTACAAATACGTCTAGTAATATATTCAAAAATTTCTATTACTTATCATAAACAATTTTTAATTAAATCTACTGTTCTATTTTTGAAACAACAAGTACTTTCTAAGTATCTCTATGTAACAGTTATTATGCGTTCTGTGTGTGTTGCCTGGGGTGACCATCGCATAAGTTGTATGTGGGATATGTCTATATCCATTACGAGTGTAAATATGATTGATTATAATCTATCGTTTTGAAACTCTGCCAATTTTTTTATAACGACTCTTTAACGAGTTTGTAAATTTAGTTAGATCTAAATTAATATGTCCACATTATTAAAACGAGAATTAAAATTTGACGAACTTTATAGCAGCTGCGAGTTAGATTTGTATAACATGTGCCTACTCCAGACATGGAATATGGGCGTGAATCTAGTCCTTCGTTTGGGTATTTGCAAAGGTATGGCAGAAGGCATATCTTCACAATCGAAATATTTATTTTATTTGTGATCGAGTATGATTGCCAGTGAAATCATCGTGTTACCAATGAAATCATATTATTGAGTATGATTTCATTGGTATGATTGACACATCTAATCTTAATACTCAAGTCCAGGTCATCTGGTTGAGGATAACAAAATATATTTATTTATAATTTATAATTGAGCGAGATTGAACTTATTGCAACGGTTAAATATTTTATGGAAAGATAAAGTATTTATGTAACAAATGTGCTGAAAAAATTACAGAAGTGTCGCCAACTTACGAGCATTTGTGTAACATCGTGCCGATATCTTTACAGTAATATAGCCAACTTACAAGCATTTGTACAACAATATGCTGATATGTTTACAATAGTGAAGCCAACATACGAGCATTGGAATAACAATGTGCCCATACTTTTACTGAAGTGTAGCCAACCTACGAGCATTTGCATAACGGTGTGCCGATACCTTTACAGTAGTGTAGCTAATTTACAAGCATTTATATGACGATGTTTGACGATATATTTACCTATGTGTGCCGATATATTTATAGTCTAGCCAACTTTCGAGTATTTGTACAACAATATATCCATATCTTTATAGTAGTGTAACCATTTTTCGAGCATTTATATAACAATGTACATATACCTTTAGAGTAGTGTAGCCAACCTACGCGCATTTGTATAACAATGTGCCAATACTTTTACAGCGGTGTAGTCAATTTACAAGCAGTTGTATAAAAATGTGCCGGTACATTTTGAGCAGTTGGTTTTCATTTCTCAAATTTAGGAGAAAGAAAGTGGAATTGGATAATTATAAAGTGTAAAGAATTTAGTATTAAACATTGTGATTCTTTATTTAAGAAATCACGGTCTTTTACAATAATTCCTACAGGTATGGTAATAATTGTTATATGAATATTTATAACGATACAAAAGTTTACAAAATATCTCTACAATTTCAAATAACGGGGTTCTTAAAAAGTTACAACTCACTGTAAAAAGTAATTTTTCAGTGAGCTTTATCTACTTGTATCTACTCTAACATATTAATGAAATACATAGATACTAGCGTGACCCGTGCGAAGTCTTCGCATTATTTATTCCATTATGAAGCCCAGATCAAACAAATATTTTACTAAAATTGACATATAGAGGCGCGAGTATCAAAAGCATTGAGCTAAAGCGCCACTTTATTTATACGTGAGTGGATTTGAAATTAAACAAAAATTTTACCGACCGTCAATCATATTGACGTTGAGCCGTTAGATGGCAGCATTGCTGTTTTGTGTATATAATTTTAATAATTAATTAATTTGCAAAAACAATAGCAATAATAAATTTTAGTTGTGGATGCCGGTAGAGCAAGCAATTATCTATAAAATGATACATAATTTATGTGGATTATTTGTGAGGTTTTTTCTAAAAAGGGAGTGTAACATCTTAAAACCTTAGCGTATTGATATATATGATGATGATGATTAGGAGCCAAAAATACCTAAATTTAGAATTTGTAAAGATATCAAAATAGGGGAAGGAGGTGAATTGGTTTTATATTACAGAGTTTCAAGTTAGTATTAGAGAAAAAAAATGTTTATGGTTGGCAATACTGCTTTACATATTTTTCCTTACACTACGGGGAAGCAAGGGTAACCGAGCGTCACGTTTTATTAATCATACAAAATTATAAAAAAATCGTTCGACGGGGATGAGTTTGCGCATTGATTATTTAAGGAAAGTTTTGTATCAGGATCGTGTTTGAGATCATATCAAGTTTTTTAGAATCAATTTTTTAATTTTTTTATCTGTGTTTCATCCGTTTGTTTGTATGTTTGTTACGAGAGCACGCAAAAACTATTAGACCGATTCGAATGTAACTTTCACTAAGATAATAGTCCAATTAAAAATTAGGTATTCTGACTCAGAGTTATGGAAGTTTTCTGGTACAGTTATAACTTATCCATTAAGTTTATCATTATGAAATAAGGAAACAGTATTATTCAGAGGATAATACTTTATATGGTTTGTTTTTTCATGTTCCCACGCAAAAATAGGGATTGGGGTGAAACTGATTCTTGTGAAATTTTTGCCATGGTTTATACCATAGGGATTAAATTTAATATCCTGATCGACATAGGGTTTATAACATCCCTAAAGTCGTGTGGGTAGAGAGCAACAATAGTTTAAATTAAGGAAGCCGAATGGTGCGGTATGAATTTTTGATGTATACGCAACGTTTATACTATTACAATTAACACTGAAATGTTACTGGTAGAGAACGTAAACAACAGAATAATTTAAAAGGAAACATTTAGGATATAATTATACAACGAATTATTAGAAATTGTTTGCTATTAGCGTTTTTTTATTATAGCATCTGATAGTTCGTTATTATAGCATCTGATAGGATCGTATAGATCCATAATCGACGAAAGCAATGAAAATAATAATTAACCCGCCGAAAATACCGGTGATAACTAAACGGTTCACGGTCATAATTAAAAAAATTAAAACAAATTGGTCTCTATGATAATCACACAACAAATTGTAATAAGGGTTTTTATATTATAGGATTGGATCATGCATTTCTAAAATCGGTGAAAGCTCGGAAGGTAATAATTAAATAGTATAAAACTGCTGATAACTAAATTGTTTATGGTTATCATTAAACAATTAAAATAAAGTTAGTCACTATGGTCATCATATAACGAATTATTATAGTTTGTTTGTTTTAAGCGTGTTTATATTATAACATTGGATCATACAGTTATAAAATATGTGGAAACATGGAAAATAATAATCAAACCGCCGAAAAAACCGCTGATAACTAAATCGTTTATGGTTATCATTAAGAATTAAAATAAAGTTGGTCACTATGGTCATCATAAACCGAATTATTATAGTTTGTTTGTTATAAGCGTTTTTATATTATAACATCGGATTATACAGTTCTTAAGTCGGTGAAAGCACGGAAAATAATTGTTAAACCGCCGAAAAAACCGCTGAAAACTAAATCGTTTATGGTTATCATTAAAAAACTAAAATAAAGTTGGTCACTATGGTCATTATATAACGAATTATTATAGTTTGTTTTAAGCGTGTTTATATTATAGCATTGGATCATACAGTTATAAAATCGGTGGAAACACGAAAAATAATAATTAAACCCGCGGAAAAAAACCGCTGAAAACTAAATCGTTTATGGTTATCATTAACAATTAAAATAAAGTTGGTCACTATGGTCATCGCACAACGAATAATTGTATATTGTTTGTCATAATCGTTTTTATATTATAGCATTGGATCATACGGTTCCAAAATCGCCGAAAGTATGAAAAATGATAATGAAACCGCCAAAAATACCGCTGAAAGCTAAATCGTTCACAGTTATCATTAAAAATATGTTATACGATATCGGTACATATTGTAAAAAAAGTCCACCACCGCGTCCGCCTGTTTGTATATACATACACGATTTATTTTTTATTAATAAATAGATTGATTCTCGAAAAAGGTTTAAATGTAAAATTTATAAATACTTTGGGAAAATTACCCGACCTGTGATGATGAATATCGGTGAAGTTGGAAAAAAGCATTCGTCGAAAAGATATCTTGACTTGCTTGCTGCTCGAAAAGTTCTATAATAAAGTCGACGACAGCATATGTGTAAATATCGCATAAAATTCATAATAAAGGCTAAACTGTTTAAAAAAAACTGTCAAGCACGAGTATAAGTGACACGACGAGGGTTCTGTACACGTTTAAGCATTTATAAGCATATCATATTTTTATTAAACTATTTCAAAGATTACTTTTTCAATCTGCTATATTTCAAAGGTGCACGTATAAAGAAATGTATAATTCCACATAAAATCAGAAATCATTGCTTTTTGGATTAGTTCCTTTACTTACGCTATAAAACGTTCCATTATGTCGACTTTTAAAATTTTAGGTCGATCAGAAGTACCCTATAGGTTTTGATGATCAGTGAGAAAGACAATGGTAAAAATGAAAAAAAACACGATTTAAAGGGCCATATATTTATGTTACTAAACTAGAAACAAATTTTTACAACGATCTAAAGTTATAGACCTCAATATACGATATTAATTTCAACTTGATTTCTCAAGCCGTTTCTGGCAAAAAGAGCTTTGGCAAACATACAGACGGAAGGACGGACAATCAAGTTATTCTATTAGCGTTTTGTTTTTTTTTAATTTTAAGGGATCCCTAAAAACATAACTTTTCAAACTCAATTTTCTGGAACTTCTATGTAAAACTGTCTTCATTTTTATGGAATTAAATTTCCTAATTTTATCTTTCTCTTCTTGTACAGATCAAACTTTCGTTTTATATCGTAGTTTAATAACGAATAATTTAAAAGTTATGACAGCTTTTTCAAGTAAACAAAGTTACACGCGTCAGCTTTTATTTTTAATATCTGCCTACCCTTGAGAAGGTGGAGTAGGTAGCTGATTTGTAATAAACAGGATCCCGGTAGTTCTAATCTCTCATAGGGCGCAGTCTAGGGAAAATAGAATGAGGGCTGAGTGGCGTAATCAGACCCAATTACGCCGGCCATAAGTTGGGCTAGTTACCACACTGATTGGAACACACACTTTGGTTAATTAATTCGAATTACAATTAATAGCTTATTATTTTCATATTATACAAAATTATAACTGCGATGTTTTGATATAAATGAAGAGTGACCGATCCAAAAACAGTAACTAAGTTAAAATAAAACGGGCGACTTGATAGTCGAGTTCGCGTTACGATCTTACTTCTCTTAAAGTCACTTACAAATAACAAGATAGACCTTGTAATAATTTTACCGACTCCCGTATTGTCATATTACAGAGAATTTTTTAAAATATTTTTCTTCTCTACCCAAAAAGCTCCCTATTCAACAATATGCCTAAAGTTTAGGTAATTTTTTTTTCAAGGACGAGGTCCCTTTACATGTAAGGAAACTCTTGAAATAATATTATTCATTATTTTAAACACGATTTTTAATTTTGGATGAAATAATTATAATTTAAGTCTGTAATTAACATTCAGGAGTAAACATGGAAAATTTACTCCTGAATGTTAGGAGTAAACTTTCCAGAAAATTCATGAAGGGAGAACAGACAGATCGTTCACAACAATAAAGTTCCGTTCGGAAGTTTCGGGTATGAAACCTTAAAAAACGAAACATTACCATATTGTAGACTTTAATTAAACGAATTAACCTTTTACAATTTACGAAATGACTGTATATAATTTAAACAGTCCTGGTCCCGAAATCGGCTTATTGCCTTTTTTTGCATTACAGTCTAAGCGAAACTGGTTAAACGATTTTTTTGGCTATTTTTTGAAGTGATACAACTAATACCAACACCTGTTAAGCTGGATAGTGACTGTTTTAACGATCCGGGCATGATGACCGATTAAAAAAACCTGTTTCAGAATTTATAGTTATTTACAAATGTTGTTATTTAGCGATTTATTGACTTGTGAGATTTTTACGATTTTTTTAGATTGATTTATAAATTGTTTTTTTTTATAAAACTGTTATTTTAAGTTTAAGTACTTATTATCGAAGCTTAGGTACGTTGATATGGTATAGGTATTGTGAAATACAACCTCATGTTAGCTTTGTTGTTAGCTTTTTAAATTTATTTATAAACTGGTATCATATGTTTCAGCATTTATAATCGAAATTTAGGGACGTTGGTATTGTGAAATATAACCTCGGTCTGTTTTCAGAACATCAGTGAGCGTGTTAGTCTTTGAAGGCGAAAAATGTATGGAAAATTTTCTGCGTAATATGAAGTTAGAATTATATTTTTCGTTAGTGTTTATTGGCAATTATTTTCCATAAAATACATACATGTGTTGCGTTACAATACTAACAAACGTGTGTGCAAATAATTCATACATTTTCTATAGAAAATGATTACTTTGATTATTTTTGTAATTCAGAATTATTCTTGTAATTAAGATTGTATTCTTGTAGTTAAGATTACTTTAATTATTCTTGTAATTAAGAATTATTCTTGTAATGAAGATTGTATTCTTGTAGTTAAGATTACTTTGATTATTTTTGCAATTAAGAATTATTCTTGTAATGAAGATTGTATTCTTGTAGTTAAGATTACTTTGATTATTTTTGTAATTAAGAATTATTCTTGTAATGAAGATTGTATTCTTGTAGTTAAGATTACTTTGATCATTCTTGTAATTAAAATTTTCTGTTTCTTATTGCACATTTACAATAAAAAAATTATGTATAATTCATTTCAAACCGGTATTTTTATAAGACAAATAAAATTATTTTCCTATTGGCATAGAGAAAACACTTCACACTGAGTGTTTTCGATAACAACGAACTCCTCTGGGTATATTGTCAAGATGCCAAATATTCGTTGGTATAGTTGATTTGTCCCTAGGTATAAGGATAATAGTGTCCCTATAATGTATAAATCCCGAATGGCCGCCGGAATGTAAATAATAGAATCCTCTAAATGTCTATATCTCCTGAATTTTCGCATTTTTCACTTTGCATGTAACTTAGAAGTTAAAGATTTCGCACATGGGACTTGAACATGGTAGATAAGACTTCAGTCTCGTTAAAATTAATAATTTTAAAAACGTCCTTACTAGAATTCCACTCGATTCCGTATTTGTCTCTATCTCCTAATTTTTTTACGTTTTTCACTTAGCACGTAACTTCAAAGTTAAATAATTGGCACATGGGACTTAGTAGATAATACTTCAATCTCATTGTAAAAGACCTTCTTACCAGAGTTTAACTCGACTCTTTAATCGTCCGTATCTCCTGAATTTTTACATTTTTCAAAACTCACAATTGAATGATCAGAGAAGATACGATGCACGTCATTTTGAAGCTTAAAATTTTATAAAATTAGCTTAAATATGGTAGATAGAACTCAATCTTATTTTAAAAGACATGTTCACCGGCATCCCTATTGATTCCGTAGTTGTCTATATCTCCTGAATTCTTAATATTTTTTAAACTCACCGTTGAGTAATTAGAGAAGGGAAGACATATTCCACGCCACTTTGAAACTTAACATTTAGCAAATGGGTCTTAAAAATTGTATCTCCTGAATTCTTAATAGTTATCAAACTCAATATTGAGTAATTAGATATTGAGTAATTAGTGAAGAGAAGACATATTCCACGCCACTTTGAAACTTAACATTTCGCAAATGGGTCTTAAAAATTGTATCTCCTGAATTCTTAATAGTTATCAAACTCAATATTGAGTAATTAGATATTGAGTAATTAGTGAAGAGAAGACATATTCCATGCCACTTTGAAACTTAACATTTCGCAAATGGGTCTTAAAAATTGTATCTCCTGAATTCTTAATAGTTATCACTCAATATTGAGTAATTAGATATTGAGTAATTAGTGAAGAGAAGACATATTCCACGCCACTTTGAAACTTAACATTTCGCAAATGGGTCTTAAAAATTGTATCTCCTGAATTCTTAATAGTTATCACTCAATATTGAGTAATTAGATATTGAGTAATTAGTGAAGAGAAGACATATTCCACGCCAGTTTGAAACTTAACATTTCGCAAATGGGTCTTAAAAATTGTATCTCCTGAATTCTTAATAGTTATCAAACTCAATATTGAGTAATTAGATATTGAGTAATTAGTGAAGAGAAGACATATTCCATGCCACTTTGAAACCTAACATTTCGGAAACCGCTTTAAAAATTGTATATAAAACCTAAATTTTATTTTATAAGACACGTTCGCTGGTATTCTTTATCTTCTAAATGTTTTCACATTCATCAATTATAGGAGAGAAAACACATTCCATGTCAATTTGGAGCATCACATTTCGCAAACGAGGCTTAAAAATGGTATATGAAAAACCTAAACTTTATTTTAAAAGACATGTTCATATACATCTCATTCGATTCCTTAGTTGCCTATATTTTCTAACTGTTTTCACATTTGTCAAACTCGTTGTTGAGTAATTAAAGAATCTTAAGAAGATATATAAAACCTCAACTCCATTTTAAAAAACATGTTCATTGGCATTCCACTCTATTGAGCACGTGCAAACATGTTCCTACCAGTTTAAACAAGTGGGAAGGTACATTGAATTATTTAAATTATTTATTGAGATATCCAGTCAAACCATTTACTTACAAAATATCATGTACTTAGGTCTAATACTGTACAAAACTGTCAGCTTGTGGTAGGCGGATGAACAGAAAGACATGAAAAAGTTATAATGATTTTTATTTTCACTCTGGAAACGAAAAAAGACGTAGATAAAATAAAATACGATAAAAATATTAAGTCACACAATAAATGTGCCCACTGATGAACAGTCCAACGCGCCAAATGGCGCGGCCGCAAACCGAATCCAATGTCAAAGTCACCAATAATTTTAGTTAAGTGACGCGGTGCGATTGATTTCTAAACACTTTAAAGCGGCCACTGACGAAGCCCACCATGCCAAATGGCGCAACCGTAAGCCGAAATGCCAAAATCAAACACAATTTCAATCGAACGGTACGGCACTTTGGATTTACAAATCGTACAATATTCTACCGCTTCGCGCCTAGAATTTGTGAATGACGCGATCGATGTCTGGAACACAGAACATATATTACACTAAATATATGATAAATTGATCATCTAACTATTATGCGAGCCAGATAAAGCAATCTCCGCCAATTTATATTCACTACTCGTTGAGCTAGTAAAGTTCTCGCAGGAGCGCAGTAACTTGATGAATGTCATTTCTCATATTTTAGATCATAAACACGTACCTGAATCGGACGTGAAAAAGTATGGCGCTTGGAGCGACCTGAATATAGTCGTAACATCTATTTGGAGTCTCGCCGCAAGTATGGGCTCCGAATGACACGTCCTCCAGAGACCAGTTTAATATCGATTTTAACTCTCACTTCGAATTAATGTTAAATTTATAATGTGGGCTCCAAATAAAGTCGGATTTCTTTGTTACATATTTTGAAGAGAAATACGTTGTGATACAACACAAAGACTATCATCTTTTCACATACGTACAAAATAATTCATAGAAGCGTATATCTTTGTTTCGAAAAAAGATTTGAATGGCATATTGTCTTAAAATTGTGGCGTTTTTATCTGTGCTGGTAAGAACAAATCTTTTATTATTACGCTTCAATGCATGGTTTAATTGCTAATAGATACACAGATACATATAAGAGCAAGTACCCAAAGTACATACGTAAGTAGATACACAATAGAGAACCTCGTCCCAATGACAACACTAAACATTTATATAATTTTCAACACAAATCTATTTAAGGAACTTATTTCTACATAAGCAATCATTACCAGTTAACCAAAACACCCTACATTAAGAACTTAGTATTATGGAAGACTGTTATATACCGTCAGTAGGCATTGTATAATTAAATGTCTATTACAGTAAAACTATTAAAAATATAACTTCACAGTAAAAAATTACCTAATTCATTCGGGAATTAATTTAAGTATCAACATGTATAGGGAAAAGAGATAAGAGAGGAGGAAAAGGAATGAGGTTGTTATAGGAAATCAAGACAGGAATATCTTTTTGAGATATTCCGGTCTTGATTCCCTATCACTAGGCAATAGACGTTGCATTTTGTAAATTAGGATCAAGTTTATTCCAGAATTGGTAGCGTGCACAGTGAAAGAGTATTCGAAGAAGATAGTGTTATATTTAAGAAAAAAGAGTTTGAGGAGAAATTAAAGAAGTAATCCAAGGCCATGAACCTAGAATTGAGATAATTTGCACTACAAGAATTCTTTAATATATTGAAGGGTAAACATAAAATATTTTTATTGCATCAGTCACGTATTTCCATCCAGTTGAGCCGTGATCTAAACCTGGAAATATGATTATATTTTCTTAGTCCAAAAATAAAGCGAATACATACATTCTGAAGGTGGGCTAGTTTCTTTAACCGATCTTCAGTAAAGTCAAGGAACCACAGGTCTTCGTAATCAAGCAAAGACAGTGTAAAACTTTTTCAAAGGTCAATTTTAATTTAGATTGGACTAAATTGTTGAAAACCTTTTAAAGAGTACATTTTTCTAGAAATTCAGCAGCTAACATTGTTCACTTGAGGCTACCAGCTAAGATTTTGGTCGATTAGTAGGTCCAGGTCTTTCACAGTTGAAGAAACAGAAATCACTGCACCAGCATTAGCCGTGGTAAGTTTAGCAGGTAAATGTTGAAACAATATTAGCCTGGGATATCGTTGGGTACATAAAAAGGCCTATTTTTGAGCTCATAAACCAATCAGACAAAGATCCGTATTAAAATGAGAGATGACAACTGAAGTAATGGAGGGGTCTATTTGAATGAAAATTGACAAATCATCTGCGTACAAATCAAATTTGTTTTTCGTTTTATGGTGTTTATATGTAGGTAGCCTAAATAATTTGTATGAAAAGTGTAAACATTACTTTACTTATCAAAGATAAGAATATCATCCTACAAATGACTAAAAAATGGACAGTCATCTTTTAATTACCTAAATATTTTATGCTGGCTGTAGTATTAAATTTGTATAGATTCGTGTATTTTATTTCCCCGTTTTAATGTTTGTTTATTTTTAATAAATATCAACATGTTATAGATTAATTATTTAATTTTAATCTGAAGTCCTAATACTTCATCCTTTCGCCATATGGAACTAGGAAAAGTGATGTAACACTGCTATGTAATGCCGTGTTTAGACCGTTCACTCTTGATGATCATACTGAATGAAAAAGTGAATTCACTTTTCCTTTCACTCTGTCAGAACTCTGCCACACTGGAGTAAATCTGATTTGCACCATCTTGTGAAAGAAAATGACGCAGTTTATTAAAAAAAAGATAAATCTTAATAAATTAATACCTTAAAAAAACTAAAAAAATACGCTTTTACAAAATACTGCATTAAAAACAAAAAATAAATATCGAACCTGTTTTCTCTGTCTACTCAGTAAGGACTTTAGTGTAAACGTTGTTTGTTATTGAGTGTAATATTCGAGTGTAAAAACGTGGACGGTTTCTTCTTGAAATCTAACTGAAATGTTAGGCATTTTCCTTTACTTAGTATTAATTTTACAAACAAAATCATTAATTTTTGGGAAAAAGCGCCCCACGCTTTTACACTCAAATATTATACTCAGTAACAAACATGGCTTAAACTAAACTATTTGCTGAGTCGACAGAGAAAACAGGTTCGGTAATTATTTTCTGTTTTTTTACTGCAGTATTTTGTAAAAACGTGTTTTTTTTAGTTTTTCAAATTATTTATTTATTTTAACTTTTTTAATCTTTAATATTTTTTAAACAATTTTTTTTATTTAATGACACTATTGTATTGTCATCAGTTATTGATACGTGTACAAAATTTTAAATAATTGACATCCGGAAGAGATTGGAAACGTAATTTAAAAAATTCTGTCATTTTTTGTCGTTTTATTTTTAAACCCAATTTTTTTAATTTTACGAAATTATTGTGTTATAATCATACGTACGCACAGCTACGCAAGTTTTATGATGATACAACAAATAAAAGTGCATAAAACTGAGTTTCGCAATTCGCAAATTCTATTACATAGTTACAAAAAAAGAGACGGTGGATGACAAAATTGGGTTGCACGTCATAATATCAGGAGGACTTCAATAATATTTCTAACCAAGTGGTTTGAGAAAGTTAAAAAATTATATCAAATATTATTTCTGCGTAATGAATGGCAATTCGAAGAATTGCTTTGAAAAATGAAATAGCTTATAAAAATGCAAGACACTAATATGAAAGCATTTTTCTTCCTAATTGCTATATTAATGTCTTACATCTCACATTTAGTCTTCCACAAACACTACAAAACAAAATAAGAAGTGTGTGCTACTTTCTATTTAAAAAACATTTTTTCTTTCAATAGTCTTTCAGAGAACAGACCGACAAAAACATTTTTTATGTTTTGGAAAACGCAACTAGAGTAGGAGTAAACTAACTATGACTAGAGCTGATAACGTTGAAATTATAATTCATTTGCACGTTTACACCTGTCACTCTGAACGAATCATAAGGAGTTAACGAAAGGTAGGAAATACCTCTACTTTGTTCATCCATCATCCTGAATGATCACTTTATATGATTCGCTGTTTACACAGTGCACTTTGTGTGAATCACCCGTGAATGACGTTAAAAAAGGAACAATACACAAACTGCTGGACTGATGCAGGTTTATTGCTATACTGTGTAATCCTACAAAATTTATAATCCAACAGTCGCATGCACCATGCTCTATCAAAATTATGCTACCTCGCCATAAATAAAACAGTTAAAATAGATATGGCTTTGGTATGAATGGAAGCATAAAAACTCACGATAATCTGATTAACACAAACAAAAATTAAATTTAAAAAAAACATTGTAATTAAACTTTAACCGCTAAAAATAAATATATTTTATATGTCCATACATTTTAAAGTATGAATCTATTAATTTTCTGAAATATTCTGTGTATTAATATCATTCGTAACAGTCGAATAAAGAATGAAGGCATTAAGATTCCTTAGACTCTTTTCCTAAAAAAATCTGGTTTGTGCTTAGAAGCAAAAAATTTTAATTTTAATATATATATATATATATATATATATATATATATATAATGTTATATGATGGATATGATGGATGGACAATACAATAATGTTATATGATGGATATTAGTGCGGCGAATCATATCGAATTACACTCAATAAAATATTATTTAAAAATAAAACGTAATTCTTGAAACGATGCACTCCGTCTTAGACAGTGAATTCGTTTGGCCGATGCCGAAAGGTACCGAGTTTACCCGTAGGAATGAAACAATAGGTTTATGGAACTTAAATATGTCATAAATACGTTAGATTCAAAATTAATTAAATATCTAAAGAAGTAATTCACTTACCCGATGCCGAAGGGAGCCGAGTTTACCCGATTCAGCTTCACCGACACGAGTGTGACGGCTCAGTTACGTTCGCTACTCAGAAAAATTGAGTATGGTACTCCTAAAGAAATTTTCACTTCAAAAACAAACATCTCTATAAACAAGCCAATAAGCATCCAGTGTAAACACGTGCTCATCACGCATGAAAGAAAGTGGAAGTATATGGTGCGATTACACAAGTTTTCATTTAAGAATTGAAGAATATTATTTATTTCTGAATAAAACCTCGATTGAAATGGCATGTATTTAAATGGCGTGATACAATTCCGACTAGTTTTATTTGTTGTTTCATTTATTTAATAAATTACACTTGATAATACAACTACTAAATTTTATCTACCATCTTTATTAAAAGTCTCCTTAACTTCGAATTCCTTTATAAAATCTAAAATCTTCTCCAGATCCTTAATGCAGAATATTATTCCCCAAAGAATACTTGACCGTCCACATATCGATATGAAAGAATAAAATAATTCTCATGTAACAAAGGGCGTGTCTTTGTTCAAAAATAAATTTAAAATTGCGTTATTTTTTATTACTAAATATAAAAAGACCATAAATTCTTGCTTTAAATCTTTATTTCCATTTTATCCCGCAGTGTCACTTATTCTAAATTGTAAATATTTGTCTTTATTTAATCGGTATGAAAAGTTTGTTCAATTTTTATATTTTTAACTTTCTGCATTATAGCTTGATGTAACATAATAACAGAAATCAATCAGCCCTCACTTTACTGTTTTGTAAATTAAAAGTTTTTTAAATTAAAAAAAGTTATTTAGAATAAGAATTTTTTGCTGTATTGAGAGTACATCACTAGAAAAATATGCGTCTCTATAGTAGTTGAACAGAGAAATATATATGTATACAGTAAGTAAATAGGTTAAATGTTATTATAAATACCCGAATTTGGTTATTTTAATAGTTTTACATCACAAAATATAAGGATTAAACATTTAAAATTGTTGACTATTACACATCTAAACTTATTGAAAATAAACGATTTGTATTGCTAGTTGCAAGATGTTCCAAAAATTGTTAACTGCTATGTTACCTTGAAAGTTAGTCTTCGAATAGCGCAGAAAAGATAGACCCGTTACTCGCTAACATTTTATGTTTAGAGAAACATTTATTTCAATAAGGTAAACCGTTAGCATAAAAAAACAAACTCATGTTCACAATGGACAGCTATATTAGATTGTAAACTAAAATTAAATCTCGTAAGTTTAATAGGAGTACTCTTGTTAATTGAAATATTCAAGAAGGCCGACGTTATTTAATAAACAAAATTTTTGCAACAAAATGCAACATTCTCCACGCTTTACACTACATGAAATTATATTCATCTCATTCTACCGGAACGATAATCATTTGTTTAGCAATATCATTTTGAATATGCACGCAGATTCGTAAAACTATACGCGTCTCACTCGCACCATCATCGGTTGCCCGCAATTCCAAGAAGAATGTGTATTTTTTTACTCGCGCGCGGCAGTCGGCGGTCGAACGTCGCTGCGTATGGTTGTGTTGTTTGTTGTTGTGTTGCCGCTCGTTGTCATAAAAAAAGTTTTTACGAAGTTTTCTATTATTTTTGTGTTTCGTGTTTTATGGAGTTCTTTGTTTTTTTTGCACGAGAAAACGAACGAATGAAGTGCGAGTTTTGAAGAGTGTAAAAAAATAATAAAGTGTCCCACGATTACGAAATTGTATCACGTTTTATTTCAGTGTTAATTTTATGCAATTGTGGTTTCGTGTTTCCTATTTACTCGATATTTTAGTATTTATTCACGAGTCGTTTTATATTATTTTCTTGTGTTGCATTTATGCGGTGAACGGTGATTTGCACGAGTCTGTTGTGACTTTTTCTAACGGTACTCTTCAGATGTAAGGTAGTTCGAGCGTGCTGATGATCCATTTCACTTTTTATGTAGGTATGCATTTCTTTTTACATCGCTCTATTTTAAGTACTTTTTGTATTTAAGGCTGTATACTCCTTTAACATTAAGTTACTATAGTTTCATTAGTAATAAGAAAATAACATCATCGGCACACGAGGTCTGAGATGAATTCCTTTCTATTGTTTTTTTTAGTTTTTTATAAACCTGAAGGAAAATATTTGTTGAAGTAGTGAGATTAGTATGGCTGATGACGAACGCTCGCTTATAAAAATTTAATATCGCTGTAGTTACACGATAAATATTTCTCGATAGAAACGTAGATAAGCTTGTAGGTAAACGTATAGTCGCCTTAGCTGCAGAACAAAATTAAATATTCCTAGGTGTGTGCGTTTGCCTTGAACTTTATACTAAACTTATGAAACCTTGTATCCGTACGCTATACGTTGACTAACGAGAATTTTTCTTGCATCTCTTGATATTATATTTTACGTAAAACTATTCGGCGTAACGCTATAGAAGTAAGTGGAACGTTAATCGGTTGCTAGGGAATATTATAAATAATTCATAGCTTGTAATTGAAAAACTATGCTTTTTGAAATTCAATGTCGTATTCTCGATAGATAATATATAGTTGTGTCGTAACTGTTATGATGATTATGACCAAATGGTCGTTTAAAGCATTATGCGATGGTTGTATACTACGCAACTGACTTATGTTAGTCGCAAGTGTGGCCGCTTGCTGTAATAAGAAACAAAGGTACCGACCGAGCGCCGGAGATTTTCTTATCGAATTATTTACAATTCGTCGCGTTTGTGTATTATGCGGTAGGTACATGAACGTGTAGTTTCGTTTTATCAACGCGCCATTTCTCAAGATGTGAGTGTTGAGACTGTTATATACCTAATCTAATTTATATATTGTTAATACCAGAACCTCGTGCCTTATCGCCTTTTTTAAGGCTGCTCTTATGAATTACTCTCTCAGTATTTACATTTTTTTTTAAATTCTAAATTTTCTTAGATTTTCTATTAATTTTTCTAGATTTTCTCTCTTCTGTTTGTTTCTGTATTTCTGAGGTTTCTTCAGTGTTGTGTTTTCGCGGTGTTGATTTTTCTCTGCTGCTGAAAATATCATTACGTAACTTAAAGAAAAATGCTGTCCCAACTTGATGTCAAGAAATAATTGTATAAAATAATTTTAATAAAAACATTAAAATAGAATGAATTAAGCATTTAAAATATTTCATGTATTATAGCATTTGAAAATATATTTTTATTTAGATTAAGTTAGGTCGAATTTTTATTAGTCTGGATCAATTTAAAAAACCAAAATTTGATTGTACATTCTCCATGCGTACTTTTAGCAACTAAAAATACCTAACTGATTTTAAAATGGTGTTACTAGATCCAATTTGGAGGAAATCGTTATTGGTGGCTAAAAATTGGTGTAAAGGGACTGAAATTTAAAAAAACAATTTTTTACATTATTCATTTGTCTTAATCATGCTCCATTGTGCTTAAATACTAATCAGTCAGGTAGGTAATGAAACACTCTAACATGCTAATTAATCAACGATACTTCTCAACATCAGTGAAGATGCATAATCAACAGTCAGTCATATAATTATATTATTAAAGTAAATTAAGAAAAACATTAACATGTTTTTTGTTCTTTCTATCTGATTCTCAGTCTTATTATTTTGGAATATTTGTAATATCCTCTAAAGCCTTCTCGTTAACATTTTTTCGTTTTTTGAGTAAAGGTCTCTAGCTAAATATTGAATTGTCGGTTGGGTGGATTCGGCTTATACCTACCACCTAATTTCGGCTATTTCAAATAAATTTAGTATTAATTAAGACAGTAATTTAAATTTTATAACAATATTTTTTTGCGAACATTAACCTTATTTAATATGCTACTATTTTTACATTTTCTACAATTTTAACAATATGGTGGCGATTAGTCTTCGTTTGAAAGTTAGCAGTGCGCCCAAAGTCAGACCCGCATACAGGTTTCAAATTTACCGACATTTTGTTCTCGAATCTAGTGTATAACCGCTCTTTGGGATAAGCGATCTCACTAAATTAAAATCTTTTAAAATTCTTATTTATATTTGATTTCAATAACATATTAAATAAAAAAACGCGTCGAATTTTTTTTGTTGCATTTATTGTATTTATCTGTAATCGACATAAACGTACGGCCGGATTTAGAATTTATTGTTTTGTGTAAAGCCAAGATAGGCAGTAGCAGTCGATATTTTGAAAACTATAAATTCAATCCACTGCGTCTGTCCCATTGATTTTTAATTGGCTTAGTAGATATTTACATATACATCTTAATTATTATAGTCAACATATTAATAAAATCATGTATCAGCCCTTATCAAACGATGATAATAATCATAAACCTATTCAAGTACAGAAACAAAATAAAAAATGGGTTCAAAATCGGAAAAGATACAATATTATATAAAAAAAGTTGCTGGTGCAAGCTGCAAGGTTTGGTTTCCCAAGAAACCGGAGCTATTTGATAAACATGGTTGCAAAAATAATCAAATACAATGGTAGAATAAACACTCAAAGATGACATACCAGTTGTTTATTTAATATTGTAATTTGTTTATGAAACGACATCCGGATCTAACTGAAATAACTCCCGAAACTATTAGTTGAGCTAGAGCTATTGTTATCGAGGAGTCCATTAAAACAGGTTTAAAGCCCCGCAATAGTAATGGTTCAATAAGGATATAAGGATATAACACAATACCCGCGTCGAGCTTTCAATGGTGAAAACACCAGTTTCAGTATAGGTACGTCTTAAAATCGGAAAAAGCAATTGGACTTGGGCTGGAAGAATAGAAGAAAAGGAAGTGAAAAAAAAACTGTAACAGTACTCTTAATTATTCCTCTGTTCGAAGAATCAATACCGGGAAGTATTGATGGATGATGATGTTTCCTTATGTTCCTAAAAGTCAAGGGAAATTTTAATTACAGCAGCATCATCATGGCTTATCGGAATATCAGAAAGTTGGTGGATGAGAAGTGGTCTGTTTTGAGTAGGTACTTAGCGTACGGCGTAATACTTGCGTAAATAAGAAACAAAATTTATAAACCCGTTCTTCTGCTGGTCCATGGCTACAAATCTCATTGAACTAAAGAATTGTCGTGCTTCTTAGTATACATCACCTCACCTTCACCTTTAACGCCATATGCCTATATTAGACAAATGCGTGATGTAAAAATCATTAACACCTAAAATACTTTCAATCGACCATATTTTAGTATACAGTTGATAAGCAATTAAATCACATACTTATAAGAAAATTTACCATAGACCTTAGCATAGCAGATTTTAAAGTTATAAAAAGCGAAAATAGAAAACTGCAGTGTCAAAAAATGGGGACGTTTCGCGCGTATGATTTACGCGAGAAATTGTAACCATGGCGATCTTAAAAATGATGACATCTAGTGTGACACTTTTGTTTTGGTCCCTTGTACGATTCACTTGTAATGAGTATGAGTCGTCTAATAAATTAATAAGAATGTGCTTAGCTCAAATTTATTTATATAATGGTAATGTTGTTTTAAATATACACTTCGTATTAAATCTGAGAGTACCTACGTAGTAGTTATTGGTAAATTACTTTGGTGTAATTTGACTCTAATGCATAAACGCAAGTATGGTCGGTGTACGTTGACATATTTTGTTATGTAAACAATTTTGTCGACTTCGTACAGACGAAAAACTCGTAAATTTAAGTTAGAGCGAGATAACATTAGGTACTAAACAAAGCGGTGTCGGCTGACCTGTATAAAAATGAAATGTTGATACCACAAGGCAAATAGTATGCATCATATGATATTATAACGATATTAAAAATGCATATGGACAAAGAGAAAACTATAATTTTTGAGAGTAACCTCTCTCTTTCTATATTAGTTTTTAGCGGTAAATTATTGTATTATATGTATGATATAACTATAATTTCTTTGAGAATTTATGCAATACATAGGAAGATTGAATTGTTTTGTGAACTTTAATTCTAAAGGATATTTTTCTTATCTTTAAGGAAATTTCGTTGTAACAAATTTCATTGTTTTTTAAAAGATTTGGATGACGTGTCATTTTAAATGGTTTTATTTCAATATACCTAGGTTATATAAACTTAATCAAATGTTTTATTTTGATGCTAAGCTTTGCTAGCACGGATATAACTTTTTTTTAAAACAACGTTGAAAATGATGAGTTTTTAGAAAATTAGTTAAGTAATTTCCTCGGGAAATGAGAGGCAGCTATCCATAACAGCGCTGAGGTCCCAAAAATTGGAAACACGTTCAAAACAAGAGCCATTCATACACACAGGTAATTAGTACTGGGGAACGAAAATGGGTCATTGCTGTGTACTTATTTATATTGAAATGAAGTTTGTTTTTCAGACTCCATTGTATAACTAACTCGACGTCCTTAGACATCCTACAATTGCAATGCTTACTTATTCTCGGAAATAATTTCAAATCGTTAGTAAAACACTGGCATTTTGCCACTTTGACTTAATATCAGGTCAGGGGATGGAGGACTTAAATTACTACCTTGGTTCAGGTCGAAGTTCGTGACTAAATACTTCGATCTAAAATCTCCTATACAAATTGCTTTCGAGATCGAAAGTTGTCGTTGAATAAATTAATTAAAATGAACTAATTACACAATCCTGCATCCAGCAGTTTTAATAAGAGATTATGATTATCAACTCGGTTAGAAACTTTTTAAAATCGAAATAGGCCTTATTATGTGCCTATAAATTAGTGAATTTCGGTAGGCACATAATCAACGAATGAAGAAAGATTCATAACCATACAATGCCTCAGGCGGAAACCATATTGAAAATCAGTGAACTTCATTTGCGTCAAAATACGTCTGTGCAAAATCATTTCAAAATGTTAGCAGGGGTAATTGTTGTAGTTGCTCATTTCGAATCTAGAACAGGACTAGGACTAAACAGGACTCTAGAACTGATTTTGGAAATCAAAAAACAGTAAACACCAAAAAGCTTCTAAACGAAATATTTTCGGAAGTAAA
Source organism: Druceiella hillmani (assembly GCA_039881145.1). Lineage (NCBI taxonomy): Eukaryota > Metazoa > Arthropoda > Insecta > Lepidoptera > Hepialidae > Druceiella > Druceiella hillmani. The sequence goes on along the minus strand of JAYKKI010000039.1, from coordinate 14,647,549 downwards.
TGAATTCATACAGAATCAGAAAGACTGCGATGATTTTTCGAAACTGTGTCTAACAGCGAATCGCTTTAAAGCTACTGAACAACTGATTTTGACGGCGATTTCACTGTTGTATTCTTTAAAGCTTGAAGAAGAAACATTTTGAGCATCTTTAGAGTTTTTTTCTGTCGGTTAATCCATCAGAACGTTTGTATTTGCTTAAAAACCACAATCAAAGCTAGGAAAAAACTAATAAACTAATATAATCTTGATACAACGTCAGGAAGAAAAAAAAGCGTGTCGTTCTACTGAAGATCACGACAATATTAACGATTGACTACATATTTAACCGTCACAACAGCTGGGTAAACCTAGTATTACACGTGTGCTCAATCGCGGACAAAATACTGACATTAAAGGATTTAAGCACTTAGTAACATATCACTATAGAAAACAACATTAAAAAACTTTAAGTAATTTTTTATTTATTTTTCCTTTTACAACAGGCTATAACTTGTTACGTAAAGATTGCTATCTTTACAATAGATAATACATTTTATCTATTAAGAAAGTTTATGTTGGAGGCGAGCCATTTAAAACGATATATGAAAGGACCATTTAAAGCGAGGTAAACGAACTTCAGTCATTATTATTAAGTAATTTCACAATCGGTATAACCAGCGGCTTATTAAATTCAATATTTGTTAGGCAGTACGAATCGTGACTTCAATGACAACAATTTCTTACAGTAGCAATTGAACAACTTTCCGGATAGCTAACAGCGTTTATAAATAGCAGAGAATGACACTGCGGTACGGTCGTAACCGCCATTCTATTATTGTCGACTGCAATCTTTGTCTGCACTCCATGTTACTGTTCACTGCAAATGTATTGAGTTAATAGTTATTGCCATAAAGAACATTTCTATTAATAATATGAAGAAATTATGAAAGATATGAAGACGTAAGCTCCTCCTGAAGAAGATACTCATATAGTTACCAAGAAATCGGAGCTGATAGAAATTGTTCTTCACAAAAAGTGTATAGTAGTACTTTTCCACTCAGGTACTTAATACAATGACACTCTGACACAATTTATTGTTTATTTATTTTGCAATGATAACAATATTGTAGTGAAATAAAAATGGTTTAAGAAACGAACTCATCACATTCGTTGAGTCGATGACCTGAATAAGCGACCGCAAGTTTCTGTCTAAGAGATGCTTAGCTGTGGGGCTGCGAGCCAGTGGCGTCCTGTAAGATCGATACATGTTAAGGCAGAGGCACACGTAACAGTATATTTGGCAAAGCTTGCATGAACAATATTTCTGTGGCAGCTGGCTCATATGTTATTTTGTGTAAGCATATCGCTTGTATAAACCGCATAAAGCTTGATTTAATTTTCATCTGCATCAGAGAATAGCGAAAATAGCTTTTTTGAAGTAAAACTTCTTTACGCACGCTTGACTTGGGGAGTAAGCTGGTGAATGGGTGACGAGAGCGTTACGAAAAGTGTGATCGGGCGAGGCGAACGGAAGTTGAGAGGGAGATATAAGTTAGTGAAGACAGAAAAAGAGAGGTTACGTTTCGTATATTACTGTAGGGACAAGAGAGAGCAGTGCGCGCGCACATTTTCTTTCTCTCTTTCTCTCATAGCCAGTGCATGAAATATATATATATATATATATATATATATATATATATATATATATATATATATATATATATATATATATATATATATATATATATATGCGAGTTTGCTAGCGTTATGCGAACGGTGATTTTTTGATTATTTTGTAATTTCATTTCGTTCTTGAACAATTTTGTAAATTATTATTTTGTTCAATACATTAAATATTCTACGTTTAAAGTGAATAAAATTTTAAATTCACTTTAAAGTTCATATTTTGTGAATTTGAAGTTTTACTTCAGTCGTGTGGTCTAAAGCACACTCGTTTTTTATTAACCTATCAGGTCACCGTATAATATATTTTTTCCTTTTTTTTTCTTCTAAAACTAGAGCAAAAGCAGCTGAAGCTTTGTTGTCATTCTAGCACCAAATAGTTCAAACGTAGACTGATGCTGGTCATGTATGCTTGTGCCGTGTGGTGGTTATAGGAATGCTGTATGTGCGCCCACAAAAATATTATTCACGCATGATTTTCAAGTGGGCAGTTACGTATGTAACTGTTTAGTGAAAAAAAGGGATTTTGCTAAAAACATTAAAACTCAACGTATTATTGACAGTTTTTAATAGTTAGTTATTGTAGACAAATTTGCTACATTGCTCTTTTATGATGCTGAAACCATAGAAGGTTTCTGCTAACTCTTTGGGTTGATTTGACACAGTGTAATATGTATTTATATCTACAGCTTTGTTTATGACGGAAAATCAAACTTTATACAGTGTTGCCAACTTAGTAGTTTTACTATATAATATTGTGGATTTAATTATTATCTATTGGGTAACATTTTTTAGGGCGTTTGTTGACCGCGATTTTCTTAGTAACAACTAAATGGATTTTGTTCCGCTTTTCATTATTGGATAGATTATTTCATGAGGAAGGTAAAATGTATTAATATTTTGTCAAAATTATTCAGTGTTTCCATGACTATAGATGGAGTCGTCAAAAAGTTGGAAAGGTATCTTGGCGTGTGCTGTTTATATCATTAGATATATATGGAAACAATTTATGACAACCTAGTTATTCTCGAAAAATTCTACAATAAAATCTTCGACAGCATAATATGTGCGTATATTATATGAAATTTATAATAATCGTTTTATTCTTAAAAAAACATTTTTCTACTCAATTTTTAGACCTCATTGTACATTGTCTTTCTCAAAAAAAAATTGACTCAGTAGCACCACAAGCGAACTGTAAAAGAGATAAGAATCCATGGAATCACGTTACATCTAAAAAAAGAGATAGCCATATTGCAGATGAGTTTAACAAATTATACCAACTTTTTATGACCAATCTTAGAGCCCTACATGATATGTCTATAATTTAATGTAATTGCTGAAAATATTATTTATTAATAATCTTTGTTAAATAGCCAATAGAATAATAGCAAGTCATTTTTCTACTCGATATTTAACTGCAATAAATTGGGTACAATTATTATTATTTAATTATTAAAATGGAAAAGTATTACATTTTAAAATTCGCGACAAATTATTCGCCAATGACAATGTGTGACGTCAAATGCGCAATACAGGCCGTAATATATATACTAACAGGTGGCTAACTTCAAGTAGTTGTGTGAGCAAGACAGCGCTATCCCATAAATCGAATTGCAATTCCATACACAATATTTGATGTTGCTATATAAAATGACACTATAAATTATGTTAACAAATTTTGTAACTTCTTTGTTAGGATTCATCTTCGATAACCATCGGTTATTAGAAGTCATCTTTGTTAGCAATCGTGTGCTGAGTTTATGCAATAAAAATAACACACCACTCAAACTATATATATATATATATATATATATATAAATATAAATATATATATATATATATATATATATATATATATATATATGTATATATATATATATGTATATCTACACTCGATACAATGTGAATAATAGTCAAAATCATAGACTCATTACTTCGTAATCAATAGCCAAGAAGGAGTTTTTATTGTATTAATAGAGAGGTATATATGTCGGCGATTGCAGCATTTTATTATAAGAATGTATAATATATTATCAGCTATAATTATTTTCTTTTAATCACATTATTACGTAAATAAACAAGAAAAAAAGAAAAACACGTTCGTTTTGATCGCGTGCATGACGCGAAATGAGCAGTCTAAATGTAGCAGGAAATATAAGTCGCTCTGTAATATATGAAGACTGTTATATAATAATTCGACTAATCAGTTTATGGCACTACGTTGTTATTATGTTTTTTTATTTCTTGCAAATATTTTACTAATATGGTTGAAATTAAATTTAATTGGTGAGAACAAGACTTTATGAAAGAGAAGCAAAGAAGAATATGTTGGTAAGTTTTGAGGGATAAATATTGGAACAAATGTCGCGTTTTAATAATTGTTATACATTATTAAAACGCGACATTGTTATTTTATAATTGTTATATATCTGTATATAATTATATACAGAGTTTATGGCACAGTCACGAGATCTCGCAGAAAACTCGATGAGTTGATGGTTATCGCGAGAATATTATCATATATGCAGTATTGCAGTTTATCAAATAACGTTGGTCGCCTGTCGGTATGGTGATAACATGTGAAAATACTTTTAGCGCATTTAAGGTCGCAGCTACATCTGCGTTTCCAACGGCATTAAAATCAGATAAAATATGATATCATCGTAACATTCTGCGTCCTACTTACATTATTGTTTGTTTTATGATTAAAAATATATATTTTTTATAGAATATTATTGAAAATATTTCTTCACTCTTATTTTATGGGAACAACAATAGGGTGTTTGGTAATTTTGGAAAGAGAGTTTATAATTGTTCGAAATGTCAACCTAAAATTGTGGTATTACTGTTTTAAGCTTAGAAAATCTGTTTTTATGGCAGTAATGCAATTTTTAGGGTCAGAACATTTGCTCACGTGATTAAATAAATTCCATTAATGTCACAATGCCTCGCATATAATTAATTGATAAGGGGACATTCGCTCTCTTTCACACACTTCGTCGTTCTGTGACGACAGATAAATATTGTTTATGGAATTTAATTTATGGGATCCCGTTATCTTGCTCACATAATTACTTGAAGTCTGCCGTCTATTAGTATATTATGATCTGTGTGGTGCATTTTGCGTCACGCGTTCTCATTGGCGTTTAATTTGTATTTTGGTGACATAATAAATAAAAATATTTAAACCTAATTTATTGTGGTTAAATATCGTTAATTATTATTTTAACCCGAAAACTATGACATACATTAAACACATATTTTTTATACACTGCAAATATCCTATTCCCCGTAAAATACGAGTAAAGATTTTCACTTAACATTCCTTGCCACTAACATTCACACGAACGAAACATATGAAATATCTTGTTTTTTTTTAGTTTATCCCATTTTTACTTTTTTATCGTTGCTTTTACGCGCTCTGTTGCCAGTGTCCGAGAAAGCAAGGGTTAATGAATATAATTAGAATGAAACAAATGACTGTCGTATTTTTTCCAATATTTTAAAGAAGATCTAAACTCCTAATTCTCAAGGAGAATACGATCCGTGGCCGATTTGATTTGCATGCATTATTAAAAAAAATAATAAGGCATATTTTTCTAAACATGCTATAACTCGTGTATGAAACGTCATAAATCATGCCGACTCGAAGGTTAAACGCTGAATTGTCTCTGGTCGCTCACGGCGACATAGAGTACAAATTTTATTTTCGTTGGCGCGGCAAAATTATTATTGTAAATTTTAATGGACGCTCATTGTGAAACGGAGGAAGGATGTTCGCCTGACAAAGGTACGCTTTGAGGTGCGTTTCTTATGCCGAATCTTTACCTGAATATATTTATTTGAAGTTAAAGAATTACTAATTAGTGATGATTATATTTTCATGTTTCGTGCTATATCCTTTGGCCTTAATTAGGATGATTTTCGACTGTACAAACATTTTTTTTTACTTTAATTATTGTTGTCTTTTAGAGTAACGTGATGTGCCTTCAAAGAGATAATTTAAATTAAATATTATTTTTGTTTTAGATTTATCTATATATTTATTTTATAATAAATGTATATTGAATTACGGTAGCAATGTTTTGAAAACGGGGATCCAAAAAATTATAGATATAGTGTGTCGCAGAATCTTCGAAACCGCTGTGCTTATCCGGAATCGTGGCCAGCAAGCAAGTCGAGGGATTTGGAACTAATGTCAAAGGTTGGAAATAGGGGAAAAACATTTAAAATTTTGTGCTATTATTCTGTTAAAAGTATGAAGATAAAAAATGCAGTTCACTTTACTTAGTTGGTTCTTTTGTAATCTAATCTTTTCTATGCTCTTAGGTATGAACTTTAATAAATTTTTTTAACTACATACAATTGTAATTTTACATAAACTGGTTTTTTTTTAACTTTACATATAACTGTAAAAGACATTCAGAGACTTTGGAGTGCATAAAGATCAACGGAGCCTTGTATGATTGGTATAACCAAAATTGACAGAAAGACAAATATTCGAAAACAAAAATGAAGTGAAGAAGAACACATTAAACGCAAGCGGCAATGATAAGAGAAGTTTCGGTACTGAATTCTGAAAATCTAAAAATGGTCGAGAAGATGTCCTAGTAGAAGATGATCAGGTGAAATAAGGAAATATAAGGTAGCTAGAAAAGCCTTAGGAAGGACTAGGTTTAGCAGTGTAGTTTTGAAAGTGATCTGCTGATTATAATTTAAAACCTTTTTAACAAAAAAATATTTTGCCGTGACGGGAGGGCAGACGGAAAAAATAAATTATAAACTTAGAAAGAACTCTTTCTACGACTCCTCCTTAAGATCGCTTCTTAAGATCCTTACCTTTGAAGAGCTGATGGAGTAAGTGGTTTCAAACATTAGAAAGTCATGAATAATCTGCTTGTTGATGTATTACTATTGTTCAACTTAATCAACGTAATATCGTAGTTTATTGAATAAATTGTTATATTGAATATATATCATATTATTTAAATTGTTTTGTTTATTCTACTTTATTTAAAGAATTTAAATAAAATATAAATAATACTAGATCACGTAGTTTCATTTGATTTAAAATTTTTATATTTTATATAAAAGGAAAATTTTGATACTTGAATTTGTAAGATCTTAAAATCTTAACCACTTATTCTTCATGACAATGTAACCATTATAAGATAATTTTGAACTGGGAAAGCCAAATTATGTTGACTCCGATTTATAGGATACAGGTATTTATAAATAAATTATACCATGAAAGCCACGTAAAAAATATATTGACGTTTGATATGACATAAAAAACTAATTGTGTGGCATTTATACTGTAGCATGTATTAGTATAAATTAAAAATATTAACTAGTCATTTTAGTTGACAAATTGAATAATCTTTTCCCTATATTATATATTTTATTCTTATTCACCAGTTATAATTAATTAACCGACTTTATTAACTCAAAAACAGTCCAAATTATTTTATGATATATTTTATGATTATTATCCAAATTATTGATTCCAAAATTAATATGGTAGAAACTGTAGTGAAATGAAAAGAGCTTTTCTTTAAACATTTTCACCATTTTTTTCTAAACGATTTCCTTAAATTAATTGTGAAACTTAGAATCGTAATTAGCGATTTAATTTCCTATTATTGTAAGAAGTAAAATTAAAAACGAATTCATACATTTTTTCTAATCTCTTTTAGATATTTAAAAAAAATAAACAAAATGGATATCGACTTAATTATAGACATAATAATTGGTATAAATAAACGGATTTAGCGCCTTGATCCAATTCCATATGCAGACTTGACCTTAATTATGTTGTGCCGACGGCGAACTTTCTATTTGTTTATCACGATTGTTGTTAGGAAGCAAACATGACTTGTTGAGACTTGTTTTAACAATATCTTCTTAATTTATATTGTATCAAGTTGTTTTCCCACGATAGGCATATTCCACTTGCTTTGTCGACACTCGATCCAATTTCGCAAACAAAAATGTGACATGTCTGTGTTTATATAGGCATCACATTCTAGTTTCCAAGTTGGACGAATTCCCAGAGAAGTTGGCATTTGATTTCAAAAGACCTTTATGTAGCAATGTTTTTTATGACCTATTTCTAAGGTTACTCCGGATAGATGAAATAGAGGATATGGGTGGATAAGGTGGTCATCATCCGTTTATGATGACTGTAGTCTTTATTCATGCCTGCCGTGCTTAAGAAAATTTGAAAATAAATTACGTATTATGTGAAAGGCACGTGCCAATTTTTCTCTTGAAACCTTGAATTTTTCTCTTAAAAACCTAATTAATCGTTAGAACGGGCACTGTTTCATCTAAATTATATTTTCGAAGCGTTATTTATATTTTTCCATTTAATTCGCTTTTTATCACTAAAAAATATTATATGAAAATAAGAACGAATAATGTTAAATCTAAAGTTAAAAAAGACGACAAAAATTAAGAGTGAAACAAGTTTAAAATTGCTTAAAAAAACGCTTGAAATTTGACGTTTGTTAGTAGCGAAAGTAAATTTTAAAGAAAAGTTTCTTTTATAGCTGTGAAATATTTTGTTTTTTGTAATGATATATTATTTTTTAAAAGAAAGAAAAAACAGTGAAATGTCAACTTTTTGTGAAGTGCATATACCTGTGAAAAATAGAAAAAGTACCTAACTTCTTGTATTTGTTTAATGGATCACGTCTTATAATCGGCTATTGTGTTCGAAACGTGTACCTGTGAAAAATAGAAACAGTACCTAACTTCTTGAATTTGTTTAATGGATCACGTCTTATAATTGGCTATTGTGTTGGAAACGTGTACCTATGAAAAATAGAAAAGTACCTAACTTCTTGTATTTGTTTAATGGATCACGTCTTATAATCGGCTATTGTGTTCGAAACGTGTACCTGTGAAAAATAGAAAAAGTACCTAACTTCTTAAATTTTTTTAATGGATCACGTCTTATAATTGGCTATTGTGTTGGAAACAGACACACCATTTGTAGCCTTCGAATGTTTTTGAAATATTATGGTTTTGAATAAAGCTTGTTTGTAGAATTGTAATATTATTAGCATTAGGCAATATATCGTAAAATGTAGATTGTATAGCAAAAAAAAAAAAGAAAACATTTCGTTACATTAAATATAAATAAACTGTTATAACAATGATATAACGTAAATGCGGAATTCTTTGTTTCTAACGTTCGTTTTTTTTTTAATATTTTTATATTTTGACAATAGTCGAACTGCTTGGTTATGGAATTTAAAAAAAAAACCTATGATTAGTACATAAATTAGAATATCAGTTCAGTGGGACACTGTGGCAGATTATGTATATCAAATATAAATAAAAATAACACTTATAAAATTGTTTTTTATATAAATCAAGGAAAAGTAAAACAAACTATAAATATATTAAAAATAAAAAGGTGAAAGCAAGATTTAAACACACGATTTTAATTTTTGCAATATATCTTTCCTGACGGGCGTCTTTTTTATTGGAGAGAGTTGGCATGAAAACAGCTTATCTTTATTAAATTAATGTTGATCTGTAATTCGAACGTTGGCGGAAGCTCCGAGGAATATTCTGAAATTGGTTTCCTTTTAATCTTTTATGTATCAGATTAAATATGTAAGTTTTGACATTATTCAGGCCGTTTTTGCACCAAGCTCGGTTTACTTGATTGATACTGACAATGACGTATTGATACTGACAATGACGTCGCAAGCGGACCATAAACTGACGTATGTGGTGATGATATTACGTAATTATTTTCCAACAGTGTCAAAATTATCGAAACCGAAAAATACGCGAGGGTAGCCACGGACATACCCTAATTATGAATAAAATTAAAATATATCTTCTACCTATGCTACCTTGCTCATTTTGTTCGTGCTGGGAAAACTACGCAAAGATTTTCAGGACTAAAGGATGATTTAGGACAATAAATTCCAATCTAGTCGATTGTTTACTTTCTTAGATCATCTAAAGAAGCTAACAATCCAAAATTTCACAGATATGGCAGTTCCATTGGATATGTGCGACTGATTTATTTGCGACGCGTGTAGTTGTATACAGCGAATTGCAATATAACATACCAAAGACATCGGTGTATCTACACCGATACTGAACATTAACGTGATATTAACAGACCAGGATTACCAATAACATTTTCGGTAAAAGATGGCAGATCCTAAATCGGCCATTTTGAAAAACGCAAATTATATTGAAGTTATCTTGTAATCCTGCGTAAATATAAAAGTTTTTTGAGTTATGGAGTCCCAAAGTTTATCGTGACGATTGTATTTTATTTTTTAAACTCGATATCCGCACCGTGATTTATTAAAATTAATCAGGACGTTTACAATGGATCGATTGCGAATGGCTAACATCTGGGAGGTTCATTACTTCAACCAAGAATTTTTGATACGAAAGATGTTCACTAAAATTCCGTTTTAAAGACAAATGTTCTTGCGCGAGTTGTCTTTACATTATTCAGTTTACGTTTACAACAAGCTGACTCACGACAAATTTTGAAGCTCCGGCAGAACCTCAAAATGATTGATTTTAGAAAAAAATGAATGTGACCAAATTTGGAGAAAATTTAATGGTCTATAAATTTTTCAATAACGACTTTAGCCCTCCATTCATTTGTTATGAGTTTTATTACGAAAACTATTTTTGAAAACTTTTAACACTATGTAATTTTAGAGACGTAAATTGTATGTAATAATCGTAAGCGGTATATACATATTTCCGTTTACGAAATATCACACGAGTTTTTTAAAATGGCGGATTTACATGGACATTACATGTTCGTATCGTCGACAATGAGAAGACGTCAATTGTTGACAGCAGAATTAGAAAGAGCAAGAAAGGAATAACGTTTTCACATAGACAATTTTCAGATTACCAATTCAATACGGCATTTAAAAAATTGGAATTAAAATCATATTTTATGTATAGTCAAAATTTTATACTGGTTGACATGTTTTACTATGAATGTGAACCTTGCAAAAATTTCATTTTTAATTTCCGTTGAGAAAGACAAACAAATCGCACTTTTGGAAAACATAAGGTTCACATTAGAAAATTGGTTTTACGTTTCATTCATATATCACTCCGTTTAATAGTATGTTATTACGGCACTTTCATTTCATTCAATTTTACACATAGGAACCATAACATATAATTGAATGCGATTCTCTTTTCGTAAATAACAAAGCAATGCCGCCATATTTCACTATTGTTGTGACCACGTTATGGCGCACTTGCTCAGAAAAAAAACTACCGTTGACCGTAATGGCTGTAAAATACGTGTAATTAGTCAGTATTTTTATACAGGACTTTGGCATCTGTAATAGTTTTTTAATCACAGGTCTGGAAATTTTTAACTTTTATTTTCCACTTTTGGATTTGATAGCTGATCTTATGGTATTTTGGTGCGCTAATTACGAATATGTACTTAGATTTTCCCCATCACCCTCAGTTTTTTTTGAAAAAGCCCTATGTATGAAATGACAAAAATAAACCAACTTTACTAAGTAAAAAAATTATATTACAATAAAAAAAACAATTACATCAATTTAAAATATTATAAATATATTTAAATGATAATGAATTAGAAATATTAAATACTTTTGTGGTAGTTTTTTTTTCACCGAAGCTCCGATTGTGAGATTTTCGCTTAAAAGTCCGAATTGGATCATCTTGCTTTATCAACCAACAATAGTTGCCATCATCCTTTTGTTCCACTTTCCCTGATAGCGATGTTTTATCTCTTTCAAATCCTGATGACATCGTTCGCCTTGCTCTTCACTTACAGCTCCCAAGTTATCAGGAAAGTAGTCCAAGTGCGAATTAAGGAAGTGAAGTTTAATGATCCAATTTTTTAGATATTTTCAATCATATTCTTCGCAATTTCCTCATAATTTGGACTTTTATGGTTTCCCAGGAAATTGTTCAATCTTATAAGGAAGTAGTTAAAAGATTTCTAGGCTTCTAATTCAATTTCACTTAATTTTTCATCGACAGTTGTGTCTTTCATGAATTTTCTTATGTCCGGGCCAAACAAAATACCTTCTTTCACTTTAGTTTCAGATAGAGATGGAAAAAATTGGTGTAGATATTTAAAACCTTCTACTACTTTATTCAGCTACTTTGCAAATTGTTTCATTATTCCCAGTTTTATGTGTAAAGGCGATAGTAAAACTTTTTCCCGGGGGATTAAATTTTCTTTCACAACATTTTTGGTTCCATGAATTCAGGGTTCAGTTCTCGGTGGCCACTCTTTGTTCGTCCAATGTTGTCCTCTGCCTCGACTATCCCGCCCGAAGAGAAAGCAAGGGTATTTTGTGTAGCCACCTTGTTGACGGAGCAGCATACTTATAACTTTCAGATCTCCACAGTGTTATACGTACTTTAGTTTATTCAACACATTTTTCAAATTGTCGTAGCATTCTTTCAAATGTACAGAATGGGCGACTGGCAGTGAAGTGTACTTTTGCCAATATGCATAAGGACTGCCTTCAAACTTCGGTTTGATGAATCTATGAATAATCTCCATTTGTTCGCGTCATATTCGATGTTAAACATTTTTACTAAGCCACGAATGTATTTGCAACGCACTAGATCACGATCTTCAGCAAAATGTGGTACAAAGTGTTTTTCTCTTTTGCGATGTCAAGAAAATGAGATGCCAGGAGCAAGAATATTCTTTTCCAATAGTCTTGATCCGAGGAGTTCAGCTGCATTTTTTGGCAGGCTTAGATCTCTCGTTAAGTCGTTCAGTTCTGACTGAAAATAACTGTGTGCACTTGGCTCAAATTGGGCTTCAGGTTGAGATCCCTCTACGACATCATTGCTCACGTCATCAGCTTGCACTGATTCCAATTATGAAGGTAATGGTGCAACGTTGGGGTCGCGATGCACCGCGTGCGTTACCGATTGCACGGTTGGAGATATGCCAAATCTTTTTTTGTTTAGAATTGTAGTCTGTAATCTTGCAATAGTAAGAATAACAGTCTTCGATGTGATTCTGAGATTCTCTCCACAACACAAGCGATTGTAAATCAAAGGTATTGTTTTTCCCTTCAGACCACTTTTGAAGTTCACGAACGCATGTCGCACAAACTTTATGTGGGACCTACTGTTTGTCTTGGTTACCGATTGCTAGGCCGAAATACATGTTATAAACGTTACTTATGAATTCGGTATTGTTAAGCTGAAAGGGAAAAACCATTGTAGACCTGCGATTGTTCTATATATTGGTTATATATGTAATTTTTGAAGTAAAACTTCTTTACGCACGCTTGACTTGAGGAGTAAGCTGGTGAATGCGTGACGAGAGCGTTACGAAAAGTGTGATCGGGCGAGGCGAACGGAAGTTGAGAGGGAGATATAAGTTAGTGAAGACAGAAAGAGAGTTACGTTTCGTATATTACTGTAGGAGCAAGAGAGAGCAGTGCGCGTGCACATTTTCTTTCTTTCTTCCTCTCATAGCCAGTGCATGAAATATATATATATATATATATATATGCGAGTTTGCTAGCGTTACGTGAACGGTGATTTTTTGATTATTTTGTAATTTTATTTCGTTCTTGAACAGTTTTATAAATTATTATTTTGTTCAATACGTTAAATATTTTACGTTTAAAGTGAATAAAATTGTAAATTCATTTTAAAGTTCATATTTTGTGAATTTGAAGTTTTATTTCAGTCGTGTGGTCTAAAGCACACTCGTTTTTCATTTTATTTTATGTAACATTTATGAATATGTATTTATTGGTTTATTTTACTATTTATTATTTTTATTTTATTATTTGAATACCGTAACAATACTCTGCTTACTTTCAATCTTGCCTTCCGATGTCAATTTGGTATTTTAAGACAAAAAATAATGTGGTCAAAATGATCAGAATTCTAATACCACTACCAAAAAAAAAAGAAACATGGAATTATTGTTACTATGCATTTAAATATTTTCTTTCCTTTCTTTGTGAAAATCTTTATCACTAAACAGTGATAAAATACCTCACAAAGATTACAATTTGAAATCATGTACGTGTAACATTAAGGTCCGCTCCGATGTTACGACTTGTTTAGTGTTGAGACAACTTTGTGGTCCCATAGCCCTAAACGTACCACGGTGGGCATGGATTGCTGTTTTGTGCGATACCTCAAATGCGACTATTCTATTTTGAAAAACTATTACTATATATACGTTCTATTAGTCAATACACACATATTTGTCTTGTAAGAATTTTCCGTTAGTCTATTCCTTTTAAAGTTATGGGACATTATTTATTTACTTTGCATGGAGTAATATCACAGAAATTAATACATTGAAACTCCCAAATTTCCTCAAAATATGGTCTACGAGTTATATTTTTTGGTAACTTGGAAACACGTGGAACACCGCCATTTAGACTTTAAATTTTTATTTTTAAAAATCTGTATTCTAACTAGGAATAGTGCTATATTTATTATATTTTGGGTCAATGATTCTGAGAAATTATTAATATCACTCATTTCGTATATGCATTCCAGTCGATAACGTTATATAATGATGCTTGGATTATATATATTATTTAAACGATAGGTCAAAATACAAATTGTTTGAAAAGCAATTTAAATGATAAAATGTTTAAAAAAATTTACAACACATTTCTGCAATTATTTTTCACTAAATTTACAAAACAAAATTTCAACCCTCGTGGGTCGGACGCGCATGACGTTTGTCAAGATTTACAGTGACAAGCAGGATTTACTGTAGCAATTACGTCTCATAAAAATAATCATGGTTTTGCATATCTTGATTAAAATGAATGCTTCGAAAGAAAATAAAATCTAACCAACATTTAACTTTTATAACAGGTTTACTGCGAAACTAAACTTTTTATTGTTTCTGACTCGTAGAGTAAGCCGGCGTATTGTCTATGCATCGAGCAACGGCGAAGTGAAGGTGTCAAACGAGGTGTGACAGCAAAGTTTTATTATAGTAGCTACCAGTTTACATAGTGGCCAGTAATTTTGAGGAAAAATTTAAAACATGATAATTCCAATGGCAAGTTTGAATTGTTTATTTATTAAAATGATTCAATTATACGCATATATGTAATAAATTGGTCTATATAGATCGCTAACAAGTCCAAATACTGCAGGTTTGTTTGAATGTTGCTACACAGTTTTTCTTGTCCAAGACCAATTATTTAGTTTGCTTTCATTATAGAAACGTCTCTTTTAAAATTGCAAAAAATAATGATATATTCAACAGTGATTAAAAAGATAATTTGTTTGTAATCACATTTTAAAAATTTTGACAATAGCAGACAGAAAAAGTTGCGATTTTAAAAGAAATTGACCCTCGAGTAGCATAAAAAAGCAAAAATCAAATAAACAAAATGTGTTTCCGTCATACGATTTCGATGCAGTTTTTTTATTTGTGATAAATATACTCTCTTTCATAAATATACTCATGCAATGGTCATTTTATTTGTAAATTTATTTGCTGTCCACATTGTTTGAATTGAATTATCTCAAGAAACAATTAATTGTTTTTATTTTTCTTACGATTTTCGAAATTATCTCAGTAAACGCAATTGTTATGCTCAAATTTTACAGGAAAAAAATTTAGTGATTTTTTTTTAAATTGATAGAAAAAATTAAATCCTGTGAGTATCAACAAAATCCTCGCCCATTCTGCATAAATGTGTCTGAAGAACTTTTTGAGTAAAAGGCAAAGTTTTTTTTGTTTTTTTTTTCACTTTGACATAACGATTTGGCATAGTATCAAAATTGCCACGTTCATACACATTTTGTTACCAAGTCTATCTCAAAAATGCCATTACTTAGGAAATTATAATTCCAATATGTCTCTATAATATTTCTGATACCTGCAATATTTCTCTCTAATATTTCTGATATTTTTGCGAATTTTACGATATTTTACGCTTGTGTTGCGCATTTTTATAGTGAACAAAATTTTAATATTAGCAAATAGTTTAATAGGAAACCCTATGCACCCTTACCTATTTCAATTTTTATATGTACGTAATGCTAGTTTAATTCGTATTTAACAGATTAATTTTTAAATAAATATAATATAAACTTCCATATTTGCTATTTTTTCAGTTGTCATTTGTTAGTTTGAAGATGTACATATGTGTCATAAAGCACAATTTCTAATTTCTAAACCACGTTCGAAAAGTGGCATGACAGTCGGTAGGTGTGAGCAAAACAACACTGTTCAAAAGCTATGTAAATGTGTCTTACATTGTTCCATTCCTAGTCGGGACGCGAGTGTGTTGCAAGCGTGAAATCGATTGAGCCCGTACATTTGCTTCCTTTTCGAACACGCAGCTCGGTTACGCGGTCAATTAAAATGGCGACAGTTGTCACGTCATGCTTGCAACATTCCGAGTAAAAAACAAACTGACTTTTTCGTTGTAATTTACTCTTTTGTTGCGATTATATATTTCCAGCAGTTTACACAAAAAGTGGAGCACAAAATAGACAGTTTTATGTAATTATGTTATCGGTTGTGTAGGTATAAAAGAATTACGAGAACTATATCCGTGAAGTGTTCCGCATTCGTTAGGTGACAATGAAAAATTAAACGTAAATATGGACAAGTCATTTAAAATAAAAATAAAACCTCTGCAGCAAATATTGTCAATAAAAAAGTTTCAAGGTATACTTTAACACGGTCCATTGGATGAAGAAAAAAAACACTTATTTAAAATCAGTTTACCAATAACGAAGTTATGTTTAGATGGTAACTTCTGTGTTTCAGTATTCTGAATTTTAAGAATTTGTTTTTAAACTAATTTGTTATCATAATGGAGTGCCCAATGTTCCTACAAAAAGTGCTCTTCCTCTAAAACCTCAACGATTTTGATGTTTTTTTTACAGTATATCTTGTATTATCTATATCTAAGATTGTACATCTTTATTTTTCAATATTATACATAAAATTATAAATATTAGCGCTTTTGCAAAATGGAATTTAATTTCTTTTTTCAGCACTTAATTTTTCGTATGAATATTTTCCAGTATTAGTTATGTGTCGTTAATATGCTTATTATGTGCCAAATTTTACGTTTCTACGTCATGTTGTTTCCAAGAAAAACGACGTGACTTACAGGCGAACTTACGGATACGTGAGTGATCATATAGGGTCTCCTCTTTTCCCTTTGAGGTACGGAACCCAAAAAGAAAACGAAGCAAAACTTTCCATTTCATAAAATTAGTTATATTTGGAACAAGTACAGGTTTATTCTGTTTCAAAATTACTTTCTACTTGCGCCTTCTTTTCCCACGCTCTATTTGCACTGTGACTTCCTCTGTGTAATTTTTTTAAAATTTTCTGCACTCGTAAGCTCTAGATAGCCATGCCAAGTAATTTAATGGATTGATTAGCGTGACGAATAAGTATTTGCGACATTTCCGGTAAGCAAATTAAATGTTACAAACAGTCCGCTTCCGCAAATGTCTTTATCTGTCTTCACACATGATGCATGCGGTGAATGTTGAGGTACAAGAGACTAGGGCTGTCAATGTAAATAACCGGCTTTAATGAAAAAAAATACTACTTTCGATTCGTACTTGAAACTACTTTCCTTATGTTAGGGGAAATCGTTTTTTTTGTTCAAAAAAATATTTGGGCAATTTAGATCACGTTTTATTCGCTGTGTTGTCATAATGTTTAATTAAAAGAAATATTAATGAAGTTGTTTTATTACACAAAATACAATTTAAAAAGAACGGTTTCAGAAACCAACTTTTTATTTAGTTTTTCAATGGCCATAACTATAAAAAATTCAACGCAAAAAAGGTAGTGCCGATGTTTTGAGAATGTGTCACTTTCTTTCTTCACCTTCGCTATTACCAATGAAATAAAGTGCGTTTATCACGCATTCACTTTTTTAATTGTTAAGTCTATCCTTTTATAATCGCGCCGCCGTTTCGTTCCACTCGTTTAGCAGATAATTGAAATACATAGATCTGTGACTGTCATAAATCTTCTGTTGTTTGACATACTTTCTTAAATAATACCGACATAAAATACGTTACGTCGATGACTGTTTTATCGATGTTTATACTAGTTACCTAAAACACTTCACTAAAATAAAACTAAAGGCTTTGTCTTTGATATGTCATAAAGTCGAACATGAACCTATATTCCAATAATTAAAATTCGAATAATTAACGCGCCATTTTTTTTGTCTCATAAAATAGTATACATGCGTGCTGTGAGCCGTGTGACGCACATTCATTATGGTTCAATCAGTCGGAAGAAGTAGTCGCTCACTTGTCTGCCTAACATCACTTGAGAAATATTGTTTTGTGAGTAGTTCGTGTGCTAATGGTGAGAATTGATAAATTAAGTTGGAAGAATGGAGTATTTGTACGCGGATTATATTAATACGAGCTTATACCTTGTTAATTAGCAAATAATAAATATTTTCAAGCTACGGTATGAGTGAACGTCTAAAAGATGTATACGATTTTTGACTTATACTTTCATGTTCCGAAGGAAATGTATGTATTTTTAGTTAGTGTCAGAAAACAGTATTTGACATAAAATTCAAATACTAGGTTTCTTCAAATTAAAAAAAAAATATATGTTTTTTAGCCTGGCATCTGCGAATCTTTTTTAGTTTGTACTTAAATAATAATCTCCATTCTGACACCAAGTAACATTCGAAAGAATTTTTTTAAATTTTACCTGTTTAGGTAGACATTAGAGTTAAATTATAATTAGATAGAGAAAAAAACTTTGTCCGTCTCAAGATGAACAAATTAGGTTTGAATTAATTTTGTTTTAATTAAATATTTTTTAAGTCAAAATCGACTATTTAACTGATTTGAAATTTTTTTGCACTATATAATTAGTGATTTTTTTTTCTAGTAGAGACAAAGAGAGCGAAGAGCGTTATTGGAGAGCGTTATAAGAAATAACGTGTTTTCCCCATTGTCTTGTATGTCAAATTCTTTTAACTGCTTTCTTATCAAAGAAATGACAGGCAATCATCATCATCATCATATATATTAATACGCTAAGGTTAAGATGTTACACTCCCTTTTTAGAAAAAACCTCACAACTAATCCACATAAATTATATATCATTTTATAGATAATTGCTGGCTCTACCGGCATCCACAACTAAAAAATTTATTATTGCTATTGTTTTTGCAAATTAATTAATTATTAAAATTATATACACAAAACAGCAATGCTGCCATCTAACGGCTCAACGTCAATATGATTGACGGTCGGTAAAATTTTTGTTTAATTTCAAATCCACTCACGTATAAATAAAGTGGCGCTTTAGCTCAATGCTTTTGATACTTGCGCCTCTATATGTCAATTTTAGTAAAATATTTGTTTGATCTGTCATCTGAGCTTCATAATGGAATAAATAATGCCAAGACTTCGCACGGGTCACGCTAGTTAAAATTATTTCTGAATCGTTTAAAATGATAAATGTTTTGAAGAGCGTTAACGAAAACGTTTAATAAAAAATTATTTCTAACAATTACTTAACTAAACAAAAATAAATTTTTAGATACTGAATTTAGTAGATGAGTTCATTTGTTTTGCGACAGTGCACAGTGTTACTTTACAGTCCACCTCGTCACTGCCGGACCACACCGGCTTATTTTACGTTAATTAATAAACTTGTACAGTGCTCCCACAATTACACGCATATAAACATCTATGGATTAAGACGTTTGTCGGTCTGCGCCGGTCGAATTCCAAGGTCGGTTCGACAACGCGGCCGTGTTTTGCCGGCTCGGGTTACGTTTCAATTGCCGTGCCGCGTTTGGAACAACTATAGATAGTTCACAGGCTCGCAGATGAATGCGCGTCTGCGCTTTTATTATTTGCGAGGTGGAGGGGCGGCGGTGATGGAGGAGATATCATATTCTCGTTTTATTCGTATTGTGGTACTGAGATGAAGCAGATGCATCTGTTGATAAAATATGTTAAATATGGCCCTTAGTAACTTTTGGTGGCAGTCTATCTTGGGGAATATTTGTTAAAATCTTGTTTATTTAATTCACGAATCGTATTTAATTTTAGGGGTTCTCCTGAAAGTTAACGTGAGGCTGTTGAAACCTTGAAATATGTAAAAAAAGTACATTCATGACAATTTTGAAAAAAAAAACAAAGTGGTTCGTTATATATGTATTGTTATTGATAAAACGTGTGCTTACTAATATAATAAGAATTAAACGTTGTCTCTTTGTTTGTTTATATTCCTCTTACGTTCAAACGGCTCAACGGATTTCAATGAAATTTTGTATATAGAAAATATACATCTCAAATCAAAAGGTATAATTACTCTATTATTTACAGGAGTACATCAATGTACACGATCACTAGAAAAAACTATTCCCGCGCACGAAAAGCTCAATGTTCTTTCAAAAATATAGGAAAAAGAAACGCTCTCTGTATATTTGTTTCTTAGTTTTTCTTTCATGTTTAAACGGCTCAACGGTTTATAATGAAATATTGTATATGAATAATATAAATTTTGAATTAAAATATGTCCTATATGTAATTACGATATCATTTACAGAAAAGAGCAGTGAACATAAATGCTAAAAAGTTCACGACGATATTTAGCTATAGTCAATAGGTAATGCACAACACGTGTTTTAATGATAAATAAAGGTGTTTTTGTTAAACATTATATTCATGAGCGTTTATTGTGAAAACTTATGAAACCTTATGAAATTAAATTTCACTACTAATCCCTAATAAATAGAGTAATATATTTAGCTACAAAAGTTCCTTTTTCGTTATATACTTATCATTTATAGTTTAGTATTTATTACGTGACGTCAAAATGTACTACACGGATTATACTATGTACTAATATATGGCCAACTTCAAGTAAATGTGTGAGGGACATGCGCGACCCCATAAATTAAATTTCAAATACGATATTTATCCGTCACTATCGTGACAATGTCATGGAATTTATAAATCACATGACTACCTAAGTGTTTTGCAGCGAAGCTTTTCGCGACTGCAATAATTATAATATTCGTAAATCAGCATGTTTCTTGGGGAAAATATCACAATTATAGGTTTGTAAAATATATTTCGAATCATTTTAAAAACTTTATCAAAATTTTGCAAATACCCTATAGGCAAGAAAAAACACGAAATAAATCTAGTGAATGTTGTATCTCAAACCGTTAATTATGTTGAAGAAAAACCGAATGATCCAAGCGAGAGTTTATATAAATACAGGGAATTTCATAAATTTAATTTATACCTAAAGAAAGAAATAATATTTATTAATATGTTTGTATCAATACCCATTGCACGTTTGTATCGGTAGAATTATAATACAATGGACGTATCTCCTGAAATGTCAGTGGTACTGTATCGTAAATCTTCATCCGTTAATTAATTTTTATTTACATTTTACCACATCTATGGTTATTCGATCACAACATGGGAGACTGAGCTTACATCGAGCACTACTGATTTTGTTGCGTCAGATTATTCTAATCTTGCCTTGACATTGAGTATTTTCCCCTATTAAAGTAATCAATATATGTACTTCGAGTTGCAGTTTCACTTAATTATTAATTAGATCGTCTGGGGAGATGTACGGCGGTAGTATTTTTCTTCCCAGTATAATCCTTGCGTATACTTACGCAGTATCTACGCATTTCTTAAATACCATTTGGCCGAAGCCTTGAGCAAAAGTTAGTTAATAAAAATGAAACAGTAGAAAGCAACGAAATAAAAAAACAAAATACTAGAACGACTGCGTGTAAACAGTTAAATACCGTGGAAAAATGGAGAATTTCGTTACAACATCGGTTCTAAACACTGGCATACCAAAAACATGATAACTATGCGACTGCGGTTAGTTATTGGTTAAAAAGAACGGTAGCCTGTCCAATTAACAACACAGGACACAATTCGTTTATTCACCAATCGAAAAAATAAACTTTATTAAGTGAAATATCATTTTTGAGCTGGAAAGAAGGAGAAAATCATTTGAAAATAGAAAAGAATTCGTATTGCCCCAACGTTTATTGAAGGAAAGCCTTTAGACACGTTCAATCATCAGATTGTACTGTGGAGGCACCAAATAGTCTTGAAGATGTTTGTCTTGAAGATGTTTATATAAAGAAGACGGCGCAGTGCGTGTTGTGGGAGCTTAATTCATTTCGGAGTTCTGTTGACATCCATCTTGTCAAAGAATTTATTCGTGGCGCATAAATATGTATATTGTTACATTTAAATAGATTCGGAGACCCACCTAGCGGTCGGCAGCGCCCTCATTATTCCCAGCATCGTTTCTCTCATTGAAATACGATCTCGGGTCTCGGCGGCGACACCGCCGTACATCTCCCCAGACGATCTAATTAAGTGACGAGCAATCCGCTATACATTATCTCGAGCCACATGTGCACGACCGGAGATGTCGGGCGTTTTTTATGCTAGCTTCGGCAGGCCATCATTTACGCGCGCCGTGGCGGGTAATGAAATTCATGTCGGCTATGGAAATTTAAATAGCTTTTCGTTTAAGGTTCGCTCTTATTTTTTTTAAAGAGCGCGTTTGGGGCTGTTTGCTTTTCGAACTGCGGCTGGAATTGAATCTTTTGATGCTTTTGGAAGATGTGTAGGGATGTATGGGGTGGTGGGGATGGAGGGGGAGTTTATAGGAAATTGTTGGTTTCATTAGTACATGTTTGAAATGTTGGGATTTAAATAGTTTAGATTTGAAAGAATATATATGTGTGTGCGTGTGCGTGTGCGTGTGTGTGCGTGCGTGCGTGTGTTCGTGTGTGTGTGTATGCATGCATGCATGTGCGGGTGTCTGTACGTATGTGTGTGTATTACAAGTCTCCAGTTACTTCTAAAATTGAAAATTAAGGTTATTGCATTTTGCGTCTATTTAAATCATAACTAACCGAAAATGGGCTGTGACAGACGGACACTAAATTTTGTGAAAATAGAAAATCTAGTCTTAAAAGCGTGCTTCTCGATTGGCGTAGTGGATTGAAGCAGTGTTAAAGCCACTTTTCTTTTTAAGGGTTTGTTATGTTTATGTACTATAGATTAAAGACTTTCTGTAAACTTGAACTTACTAATTCTTTTGGCAGAGTAACTGTGATCTCTCTTAACAAACCAAAATACTGGAAATAAAAATACTGCATTTTATGATTTACTAAAATATATAATGACAAAATTCTATTTTGCCACAAAATAACAGTTACCGTGTCTATTTTGTACTATAAGAATCTCGATTATGCTACGGATTCAAAAAAAGAATTCCTCTACAAAATATTAATAAAAAGTGGCATACAAACCGAAGTATATATGTATATATATATATATATATATATATGTATATATATATATATATATATATATATATATATATATATATGTACATACACGTACATATATACTTACATACATACATTACTCAAGTATCCATATACCACAAATAATAAGAGCTGTAGAGATAACAAAACCCCTTCAACATCCAAGTGACTGGGAGCTCTATTTTGATACCTAAAACGGCGCAAATAAAAGAACTTTCACAACGCAAATGAACTTGACTATTCTCACAACGGATGCATTTTTCGAACCGCACGAGGCCACGAGGTCGATAGATCTAACGTACGAGACATCGATTGATATGAGGTCGACATATTACGAGATCGCCGTATCGATATGTCCATACGCTGATTGACACCTCATTAGCGTGCCTGTGCGCGTCATTTATCACTCGGCGCGATGTTGGCAAAAGTGACGCGGTAAGTAATTATTGGCGCCGACGTACTTTGTGGTAACTGGAGGTGAACGCTGTGAGCGCGGACCATTGTCCGGGAGGTGTCAGTTTTCACAGCGCTGTACCGTCAAGTTTAGAATAGTTAGCCGCTTTCGAGGTTCGTTTAGTAAGTATTAAAGTCAATTTATTTACATGTTTCTCTACAACTTGAAACACGTTTAAATAATGACAATAAATCATTTGGAAACTAATCCTTTTAACCTCGCACTGCTGTGACTAAATTACTGCTTACAAGCTTTCTCAATATTGTCTGATTTCTTGATGGCACAACGGACATCGACGGAGGTCCAACATCTAGATCGATTGTAGGTATCACGTTTCACATCACACCAGATATCTTTTCTGGAGCTCTTCCTCATCCGTCGGCATATTTCCGGTAGGTCTGCTACAATCTGTTTCCTCTTTCTTTAAGGGTTCTAATCTAAAGACTGTTTAGGGGTGAGGGCGGGCTCTTCCCGGTCGGTCAATTCAGTTCTACTTCTTGCAGCATTTTCACCAACGCTCGATCAATACAAGTCTTCGCTTAATATCATCTCGAGTCTTCTGACTCAAGTCACTATTATAAATATAAAGCAAAGTTTGATGAACACTAGGAGTCGCCATGAGATTTGTTCGATGCCCACAATCACAAAAAAGGAAAAGTTTTGACGTTGAACTAGAATATTTTGAGTTTCGCTCTTAGTGTCGGTTTCTGCAGCTACCACAAGGGGCGAAGTTGTGTGAAGATCGCTATAGTCTTGATTACCTGTGAAGCGATGGCGTCTTCAGCTCCTCGTGTCTCTGACACGATGCTCCAGAGATACGTGAATTGGTGGACGAATTTCACTTACTTGTGACGTTTTCGAAGATGCTGTTGTTTGTAACTGGTTAATTTATTTTCATTGGCGCTCTCCATATGAGTGAATGTGATAATATTATATCGAAGAGGTATGATTTTGAAGGTAAAATAAGGATGCAGGATCAGATGATGAAGAAAATGTACAAGTAAGACGCGCAATACGAGAGGCTTACTCACTTAATTACTTATATTTAATGATTGTTACCTAGTTGTTAATTATTTTTGTTAAAAAATGATTTAGAAACATTAACATTATTTTTCATCACGTAAACATATTGCTCTGTATCTTTCACAGGTGTAATAATATCAGTTTCGAAGATGATATTGGGGATAGTTACAGACATATTTCTGTAACTATCTGTCTATAAATGTTCTAAAAAATAGTAGTATCAAAGGAGATCAAAAAAATTAACCTGTTGCTATAGAGATAGAATGTAATTTTTAAAAAAGGTGGCATTTTTAAAATTATATTAAAAACAAAAAAAATCAACGATTGACAAATGGGAAAGAAAACAAAATAAAGCTTCGTAAAAGCGCATACATTATATTTTTAAAATATCATAACGAGAAATAAAAATAACAAAGAAAATGTAATGAAATACATAATAACTTTTTAAAAACGATTACAATATACAGTCAAATGCCAATTGCTTTTTCTAATGTGTAGCCTTTGCCTAAATTAATTAAAAATAAATTACAGATCCACATTGACAATGTTTCTTTTGTTGTCAAAATAAATTTTCGAATTTTACGTAATTTTTTTGACGACCCTGCCAAGACTGCGAGTTTTATGGATCAATATGGTACATCTATGGATGGAAGATACAAGAAGAATCTGCACTTTGTTCCATCTCGCTTCTTCAAAGAGTTCTGTAGAAATAACATTTATAAATTATTATGGAAAATAACCTGACTTTTCATAAAAACAATACAATATTTCTCATTTGTCTGATTAGAGATGAAACTTTTAAAAAGCTTATTTTTTAATTTTTTCTATATACGTGTCATTTTTATTCTTATAGCACCTGAGCCCAACTCTACATAGAACGGTTTTAATGGACTTTGAAGGCAATGGAGACGATTTTGCCCTCTTAATATTTCATTAAAACCGTTTTGAGTGTTGACTATTGCGAAATATGCAAGCTAATATGCTCACCATTATGCCAAATTTCTACATCACAAGGTTGCTGAGAAAAACGGTTGGGGCAGACAAACGAATGGTTGTTTTTTCTTTTGAGATAACGAACCCTCAAAATTGACAGCGGGTTCCATAGACCGCACAGTACAAATAAAACTTGTACGATAATTTCATTATGCTTTATTAAACGTAGTTTATAAACTTTAGGCGCAATAAGATAAGTTGCATACACTATCATAAAGGTCACGTTTTTACACATGACCTTTATTGCATATTTACGGCCGTATCGTCAAGTTTATTAATTAAGCTCTTATAACAATGGATTATAATTTTATTAATTACAGATAAATAACATTGAAATTTTATTTTGCTTGATAACTTTCGTTCTTCGAAAATATTTATGTAAATTAACAAATTGGTGTGTCGTTAAGATAGCGTTGTACATAAACGAAACGCTATAAACTACGCCTTAATTCAACGTGTCATCTGTCATTTAAAAATAAATCTCACTTTAAAATATATATGCAGGTCGGAAAATTTCTAAAGATATCAATGGAAGAAATCGTGAAGATAGAAAACACGGAACGGATGAAATGGAAGAACTCTCCAAAAAAGCGGCGTTTCATCGTGGCTTCTTATCGTATCTAGCTGTAAAACGGCGTGAATATATTGACAGATAAAAATATTTTTTAAAGCAATCTCCTTTACTGTAAACTTTTATAATGCAAATACAGTAGATATTCTAAGCAAATACTTTTTAAAGCATTCTCCTTTAGTGTAAACTTTTAAAATGCAAATACAGTAGATATTCTAAGCGAACTAAGTAAATATCCAATTGAGTAACATTTATCTAACGAAAGCATTTAGGTATTATACGTTACCGACGTGGTTCTACAATTCCTTGCCTTTTTTTAATATGCTTCGAAATTGAAACTCTACCCCTGAGTGCTAGCTGTTCCACAACAAAACAGAATAAATAATACTAAATGAGCGTTCATCGATTTTGAGGTTTGTTATTTGAACTGATGAGTCTGTTTCAGTAACAGAAAATTATATGTGTTGTAAGTGATAATTTTGGTTAATCAAGTGGTATTTAAAAAAAATACACAATTTTACTCAATTTAATCTAGAGTTTTATGGCACCATCAGCTTTAACTTAAAAGAACGGTTCTTTTTCCAGAACCAATAAAAAATCCAGTGACAGGATCTCAAATGGTTTTTGTACATTTTTCTTGAAAACGCTCATCTGTCTTTCACCATTTCAGTCCGCTGACGGCATTCCACCTTCCGATCCTCGCATACTCAGGTAGTTGTAGAGCGCTACGCAGATCGCAGCATCGCCGCAAATAAATCTCTCGGTCTCCCGTTACTTGGAATCACCTCGCCGCGGTGTTAGTTTCCTCCGAATGCAAATGGGACGACGCGAAAGAGCCGACGCGTCGTTTCGAGAAGAGGCCATGACGGCGCGGCTCTTGGAAACGTTACGTTATCGTTAACCCCTCTCTTCCTTTTCTTATCGCGTTAATTTTTGTTTCTGTATTTGAGCGCGGTGTGTAATCAAACTAATAAAGGTCACTGTATAGAAGTAGACTAAATAAAGAAGAAATACAGATTTGTAGTTAAATATTACCGTGTTAATCTAAAACGAGTAAGAGTTAACGTTATTTCACGAAGAAGCGACGACGGCGCGGCTCTTCCTTCTCTTATCGCGTTTAATTTTTGTTTCTGTATTTGAGCGCGGTGTGTAATCAAACTAATAAAGATCACTGTATAGAAGTAGACTAAATAAAGAAGAAATACAGATTTGTAGTTAAATATTACCGTGTTAATCTAAAACGAGTAAGAGTTAACGTTATTTCAGGAAGAAGCGACGACGGCTCAGCTCTTCCTTCTCTTATCGCGCTTAATTTTTGTTTGTGTTAAATATAAAAAGAAGAAATACAGGTTTGTAATTATATATTGCCGTGTTAATCTAAAACGCGAAAGAGAGAGTCAATGTTATTTCTCTTCCTTCTCTTATCGCGTTTAATTTTTCTTTCTGTTTTTGAGCACGGTGTGTAATTAAACTAATAAAGATCACTGTATAGAAGTAGACTATTAAAGAAGAAATACAGGTTTGTAGTTAAATATTGCCGTGTTAATCTAAAAGGTGAAAGAGATAACGTTATTTCAAGAAAAAGTGACGACGGCGCGGCTCTTCGAAACGTTACTTTATTATCAATACCTCCCCTCTCCCTTCGCTTATCGCGTTTCATTTTTTTTCGATTTTTGAGCGTGGCGTATAATCAGATTAATAAAGAACGATATGTAGAGGTAGAGTAAATAAATAAATACTGATTTGTAGTCATATATGGCTAATGTAATCTAAAATGCGAAACAGTTACCGTTATTTCAAGAAGAGGCGACGACGCCGCGGGTCTTCCAAACATCATTACTTTATGGTCACTCTATTAACTCGTTTGAGTTTTGTTTCAGTTTGGGCGCATTTTTTTATTGTTTGTTTAGATAAACAACCATAACAAAAATTAGAAATAAATAGTAAAAAGCCGAGAGAAGGGGTAAGGAGATCCGCATAAAATGAAAGTCGAGAACAATCGCCGACCAGTAAAACAAGGAGTTTTTGTAGAAATGTATTTACTATTTGTAAAATAGTTATAAAAATTAATAAATAGTCTTCTGTTCTGAAAATTAACCAATCGATAAAAAATAATTACAAAAATCGGTCAACAATGTAACCTGTAGCTTGTCATTATACGCACATACATACAGGCCATCAGACGGAGATGCATGACATTTTTCAAAGGTAAATTTAGGTCATAATAGATGTTTTAAAAAATTAAAAAATACGTATCATTCAGAAAGAAACCTATAAAAAAACCTATGTTAAAATTGCTTGCTTATAAAATTACCCGAGTTGTAATTATTTCTATCATCCAAACTCTAGACTGGCACACTCGTCGAAATTAAAATACGCACTATATTATTTCGATAATGAACAATAAACTAAGATAACTAACACAATGTGTAGTAGCGATAGGCGATTATGATTAATACTAATGGAATTATGCGATTATGGAAATATCTCGTTATATCTTGATTATGATAAATAGTGAAATGCAAACACGCGAATGAAAACGAACGTTTGATAGAATACGTGCTACCAACATTAGTGAACTAAACAGAGCGACATAGTATGCGAGGTAAGAACAAATGCTGTTTTATCATATTCTTCTGCACGTGCACCTAGATGGCGCTTTATGACTTTGAATCAATTATTAAACTGTTGAATAAATGTGGTTTGGTCTTAGACTTATATTACTTCGTAACGACAGACCTATAGCAACCGAAAAGTGTCCTACTAGAAAAGTGTCCTACTAGGTACTAAATGGCGAAATTAGCAGCGTTTCGTCTCGGTTGACATTCCGATTCTCGTGAGTATATTTATCCTGAAAACAATCAACAATTGTCGGATGGTATAATAAAAATATGTTTAAATTACTGTTCGAGAATTTTAAAAAAGGTTGATGAATGTTATCTTCGGTTGATAATCGTTTCTCATACAAATTTTCGTTATTTATTTAAAAAAATAGTATCTTCAGTGACTATGAATTCCAACGTTGTGACCTTGTAAGGACGGGTTTTCACGCATTATATTTTTTAAATATTAATTTTTTTGCTTTGATTTTTGAAAATTGATTGATGTGTACGTTGCCGAGAAAACAGGACACCTTAGAAGCAAAATGAATTACTATTTCTCCATCTGTCTGTCACTTCAATAACTCAAAAACATCTAATGCTGTAAACTAAAAACTGGCAATGCAAGTATAAAATATTTATAGGTTTGAGTCATTTCGTGATTAAATATAGCCAATACATATATTTTTTGACAAAGCCTATACATGAAAGACATTCATGTTCACACACTCGTTGTATTTTTATTTACCAAGAGCAATGTCTATTATATTGTAGGTTATTAAAATCATTTTCCGGTTTGTCAAGCATAAGTAGTGCAAAAAGGATTTCGCAAACTAAAGAAAACAGCAGTATCCTATCAGTTAAATATTTTAAGGACGTTGCTGTATGTATGTGTGCAGGCATGCGTGTGTGCGTGTG
The DNA here is from genome assembly GCA_039881145.1 of Druceiella hillmani. Classification (NCBI taxonomy): domain Eukaryota; kingdom Metazoa; phylum Arthropoda; class Insecta; order Lepidoptera; family Hepialidae; genus Druceiella; species Druceiella hillmani. The sequence goes on along the minus strand of JAYKKI010000039.1, from coordinate 14,617,966 downwards.
CGCATATGTGCGTGAGCGCCCGCGAAAGCGCGTGCGCGTTTGTGCGTGCGTGTGCGCATGTGCACATGTGTGTGTGCGTGCGTACATGTGTATGTATGTCTGTATATATATATATATATATATATTTAACCGTATAATAGACCGTAATTGATATTTAGACCAATGGGTTTGATTAAATGAATATTACTTGACAGAAGGGCCATCATTAATAATTCGATTACGGGGATTATTACTTATTTTATAATCGATTATCGGAATATCTCATTCGTTGATTATTTGATTACAGAAATCGTTCATAATTGATCATCCCAAATGTGTAGCATGTTGCTGTCTACTTTAACAATAAGGAGGTATACATGTGCCATATAAGCTATACAATTTTTATGTCTCCAATTCGGTGTTAACATAAATTAGCTAAAACCTGTTTCGGGCGACATTTTGATTTATTAAACACTCTTTTTTCTGAACTGTCTGTGATATCATGGATGTTATACAAGAATAAATGCTCATTTAAAGAATGTTATCTCGGGAACGGAATCTAATACAAAAAAAATTGATTGTTATTGTCTTGAATATATTTGGCGTTAATTTTGTAGAAATGCATTATTCACAATTAAATGAAACTACGTGATGTAGTATTATTTCTACTTTCTTTAAGTTCTTTACCACGACTTAGGTTTCGTTGTATTACAACATCTTCGGGTGGGCAATTAGCAAAGATATTTATTAAGAGATTAGTAAAGATCTTTACTAATAGCCCACCTGAAGATGTTGTAATACAACGAAACCTAGGTCGTGGTAAAGAACTTAAAGAAAGTAAAAATAATACTACATCACGTAGTTTCATTTAATTGTGTGTAATTGTATTGTTTTGTACTTCTAAAAACCGACTTGCTACACCAAGTTAAATAACAAGTTAATATATTTGTATTGTAATTAGATAATGTTTTCTTGCACTTCTTCATATAATTATTCAAATACAACCGAGTTAAACTTTGTAGTATGTTTTTTACTGAATACATAAAACCTTGGATTATTATAAGCCCCGGATGTTTATGGACAGGTACAAGTTTATATGTTTTAATCGGTTAGTAAAGAGCTTATACAGCAAAAAAAATTGGCGATTTATTTCAAAGCTGATAAGCGAGCTTTTTATAATATAATGTCCTATTGAGTAAGTGGTTGTCTGATTGTTCAAGGTGGCTGGGCAATTTCCGTTTCCATATATATATATATATATATATATATATATATATATATATATACACACACACACATATATACATTCACACATATTAAACATATATATCCACCCAATGGTATATTATATAGACATATTATAGGCGCTTTATAAATGTTCCTCAAAAGTTGAATAATTTGTGATATCTTCTATAGGCCTATCTCTCTTATATACAGTTTTTTTTCATTATAAATGGTGCGTGGTTCCTCTTGGCGCCATATTTTCTTTCTTTTAACCGTTGAAAGATAAATTTCATAAGTGCAATGGCTGTTCTGCACTTTGCAAAGAATGGAAACCCGACATACGCAGTGAAAAATCTGTAGGAAATAGAACAGGAAAGTAACCATATCGTTTCATCTATAGATATCGTGAAAACCTATTTCGTACGAGTTCAATCATCAAGCTATATTTTAATTCATGTGGTCCCCAAATAATATAACCGTATTCTAACCGACTTTACGTTAATGAAGTTTATCGATAACATGAACGAATGTTAAAATCGATAACATGAACGAATTTTTAAAAAAACGAAACAAATGACAAATAAAGAACAAGCAAGGGATTTCTTGAAAAACTGAACTAAGCTGAATCTACATCTACTCAGTTTTGTCTGAAATCGGATGTGTCACATCGCATCATAGGATATCAACTGGTTGACGGCAATCGGTTCACATTTTGGTGATCATTTCACATTATTTCTAACTAAAGAAGCACTTTGCGTGTTTTTCGCTAAACATAATTCAAACATTCGTAGCGATAGATGTGACAACTGTTCATCATCTGCAGTACTACATAAGCACCTTATCGCTTTGATAAGGTATGTAAATGGCATACGTGTACTAATTATTAAATGAAGGACTACATATACTTTCTAACATTTAAATGAAATTAACTCTATTGTATTGCCAATTTTGGGATAAGTCGGAATAAGTTCGATATTTTTAATCACAGAGGTACGACCGCCTTCCAGTTAGTAAAATTGTACAAACATGCACGCAAACAGTCAGATTAAATTTTCAAAAACTTATTTATAGTATGATTTAAATGTCTTTAATGTGAAAACCACTTTTTTAACTTTTACTTTTCTGTTGGTATAAATGCGCTTTGTAAATCCAAAATAGGTAATTTACAAACATTTTCCGTAAAACCATTTTTCCTCCGTTCATTGCGAAGAACTAAATAATTAGGTAACATCAAGATGCAGACAGAAGGGCCAAGAAAATCAGTACAAAATGAAAGCTGTTCTCAACAGCTGCCGAGCACGAAAAAGGAGAGTTTTGTGGAATTTTTTTTTATGAAAATTAAACTATTTGACAAAGCGTTCTGAAAGTCTAGCCTTCCATTCTGATAGTATGGAAGGCTAGACTTTCAGAACGCTTTACAAGCTGTACAATATATAGAGAAAACTGTACAATATATAGAGAAAAAAGAATCCCCAAAATCGATTAACAGTTGCGACCTTTTTGAAGATTGTATCGTGCTCTCATAGCTACAGACGAATGCATAGAGACGTACCGCAAAAGTAAGTTTCGATAGAAATAAATTTTAAAAAGAAATAAAAGTATGATATCATTTTTACATGAAGATTTCCCCCCATAAAAATATATATATATTAAAGTTTGATTACTTGTAAAATTACCTCATTTATAACTACTTCTATCATCAAAACTCGAGGCTGGTGCGGCAGTCGATAAATAAAACGTACAGCACTAAACTTCACGGCAATAAATAATTCCAATACGCCTTCACTACCTCGATGACAACTTGTTAAATACGAATCGTTCGTCAAATAAAACGATTAATCTTCTGATTTAATTAAATAATATAAACTGAAACTAATGTTCACATTTCCTCATCACTAAACGATTTAAAAAGCCATATCTGTCGTAAGGTAAACAAGTTATTATATCTATGACATGTTGTCGTGGCACTGAGGTGTTTTGAAAGATAAAGTTATAGTCTAAAAGGTGTTTATTTTGAAATGGTTACAGAAATATGATAGTTGAAGTAGTATATGTTTTTGCATTTTAAAAGCTATAAACATAACGTTTATGGCATTCGTGTTGGTCAGGTAAACTGCTAATTGCATAAGGTTGGAATGTAATAAATATTTTTACTACTGGGTTCGGTTTGTTTCTAACAATAAAGCTAGATAAATTGCAGGGTTAAAACATATATCAAATTGCTTGAAATATTGAAATATCCAACTGTAACAATAGTTGCTGATAATAGAAAGCGAATCTTTTCATAACCTGTTAACTACTTTAAAGCTAATATGGCCACCCTATCACATACATACGCACATACACAAACAGTATTATTTACAATATTTCGAAAATGGCTAAGTTCGATGTTCTTTTACAAAACCTGCTAAATAACCGTTTGAGTGCCAACGAGCGTCATCGCACTCGTGCGCGTGCTAACTAAATTTGCCACAAGCGCGATGGCGCTCGCGAAATCAGTTGCTGTTTAGCGCGCGGTAGGGGAGGTCGCTCGCACGCATCGCTATTTTTTTATCTTTCAACGTGTTGCAGTTCAATTTATAATATTATTATAACATTTTTAACCCATAATACGAAAATAATTTTAGTGAAAATGATCGTTTTTCAAGTTGTGAAGAAAGTGATAGTGGGAGTGACATTGTGGTGTGCTCACAATTTCGCGTAATGCAAATTTTGAGTGATAGTGACAATAACAATTATTTTGCTGATACGGAGGATGTACCGGACTGCGAAAATACGATGTGACTTTGATTTCAGTTTTTGTTATAATTTTTGTTCACAATATGTATTTCCATAATTTTCTGTGTATTTTATTATCCTTGCACAAGTTTTTATTAAGAAAGCACCGAAAAAATGATTAAAATTGAATAATTTTTGAAGAGATACAGTTTTTTTTCGAGACTAACATCAAAAACAAAAGATTTCTTTGGCATTTTTAAGTATATATGAGTAAAAAACTATGGCACTAAAACGGTTAAGTAAGTAGGTAAATAATTGTTCAAAAGGTTATAGGAATTTTAACAGTAAAAATTGTTATTAATTCTAAACTAATTTTAAATAAATGTAACCCCATAGTCTCTGTAGTTCAAATGCAATCACTTTTTGGAATATTGCCAAAGTTTTATTATCAGGCAGGCACTTCGATAATTACCGTCCATCGTAAACAAATCACATCTTCGTGTGATCACGATTATATATATATTTTTGAAATAACCATATTGAGCGAGTCCCTAAAATGCATTCACAACGCCTATTTCCTTTCAAACATCCAAAGACATTCAGAATCCATAACGCATCGTCCTAAAACAAGTGCATACACTTCGTCGAACAAACATCCACGTTAATTGCGCCAGCGAGTAAGTACAAAGGCGTGTATCTTGCACCGAGAGTTAACGGGACGCAGCCGATCATACAAATAAGGCGTCCCTATTGAAACGAAAGAGGAGAGAGGCGCTCCTCATCTCTGTCAGCCTCTTGGCGGGATCGTGCATGGAATACATTGATCTTTGTGCGATCAGTTAACGCTCTAAGCAATGGTCATTGCTGCAATTGAACGGACGCTGTTGCAATGGTATATCGGATTTCACTTGCATGTCTTCTGCAGCATGAGAAATCAATGTGATGACGTTTAATGTCGAAAAATTCTTACTGCTGTTATGCATTCGAAAGTTGGTTCGTTTTACAGTTCATTTGTTACGTTGTAACTGGAAAAAATTTACCACTTTATTTGGAAAGGAGAAATACCACTTTATTTGGAGCTTTAGCTCCAAAGCGGACACAAAAGAATAGTATACAATCATTAAAGTTGATGACCTAAATTCAGAGTTTATCAATATTTTTCATCAATAACTTCACCTGAATTATAAATGAACAATTATACATGTGTCCGGAATAAATGTGGGACAAAGAAAGACGTTATTCGTTGACTGAAAAATAGTTGTTTATCGTTAAAACAAAATTTAAAAGATGACTTCTTTTTTTAGAAAATTGAAAATAATCTTCGGAATTATTTGTCATCTTTTTCGTACACATGAATCTCGGGGGAATAAATCGAGAGCAGCTGCGAAGATATCGCCACTGCGGGTAAATACCGTACTCCGGGCAAGTATTAGGTGTGTTAAAAAGAGTTATGTGTAATTTTTTTTGCACTCAATTAGAAAAAGGGCGTGTTTCACGTTTTATTTTAACGACAATTTATTCCTTTATAGCCAACGAATAGCGTCTTTGTCCGACATTTATTCCCGGATAGCATATAAGACAATTAAACTAAGTCTATAATTAACCTTAAAAATTAAGCGTCAATAAAATATCACCAATAATTAACTACTTAGGCATAACTCAAAAAAGTAGGTTAAACAAACATAGGGGTCCCCCTATGTTTGTTTAATCTCAAAATCACTTAACTTATGATAAATGTTGATTGCTTTAGTTAATAGAAATATCAGACCGACCCAAGAATCAATTCCAGGATAGAGCGTTTCCATAATATTGAACGCGGCAACTGCACGATATTAACCGACTTTCTACGGGCCATTTCACACTAACCTAACCGACTTCAATATCGATATAATAGTCTGTTAAAAAGGTGTTTTCTAGAATCCTGTGCTTATCCTTTCACTTTAACGTTTTGACCTAGGGTTTTGACATATGGAATTTTGATGTTGCCATAATAAAAATGTTTATTCAATATTTTATTGTCAGTTTATTAGTCAATACAGGTTTTTACAAAAAATAATAATTTTCAAAATTGTATTTTCATGTAACAGTAATTACAATTAATTATTTCAAAGATAACATTGAAATGTGCATCAACTCATAAATTATTTTTTGGCGGATTGATGAGTGACTATTTTATATTAGTATTCGATATTTTTTTACATTAGTATGTAGGCAATACTTAAAAGAAAATATGTTCATGAAAGAACAAATCGATTAAAAAGTTTTTTTTTTTTAATATTTTTCAAAAACTTTTAATAAACATATTGCTTTTTTTTTTTTTTTTTTTTTTTTTTTTATATCCTGCTACTTAGCGATCTGTTTGTTTCAAACAATAATCTAATGTGTTGTCAGATTTTCATCAGCTAAATTATTCTTAGCAAAGACATGCACCCAACGGTGCAATCCTCATATTTTGTCCGCGAATCTTGTCGCAAGTTCAGATACGCTATTCCTCTTAAGGCGGGAGAATCTTAGACTGCCCTCTCCTTGAAGTTCAGCAGCTAATTCGTTCATATGTTGGTCCAGTCTGAGTTGATATTTCTTGCTGTTTATTTCAATTTCGTCCTTCACAGTTCTCAGATTTAAATCTAGGTTCACATATTTGTTGCTTATGTGGGATGGTATATTAAACATGGCTCTCATTGTTTTACTTTGGAACCTTTCAAGTATTTCGATGTTACTATGGCTGGCTGTGCCCCAAAGCTGAATGCCGTAAGTCCATATGGGCTTCAGTATCGTTTTATAGATAGCCATTTTACTGGAATCTGTCAATTGTGATTTACGGCCGATTAGCCAGTACATGCTGCGGAGTTTGCTGTCTAGTTGCTTCCTTTTAGTCCATATATGTTTACGCCAAGTGAGTCGACGGTCGAGGTGCATACCCAAGTATTTGGCGTCATCTGATTGTGGGATCGCTGTATCAAAAAGTTTTACAGGTGGGCAGGTTTTTCTTCTAAGTGTGAAAGTTACTTGGGCTGACTTATCTGTGTTGACTTTAATACGCCACTGCTGGCACCATGCTTGGATGAGAGAGATATGGGATTGGAGGCTTTCAGATGCGGAATCGGGATTATCATGTGACGAAAGAAGTGCGGTATCATCTGCGTATGTCGCTGTGGTAGTGTTGGCATAAGTAGGTAGATCTGCTGTAAATATCAAATAGAGTACTGGTCCCAGTATACTACCCTGTGGAACTCCTGACTTAATTGGGTGCATTTCTGATGTTTCGGAGTTATATTTCACTTCGTAGCATCTTTTTCCAAGATACGATTTAATCAACGGAAAAAAGGAGTGCGGTAACATTTTTTTAATTTTAAAGAGAAGCCCAGTATGCCATACCTTATCAAATGCTTGGCTAATGTCTAAGAAGACTGCGGAGCAATATTGTTTATTTTCCAATGCTCTACTTATGACATCAACCAGCCTATGCACTTGCTCGATAGTTCCGTGGCCCTCTCTAAATCCAAACTGATGTGTTGGTATTATATTTGCTAAGTGTTCCCTCATTCTGTTAAGTATTATCGTTTCCAGTAATTTTCCAATTACCGGAAGGAGACTGATAGGTCTATAAGATGACACTTCTTGAGCAGGTTTACCTGGTTTCAGTATCATTATTACCTGTGCTATTTTCCACTGGCTTGGGTAGTAGGACTGTCTTAAACATGCGTTGAAAATAGCGAGTATGAACAGTATTCCTTTTTTTGGGAGGTGTTTCAAAAGTGTCGCGTCGATAAGGTCATAGCCAGGGCATTTGCCTTCCTGGAGTTTTAGGATTTCCCGCCTCAGTTCATTTGGTGTCACATGCTTAAGTGGTAAGCACATTTGAATAGGTGTCTTTAAGTACTCCTCTATTTCATTGTCCAGATATTGATTACTGCTGGGAAACGGTTCAAAAACTTCATGTAGGTGATCAGCATATCTGTTAGCTTTTTCACTATCAGAGCGAGCCCAGGATCCCGTTTTTGTTCTTAGCGGTGTGACTTGTTGTTTGGGACGCTTTAGGTTTTTGGTAGCTTTCCATAACGAGTAGTTTGTGTCACTAGTATGTGTCAGTTTTGTGAGATATGATTGTAGATTCTCATTTGCCAATTCTTTGATTAGAGTTTTAAGATGTTGTGTGGCTTTATTTAAGGCAGTCTTGTCTCTAGGATAGTGAGTGTTTTGCCATACTCTGCGGAGTCTACGTCTTTCGTTTATACAATCCTTGATGAATTCAGGGTACACATGCTCTATAGCAGTTCCCGTTTTGTGATGGGATGTAGCCCTGTTTGCAGCGTCATGAATCAGTTTGTTTAGTCCTTCTATAGCCCGTTCTATTTGGTCAGACGTTTTCAGTGAGATCCTGAGCTGTATTTCCGTTGTGATGATATCCTGATATTTTTTCCAGTTAGTATTCTTATTGTAGATTTTAAGTGGTACTTCTGTTAGTAATATCTTACTATATACCCTTAGAACAATAGCAGAGTGGTCTGAGATAAGGTCAAAGTCAGGTTCTGTTTTAGTGTTATTTATTGCAATGTTTCTAGATATGAAAAAATCCAGCAAATCGGGTATTTTTCGTGGATCTGTCGGCCAATAGGTAGGTTCTCCAGTGGACAAGCAATCAAGATTAAGATCTTTCACAGCTTGATAGAGCGACCTTCCTCTAGTTGTTATAAGTCTAGATCCCCAGAACAGGTGTTTAGCGTTCCAGTCGCCCCCACTTATAAAGCGATGTCCGAGTATAGAGAAGAAATCTTTATATTCTTCTTTTGCCATCTGGTGTTTAGGAGGGCAATAAACTGCAGCAACGGTAATGTCCGAGCTATTGTCATACACTTTAATAAGAGAGGCTTGTATCTTGTCAGTTGAGAAAGGTTCAAGCGGGTGATGTTTTATATTTGATTTTAAGATCACTGCCGTTCCTCCATGCGCTTTTCCCGATGGGTGGTTGGTAGCATAAACTGTGTAGCCCTTTATTGAGATATGGCTTTTGATGGTAAACCTAGTCTCAGATATTAATGCCACGTCAATCTTTTTCATGTGTAGAAACATTTCCAGCTCTAGTCGTCGAGCGACCAGTCCGTTGGCGTTCCATGTGACTATTTTAAGATTTAGATTATTTCTTAGTCTGGCTGCTAATAAGCTGGATGAAACGATCCATCATGTTGTCTACCATGGTTAGCATCATAGTTTGTATTCTGTTGAACATTTGTTCCAAGATGTCACTTAGTTGTTGCGTTTGAGGTAATTGGTCTGGCTTAGTGATGTTTTCCATTCTACTTTTAGTGATTTCAGCGTAAGTTGAGGTTGTTCTATTATAATTTTTGAATTTCCTTGGCTGCAAATTGTCCATTTCAGGCATTCGCTTAGTTTGGTTTGTATGTTTATATGTTTGTTTTGGTTGGATTTTCAATAAGTGCTCTTTATATTGCTTGTATTTTAGGCATCCCCTGTAACTAGCTGGATGTTTTTCTAGACAGTTTGCACAAGTAGCTTCCGTTTCCCTTGTTTTGGAGCAGCTGGTGGTTGGGTGGTCGTCTCCACATTTGACGCATCTGAATGGTCGGTAGCATTGATTTTTTGAATGACCGAACCTTTGGCATCTTTTACATTGTAGAATTTCCTGTTTCTTATAAGGTGCTTCAAAAGATACTTTCATATGATTGAGGTATTTTATTTTAAAAATATCTTTATTGTTATTCTTTGGCTCCAGGTCTACATAAAATAGGGGTAAGGGTTCTTTTGTGTTTCGATGACGTACATTTACGAGTTGCCTTACTTCGTGTCCATGTGCTTTGAGTCCTTCTTTTATTTCAGAGATGTCTTCTGAGCTATGGAGGCCTCGCAGAACAACTCTATAAGGTCTTTCACTTTTTATCATGTAAGTATAATGGCTGATATTGTCTGTGATGAATTTTTCTCTTATCATTTTGTATACTTCTATACTTACTGGCATTACTTTCACAACGTGTCCTGACCTGAGAGTGGTCATAGTAAAATTTCCTTCTGTTGTTATTCTTAACAGCAGGTTTTTAAGGGAATTGATATCCAGGACCCCAGTTACAAAGATTGGTTCTGGTTTTGGTGGCTTTTCTGTTTCTATTATATCCGGATTATATTCCACTTCACCTAATATTTCAAATTGATTTTGGGTAGATATTCCGTATTCAGTCGTGTTGGTCTTTTTCTTTAAGTTTTCTGTCTGTGGTGATTTTGATTCCATTCTTTTTCTTTTGGTATGAGGTATTCGGTCTTGTTGCCAGGTGTTTTTGTCTTTGTCAATCGATTCAAGAATTGTTTCATGAGCATTTACCATTTGTGGTATTGCTCCGATAGAGTTGCTACGTGTTTTTGTAAATATGCTCTTATGAAGAGTTTGTTGGATCATACTTGGGTTTGTGTTTGTTTTATTTTTTAAGTTATCATTCATTTTGTTCCCACGATAATTGGACGAAATAACAGGTCACTTAGGGGTAACGCCATTCCCTAAGAAGGCAGAATACAACTACGTTTACCAGGTCCGTAGAGGTTGGCGCTAATGCTGTTCATCCATACAGCCATGCATCCAGTTGGCACGTTTCCCACCATTGGATTTGGGTAATTTTTGAAGAGGTTTTCTTCCTTGTGGTCCGGGCAATGAAGCCAAGACCGCCGCTCTTGAGTGGTTTACGGATTAGGAAGGTCATTTCCTACCTCCTTATGTTATCTGCTGGCTAAGCGTCGCAGTGTTTTGAGTTATTTACCGCCGCTCAAGACTCGGCGTTGTCATTCATTTAGCGCCACCCGGGGGACACGTGCAGGGTGATGATTAGGCAGCTCCTACGGACGCGAATGACTTTGCCCCCCATATTGCTTTTTGACATCATATTTATTTTTATCCGCGGTGAGGTCAACCTTTTTGGATATTTCAAAGGGGTTGACCCCACCGCGGATAAGAATAAGTATGATTTTGATATAAGGTAGGCATGCTATATATTAACAGCACCAAAAGTGAGTTCGCAGGTTTATCACTCCGTCAAGTCTTAAGCATCAGACAAATTTTCATGAGATTTGTTATGGACATGGTTTTCGATTCAAGTTAACATACAGACCAACATTAGCCCTAGAAATGGTGTAATCTCTGTGGTAAAAGCTGCAAAAGAACAACATTCAAGAGTTGTTTGAATCACAAGATCACATCGAGGATCACTAGAGGGACTACTCAAAACGAATAATGTTGTTAAAGAAGCGCAAAAGAGACATTGTAAAAGAAAACATCTAGGAGAAAGACTGCGAGCTCCAATATCATCATGAGCTTTCGGAAAATCGAACAAACCACCTCAGTATATTCTCTGATCAAAATTAACTGAATAAATGAAAGCGGAATGTTTACCCCAGAATAAAAAGCGTTAACTGCTAAATGTAAAATTCTTCATTGCTCGCTATAGAATTTATTTGCCATTGCTGCAGATTTATTGAGGAAATTGTCCTACGTAAGTAGTAAGGTACTAGTATAAGTAATATAGAAAACATTGATTAAAACCTTGACTAAAGGCGTGACGACTTCCCGCTGAGCCGTTAAAGGTTTTCAGTTTATCTTTTAATTGAAGCATATCGCCAATTGGAAATATTAGGTAAGTAAACCTCGGCCGAAATGAACTTCGTAGTATAGTTATCCATAGGTCAAACGATGCAGACAAAAACGTAATTGACAATGGTCGTTATGCTACATTTATAGCAAAATAAATGCACATCGCGCAGTCGCTAAGCGTTCCACCTGGGCCGCTCAAATAGAAGGTCGCGGGCGTAAGACACTGTAATAATAAAACATTAACTTACAGACAAGACGGATGTCCTACTTTATTCTGTTCTCCTTATTTAGATTTTTCCATGTTCCTCTCGTATGTCAGTTTAGGCTTTTAATTGATTTGTTATTGTAGATAATTGAAGAACGTTATTTGTCTTTTTTTAGTTGATCGGTGGAACAAGAATAGTCATACCATCCTTGTTGTAATATGTCCGCTGTATACGTAATGTAACAAAGAATGTGTATATTATTTGGTGATTCTGTGCATAACATTTTGGATATTTGAAGTGCATTTCTGTAAAAATATAGAATTTTTAGTCTATATACTATATACACAACTATGTGAATTTTTTTTTTCAGAAATGGTTAGAATTTTCATACGGATAGAATTGTCATTCTTTAACATTTTCTCTCAGTTTGATGCAGAGAGTCACTTGTATGAATACGAGGCGTGTTCTTTTGGTACATACGTACGTATTAATATAATAAATAAATAAATACACATATGTGTAACAATTTCACTGATTTATGATTCTGTATTAGTTTGATTTATTTTCATGTCTTCGAAGAGTGTAACAATAAGATTTTATCTTGAACTTTCGAACTTTCGAAGTTAAACGTAAAACAGATGAGCTTCGTAGTATATTCGTGCGCGCTTTAGGCCGATGAAATAAACTATGATTTCATCCTCTCATATAAAAGCGAGGAGTACCTATAGCATCATTACCTATTGATTAGGCGTTGGCGTTGAAGAGTATTGCATCCGATTTTATAAATGTTAAACGAAACAGATAGTGACAGTAATAGTATATTTTTAAGGCTCCATATCCATAAAGGAAAAAAAGGAATCCTTATAAGATCACTCGAGTGTCGTCCTTCTGTCACAGTCATTGTTCTCAGAAACAGCTTGACGTAGAAATTTTAAATTTACATTGGTTTAGTAATAAAGTACATTGATACGCATTATCAACAGTAAACACCCAAAAAATATTATTTATATGGAAATTTTTAAAGGTGGGGTAATTAAATAAAATTTGATAATTTCATGTGGTATATAACACATTAAATCATGAAATTTTCATGATTCATGTCATTCATGAATTTCAAAGATATAATGAAAAATTTTCAAAAAATATTTTGTTTATTTCCGAAATTCCTAAACCTAAAATTATAAAAAAATCAGGCTTTTAGAAGCCAATATTGTAGGAATATATAAAGATGATTTTATATGTCGTAATTTTTAGATATTAGTGATAATGTATATATATATATATATATATATATATATATATATATTATTAATAAATATTTATTGCATTACCAAGTGTATATTAGTAAATAAAGTAATTAGGCTTCAAGCGATATAAAAACTTTCTTCCCTTGATGCGCAAGTTTGACTCGCGCATGGTCGCATCAAAGTTTTCTGTCAGATTACGATGACATGATTATGAAATGTCAGGTTGTCATGAATACTTAGACGTTACCGGAAACACATTTCGTCAAATTTGCTTTCGCTTCTCACTGTGCTACGATGAGAATCGTGGGAAAGTGAAAATTTTATCGTACAAATTGACAACTAACTAACCTGGTTCTTTTGAAAGATCAGAACATCTTTGCAAAGATTAACGATGTACTCAATCGAATTAAGTCAAATCTTAATAAATATTTTCTCACTGCATCAAATGTACTCATCACCTTCTAATTAACTTTTACGATTGACGGAGAGAGATATAACTGTACACCCACTTTACAATGGAAGATCTGTTATCTGCAATGGACGCTGATATGATTTATTGATTTGAATATTGTGGTGAGATATTGATTTGGATTGTTTTAAATGTTTAAGTAATTCTTGTTTATAGCCAAATTCGGACAAAAATATTTTATTTAAAGTATTCAAAGTGTTTAAGACGAAGTTTAGACAGTGTTTACAGTAATCCATTAATGTCATATTAAATTGTCGAATTTTTATACAAAAGTAGCAAAATTTCCTCTTGATTAAAGCTTCATCGAACATGTTGAGGTTTTAGAATGTATGTGATGTTGTTTGTATATAGAATTTGACGTCTTTATTTTTTCTATATTATTAATAAAATGGCAAATATTACCATCTCAAAATAACATTTTTTCACAAAAAAATTAACCTTATTTTAACCGTTTGAGTGCAGACGAGCGCCATCGCGCTCGTTCCCGTACTAACCAAATTTGGCACGAGCGCGATGGCGCTCGCGAAATCAGCATCGCTAATTTTTTATCTTTCTACGTGTTACATAAAGTTCAAATTATAATATTATTAGTAATTACAATATAAAAAGGATCCAGGAAAAGAACATTTTTAACCCGTAATGTCGGAATATGAAAATAATTCGAGTGAAAATGATCGTTTTTCAAGTTGTGAAAAAAGATAGTGGGAGTGGCATTGTGGTGCGCTCACAATTTGGCGTAATGCAAATTTTGAGTGACAGTGATAATAGAGACGATAACAATTATTTTGCTGATACGGAGGATGTACCGGACTGCGAAAATACGATGTGACTTTGATTTCAGTTTTTGTTATAATTTTTGTTCACAATATATATTTCGATAATTTTCTTTGTATTTTATTATCCTTGTACAAGTTTTTATTAAGAAAACACCGAAAAAATTATTGAAATTAGATAATTTTTTGGGTACAGTTTTTTTTCGAGACAAGGGTAAATGTCATCAAAAACAAAAGATTTATTTGGCATTTTTAAGTACATATGAGTAAAAAACCATGGCACGAAAACGGAATACTACAAATGAATATTTAACGAACTATCGTTAATATATTATAAGAAAAAAATTAATATCTTTAGATTTCGAGAATCTTTAGCTTAAAAAAAGAGGCTATAATCCTGAAAAAAAATTAAGAAAATTTTAACTAAGAAGAACTTTCCACCTTTTTTAAGAAATTTTAGAAGATGATTTCACGGAAAGCTCTACGATCTGCAACTTTCGATCACACAATCCGTGAGGGCGAACGAGAAGTGAGACAGCAACTTTTCTCATCTCTTCTCACGGGACGTCAATGATCAAGTCTTTCAAAACGTAATTGAGAGGGAGAGGAAGAGCGAAAGCGAGGAGAGCAAGAGCGAGAGCGAGAGGGAGAGGGGGCGAGAGAGGGAGGGGGAGAGAGGGAGAGGGCGAGAAAGGGAGAAAAAGAGTCTTGTATAGGATGAAATATAAACAAAATTGTATTAAAACAATCATTAACAGTAGTGAACGCCATTTTTTTGTCGCGTATGCATACACTTTCTATCGTGTTCATCTGTCTCTCTCAGTCGTTAGCTAAGTACCTATTTTCCGTCCTTCTTGCGATAGATTCGTTACATTCAGACGTTGTATGAAAAACGTACGAAATTCGACTTTAAAATTTTACTCTCGTCGCGCTCAAAGAAGTTTCACTTCCAAAACGGAACACTTACAAGATCGCTCATTTTTTGTTTGTTTGTCACAACAATTTGTCGTCAAACACGTTTGATTTAGAAACTCGAAAGATTTTTAGCATGTTCTTCCGCGTATATTTTCTGACTTAACACAAAAGCATATGGCAATTTTAGATAGGATGGTGTTATTCGAATTTTTTTTTCAATTTCAGTGTCGTTAATACCGGAGTATCATTTGAAAGAAATGTTATAAGGGTTTCAAAATTAACTTTAAGGAAATTTTCTGTAAAATGGTTTAGGAGATGCATATAGCTGTAAATGTCCACAAAATATATCTCCTCCATCTTTCAAACTTATTAAGTCAATATTGCAAAAAAAAACTTTACTAAAAATTTACCAAAAAACTATATTAATATGACTTTAAATCTAATTTTTTGAAAGAATCTACTAGGCAATATATTTGTAACATAATGTTAATATTTTTAACCAGCCTAATAGATATATTATATACCTTTAAATGTTTATACAAGATGTAACCAAGAACATATATACTTCTCATATAGGTGATTCTGTGCTTCAAACTAAGTAGAAAACGTTAAAATTATAAAAAAAAAAATTTAAATTATACCAAAATTCTGAACCGTTTCGGAAAATATCATTGTTAAAGTTGCGATTCCAACGAAGAAAAAATACATTTTTTACAGAAATATAGTACAACCATATCCCGTTTGATTCACATAACCACTTATATGAATAATAGCCACATTATTTAATACATCTTACTGCCAATTCTACCCGCATTTATTCTTAAGAGCTGTTTGTAAAGTATAATGCTGCCAATAATTTCCAATTTATATTTTCATTATAATATTTCAACCTTATATATGATAATCCTTGTATATATATATATATATATATATATATATATATATATATATATATATATATATATGTTTCAACCTTGTATATATTTCCATTCTAATATTTCAACCTTGTATATGTAAAAATTTTAAAACAACTCTAGGTATTCGCGTTTAATTTCAACTTTCAATTAAAATTATTCCGGTTAACCTGCATCAAACATTTCATTAAATCTTGACAACCACGTAATCCTATTTAACACTTTAATACATGTACGTAATTAATATATTTATGTCATCTGAAAGTGAATTTATTTCATCATTACACCTCTCCTTATTTATACAGACAGACACTATCTATATATTCATGTCAGTTAAATATACACATTTAAAATGTGTCTAATATAATTTATCTTATCGTCTATACCATCTTACGACAATTCTATTCGTGATTTAATTTGATCGATACTTCTATCGAAAGTCAAAGCAAATCAATTACAAATTAATAACTATATAAATCAACTTTAATTGAGGTCGCTTCGTGTGCATATTTACTACTGCTGACAGCGTATACGAAACACGTCATCGAAGAAAAAAAAAACGATTTGCGTTCTGGTACCGTGTCTGTCCTACAAACAAACAAACACAATATGAAACGTCTACGTCACAAAAAGCGAGGCGCTCGAGTCAGATAGCGGCGGGCGGTGTAACGTGACGCTACGTCATCGACGATAAGAACTCACTAAATAATAAATTAATCGACCAGCACCTGATCGGCAAAAAAACTGGACCGTCGCGGTTCGAAACCTGTTTCGACAAATCGTTCGGTTTCATTACTTACTGTATGCATGCTGGGCGAGTTGTAAATCGCGGCGTCTGAGTGCGACGAAGTGTCGGGCGATGTTAGAAGCAGGTCGTTTGATGTGGCGATGACGCTGCGGAAACTCGCATCGGGTCTTCTGTTTTTTAGGCAAACTCTGTATTGTGTTCTCTAACCGTGATCTCAACAAAACTAAACCTACGCAATTTGTTTAGGTCATAGACGCGCTTTTATTCTATTAATGATACTAATTACATCATACTACCATATTCCTCAATTCAGAGTGTATTTACCAGGGGAGGTCCAAAAGTCCGCGGAATGAAGTGGAAAAGAGGGGGGTACTTTATTTCTTAGTACCCCGCTAATTACGAACTCATTATAGGTATACGAGTCAAATATCCAGTTCGTAACGTCATTTATTAATGAATATCCGTCAAATTTGGAAGTGAACTGTGAATATGGAGGAAATCAAACTACGCGCTGTGATTAAATTCCGCACCAAGTAAGGAAAACGTCCTCAAACCATCTTGAATGGGATGGAAGTTGTTTACGAGATCGTTGCCCCGGTAAAACCGTGGTTTACAAGTGGCATAGTCTATTTAAATAAGGTTGAGAGACTCGATTGAGAACGCCCCCCGCCCAGGACGATTGAGGCCACCACGTCGGATATTGTCGGGAAAGTCGAAAAACTTGTATCAGAAGATGTTCGCCTGAAGAAGCAACAACTTTCTGCATTAGTTGGTGTATCAGATAAAATTTTGAGAATTCTACACGACCATCATGGCATAACTGAAGTCAGTGCAAGATGGTTCTCGAGAATGTTTACGTCGCAGCAAAAGCAACAACCATTTTGTTTGCTGTTTTTTGAAGCTGTTCTGACGAACTTACGTTGGATTTTGAGGAAAATTGTGACTGAAGATGAAACTTGGTTTCACCACTTTGGGCCTGAGTCCAAGCAAGAGTCGATGCAATGGCACAAAACGGGCACTCCACCCCCTAAGAAGTTTAAGTCCTCGGAATCGGCTGGAACCGTTTTTTGTTGGGATTGTGTAGGGATTTTATTGACCGACTGTAAAGAAAAAGGTACCACTATCACTGGAGAGTACCACTCTACTATATCGGATAAGTTGAAGGAAGCTATCAAGGAAAAGAAAGGCGGAAAACTGGCTAGGGTTGTGTTAAATGAACGAAAGTCAGTGATCAATGCCATCTATATATACTTATATATTTCTTTACAATACTTTAAATAATCCAAATTGTTAAATCTATGTTAGATGCAGCTTCTATTACTTGTCAGCTCATGATTTAGAGCTACACTTGCAAAGAAAACTGTTTCAAGTCTCTTTTTCCAAACTTACAACCACTTTCAATGAAACGTTTTTCTCCGTCCGAGCTGCAAAATTTTGGAATCAAGTTAATCTTGACACCAGATACTCACTCTATAAAAAATTTCCGAGGTCCTCTGAAAGAGTCGCAACTTCTTGTAAGGAAGGAGTTTTTTTAAGACGAATTTCTTTCTCTTGCTTCTTTTGCTTAATCGTACATAGATGAAAGAGTCAATATTTGTGATTTTTAGGATTCCATCAAAGATTCCTCAAAAGGAAAAAAGGAACCTTTATAGGATCATTTCGTTGTCCGTCTGTCGGTCTGTCAAGACCCTTTTTCTCAGGAACGCGCTGAGGAATCAAGTCTGTCAAAAAATCAATCTTTTGAGTCAACGCAATCAAGAAGATGAGGTAAAATATTGAGGTAAAATATGGCCACAGAATAGTATGTTTGGTATAACGTCATCATGTAATTAAACTGACTATCGATAAAATACAGGCCTGCAACTAATCGCATGTTTTTAGTCTAAAACGTTTATTAGTTAATTTTATCCATACTAATTCACGAATTCACATATAATCGCGACATAATACTGCAAATTTATGTTTACAATTATATTCTACGTTAATGTTTTGCCTGGCGGCAAAATGGTTACTAGTCGAAATAGACGCAATTTATCCGTCCAGCATACCAGCGGAAGTTTCAATTGTGGAATAATTAATATTCATCTCTGGATAGCGATTACTGCATAAATAATAATGTATGCAACGGACGTTGCTTTGCTCGGCGCCTGGGGCGATACAAATGAATAATGCCGCGTCCATAATATAAACGTGTCGTTTGCGTGATGGCGTGTCGGCTCGAACTATTCATCAGAAGGCTCTGTTGCAGCTGGGCAACGTAGCACCTACATTGAGTTTTTTTGTACTTTTTTATGTTAATCGAGCGATCTCAATTTATTTGGTGTAGCATGTTTGATACAGCGTATAGTAAATATTTGGAACCAAATTAAGTACAATCAATAAAAAAGCTTGATGTAAAGAATGGTTTAACCTTCTACTACTAAGATTATTCACAATTTTAAAATATAGTTTTGTATGGAGCCGGCAGGCTCGAGACTCCATAAATGAATGGCTCAACCGATGAATCTAGCAGTAATGCGGTGCCCGACCCGATAAACATAATTTTTTAATTTTCAAGTTCTAATCGTTCTAGTGGTCTCGTTAGAATGTTTTGTTAATAACTATTTATATTAGAATGTTATTGGTATGGAGCAAATCAAAAAGGTTTCCAAACTTTTTAGTGTATCAAAAATGTGGAACTCGGTTTCTGTCTGTTCGTTTTGAAAAGCTGGTTTTTGTTAAAGTTATACTCAGTAATTAGTTAAACATACACGTAAAGTATGTAAATCTTAATCGACAATTTTAGGACTAACTTATGAGAATCAATTGTTCACTTTTTTCGATACGATGGGGGTATGAATTGAAAGCTGGTGAAATGAAAACTAAAAATATAACTTTCATTGATTCATGAAAGACTTTCTTAAACGAAATTTTAAAAAAAGGAAATCGCTGTCCCTCCTCTTTGTTTCTTAAAGTAATGACAAGAAAAAGAAAACAGAAAATTCACAGAATGTACATTAAAATATACTCAGCAATTTTCGGTTAAAAATGTGTTTTCATCCGTCCTATTGTATCGCACTTACTAACCGATAGTTAACTCTATTCTTAAATAATAATAACAAACTATAATTTTAACTCTGTGACGTCAGGGCAATAAGGAATATGTGGGCTAGAATTTTTTAAGATATATATGTATTATATATATATATATATATATATAATTTTTTTTTCAGAAAATTGGAAACAATATTCATAATTATTTGTCATCTTTTTCGTACACACGATACTTGCGCACATTATTTAGCGCCGCTCAGGGGAATAACCCGCGAACAGCTACGAAAACCTATAAGAAAACTTGTAAGCACCTCGATCCAGGCAAGTATTGGGTGTTAATACACCCAATACTTGCCTGAATACAAGTATTTAGTGTTAATACACCCAATATTTGCCCAATACTTGCCTCTTAAAAGAGTTACGTGTAATATTTTTTTGCACTCAATTACAAAAAGGGCGTTTTACGTTTTATTTAAATGACGATTTATTGCTTTATAGCCAACGAATAGAGCCTTTCTTTGACCGACAATTTATCCCGGATACCGAGTGTGTGTATATTTTGCACTAACTTTTTTAAAATACTTTTTTGTGAGTAATATTTTTTTAAAAACCAACGAGTCTTTGTAAATATTGTCTATGTTTCCGGTCCATGACATTTACGTAGTCTGCTAAAAACATTGACAGGTTCGGCGTCAAAGGATTTATAAACCAAACGCAGGTAGTTGTTCAGCTGTTGCTAATTGACAGTTGCGAGATTGGATTCTCGTATAATTATTGATTGAGCGATTACTGAACTAAAATAATTTGTCCGTATTCCGTTATTGATATCGGATTAGTTACTTAATAAATTAATTTAAAAAAAACCAGTGCAGTGAAAAATTCGTAACAACACATTTGACATTTCACTACGGCCAAGATTGAAATAAGTAATTGTATCTTTTTTTGCATAATGTTATCCACTCTGATCCTTTTACCACGTTCTCTTTCTGCTGAAGGTCGTCTCGTTAGCCAGCTGTTTTCTTTCTGTTCTTGATACTTAGGCGGATAAATAAACATGTTAATTAAAAACCTGTCGGTCACGTGCAGGTGTACGCTGAAGGAGTTACGTAACACCGCTTATTGTGAGAGAACTGTTTCTTCGGTTGTTTGGTAGTTGGATGAGAAAGAACACGCATATTCTAGATCAAAGTCTGTTTCGTATTGATCAATATAAAATGTTACCATGTTTTTATTACTTAAATGAATGCCAATTTTAGTCAAAACTGTCTAGTATGCAAGATTGTGTGATTAAATAAAAAACTTTTAATTTACTTTATTAAAAAAAAACAACCCGAATTTGATAACTCTTGATTTTTACTAGGGAAGCATTTTATATATTATTTAGGTTTATAATTATTTTTAATTTATTATCTTTGAGTTAAAAGTGGAGTAGAATTAAAAGTTACCGACTTGATGAGAATGTAAATTGAATTACAAAATTAAGAACTAAAGTCATTTCAAGATAAGTTATCGCTATGTACTGGATTTCACAGGAAATAACGAAAAAATATTGTTTGTGAACAATTTACATAACGTGTAATATGAAAGTATTTTTAGTGTATTTTTTTATAATAAAAATCTTCCCTAATTTTTATATTTCAATCGTGACATAAGTGTGTGCTTAAAGGAAACTTATGGAAAAGGAAAAGACTGTTATATTTTTGGAAAAAACTGTTATATTTTAGAACATATTTTTTTAAGAACAATGAAATATTTCACCTATGAATAGGCAGAGAACAGACAATAAAAAATAAAATACAAAACATCATAAATGCAAATATATTATATTTTAAATATATCAACAATCATTAATAACAAATAAAAATAACAGTGAAGATATAACAAAGTACATAATAACTTTTTGGAAACGATTACCAAAAATAATTAATATCGATTGATGTCTTAATGTGTAGCCATTACCTATATTAATTAAAAATAAACTGTCAATTGCCTATGACAATTCTGTTGTTGTCAAACTGAATGTCTGTTTCGCGTTTTTCGAGTTTTACTTTGTTTTTTTTCGACTCTTATGTCTGACCTGCCAGTTTCATGGATTAGATTATTACATATATGCACAGAGGAAATAACGGGTACCTACACTTATAGTTGTTTCGGAATTAACAAAAACATTTTTGGTACGCGGATATAATGTACATGCAAATTACTGAACTACTGAGTTTGTTATGGTACTTAAAATAAATTATTTTGAATTATTAAATTACGTTTCGTAATATGTAATGTAAAAAAAATATCTGTAGCAGATCCAATTAACTGGGTATCAGAATGTTTATTCAGCTATCGTAGACCTATATGAGCACGTATGAACAGCATGTAAGTATTTATAAAAAATATATATAACAGAAGTTTGATATTTTGTGAAATGACTACGGAACCATAGTGATCCGAAACGTGCTTGACAGATTTTTGAAAGTTTGTTTTTTTGCCATTTTCATGAATATTTAATACATATTTTATTTATTGTGTGGGTAGATAGAGAGTTACAATTCGATATCATGATCCAGATTGACATTTTAACTGGGAGTATTTTGATGTTTTTTTAGTAATTTCTGATACCTGCCGCAGGATTGTTTCGGAATCAGAGCTGCCCTAAAACAAGTAGGCCATTTACTGAATAAGCCTTTCAGTGGGATATTAACTCTAATAACGTTAATTGTAATAAAACAATCATCCGCCGTAAACGTACTAATCTAACGAACAAGGGAGCATCTATCGGGTTGCGCTGTCGTACAAAGATCGCGCAAATAGGTGCGATAGTATAAATGTGTTGCAAATCACGCTAAACATAAATAAAAAATGTTTCGTGATTATTTATTTATTGACTGTAATGGATAAATATATAAGGCGAAATTACTGATACAGTAGCAATATGTTCCCCTTAGATTTGCTACACATACTCTTTTCCCCGTAATCTATTCTGTTTCTAAAACAGTCTTGGACTGTCCGGAAAGGATTTTTAAAATATGTCCGGGGTTTTGAAGAAAATTATTTTCTATTATCAAGTTATCAATTCAATCCACGACTAATTAATGAAACAAACATATAATATATTTTAAATTGTTAACACAAAATATAAGTTTATAAATCACTTAAATCACAAAACTCGTAGGAGATTTAAAACCATTAATTTTAAAATCTTATCTGATATGTGCTTAATTAATATTCATTTTTGCTGTTAATTTTATTTTTAAAGTTGTTACTATTAAGATTCAGAGTTTAAATTAGAGATGTAGATTGGAATCGATTTTTTATTGCCTATGCAATAGATGAAGCTTTATAATTATTTTATATACAATCGTATTTTCCTTGTTTTACTGATAACAGTAAGGTTAATAAGAATTGATTAAGACAATAATTTTTATTAGTTTTATGTGAATAATTTAAATTAACCTGTACAGTTTCACTTTAATCTAATAGGGGCTTTTACTTTAATCATTTGAGTATTCAGGGTTAACGATCGAAATGTCCGGAGTTTTTAGTTTATCTCTTCTAGTTTTCTAAAAGCTAGTATGGTAACTAAATGGTATTCAACCAAAAGTATGGTAACCAAATGGTATTCAACCAAAAGTATGGTAACCAAATGGCATTCAACCAAAGCATCAAGCAATAAAAAATATGTTATCTTGACTGCAACAGATTGTGAATATAATAAAAAAAAACATTAACACATTAACAAACATACAGACAGCTAAAGACAAAAAAATAACGGGTAACAATTAATTAAAAATAATTATAAAAAAGAAAAAATAATGTTCGTGTTAACATGTAGGAATAACATAGGGAGAAAAAGCAGGGAGGGGTCGAGGGGGGTTTCCGAAAGAATTTTTTTTAGGCAATCATTGAATGCGTGAATCGACAGTGCATTCCGGATATCAGGATCCAACTTATTCCACAGTTTGGCAGCGTGAACTATGAAATTAATGTTAGCGGAAGAAGATATATTGCTGGGAGATAATTAAAATATTGAATATATTTTTCGTTAATTTTGTAGAAATTCATTATTCACAATTAAATGGGACTACGTGGTGTAGTATTATTATAGTATATTTCTATTTTATTTAAATTATTTGCTACAACATAGGTTTCGTTGTATCACAACGTCTTCAGGCGGGCAATTAGCAAAGATCTGTGCTTTAGTAAAGAATTTAAATAAAGTAGAAATAATACTACATCACGTAGTTTCATTTAATTGTGGATAATTAAACTAATATAAGTATCAAAAACTTTACATTTTTTTATCTAATTTTAACGTAGACTTAATACAACAGGGTAAGAGCAAGTGTTTTATTCGAATTTAACTATCAATCGACCCGTTTTGCGATTTTAATCATTAATTACTTGCCTCCACTTTCATCAGCAAATTACAGTGACCGTTTAAAGGCCACACATCGTGTTACTGCTACTTGGCTTATCGTCGAGCTGACTGAAAATGCCAAGTAGCCAGACTCGGAGCATTCGCGTCATCGGACTGATAAAGCGCCTCAAAATACATAAATATGTGCTTTGAAGCAGCAGACACTTGTTCAATTGAAACGCTCGACGAACGTTCGAGCGTCAGAACTGATACGGTCTTATCGGATACCTGGAAGGCTTAGACATACAAGATACGCAATACGAATACACATAGATATGTAGATATAAGGCTTACAGTTATTCAGTGAATTTCAGAATAGACTTCAGTGGCTGGAAAGCAAATGAAAAAACTTCTCAAATACACATTTTTTTCACGCGTCGAGATTGTCAAATATATTTACGTACATAAACATAAAAGTTAAATGTTTCACAGTACATGGTTCTAGTAATGAAAATTTTGGTGAACTTGATATAATTATAGCTAAAACTCAAAGTACGGTTAGAGTAGACGGAAGCGCTGACCCGTAGTTATACATAGACGTAACCTACAACATCTTTGCACATTTCTGACGACATGGATTTGAAAACAATATTGCACGAATCAGAAACCTTTGTTCTGTTTTCGTCAGCCCAATTCCCTCAAGAAAAAATAACTTTTTTTGAAGTAAAACTTCTTTACGCACGCTTAACTTGGGGAGTAAAAGGACGCTTAACTTGGTGAAGACAGAGAGAGAGTTACGTTTCGTATATTACTGCAGGGACAAGAGAGAGAGGTGCGAGCACACATTTTCTTTCTCTCATAGCCAGTTATGTTTCGTATATCTAAGACACAGTGCAAGTCTGTTGTCTATATCACACTGTAGGAGCAAGAGAGAGCAGTGGGCGCACATTTTCTTTCTCTCTTCCTCTCATAGTCAGTGCATGAAATATATATATGCGAGTATGCTGGCGTTACGCGAACGGTGATTTTTTGATTATTTTGTAATTTCATTTCGTTCTTGAACAATTTTATAAATTATTATTTTGTTCAATACATTAAATATTCTACGTTTAAAGTGAATAAAAGTGTAAATTCATTTTAAAGTTCATATTTTGTGAATTTGAAGTTTTACTTCAGTCGTGTGGTCTAAAGCACACTCGTTTTTTTTTACTTTATATCAACAAATTTTAAAAATTTTACCGAAATAAAAAAAATTTAAAAAATATATTACATTGGTAACAACTTAAGCACCTTAAATTTCGGTTTTTGCTGTGTACTATATACTCACCAGCTCGCTGCTAGTTGAACTTTTTACTAAAAAAAAGTAAACATATCTAATTAATGAACATGCAATATTTTATTTTTATCCTAATATTCTATGTATATTATTATTTAATTTCATCAATATATATTATAAAATAAAGTCCTCAACCGCGTCTGTATGTACAAGATTTTCTAAATAATTACTGAACAGCTTTTGATATGATTTTCGTTAATATATTAATCCACGAAGAAGATTTAAACGTATAACATTTATTACGAATATAAACGTTTTACTGATTAAAAAACGATAAATCAACTAAAAATTCTAGAGCTTATTGTGCAAAATGTCTTAATCCTTATTAAATAAAATTTTGCAATGATCTTTCTTAATTTACATATATAGATTTCCCCTTTTACACCGTAGTTTTCTAACGAGTACTTTAAAAGTTATGTTGTTATATTTAAGTAAGCAAAATTATACGCGCCGGCTTTCACCCCTCGACACGGGGTGTTTTAGGTTTCTTCCGGATCCTTGGCTGAAGGAAAAAATGTTTTTTTCTCTTTTGACGCTTTTTTTCACTTTATCACTGTCATGCGTCGAAACCTGCATGTCAAAAAGTGATCAGGAAAGTACCAAGTGTAGCTTAGAATAAAGCGACATTTAATAAGTTTCTTTATTATTACTGTAAGTTTCGTCTTAATAAGTATCTTCTAATTACTGTAAGTTTCGTCTTAATAAATATCTTCTAATTACTGTAAGTTTCGACTTAATAAGTATCTTCTCTACTACTTAATAAGTCTTAATAAATATCTTCTAATTGCTGTAAGTTTCGTCTTAATAAATATCTTCTAATTACTGTAAGTTTAGTTTTAATAAATATCTTCTAATTACTGTAAGTCTTGACTTAATAAGTATCTTCTCTACTACTTAATAAGTCTTAATAAGTATCTTCTCTACTACTTAATAAGTCTTAATAAATATCTTCTAATTACTGTAATAAGTATCTTCTCTACTACTTAATAAGTCTTAATAAGTATCTTCTCTACTACTTAATAAGTCTTAACAAATATCTTCTAATTACTGTAATAAGTATCTTCTCTACTACTTAATAAGTCTTAATAAGTATCTTCTCTACTACTTAATAAGTCTTAATAAATATCTTCTAATTACTGTAATAAGTATCTTCTCTACTACTTAATAAGTCTTAATAAGTATCTTCTCTACTACTTAATAAGTCTTAATAAATATCTTCTAATTACTGTAATAAGTATCTTCTCTACTACTTAATAAGTCTTAATAAGTATCTTCTCTACTACTTAATAAGTCTTAATAAATATCTTCTAATTACTGTAATAAGTATCTTCTCTACTACTTAATAAGTCTTAATAAGTATCTTCTCTACTACTTAATAAGTCTTAACAAATATCTTCTAATTACTGTAATAAGTATCTTCTCTACTACTTAATAAGTCTTAATAAGTATCTTCTCTACTACTTAATATGTCTTAATAAATATCTTCTAATTACTGTAATAAGTATCTTCTCTACTACTTAATAAGTTTAAATAAGTATCTTCTAATTACTGTAAGTTTCTTCTTAATAAGTATCTTTTAATTCCTGCAAGTTTCTTCTTAATAAGTATCTTCTAATTACTGTATGTTTCTTCTTAATAAGTATTTTCTAATTACTGTAGGTTTCTTCTTAATAAGTATCTTCTAATTACTATAAATTTCTTTTTAGTAAATATCTTCTAATTACTGTAGATTTCGTCTTAATAAGTATCTTCAAATTCCTGCAAGTTTCTTCTTAATAAGTATCTTCTAATTATTGTAGGTTCCTTCTTAATAAGTATCTTCTACTTACTATAAATTTCTTTTTAGTAAATATCTTCTAATTACTGTAGATTTCGTCTTAATAAGTATCTTCAAATTCCTGCAAGTTTCTTCTTAATAAGTATCTTCTAATTATTGTAGGTTTCTTCTTAATAAGTATCTTCTAATTCCTGCAAGTTTCTTCTTAATAAGTATCTTCTAATTATTGTAGGTTTCTTCTTAATAAGTATCTTCTAATTCCTGCAAGTTTCTTCTTAATAAGTATATTCTCATTACTGTAAATTTCTTCTTAATAAGTAACTTCTAATTACTGTATGTTTCTTCTGAATAAGTATCTTCTAATTACTGTAAGTTTCTTCTTAATAAGTATCTTCTAATTACTGTAAGTTTCTTCTTAATAAGTATATTCTCATTACTGTAAATTTCTTCTTAATAAGTAACTTCTAATTACTGTATGTTTCTTCTGAATAAGTATCTTCTAATTACTGTAAGTTTCTTCTTAATAAGTATATTCTCATTACTGTAAATTTCTTCTTAATAAGTAACTTCTAATTACTGTATGTTTCTTCTGAATAAGTAAGTTCTAATGTCTGTAGGTTTCTTTTGAATAAGTATCTTCTAAGTACTGTAAGTTTCTTCTGAATAAGTATTTTCTAATGACTGTAGGTTTCATCTGAATAAGTATCTTCTAATTACCGTATGTTCCTAATTACTGTGAATTCGAATAAGTTTGTAACATTTGTTATTCAGTAGTTAACATTTATGTATATTTATTTAAAGATTAACGTGGATGTCCAATGTAAAAGATCTTCGTTAAACTTATTACAAAATACGGCTGGTAAACAAGCTATAAGTGAAAGGTATCTAAAATAATGACAAAACGCTATTTCTAATCTTGCAAAAGTCGTATTTGGTAGCCAGATACGAAACACAGAACCCTTGCAATTTCGTCCTTATGTCACAGCTTTTTTATTCGCTGATTATTGGCAATAGATGAAATTTGGAGGGTAGGAATTTTATTATGAAAAAATAATATATATGGGGTGGTACTGCATCAATGTAATTGAGGGATGAAACAAAAATCTAGTGCACGTAGGCGTGTGGGGTATCGTTAGGTACGTCTTAAAATAATAAAGAGGTCCCAAAATAATTTTTTTACTTAAGTGGTGAGATATGCGCTTCTAAAGTCTTAAATGTGCCGCCCCCCTCCTAACCTTTCAACTGACGTCTGTAAAATTCTAAAACAAATTTAAGGTCGTAGAACTTAAAATAAACTTTCAACGAAAATTGATTTGAATAAGATATGTTGTATAGTTTTTGAGATATGGGATATTTTCAGCACCGACCGCAGCAATAAATTTATTTTTCAGTGTCTTTAGAAAATACAAATGTTTAAGTTTAATATTGTTCGGTGCTACGGAACTCTTCGTGCGCAAGTCCGACTCGCACTTGGCTGATTTATTGTTATTACTTAGGTCAAGCAAAACGACGACAAATTCAAATTAATTTACAGACATGCGCACCATTTTTATTAAACAAGTATAAGTAGTGTCGTAGCTGACCGAGTAATCGATGAGGTCTGCTACCTTACCGGTATCGATTGTTTAATGATCAAGATTAGTTGGTTAAGCTTGCGTTGCTAATTAACAACACTACCTAATTGGCGGGCGGTTGTCTCTTTTGTGTGTCACTAATTTGACACGATCTTTTGTATAGTGACATTTGGCGACGTGCGTTCGGAATCAAAGAAGGCCAATTAGCGTTTGGCAGGTTTACATTGATTCTTTGTATCAAATGTATATTTTATTGATTTTTTATGTATAGATAAAGTTGGTGTAAGAAGTTTATATTAATTTATAGTCACGATTATGACTGTACGGTTGGGCTTAGTTTAATAGGGTTAAATTTCTTTGGGAAGATCACTTTAAATTGATGATGGTCTGGCTATTCTGTGTCGGTTTGAACAACAGATTTTAGCGTATCAGTAATTTGACTATCCTATGTTACTGTGAATGATTTTAACTGTGAATATTATTTTTTAAACTATATTACTTTAAAAAATTTTACAGTGAATATTACTTTTTAAGTTAGACACTTTGCAAGTTTTTTTCGATTTTTATAAAAGCGTTAAAAAAACTGTCAAGTACGACTGGCCCTCGCACTACGAATGTTCCGTACACATTTATTTGCATTGGTTTTCGTAAAGCATTCCACAAAACATTCGTTGCTAAAACTGATACCGATAAAACCACATGTAACCATATTCGCATTGGTTTTCGTGAATTGTACACATCGATATTTGTTGCATCAGTACATCATTTTTATCGATGAAACTACATTAAAATTTATATTGATAAAAGCGCATGTAACCATATTCCAATTGGCTCTGTAAATTGTGTAAAAATCTACATTTGTTCATCACTGTATAATTTATATCAATAAAACCACGTGTAACTATATTCAAATTGCCTTTTCGTAAATTGTAAGAATGGATATTGGTACATCAGTAAAACTTCATGTTATCATATTTCCATTGGCTTTTGTAAATTGTAACAATCGATATTTGCGACATCTCTACACAATTTTTATCAATGAAAACATGTTAAAATTTATATCGATCAAACTACATGAACCGACATTCGTATTAGCTTTTACAAATTGTAAAAATCGATATTTGTACATCACTAAGCGTGTATCGCGTGCAGTTGTATGATAATTCATCTCCCGTAACTCACGAATATACCACTCCAACAGTTGAGCTAATTGGGCGGTTGCCTCGAGCGATAGCTATAAGTGCGAGCGTGCAACGCGGCAAACAAACGAGGCACGCCGACCATCTGGCGCTGTGGCCAATTACATACGCGAACCGTCGTGTAGCTCCGAATCGGAAGTCATGGGTTCGATTACAGTTTCGGTCTTGATACGAAGCCTTAAAAAATCATTTTGTAGTCTGCACATCCTTTTGTAGTGTACATCTTTCCTTACACATAATAATTATATGGATTAATTGTAGGAATTTATGTTTTGGAAAGCACCTAAGTATTTGTATTTTCTCTCAAATTTACTTTAAAATTCTGCAACATACTTAATCTTCAGGTGACCACTTTAAAATCCTCCCGATCGAGAAGCACACGGGTTTATGGTACCATATACTACTTATTGCGTATATCTCTGTATGTAATTAATTAAATTATAATAATTGTTTTTTCGTCAATACGTCTTAAATCTAGAAATTAGATCTAGTGATATAATAACAGAAGATTTGTAGATATTCCAAATGTTGCAAGAAATATTCTTAAATTTTTTTTTGAACTATGGAAAAAATCCTATTGTTTTCATTTTAATATCAATTATTCAAATTTAAGTATACGTTTAATAATTATTTATAATATCGTTTTTCTCTACTAATTTGATAATAACAAATAATATTTGCATAAAAAAAATAAAAATTTGAAACACGCTTGAAAAATTTACAATTATTTATATAAAACTCGGAGTTCTCAAAACCAATTTTCGAAGCCTGGACGAAAATAATTATGACCGAGAAATTTTTGGTGCGGCAAATCCTCATAGACGACTAAAGCAGATTACCCCATTTAAAATGAATCGACCAGACTACTCTGGAGGTTTTCTGGTTTGGTTCTTCGGTTTGAGGATGTAACATTTTTTCGCTTTCGTTCAACACTCTAGTATTTATAGTTCACTTGTATACGGCAATAGAAGTTAGGCACTGGTTGTCATTAACCCAGAACTCATCCTAAGGGTTGCTTATTACACAAATTAGTTGTTTGACAATGATAAAAGTAGTATTCAATAATATTTCTTTGGAAAAATTTCAAAATATTTCTTTGGATTTAGAAAAATGGTTAAAAATTACCGAAAATGAACAGCCAATTTATATTTTTTACCGTTCCATATTTTAAAATGAAAACAGAACTCCTATAGGATCTTCGTCAGCGCCCATTGGAACACCTGTGACAGCTATTTTTTTCTTCATAAACTGTTTAATATAAAGAGTTAGAATTTGTCATAATATCACATTCTTGAGAAATTCATAATACTTTTTTAATCCTTGGAAAAATGTGCAAAGTAATAAATTTACATGATGAAAAATAAATGAAGTACCTATATGCCCTGAAATCTCGTAACCTTTTATAAGTACCTGACCGTGGACGTAACCCCTTGTGGCGCAAATTCTATTTAGAGGTGGGAGCATATATACTCTAATCCGTGCGAGTACGAAATATTTGCATGGAACGGACATGTAACTGGATGACATGCCACAGATACCTGTTACAAAATACGCAGCTTTCTGTCTCTCTTTATAATGCCAAACGACTATAAGAGTAAAAGAAATAAAACAGTTACGAACGTACACAGGCTATCTCGTTCATCGTTTAAAATCCCTTCTTAGAAAAGAATAAAACAAAAAACGTTCCATATAATAATAGGCTTTTATTCGTGACATGTCATAATTGTATGACTAGTGTTTACGTTGTGTGTTTCCAAAAGAAAACCTGACAAGCAAGTATGCGAGGCGCGTACGATCTAGTATTTTGTAATAGATATACGTGCCTATTATTTTTACATACTTGTAACTAGTACCTAGTACGAAAAAATACTTGTACCTAAACATACTTGTACCTAGTATGAAAAAATACTGATATCGCACACCTTTAAATTCTATCCATATTTTACACATTTTAAAAAAAAAAACGTTTAATTCGGCATATTGGTATTTAACTACTTTTAAAAAGCCTCGCAAACGAGTAAAAAAGTAAGCAAATTATAAAAAGGTACCCTAAATTACTAGAGTAAAAATTTAGTTATTTTTAATTTCTCGTTTTTGTTAATGCTCCCTTGTTGTTTCCATTGGAAAAACCTAGGGAAAAATGTTTGTATTAATTATGTAATATATAATGTATTTTATGTCGATTAAGCCGGTAATCTATATACTATTATTAAAATTGTAACATAGTTCTGTAAATGGAAAATATTTTTAAAAGAGTGATTAATTTAGGATAAAGAATGATAACAGAAGTCAGAAAAACTGTTTTTAGAATTGTTTTTGTCTGTACGTTAATTTGTTTGTGAACCATGCGAAATCATTTAGACAGATTTTGATAAAATTTGGTATGACAATAGATTATATCCAAGAGCAACATATGCGAGAAAAAGTTTTTAATAACTTCTTAATGCGAATTTCACGCGAGTGAAACCGTGGGGTACAGCTTGTATTTTATAAAAACCTGTCAATTAATAATAGAACTCGCACTAAGAGTGTTCTGTACACGTTTAGGCTCTTATAAACATTAAAGATACATATATTTTCCATTAAATAATTTATAAATATAAATTTTTCACAACTTAAATATATTGCTTACTATATTTTTCACAGGCGTAAAAACGTAGTGTATATTTGAAAAATTAATTTGTGTGTGTGGAGTAGTTTTCCAATAACCTTTGCGTAAATTTCTAAAAACCATATTTTTTTATAATTTTAATTTAAAAAGTTTCGGAAATAAAGGGAGAAGGTACATATCTGTTTTTTTTTTGCATTTTTTTCCAATAAATAAAAAAAAATAAAAAAACCTATACTACTTAAAATTGCGAAAAAATATTTTTGAGGCTCTTATTATTACGATAATAATACCCCGTATTATATATGGAATTATAATAAATTTGACCATAACCCCCCCCCCCTTTCCAATTTCCATATGAATTTTTTTGATTGTTAGCTTGGTGTACTGAGATATGCGCAGGTTAATATGTTTTATTATTATTCCAAATTTCTACGTCAAACGGTTTCTGAAAAAAACGACTGTGACAGATAGAACGACACTTGGGTGATCTTGTAAGAGTTCTGTTTTTCCATGTGAGGTACGGAACTCTAAAAAAAAATAATAAGTTGCCCATGGAATTGAAACCAAAAAATACTGTAAATAATGCGACAAAATACTCAATATTCGGGAAACTAAACAAGGTAAACATGCGACAAAATACTCAATATTCGTGATTATGTTACAAGTTGCCCAAGGAATTGAAACCAGAAAATACTGTAAATAATGCGACAAAATACTCAATATTCGTGAAACTAAACAAGGTAAACATGCGACAAAATACTCAATATTCGTGAAACTATACAAGGTAAACATGCGACAATATACTCAATATTCGTGAAACTATACAAGGTAAACATGCGACAAAATACTCAATATTCGTGATAACTATACAAGGCGACTACATAATATGACTCTGAGCAGTCCAGGTTAATTTTGCCTCGTCGACAACCGTTTTCACCAAGTACTTACCTTTCACATTGCCAACACGGAAGCCGACTTCGGTGAACGTGGAAGTCTGTCATTTCAAATATTCGACGCAGTTTCCGGACACGAACGCGGGTTGCGCTAACGTGGAAAAATTCCCGCGACAAATGTCATTAACGAACAATATATTACATAATTGCCTTCGATGCTATTTATAGCAATTACGCTTGGGCAAAGTTAGTTCCTGGCGAAGCGTTCGAGGGAAACGTTAACTGATTCAAGCTATTAACGGTAAATTCTAGTTACGAAAGGTACCTTTGCTTGACCCCTCGATGTTTGCTCGTAATCCCGTACTGTCACATGATGCGAGTAACATACTCATTATTTATCAGCACCGCACTTGTGTACCTCCGAGCAGATTCATGTATGCTGTCACAAAAATGTAGAGAAAGGTTTTCCGCCCGTAAGTCACCTGATCTATAGAGACATTGGGGTATTTTGTCACTGAAAAGAAATGTAGACACATTTCTCGAAAATGTAAGACAGGATATTTGTCGCTAGAATTTTCTCGATGGATACTCTTTACTTACATCACCTAGTTTCACAACATGTTGCATATTTTAGGATAAACATAACTATTATTTGTAGAAACAACTAGGCTAGTGAAAAAAGGATTGAACCTTGGAATGAAAGGAGGAAAGCTGAAAAAATAATAATAATATTTTCTTATATAATTAACTTTGTAAAGTTTGTTATGCATCTCACTCCGCAGTGTACGTAGTGTTACCC
Source organism: Druceiella hillmani (assembly GCA_039881145.1). Classification (NCBI taxonomy): domain Eukaryota; kingdom Metazoa; phylum Arthropoda; class Insecta; order Lepidoptera; family Hepialidae; genus Druceiella; species Druceiella hillmani. The sequence goes on along the minus strand of JAYKKI010000039.1, from coordinate 14,583,609 downwards.
TATAAGCTGATTCACGCTTCCACTCTTCTCTGTGAAAAGATCAGTCAGACAAAAAATTGCGTGTAACTAAATTTATAGAGAATTTTATACTCTGCAATTTTTGTAATAATTTGTAACGATATGCGAGTTATAGGAAACGAGATATATGCAAAATAAAAAGTTTTTCGGGACTTTTGACGTTAGATATCTTGACTATCGGACACGATATATTAACTAAATTTACAGAGAATTTTATTCTCTACAATTTTTGTAATAACCTGTAACGACATGCTAGGCATAGGAATCGAGATATTTGCATAAAAATAGTTTTTCGGGACTTTTGACGTTAGATATCTTGACTAGCGGACACGATATATTAACTAAATTTACAGAGAATTTTATTCTCTACAATTTTTGTAATAACCTATAACGACATGCTAGGCATAGGAATCGAGATATTTGCATAAAAATAGTTTTTCGGGACTTTTGACGTTAGATATCTTGACTAGCGGACACGATATATTAACTAAATTTACAGAGAATTTTATTCTCTACAATTTTTGTAATAACCTATAACGACATGCTAGGCATAGGAATCGAGATATTTGCATAAAAATAGTTTTTCGGGACTTTTGACGTTAGATATCTTGACTAGCGGACACGATATATTAACTAAATTTACAGATAATTTTATTCTCTACAATTTTTGTAATAACCTATAACGACATGCTAGGCATAGGAATCGAGATATTTGCATAAAAATAGTTTTTCGGCACTTTTGACGTCAGATATCTTGACTAGCGGACACGATATCTTTTAAGAATTCAGTCCATCTTTAGAATATCAAAACAAAGGTTTATGCAAATTTTCAACTTTCATCCTTTTATTCTTCGATTTCGGTTAGTGAAATGTATCGAAGTTATGCCTTTATTTCATATGATGTGACTGTACTAGACTAAGACGGATTAGCAATAAAAACAAGAAATATTCACAAAATATGACTTCGGTGTAACAATGTATATTTTAAGTACTATTGAAATTGACGGTTAAGTTCCTCTCAGAACCGCCGTATTAAAAACAATTCAACTTAATTCAATCTACCCAACCGCACGTGCAATGTCATTCATACGTGACGCAGGTCAACCTTCTGGCAATCACCGAGAGAAACAGTCGCCACTCAACTTTGGAATGCAAATGGCGGAATAGCTCTTCGTTGACGTCACCCGCGGCGGGAGAAGTCGCCATCACCTGGGCTAGCTAACCTGTTATGTGCTGAGGTTCACGGGTCGTCAGCTATTACATCATGGATGTGAATGAGCTGCGGTCTCATACTCAGATATAGGTGTGTAATAAACGCTGGAATTCAAGTTTCGCGAAGTTAAAATAAAAAAAAGAAATATGCTCTGCTATAAAAATTATTATTGAAATTAAAAAAAATGACGTAGGAAAGTGTTGATTTGTGTATTATTTTTAAAATTAAGTCGAGGTTTTCCCTTGGCTGAATATTATATTAACATTTTCCCGAGTTTCTGCAGGAAAATTGCTTTCCCTCATCTTCTATCATCATCGCTAAATACTGATCATTTTGCACTACCGTTTTGTACACCTGAATGTTTTTGATTACAGTTTTTTTCATAAATCATGCATTAATTGTGTTGCTACGAATCCGAACAGAAATAATAGCAGAGAAAATACTTACTTCCGCTTGCAGTAATTATGAAAAGGATGTTCTGAGTTTTCATATATTTCCTACCGACGACCAATTTAGAAAGCTTTGAGAAATTGCCCTTAAATTGGTGGTATGGTACCACCACTTAAATTGGTGGTATGGTACCTACCACCATTGCATTTTATGTATGTTCTCAGAGCATTTTACTAAACCAGATTATTTTTTGGGTATTACGAATTCATCAACATTCGTGTGATTAAAACACAAATTACTAGCTATAACATGCTATTTCAGGTTCACAATGAGGTTTAGTAGTATTTTTGACTGCTTTGTCAACATGTAAAAGCGAAATTATAATATAATTTGTTTGAAATATTTAAACTTTTGCAAAAGTCTTAAAACTGTAAATAAACTGTCGAAAAATATCTGTCATATGTTTGTTCCCCAAACGTCCGTTAGGGGTTTGTTCCCCAAACGTCAGCTATATTCGTTCCTATTATTTTTCCCATAGAGGGTATATCACCAATTTTGCGATAAGAAATTTAGTGTTCCTAGTTCTTCTCAAATTATTTGCTAAAAATGTGTTAAAAAATATCGAAAAAATGCTAGCTAAGAGAAAATCCAGAAAATCATTCTGAAAACCCTTCAAAATACGTGAATTTTGCACGAGTTGGAGACTATTGAATAATAACGTAATGAAAAAAAACATGTTAGACAACGTTAACGAGAAACAACGACCAAAAAGTAGTATGACTCACGAAACAGTGGGTGTTTCGTGATAGAAACGATTTTGCAAGTCACGAAGCGAGCCTAGAAGCGGATGCTTTGAAGAACGGCAATTTAAAGAATTTCTTTTCAATCTTCTTCAATATGCGATTCTAGTTGGCCCCATTTGCTTATGGACTAGACCAAATATAAACATTGCAACTGTACAATTAATGTACAGTTGATGTAACGCAACTTGACATAATGTATGTCAAGTTGCGTTACATCAACATCAAAAGGTTTTTTTTGACATATTTGTAAATTTCAAACTTTAGTTCTTATGAAGGTTTTCTTTGCTTTGTAGAAATATTAAAATATTTAGTACACATCACTATATTTACATATAATGTCATGTATTAATAATTCATTTTTGTAATCTGTATCCATTTTGGAATAAATTTTTTTCTCTTTTAGGTTTAGATTCCAGAAAGCTGCGACAGACAATTTGATTGACACGGAGAGTGATCATATTTATTTTCTGGCTATCATTGTATTTTACTGAGAGAACTTTTGCCAATGTCAATTTGAATATTTATAGAGTGTTTCAAAATTCATAAACATTGACAAGTACTTACATAGTAAAAAAAAGGGTTAGAAAAAATTAATGTTTTTAAATTTATCAGTTGTTTTTTTTATATACACGTAAAAAACTAAACTGAAAATTAGGCCAACTTCTGAAATCGAAGGTGTCGCCGATTTAATTTCCCTTCACCCTTCGACATCAGTTTCAAAACTAGAAGTCCTCTACGTTTATTTTTAATTTGTATTTTTTATATGTTTGTTATTCTCTCAGCATAAATAGGGACATATATGATCGGGATAAAAAAAAACAAAAACCAAAAACAGTAGGTATCAATCACACATAATTTCAAATCCCAAGAAATTGTTATTTACAAATTAATGCTTTGTTAAAATTCTTAACAAGTCGAATTAAGTTAACGTTTTCAACTCCAAAGCCTAAAGTGCATTAAAATTTATAATTTGCGGGAATACGAATAAGGTATCTTTCTCGTAATTACTAACGGTTAAATTCTGGATTCGATTAACTATTGTAGATTATAGGAAAAATATATTACTCTTTCATATTTCTGTAAAATGAATTCATAACTTTTCTTCGTAGTAAGACAATAGTAGATGATAAATATTTAACCATGTCGATTACAAAGTATCTAACTTGATTCGTTACATACATTACATCTGCCGCTGTCTAGCTTCATCACTATCTGACAGCACTGAAGGAAATCTATTGTGTAATTGCACTACAGTAAAGACGTGAAAAGGGCGAAAACTTAATAAATGAAAGATTTATTGGCATTTTCCGACACGCAGCCAGTAAGGCGCCTCATTCTCACGGGATAAACGACTTGTTACACGTAATTACACACTTCCCGGGCCCACATCCATCATCCACTTTCTCGTCTCTTCGTCCTCGTCTGCCACTTGCCGATAGGCGGGCGGATCTTCGGACTTGATCCGTGGGACCGGAGTAACGTCGCTGATCAACGATTTAAGTTACATAGTAGCTACATCGTGATGAAGATTTCAGTAAGAGTAACTATCGGGGTAGTTATTTCAGTAGAGCTATTTAAAAATGCAACTCCCTAAGAATGTTCTGTTACATTATTTTGAAACAGAACATTCTTAAAGGGTTGCATTATTTAATCGGTTACATTATTTTGAAAGTTTTTCAATCTGAATATTATCGAATTTACCTTAAAAATTTGTGAGTGTTTATTATTTTATAATATTCTCAGTCAATTATGACATTTCGAAAAAGTTTTCTGTTTACATATTTCGTCTGTTTCATCCCTTTTGAAAAATAATATTTCTGACAATACGTTTTTTCGAGTTTCTATATTTTTGCAATTGTTTCTGTAATCAATAGATATTCTATATTTGTATAAATTATATATAATTAATATAAATGTTTTCTGTCGCTAACCAAATTTTTCTCTCAAATCTAAGCACGAACTCGTTTCATAAACAAGGTGATGGCCTTTTGCTAATACGATTGAAAATGATAAAAACATAATTTTGTCATAATTAATATACAAAAACAAAATAAATTGTTCATTACTTTTCCATACAAATTTTCGTGGAAATTTTTTCGAAATCGAGGCCAGTTGACAAATACTGTAGCTGTATAAAACATACACTTCACGCTGTAGAATATTTATTATATTTTTCGCGCTCTCGCTGGACACTTGGACGGAGTGCTTATGCTAATATGCGACTACCTAATATTTGCAGTATCTGGGGAGCATTCTTCTAAGCGAACATTTATTATAAGCAATCGTATCATCTTTATTATTACGTCGAATCGACAAATATTAAGGCATTATTCATATAATTAATACGCAACAGATAGTAATGTACTTTAAGTAGAACAATGAACTTAAGTTAGCAAAGAAATTTTATCTCTGAGCCAACAGTTATATATATTTTTTCTATAACAAGCTCTTAACCAATATTTACGCATCAGTCTATCTTGTAATCTTATTAAAGATATGTTTGCATACAATTGTGTATTAAATGTGATAATTGTTATTTAACGATTGCAATGTATGCGAGTAATAGGGTTGTTAACTTGAGCGTTGTATATATTTGGCGTTAATTTTGTAGTAATTCATTATTCACAACTAAATGAAACTACGTGCTGTAGTATTATTTCTACTTTATTTAAATTCTTTACTACGACCTAAGTTTCGTTGTATTACAACATCTTTAGGTGGGCAATTAGCAAAGATACTTTAGATACTACTAGAGATTTTTGCAAATAGCCCACCTGAAGATGTTGTAATACAACGAAACCTATGTCGTGGTAAAGAATTTAAATAGATTAGAAATAATACTACATCACGTAGTTTCATTTAGTTGTGAACTTGAGCGTTGAAAATTCATTCATCGAGTGTATATTTCTCTTTATTGACTGCGAACTATGTTTTACCTGACTTTAGATGGGTTCACTTTGAGAGTACATTGGAAAAAAAGCTTATCTCCCATTGATCGCCTATATAATCGAAAATAATAATTGTAAAATTATGTAATACATGCAATTCTACGATACTTAAACTCGTAAATATTTGTAAGATTTTGTATTTTACGTTCCTTTGTAGTAAAAACAAATTGAGTCATGAGATACTAGCCCCATCTATGAGATATTGTGCGCGTTATGTTCTATTACGAAAAGCAAAAATATTAATATGATTTTTTAAATTTGTAGTCTAAAGTTTAAAAAATCATATTAATATTTTTGCCATTTTGGATTCTGCCTTAAAGATATTCTGCCTAAATGAACTGTTTTTATATCTCATATTTATTACAGCTGTTCATTTGTTTTCAATGCATAGTAAATTTGTGATTACAAAGATAATCCTACTATCAGGATTAGTGAAAAAGACAAACTAGAAACATATTTATATAAATAGACAAAAATGAAATTAAACGTAGAGAGGAATTATGGAAGCAAAACATATTTAAGACGATCTTTAAATTCATAATGATGTTCTGAGTTTTCATAAAAAAGCAACAAAGTTTCTATCCGAAGATTCCACCGATCTTAATGATTTTTTTAACGTATCTAATATTAATTATATCTAAAACGGCACATGTTCATTTATTCGATATTACTTAAAAATTAGCACCACAAAATCAAATTTTTCACGAAATATTGTCCTTATATGGAAATGTTTGCAAATTGATAATAAACTAATAAAAAAAGAGGGTCCCTCTTAATCATAAAAATCGGCGGAAATTTGGAATAAACGCTGTTACCCGGAAGACTATTTTACGGCGAAATTGTAGTCTTTTAATCGAGTCATCTTCAAAAAGTTACTAGTTTGGGTTCATAATTACAAAGGACGCAAACTTCATTGAGTTGGATGGTGTTTCGCTAGCGTCGTTATCACTTTTAACCATCTTAACGCCCAAGAGTTTCCTGTACGATACGAAAGGAACCTTAACTTGGTTGGATTCAAAGCAATCCAAGTTTGAATTGGAATTCGGAGTTCATTGATTGGAGTCTTTTATGTAGCCTACTTCTCCAACTTCAAATCAACAGATTGTCAAGCCTCATGATTAGGCAGACCTTACGTCCTTACGAGCTGCGATTTTCCTTACGAGTATTTATTTTCAAATACCTATTTCTCATCCACTGGCGCATTTCACTTTCTTAACTGCCCAAATACAGTATCGATGTTTTGCCTACTTGGAATATTTAATGAGGAAAAATAACAAATTTTCCGAGTGGTAGAGAAACTTACAGAAGTTTAGTAGTATTGCCGCAACACGCATTTTAATTGTAGGTTTCAAGCCAAACTAAATAATACAAATCATAAAAACCATGCTGGCAAGGCGATCGGCTAAATTTAATTATTTGAATCGAATATCTGATGCAGATCTAATTCGTCTCTTAGAGTATGTCGATTGAATGTACACTTTAGGAGATTTCCTAATAGTAACATCGTTCATTAAAAAAATGTTAGGCCTTAACTAATAAATAATAGGTTCCTAGAAATAATTGCCTTAATAGTCGATAAAATTGAATATCGATGTTAGGTTACCTACTGTGGACTGATATTGCATCACTATATCTCTAACAGTGATCATGTGTAACCTAACATTTCCCTCCCGCGTCCGGTTTCACCCTCACTGCGATGGATCGCACGGTTTTCGTTTACATTTGGGCTGTTATGCGTTCTCTTTAGGTAGGAGTGCATCCATACCTCTATGCTTGCGTATTAACTTTCCGTGCAACCATTTAGCGTTGCTGATTTTTGTGGAATTTATTTGGTGACATCAATTAAATATGTCAAAATACGTCATTTTGACATACTCGTATTTCTAATCAGAAAGTGTAGTCACTGCTACATGATTTCTAGGTGTCTGTTTTTACGGAATAAGTGACATATTTTCTTTTTGCCATGTTTTTACTCTAATGGCATTCTTTCTGCGTAGTATGTACGTAGTCTACAATGATTCTCCGGTATATACTAGTTAATAGTTCAACATCAAAGCTTGAGAAAGGGGAACAATTATCTTATTAGCATATTTTCTTTTTGCCATGTTTCTACTCTAATGGAATTTTTTCCGCGTAGTATTTACGTAGTCTGCAACAATTCTCCGGTATATATTAGTCAATAGTTAACATCAAAGCTTTGGAAAGGGGAACAATTATCTTATTAACATATTTTCTTTTTGCCATATTTCTAATCTAATATCATTTTTTCTGTGTAGTATTTACGTAGTCTACAACAATTCTCCGGTATATAGTAGTTAATAGTGTAACATCAAAGCTTGGGAAAGGGGAACAATTATCTTATTGATATTTGCCTTACGTTGCATAATATATGACTAGTAAACGGGTGTGCGATTAGGCAGTGTTTGGGAGGCGCGGCGGACCAGATCCGGCAAAAACTTCACCCGTGTGCGCGTTAACGCTGCGCTAATTGCTTAAACACCACTCTGTTTTGCTCGGAAATGTTTTTGAACGCCGTAATCAGGCATAATGGTCAGTCGTTAGTTGATACGAGTTGTCGCGCTCGGCTCCGATTGGCTCTTATGACAAATTGCTGGTTGGCGCGCCGTACTTCGTACGTGTAGAAGCCGCGTATCTGCTACTTAATTTTCGGTACATTTGATCATTAAAATTTTTGTTAAAAACTAGACCATATAACATTTTCTCTTTTTATTATCTTTAGCTTTCTTGTTTAGGTTAAGTCGGGACTCGCGCAGTGAGTGTTCGGTACCAGTAAAAGTTTCATGTCAACGTTGTAATAACTACATAAATAAATAAATTACCTTAAGATTTTCGTTTCCATAGTTAAACACGGAACCTATAATAATAATTTTTCATGAGTTATGAACGTTAACATATTTTTTGGAGGAAATTATCAACAAATTTTTAAATTAAAATTCCTAGTATATTTTACGCAATACATATTTGAAAGAATATGAAAACGACCTTTTTTTCAAATTTTATATCATTTTGCGAAGTTCCGGAATTTCCACCATCCACTCAGCTAACCGGGCTCCGTGGTTCATTTAGTCAAAGGCGTCAGACATTTTGTATTATTCGAAATTTTGTATTTATTTTTTCATTTAATTAATTCGTATTAGATAGAAAATATACTAAACTTAATGTTTATCTAATTATTAGTTCCTTTTCTAAATTCTTTAAAAAAAATCTACTTTTAACGCCTGAGAGAAAATATCTTCCACTAAGATTATTGTTATCGTCATCATCAACAGCCTGTCTTGGTCTCTAACTGGATATAAGCCTCTTCAACACTTTCACTCCAACACTTATCATCAACAGCCTGTCTTAGTCTCTAACTGGATATAAGCCTCTTCAACACTTTCACTCCAACACTTATCATCAACAGCCTGTCTTAGTCTCTAACTGGATATAAGGCTCTTCAACACTTTCACTCCAACACTTATCATCAACAGCCTGTCTTAGTCTCTAACTGGATATAAGGCTCTTCAACACTTTCACTCCAACACTTATCATCAACAGCCTGTCTTAGTCTCTAACTGGATATAAGCCTCTTCAACACTTTCACTCCAACACTTATCATCAACAGCCTGTCTTAGTCTCTAACTGGATATAAGCCTCTCCAACACTTTCACTCCAACACTTATCATCAACAGCCTGTCTTAGTCTCTAACTGGATATAAGCCTCTTCAACACTTATCATCAACAGCCTGTCTTAGTCTCTAACTGGATATAAGCCTCTTCAACACTTTCACTCCAACACTTATCATCAACAGCCTGTCTTAGTCTCTAACTGGATATAAGGCTCTTCAACACTTTCACTCCAACACTTATCATCAACAGCCTGTCTTAGTCTCTAACTGGATATAAGCCTCTCCATAGCTTAGATTATTATTATCGTCATCATCAACACCCTGTCTTAGTCCATTACTAGATATAAGCCTCTTCAACACTTTCAAGCATAAGAAAATAGCTTAGATTGTCTTATAACTTCGATTTAGTACGGAACCAGTTAATACGGTTATGGAATCCTCTATTATATATTAAATTATTAAGTTTATTTAATATACTTATTAAATTTCAATATCACACCGGATTCGACACGATTTTAACGTAACATAATTATTGCTATAGAATCCTCTATGTGAATATAAAATTATGTTAAAAGTTGGCTAGGTTTGTTCAGTACACTGAAAAAATTTCAATAGCACATCGGATTCAAAAAGTTTTTACAAAACATCTGTTCAATTATGGAATCATTTACATGAATACATAATTATAACAAAGTTTAGTCAGGTTTGTTAAATAAACAGAACAAATTTCAATAGCACATCGGATTCAAAAAGTTTTTACACAACATCTGTTCAATTATGGAATCATTTCCATGAATACGTAATTATAATAAAGTTTAGTCAGGTTTGTTAAATATACAGAATAAATTTCAATATCACATCGGAATCAAAAAATTTTTTTAACAAAACAATTAATACGGTTATAGAATCCTCTATGTGAATATAAAATTATATTAAAGTTTGACCTGGTTTGTTCAATATACTGAACAAATTCAATATCACATCAGTTCAAAATTTTTTTAACAAAACATGTTGATAGTTTTATAGCGATTTTGCGTGATGTTAAAAGTGACTGACCGGTCGACAGAAGAGGCCATTCGTGCACCGCCGAACTTGAACCCACGACCGCAAATCTTGCTGCGGACTGGTTCTCGACTAGTTTGCATCGATACGAGATATACGCTGACGAATAAATGTATGTAGATAAATCAGTAAGTTATATAATCGTTGTCATAAGACGTATGAAGAAACCCTGGATCTATTTATTTATCTTTTGCCCTATACTCTTACGTTTGACTGACTAATATAGATTTTTTTCTAATTATCTAGATTTCTGAAGTTTTTCCATATTTTTTTCATACAAATTTTTAAATACAATGAATAAAGTGGGCCAGACACTTAGTATTGATTCGAATTAATGAAAATAGAAATAACAAAATTATATTTCTGCCCATTCCGACATGCTCCAGACCTAGGCGCAGAACTAGACTGAGGTGGGGTGACTGCCATAAATAGTTTAACACTGTCTTTGGATAAAATACTGAAATACCGCTGCTATAAACGAGTCACTCTGTAGGAAGCTCCTGGACAAGGCCAAAACCCATCCCGGGGTATCGTGCCATTAAAGGAGATGAAAAATCCGTATTATACAAAATTACAGCAAATTTTAAAAGTACAGTCTTATATTCGTGTAAAGTTAGACCATTTTATGTTTAATTTTACTTCTGGATATAGGTATCATAATAAACCGTAGACATAATTCGTTATAAAGTAGTAGCGTAGTAGCGTGAGTTATAAAGTAGTAGCGTAGTAGCGTGAGTTATAAAGTAGTAGCGTAGTAGCGTGAGTTATAAAGTAGTAGCGTAGTAGCGTGAGTTATAAAGTAGTAGCGTAGTAGCGTGAGTTATAAAGTAGTAGCGTAGTAGCGTGAGTTATAAAATAGTAGCGTAGTAGCGTGAGTTATAAAGTAGTATAAAGCGTAGATAAAATTTGTTAACCGTAGAGATAATTAAAAAGTTTAGCTGCTATACTACGTTGACTACGTCGGTACTAAAACATTGGTCACCAATTTTTACTGCGAAAAATTGGTGAGTATTATTGGTACTGAACTTATTATTAAATAAGATGAAGAAGGTGAATAACTTTTTTTTTCTTTTAAATTAACTAGTTGTCAGACTTTATTTTGAAACTTTAAAAATTATTATTGACGGAAACGTCCGACGTTGGAACCTAACTTCCATGTTCTGAACCCGCTCGGTCAACGGTGTTTATAGGAGAAATGTGATCGCAATCAGAAACTCTCTTTGTACAACGAACTACTGTTGTTTTGTTCTTCGAACGTGTGCCATTGGTTACTTTGAAAATTTAAAACGGCTTTTACGTGATTTTTTCCTTTAAAATATTATAATGAAAAAAATGCAATTTATTAATAAATAAATTCAATAAGTTGTTCGTTAGATTATTGAAGTTTTAGTTGCTTTCGTGATTAATCCGTTGAAACAGGCAGATTCATTGAACATTTTAAAAAGAGCTGTTAATCCTTTAATTCTTGTGCAAACAAGCAAACGCGCTCTAGTATAAATATATTACAAAATCAGACAGAAATTGTATCACATTTTGGGTTTCCACCTTTATATTCACACCTTCTCAACCACAACTTCTGTATTCCTTTTCTAATCATTTTAAAAAGGAATGTGTTAGCGAACTGTATTTTTAATGAAATGCATATAATTATAGCAGTATATACGCATACGTATAACGTAGATCTAACCATAGAGCAAGTACTCGTGGTCGGCAAATCTGATATAATCTCAGGAGACGTGAATTCTAGAATTAGAAAAGAAAATAGCTCTTTTATTCGGCTATACCCTCTCTGGAAAAGCCATGGGATCTCTCAGAAGACTTAGATTTTCACCAGAATATAAAAGGTAAGTATCTTCACAAACAACGTTTTGTTGTATGCTTGAGAAACTTTGTATTTTCCATAGTCTTAGCCACACACTTCAAACGTTCATTGATTTATATTGAATTGATAATACGCTGAGAAAAAGAGGTCATCATCAAGCACTGGATTGGAATCCTCAGGGTCAAAGGAATAGAGGCAATCTGGTGTAAACTCGAAAGATCTCAATTCCAACATTAGAAAATCAAACAGCGCTTTTATTCGGCTATAACTTCTCTGGAAAAACCATGAATCTTTTTACAAAACGAAGCTCAGGATCTTAAACAGCAATGTTCTGCTATATGCTTGCTATCATAGACATATTTCAGACTTTTATTAACCTATATTTATGTAGAATTCTTAACGTTAGATCGCTGGCGGTAAGCACCAACGATGACCTTTGCGCCATTATCAGGGATCGTTTGATTGGTAAGTGGGTTTTTCAAAAGAAATGGAGGCGGATTAAGTATCCGCTGAAGAAAAGAGATTGAGCACTGGAGTGGAACTTTCCGGGTCAAATGAAATGACTCTCCGAAAAACCTGAAGGTGATTTGTTGCCAGGTAGACGAAGATTATTGACCTGACATGGGGAGAGCCTCGGTAGGTGATCTAAAGCCGAGTCCTTTGGTGAAAGAAGGCCCTTTAGTCTCATAGAAGACGTAGGGAGTAAGTAAGGACCAACTAACTAACATAAAGCCGTTAGGTTAATTGCAAGGTGTTCTATACGACATTTTGTATTCTTTTTAGAGTACTGTACCTTAAACTAAAAAAGAGAACCCTTAAAAGGTCACTTACTTTTCTGTCAGAGCGTATGTCACAGCAGATTTTTTCAGAAACTATGCGACGTAGAAGCTTGAAATTTAACACAGCAATACATCTTATCAACTCATACATTTCGCACTAACGTTAAAAAAATCATATGTAACTTTAAGAGGAGCTAAATAAAATACTAAAATATTTTTCCTAATTTGGTACGTCGATTAAAAGCACTTGTGTTATGAGAAATACAAGAGTAGTTTTTTCATAATTTTAAATTGCATATTTATAAAGATACTTAAAAGAAATATGCGAAAATAGAACGTTCGTCAACCCCCTTAATTTCGAAACTACTGAATCACAAATCGTAAAAACCAAAATTGGTAAAATTTGATTAGAAAATTACAGGAAAACTATAGGGATTACCCTAGATCTTATAATTTTTTAAATATACGTCATATGAAATATATAATAGGCAGTACATTTACGTTGTGAAAAATTGTTCTTTGTAAATCTTCAATAGAAACAGTATGTATCTTTAAATACTTATAAATACTTAAATATGTACGGAACCTTCGTAGTGCGAGTTCTACTCGTACTTACTTCGTTATTTATTACTCTACAAATTATTATCTCACTGCGTGGATCCGTACATTAATCATATGTTCAATTTATCATTGTACCCAATTAACTTTCATCCAATACGCAAGAGATTCACTTTCGTAAAGGCCGGATCTCTTTATTTGGTATAATAGATCTTACACATACGCTTCAGTTTCACAGGTTGCCTGTCTGCTGTTTCAAAACGATCAGCCACAAAAGCCGGTCCTGCTCCTCGGCCTGTAATTATTTATGTGTTCATTCGATGCGGCATATAATTACTGTCATGTCTTCGCGTACGCGTGCCCGTTGTACCAAATGCGGAAGTAATACTCATAAATTACCAACTGTTATTACTTACCTACGTTATTAACAACCTTGTCTTTATAATACGCTGGTCGTGCCTGCGGCTTCACCGCGTTGAGATGGGCTTCGCAATTTTATTCGTTTCCATCTGAGAATAGCATTTTTTTTCAAATAGCTATTGTTGCTGTTATAGTCTGCACTAAAAAAAAAGAACGAAAATTATCTGTTGGTGGTTTGTTGGATAATCTCAGAAAGCGCTAGATCGATTTTGGTGAAGCTTTCATTGATGTATATCTTGGTGTTTCAGTATGATTATTGGATAAAAGTACCTTTATCCAATAAACATTCTACATAATACCTTTATCCAATAATCGTGATTATAGGATAAAGGAATAAAGGTACCTTTATAAATATTGTGGCGCTGTATCTAAAGGGGATTGGGAAAAAGAAATTGTTTTTTTTAAGGGTCCGTACCCCAAAAGGAAAAAAAATAATCCTTACAAAATCACTCAATCCATTTGTCACAGCTGTTTTTCTCAGAACCTTTTTTTAAATAGCGAAATAAAACCTGTAAGTACGAGTAGAACTCGCACTACGAAGGTTCCGTACATATTTAGGCATTTATAAGTATTTAAAGATACATACTGTTTCTATTGAAGATTTACAAAGAACAATTTTTCACAACGTAAATGTACTGCCTATTATATATTTCATATGACGTATATTTAAAAATTTTGTGGTGTATTGTTTGATAGGGCTAGTTATAAGAACCTCAAAAATATTTTTTTTGGAATTTTAAAGATATACTCTATTTCCGTGTTCCGTAGAGATATAGCTATATCCGTTCCTGTACTAATGTACGTAAAGAAAACCCGGGTTTTTAGAAGCCTACGTAAATGTTGTAGAAAAACAACAACAATGATTTTAGATGTCACAGTGCTGTGTATATTCGCCCTACTTGGATATATTATGTATTATTAAATATTTATTGCGCTAGGAAGTCCATATTAATGCTGACTTATGATAAATGAAGTAATTTAACTATAAACAAAGTACGGAACCGTCGATGCGTGAGCCAGATTCTCACTTGACCGATTTTATTCTTGCTGTTTAAACCGTAAAAAAACAGATTGATATAAGACAGAATTGTTTTTCTCGCAGAATTTCGATTTGGTGGAACTCTCTCAGTGAAGAGCTGGTGATGACCAGGAAAATAGTGACGGGGTTTAAGTAACTAGGAATATCTAGTTTGTTTTTAACAATAAGGTCGTTTTGTTCTGTAATAATATTGTTATTTAAAGGTGATCGAAAAAAAAGTACTGCACAAAATGATTTGATTGGATGAAATTGTAATGTTTTTGTAATACCGGTTGATTTATAACGGCAACTATTTCCCGGTTAATTTATTTAATGAATTACTTACTGTAAATTACTAACACCGAAAACCCGAAAGCCTGAAATGAATCCAAACAACATCCTTAGTCTATACTATCTTACAGTTTTATTACATGTATAGATGACATGTAATAAAACTGTAAGATGGTGCATTCTCTACAGGGAAATATTTTAAAAACAGTGATAGATTTAGCGTGTAGAATGAAAATAGAAGCCAGAAAACCTGTTTTTACAATTTTTGTCTATATGTTAATTTGTTCTTCAATCACGCGAAATCTACTGGACGAATTTTGATGAAATTTGGTATGGTAATAGTCTATATGCTCGAGCAACATATAGAATACTGGATATTATAGATTTAAAAACAATTTATGAATATTACGACAAATATAATATATATTAGTCAAAATTGGTACAGCCAACACTATCTATTAGCGTTCTTAGTAAACTTTATGCTCATAGATATTGTAAAAATATAAAAACAGGATAATAGTGATGATAATAATAATAATAATATTAATAATAATATTAATATTAGTTTCGATAGGTGAGTTGAATCGGCCGTGTATAATGCTTAACACGTTGGCACGATACGCCGAAGACGTGGGTTCAATTCCCACCGGCCGATCGTCTTTTCCTTTGTGTGGTTTACAATTGTGGTTACACTACCCTGATGTTATTTTTAAGTAATCGCGGACGAAGTCGCGGGCGCAGTCAGTACATTATAATTTTATTCCTTAATAGATTGGATAATTCTTGTAAGCCCTTTTATCTCAATTCCAGAATTAAAGCCAGGTGCTCATGATCTTGGATTACTTTCTCAAGTACTCTATTAATACTCCTTCACTGTACAAGCTGCCAAAATAGAAAAAAAACTTGAATAATTTCATTCTTTAATAGATTGGATTATTCTTGTAAGCCATTTTATCTCAATTCCAGAATTAAAGCCAGGTGCTCATGATCTTGGATTACTTTCTCAAGTACTCTATTAATACTCCTTCACTGTACAAGCTGCCAAAATAGAAAAAAAACTTGAATAATTTCATTCTTTAATAGATTGGATTATTCTTGTAAGCCCTTTTATCTCAATTCCAGAATTAAAGCCAGGTGCTCATGATCTTGGATTACTTTCTCAAGTACTCTATTAATACTCCTTCACTGTACAAGCTGCCAAAATAGAAAAAAAACTTGCTATTAACAGTCAAAATGAAAAACATTTAAGATCAAAAACATTCGAAATGCTCTATCGATTTATGTTTTCAAAATTCGGGAAAAGATATGCCCATTTCGATTCCCTATTACTACCATATTCCTTCTTCTCTTCTTTCCCTATATACCTTTAAATACCTTTACCTCTTCCATCCCTATATACCTTTAATTACCCCATATACCTTTAAAGATACCTTTGAAGGTTATAGATAATTTTTTTATTCATTTAGTTACTGGTCAGTTAATCTTTATTACATAGTTATTCTTGATTGTATTATTGCAATAAATAGTTAATTTTAGAATGTTTGACAGTTTGTTGGAGTCTTCTACTATCTTAATTTCTCAAAATATGATGTTTTGGTTCACTGGAAGCGGTTGCTTATGTAGCAATAAGTTTGTCAAATGTGTAAATATAATAAAGTCTAAAAATAAATATCTAATAAGTAAATAAATATCAATGACTGTGGCCTTGTTGATTTATTTGTTATAAAATTTATTTACGAATAATGTTTGTCATTATTTTCTTCGGTTCGTAAAAAAAGGTTTTCTTCACAGCTTATTCTAGAACATAAAATGAGTTACGTTGAGATCAACCTCAACTGTCAAGAAACAAGGGTGTAATTTTATGACTTTACTTTAGTCGTAAAAAATCGTTGGGTCGTAAAACTTGGTTAAAAGCTTAATTAGATTGGGAATTATGATTATATTAAAAAGTATCCAGTCAACATTTTAGATAATTAACGTTAACAACGGGCAGATAGATAGTCTGCCTATCTTTTTTAAGACTTTTAATTAAGTTAAGAATGACGCCTTCGACCTGACGACTTCCATTGAACTTTTAAATCATGAATATTTGTAAGTATTTTATGAAATGAACAAATATTTTTTTTACATATGTTTTACATATGTCGTACGCTTAATTGTGAAGTGATTTAACTCAGTTTGTAAAAAAATTACTTTTGGTATAACATCTTTTTTAGTAGTAACATCCAATGTATAACATCTTTTTTAGTAGTAACATCCAATGTAACAAATATGTCATATTTGTTCTTAACCGATTTTCATCCAATTTTCCACACTTATCCTCTACCCCCTAACAAAACTTAACTCTCGTCATGGAAAAAGACCGGCCAACGCTTGATATTTCGTAACTTATACATAATTTGTCCCATGTTTCGTATTAAACATTTTGTTGAAAACTCTTCAGTACCGTATTGGCGGCTGTATATTATCGTATAAATATTAATTAATACAAATGTGATATCTCTCTCTGATAGTCCCATTATGACTCATGACTCACTCTGAGTCAGATAGAGATTCAAACTCCCTAAAACTAATTTCCTAGTCGTCTCCTATTTCATGTCGATAACTCACGAACAAACGCCCGGTATCAGAGTACCGCCACGGCCCCATGTGCGCCTTGAACAGAGATGTTGTCCCTTATCCTTGCGAGTTCACGTCCCCAGTTTTGATCAGATGTGAAGATTAGGCTCCGTGAAATTCATGCATAGCGTGATCAGTAATTTTACTTTTCATCTTATTTAATGTTTGTCCAAATTAGTTAACCAGAGCGCTATACATAGATAACTTATAATGTACAATTGTAGCTTTGTTTAACTGATAAGCGGAATTACATGTGTTTTCCGTATTGATTTTGTCTTTTTACAACAAAATATTATTTCGTTTATTAACAATTTCATATTTCTAATTATATTTAATTGGATGTTTTACAATGTATCTATTTTTTCATGCTCTTTGTGGAAATATAAGAATATAAGCCTATTTCGTATTATTTTATTTTTTATATAGATTATAGAATATTTCAAATAGTTTGTGTTTGTTTTTTCCTTTACATAAAATAAAAAAAGTAATTTAAGGAGGAAATTGGATTGGATTTCTTTACATGTTTGTTTCGAACTAGATATTCTAACAATAGTGCCACCAGTTAAATATTGATTTGGAATAAAATATTCCATCAGATAAATTATTTGTTCGATAAGTATTTATGGGAAATCTGTTTACGCATGCGATAAGGTAAATAAATAATAATGCGGTTACCTGGAATCCACGGTCTTAATCGATTCATATATATAATTCCTAGTAATCAATGTACCTAGTGAATATTAATACCTAAGATACTTGTAACTGGTATGCGGACAAGCATACCGGAAGAGTTATTTCTATTCCACTGTTTCCCTCGCAGCTTTTAATAGAGCAAATTTTATTGAACAAACTGACTTTATCGTATTGATAAATAAAGTTTTGGAACAGAGTTCTTACGGTGAACAAATAAAACCTTTTGATTTTTACGCTGTATGTAAAAATTTCATGAAATTGAAAAAAAAACCAGTTTATAATTCTGTTTCGTTTCTTTAAAACATGTAATGTGTCTCCTTAAGCTAGTTTAGGATTTTGCACACATTGTCAGTAAACAAATACTACGGCGTAAACAATGTCTGAACAGTTAAATTTAAAAAAAAGACACGTCTCATCCTTTGTCAAGTAAAATAGTAAACAATTTAATCAAACTACTTTTAATTTGTTTATTTCATAATTAAAAATATTTTTAGTAAATAAAACATTACGTCTTATAATTTGATACTTTTGACACGTAAGGTTGAATTACAACGTGCTTGTGCGAATGACGTTTTTTATTTGCGCGCAAAAACATTTTTTTGTGCTTTTTACAACGAAGGAAACAAAAAACTTTACGGATTTTTTAAATTTTTTAGATAATTGCAGATGTATTTTACAAAACAAATCAAGTACTTGACACATAGTTGTGTAATTTTATTTAATTTTAGTTTAATTTTTTTTATTTAAAGCGTTATCTACTGCGTCTCTTATTAAATATACAGACTCCATCATCTCCCTACTAAACAAAATCGTCAGAGATGACGAAGCATCTTATCATCAACTCTTGAGAACACTGGTTACACAAGACACGCCAAAGTGGCGACCAACCTTTCAGTTACAATTGCGCAATGCAAACTACTTATGTAGGTGGTGAGTTGGCCGACAATTGCCGACTTTTATGGAACAAAGTCGGTGGCCGACTTTCGACCGACTTGCCGTAGAAATCAAGACGCGCGCTGCGCTCTCTAAATGTCTACCTTCTCCGTTAGCGCGTATTCAGTTGTATGTTTTATCCTTTTCTCCGTTAGCGCATTTTATCTAGTATCGGTGAGAGCCAGACTGAGTTTTTCTCTAGTACCGATTTTTAAAGACTCATGCGTGAAAGTTTAAATATCGAATGTTCTATTTTCTTCGATATTGTCGGTCATCTGCATTGCGCGTTAACGTTTGTTACTATCCTTTGCTTTCAAAATGAATTTTCCATTAAAATGTATATTTAGATTTCTCGATAATGATTAGCTGGTGGCGCCAGCACTAGCATCAGTTGCGTGTTGTGCAGTATTCATAAATGTAACATTTACGTTACGGTTAAAATACATAAAACTACTGTGTGTATGTCAGATAATATGCGTAATGATCGGTTCGGTCGAGTTAAAATAAATGTCCAGTTCCTTTGTTTTTCATTTGTAATTAATATTAAATTTCAATTATTTAGAAATTAGTAGTTTTATTGTTGTAGCCTTTAATTGCAAACTGTTAAAATGGTAGAATTTTTTTTTTTATATAATTTTTTGCACTAAGCAATAGAATCTGGCGCTGTTTAGAATTTCTTTTCCTTATAAGCATTGTGAACTATTTGAATTGTTTAGTGTTCCGGGCCAAAACCAATAAAATCGAATTGTTATGAAATCAATTCGACGTCTGTCTGTTCGTTCGTCCATCCCTCTATAACTTTCTATTTTCTTCGAGGCCATTAAACTTACGGAGCTGAATTAATAGTAACCCAAAGATAGATGCAAATAAATATATATATATATATATATATATATATATATATATATATATATATATATATATATATATATATTTATTTTTTGTTTCTTTCTTATTTTTTCTCTCTCGCATCTCTATGAGTATAAAGATTACTAAAAACGCTAATAGATGGTGTTGGTGGTAC
Source organism: Druceiella hillmani (assembly GCA_039881145.1). Taxonomy (NCBI): domain Eukaryota; kingdom Metazoa; phylum Arthropoda; class Insecta; order Lepidoptera; family Hepialidae; genus Druceiella; species Druceiella hillmani. The sequence goes on along the minus strand of JAYKKI010000039.1, from coordinate 14,563,389 downwards.
ACCATATCGTAAAATTCACCAACTCAGGGTTTTTTAAATCTGTAATATCCAGATAAAAAGTATCCTATGTGTTGGTCGAGGGTATAAACTATTAATACGTGAAATTTTATCAAAATCCTTACAGTAGATTTCGCGTGATTGAAGAACAAATTAATCAATTCAAAATTCTTCCATACGCTAAATCAATCACTCTATTTAAAATATTTTCCGCCTACAGAATTCCCTCTTTTACAGTTTCATTATATGTATAGATTATGTTATTTACTATACTATTCTTAGTTATGAGTTCAGGAATCATCACACCCGTCCAAAGTTGATTACAAGGAATCTGTTTGCGAGACGTTTCGCGTATTTGCACAATCTATCTTCTACAGTAAAGACGTCGTCAACTTTTCGGCAAAAATAAAAAAAAAACTTATTTATATTTTGTATACATCTAAACTATAACTCTTGTAGTTTCGCCATGTCCGCCTGTCTGCCTGTCCATATTTATTTCACAGTAGTTTTACTCGCATACTTATAATTATCGCATATTTATAACGCCTAAAAAGTTATGAAATAAAACCTTTTAAAAATGTTTTTAGAATACTTATATAGCGAGTGTTAATTTTTTCGCGTATGCCATTGTGTGAGATATCGTTGAATAGGTATTTCAAAAATATTGCATTATATCACGAACACTTTCTCGATACAGGGATCCGTTTACGATGTATTAAGCTTAAAAACGGTAATTATTTTTTGAGTTACGTGTCCCAATTTCCTACCAGTTAAACTACTATTTTTGAATATCTGAAAATTATTTATAATAGTAGTATATTTGACTAAAATAAAAAGGAAAATTATGACAGTTACTAGTTTACGAATAATATACGACTAACTTACGACATGTGAAAGATATAGTAGGCAATATACGTGCGCTGTGAAAAAATCGTATTTGTAAATAGTTTAATAAAAGTACTATGTACCCTTAAGTATTTATAAGTGCCTAAATGTGTACTGAATCCTCGTAGTGCGATTTATTCTCGTACTACGAGGGTACATACATAGGGTATACACTTTTTTTAATTTTTATTTAATAATTTCTATTGTCTTATTTATTGCTAAACACATTGCCAAGCTGTAATTAAACACGTATTTTTTTACAAACCCAATATATTAAAGCATTCCTCTATTATTAGTAGGCTATTACGATTGTATAGTCTTCGTTATTATGCATTTTGACAAATCAGTATTTCACTGTAACAAACATATCGATTGGCGGTCATGCGAACTGGAGGAGCGGCTTGCGATTGCATTCTGCGGCGTCACGACGCCCCGTCCGTGACATGTGGCGCATGTCGGACGCGCGCCTTGCATTTTAATTACAGAATGTACCTACATATGAAGTTCAATCATTCGTTTAATAAATGTTTAAATTAATTATAGTAAATTTAAACGTATTGAGATGTAAATTCAGCAATAACATGCCGCCTAATTAATGGCTGTTGCAAAACAATGTGGTGTATAAATGATTATAGTTTTGTAATAGCGTGGTGTCGAAATTAGGTCAGTCTCAAGACCTATTAGCTGTAAGTATTGTGAAACAATGGTACAGATCGAAAATGTTTGCAAGGTTAAAAATGCATCTCTCCTGAAATTACTATAAGGTCAAAGTTACCAAATAACCTCAAAGAATCAAATTTAATCACCTTACTTGAATGTCCTCCTGCGTACTTGTAATAGTGTAAAAACACGTTAGACTCAAGTCTGAATATTATGAAACAATAGTGTAAATCTACATAGTTCAAAATGCAAATCCTCTGAAGTTACTATAAGCTCAAAGTTACCAAATTGATTTTCGAAAAAATACTGTAAATCTAAATTGTTTGCAATGCTAAAATGCAAATCCCCTGAAGTTACTATAAGGTCGGTGTAAGTAATTGATTTCCTCAAAAAATTGCTTTATTGCTCTCCCGTGTTACAGTAATAGAGCGGCTTAAAAATTATGTCAGTATCAAAACCTAATTAGCTATAAGTATTATGAAACAATGGGACAAATCAAAATTATTTGCGAAGCTAAAAATGCATCTCCCCCTCAAGTTACTATAAGCTCAAAGTTACCAAATTGATTTGTAATAGTGTTGTGTAAAAATTGAGTCAGCTTCAAGACCGATTAGCCGTCAGTATTGTGAAATAATAGTGTAAATCTAAATTGTTTGCAAGGCTAAAATGCATCTTCTCTCTAGTTACTATGAGCTCAAAGTTACCAAATTGATTTCAGAAAAACAAATAAAATTTGATTACCTTACTTAAATATCTTCCCGCGCACTTGTAATATAGTGTTGTGTAAAAATTATGTCAGCTTCAAGACCGATTAGCCGTCAGTATTTTGAAATAATAGTGTAAATCTAAATTGTTTATAAGGCTAAAATGCAAAGCCTCTGAAATTACTATGAGGTCTATGTAATTAATTAATTTCCTCCAAAAATCATACTCTATTATCTTATTTTAATATTCTATTGTGTACCAGCAATAGAACGGTTGAAAAATTACGTCAGTTTCAAAACATGTTAGCTGTTTGTGTTATGAAACATTGAGACAAATCTAAATTGTTTGCAAGGCTAAAAATGCATCTCCCTCAAGTTACTATAAACTTAAAGTTACCAAATCGATTTCCGAAAAAACAAATTAAATTTGATTACTTTGCCTGGATGTCCTCTCGCGTACTTGTAATACTGTACTTATAATGTGGTGTAAAAATTTCGCCAGTCTCAAGATCGATTAGCTATCAGCATTATGAAACAATAATGTTTGCAAAGATAAAAATGCAATCCTCTAAAGTTACTATGAGGTCGATGTAAGTAATTGATTTCCTCAAAAAATCATACTCGGTTGAAAAATTACGTCAGTATGAAGACCTTATTAGCTATAAGTATTATGAAATAATGGTACAAATCCAACTTGTTTGCAAGGCTAAAAATGCATCACCCCGTAAGTTACTATGAGCTAAAAAATTACCAAATTGATTTCCGAAAAAACAAATCAAATTTGATTACCTTGCTTAAATATCCTCCCGCGTACTTGTAAATAGTGTTGTATACAAATTACGTTACCTTCAAAACCGATTAGCCGTCAGTATTATGAAACAATAGTGTAAATCTAAATTGTTTGTAATGCTGAAAAGGCGTATCCTCGGAAGTAACTATGAGGTCAATGTAACTTATTGATTTCCGCAAAAAATATATTTGATTTGGCTTTATTAAATTAAGTGAAACAGAGAAACAGAGAGGAAAGCCAGATCGCGATTTTAATATAAAATCCGCCTGATTTTGAAAATATGGGCAAAATCATACATTCTTCAATATGAAGCGTATGACATTCTGTAGGTTCTGTTACACGACACGCAGCTTTCTGTCTCTATTTGTAATGATTTATCTTCTATAAGAGCAAAAGAAACAAAGCGATTACGGACATACGCAGGGTATCCCGCTCATCATATAAACCCTTTCTTAGGAAAGAATGAAACAAGAAACGTTCCGCGTAATAGGTTCATATTCGTAACATGTCATACTCTTGAATAAACGTACTTTGTTTATACTTCATTACTTATCGACATTTGGTGACCACATGTTCATTCATAGTACTGAAGGCACGTGACAAATGTTGTATAAAAGTAGAATACCACTACATTTTATTTTTGTAACGTTTTGTTTAGTTTCATTTTAATAAGTGAAAGACCAGAGTATGAGAAATTCCGGTATGTAATAAGCAAAAATTATTGAGTACTTTATGACGAGTGCTTATATTGTGTACTTCCGGCAGAACACCCGATAAGTAAGTATGCGTGCCGCATACGGCCTAGTATTTTCTAACAGGTATAAGTACCTATTATTTTTACATACTCATAACAATAGGATTACCGAGTACGAAAAAATACTGTCACCGCACACCTCTATTGAAAAATATCTTCTCATTACTTTCTATCAGGAAGTAGCTCGCTTTTAAAATTTCAATTGTCACAATATATTTTATCTGCAACGCACAAACCGTTATATAGCACTCGATCATTGTGTACGCGTCCAGGTACACCCCAAGATCTCATTGTTGGCGCGAACAAATCACTCGTGCCACATTCGAATTAAGCGAAAAGATCACTGCAAATATCCCCCGACGATACAGATTCATAATAAAAATTCGATTAGCGACACAATGAGATGCCGTAAATCAGCGTATATCCCCCTCGACGTCACATGGAGACGAGGAGGGGGAAACAATAAGAGATTCGTGCTGGGAAAAAAATGGTCAACATCTTTTGTGATAACTATACGCCTTAGTGAGATTACGTCGCGCGAGGAGATTTATTGGGCGCACAATGCCGATTCAATATCACTTGACTGTGTTGGGATTTGTTACTATCGCATTTGTTTTTACCGACAGATGTACTGTACGTGGTCGTTGGTTTTTATTGCTGTCACCTATGGAAATGAGTTCCGTGTTTTGACTTTCATCGATAAATGTTGTTGCTGGTGTTATGCTTTTGGGTAAAAGCGAAGGTGAACGGACGATGCAATGTAGATTGAGAGAAATGATAATAAACCTCAACAAAGATATGTTCGTTTTTAAATGTGTCGTTTAATGTAAATGTGACGAAGTCTTTGGAACAAGTGGGTCTGAAAAATAGTGAGTTTGGAACAAGTGGGTCTGGAAAATAGTGAGTTTGGAACAAGTGGGTTTGAAAAATAGTAAGTTTGGAACAAGTGGGTCTGGATTGGAGAGAAATTTTGTTATTAAATTATTTTAGTGTCGCTGTGAATATGTGATAAGGTAGTATAATAATATGAGGGCGGGTTTAAACATCATCACCTGAATCAGGCTATTACAATATAAAAAACCTTATAAATGTTTTATAAAAGTTCTTCCCACAAATTTTATTTTCTTGTCTATTGATATTACTCCATTTTTTACAATTAAAGATGTAATTATATTTATACATCATGATATCATATACCATCACTAAAATTTTGTGAATTACTCAAAACTTATGAGATTTGGAATCGTTGTGGGAGGTTTTGACAAACTTTATATATATATATATATATATATATATATATATATATATATATATATATATGTAATAAAATAAAATTTCTTTCATTTACGTTATTCTAACTGCAGCTTCGTAGATGGTGTGGTTACAAGCTTTTCATTCTGCAACATTTTCAGCAATCAAATACTGAATGAATACGAATAGTCTTTGAATTCCTATACACTATTTCAGTTGATGCTCCATACGGTCGAAACCGAAACGTATTTTACACCTTCCAAAGTATACACTTTTCATATAATAATTCTCATATTGCGTATTTTGTTCAATATGCTCGATTACCATGCCAAATTTTCTTTTCTGTGTGTATGTTTGATGGTTTCTGAAATAGAGGGGCAGAACTGCTGCGACAGGTGGATACCTGAAGGAGTGATCTTACAAAGGTTCTCTTTTTAGGGTTCCGTAGTCAAACTAGGAAACTTTATAGTTTCGCCATGTTTGTTTGTATGCCTCAGCCGTTTTACCTGTAGACTATTAGCGTTATGAAGCTGAAATTTTACATGTTTTACGAATTTGTAACACTTATAAAGTTAAAAAACCTTCAAAAACGTTGAATAGGTCTTTCAAAAATATGTCATGTACACTATTTCAATACGGGGATTCGTTTAGGAAATATGGAGCTTTAAAGTGGTAATTTTTATTTGAATTTTGTGTCCCCATCCTCTATCAGCTAAACCGCTATTTTGGAATCTTTTAAAAGTATTCAGAATAGTAGCATATAGGATGAAATCAAGAGGAAAGTTAAAAGCTTTAGTAATAGTCGACAAACTTATGATATGTATTTGGGTCTGTAAAAAGTTCATATAAGCTCCATAAAAATGACTTAAATCAACTGCAAAGATAACTATGTTTCGAAATTTATATTTATGTTTTAACCTGAAAAGGACAGTGTATCATACATTACGTAAATTTTGTACATACGCATAAAACAAAAAAGGCTGCGAAAAAGTTTCTCAACCTAAAATTCAGCGGTGCGACCATAAAGTTTCTTCAGGAGTTTCGCACGGCTCTTCTAGTTTTTCAGATATTCACGATAATATATATACCCCCTACCTAATTATATTTGTATTAGTAAATATTGCCCTAGAAATTCTTGTTAATGATGATTTATGTTAAATAAAATAATTTCTCTCTAAACGAGATACTGGACCCTAGATATGCGAGTGAGATAGGCGTTTGGCTCTTTTTTGTTTTTTTTTTTATTTTTAAAGTATTGAACACTGATCAGAACTATAATAAACTCTGCTTATATCGAACTTTAGTTAAAATAGTGCAATGAATATGAGATACAATCAATATTTACACGTGTCCGGGAATACACGTTGGACAAAGAAAGACGATATTCGTTGGCTATAAAAGAATAAATTGTTGTTGAAATAAAACCTTTTTCTAATTGAGTGAAAAAAATATTACACAACTCTTTTTAACATACCCAATACTTGCTCGGAGTGCGGCGTTTACCCGCAGTGGCGATATCTTCGCAGCTGTTAGCGAGTTATTCCCCCGAGCGGCGCTGAACAATATTTGCGCAAGTATCGTGTGTACGAAAAGAATGACAAATAATTATGAATATAATTTTTAAAAAAAGTCATCTTTTAAAAATCTATTTTAACGACAAACAACTATTTTTCAGTCAAGGAATCTTTCTTTGTCCGACACTTGTTCCCGGCCATTATACACGCGTATATTATATGTCCAAGCTGCAGTGTGTCCTAGACCAAAGCTCCCTGAATATTGTACCCCGCGTAAAGTACAAAGTACGATGTCGCTTTGTTATTTGTCACTTATGTTTGAAACATTTTCAATGGACAAATGAGTGTGGTTTTAATTTTTTTTAGATTCTGAACGTACTAATTTTTCTAATGACAACGTCCATGTCTACGCTGTGTCTGTTGCCTGTTACATATACAGCACACGTCCACGAAAATAGCTACAACGCGTTAATTTTTCAAAATTTAACACGATTGTATTTTAAAAAAATTGTAGACGTTAAACAGGTCATTAAATCTATGAAACCGAACGTTTGTGATGTGAATTATTTCTCATTGTTTTTTAGTGTCATTGTTTCGATTTTTTCCGAGTATGTCCAATAGAAGCCCTTGTAAAATAATTCGTTGTCCGTCTATCTATCTGTCACCATGGATCCACCTATTTTGCATGGCACAAAAATAAAACGACTTATTTATTAATGATGTATTGTTGTAAACACATTTTCTTGAAATGGCACAACACTATTTATTTTATACATTTTGTTCAAACGAAATTTGCTTAGAAAAGATACTAGAAATTTAGGAAGATTTTGTCACCTACAGGATGTCTACTTTTTATTTAAAAGTAAAATTAAAAAAATACATAAAGTATAAATAATATTTAAATTTTCTAAGCATCAAAATAACGTTTTGCATGAACTGATATTTGGAGGTGATTCCCATGTTTCTATCAGTGATGTAGTACTAGTTAATATATCGAATAACCATCATTATCTATATCTAATCTTTTTTCTTGGAATTTCTATTTCACAGAACGTTTTGCATTCATTCTTAGTCATCATTATTCATGCGACGTTCCATACCTATGCTCACTTCTGACTATTAATAAGGCAAAATCATTCGTTTGCATAAATTGAACGCGAGAGTAGTGTATCTTCCACCTTCACACCGCGATCATTATAATTGATCGTTTTCTAAGCAGCCGAATCTCTATGTTGAAACGATTATTTGACGTTGGTTGTTGGATCGGGAAAATTTTATAAGGAAAACTGGTCTTTTTATTAAGTTTTATTTTTCATTTGTCTATCAAAAAAGTGTACATACGTTTTTTTGGTGTACATGTGTAACTCTAAAATGTGTAGCTTAGGTTGAGATTTTAATTTGTTTCTTTTTTGCTAAATTTTTGTGTTGTTTTACTAATTTTAAGAAGAAAATACAAAAAAAGAAAAATGGTAGTTTTAAAATTGGCGGTAAATCTACAAATTTTCAATAAATTTTGATACTGTCGTCGGGAAAATTTAAGAAAATTAATTGGGCGTATTAATGACATGAAAATCGTAATGTCATTAAAATTGATTCAGTAATTATGGGAAAATGAGCAAATTCGCTTTCTCTTAATTTTACTTTTATTAAATATTAAACAAAATATCATAAATAAATCTTTAATAAAAATAGTAATTTTAAAATTTAAAAAGATTACGTCTAATTGAAAACTCTTTAACCATAAAAAAACAATTTCTTTAATATATCTTATAAAACTTTAATCAACATCAAAAAATCAACTCTGTTAAAGTATGCGACATAACTTAATTTATAGATATTAACATTTTAATCTTCAAGATCATATGCTGGTTGCAAATTCTTTAAAAATACTGACATTAAAAGTCTGAATTTAATTTCTTGTACAAAATATTTAGAAATATATGAAATATTTTAATGAATTCTCAAAATAAACAAAAATCCTCCAAATTGAAGTGTGCACAAAATCGTTGAAATAGCACCATCGTTCGTAATGTACTCCTGTTGCCATAACCTCAGTTCTAATTAGCACGTTCGACAAACTTAAAAACTTCCAAGTAGCATTAAAATTATGTCTACTTCATTCCCTTCCAGGTGACAGACAGAGATAGAGAGTGCCATATTGTTGAAGGTCTGTGGTCTCTGCCAAATTTTGTTGTACAATACTATGTTGACCATAATACTTGCCTAGCAGAGCATAAATAAAAGATTTATATTTTATCGTTGATTATATCCAAAACATACTTTTTTTTTTCCGTACTATAAGTGTTTTCGTTAAGTAAATAATTCATATCAAATGTGTATTAAATAATACGTTTCGTTATGAATTTAGCCGTTTCCAATTTTAACAGCATCCTGGAAGTCGCTCTTTTCGAAGGACGGGGCGTCCAAGTGTTGGACGTCCAAACTTCCCATTAAATAAATAGTCGAAATTAAATCAACATTAAACCACCTATTCCATATGAATGGCGTACTAAGCAAATATAATAAATTTGTAACAAAGTAGGAGCGTTTTAATTTAACGTTTCAATTCGACCCAAATAACTTGTATTTAAGTCGTTTTTTCAGCCATTTCCCGGCGATCCCCCGGCCCGTGTGTGCCATTAATACGTCCATTGTTGGGAGCCGGCTTGCATTAAGCGTGACACGAGGACCGCGCTCGTGACAAAGGACTCTTGGCCATTTGTTGGAAAAGGTCCTCGCGTTTTGGGCTTTCGAGCTGGCGAGAGGGATGCGCCTTTGGCGATGTGACATTTATCGATGTTGTGAAAGATGCGTTGCATCTAAATGCCTTTGCGGACTGTTATTTTTATATATTTGGAAAACCGTAATTTCTGGTGTTGAAATTAGACATTTGACTTGACAAGAGTCTGAAACAAATTCGTATATTTGGAAAATACCAGCGCCGTGGGGAAAAATTAAGATATTTTCAAAATCTCTAATATTTGAAAACTACAATGTACGGTTAAAAATATGTTATTTCAAAACTAAACTTGAAATGTTTATTCAATCTCTCTATCTTCACTCATTTATTAGTTGCGAGTACTATTCAGATATCATTGTAATTAATTAAAATTGTATATGTTATCAGTTTGAGAGTTTCAGGAAATAAAAGGTGTGTACCTCTAGTTAATGATGAAAAAAGGGGCTAGCAAATAGACTAACCGATTTCAATTTGTGACGTTTTTGTGCCACGGACACAATGGGAGTATTGATCAAAAATTAAATAATACAGTATATCGATATTCGATATGCGATGTGCATTCCTTTAATTTTCAGACCGACCAGCCGTAAGGACAATGAAGGATTTGAGATTTTAGGGTAATTGTAACACCAACTGCCTATTGGGGTCGATGAGTTACGCGGGATGTTTGGGGACGGCCTGGTTGTTATGCATTACTGTTATTGCATGTCGTATAATGCCATTAATCCTAATTGTTTTTTTTCTCGTTAAAACATTTCTGTAGACGGGTTTAAAAAAAAACATATTTTCATAAATAGTACTTCCATCCGCCTGGCTAAGGTACCGAGAAATAATGGAAAACCACAATTTTTTTCAAGGGACAGTCTGCTTGTTATGCGTTACTGTTATTGCATGTCGTATAACGTCAATTATCCTAATTGTTTTTTTTTCCTGGTTAAAACATTTCCATAGACGGGTTTAAAAGTGTATATAATAATACGTTTCGTTATGAACTTAGTTGTTTCCAGCATTTTAACAGCATCCTTAACAACATATAGACGTGTTTAAAAGTGTATTTTCATGCGCCTGCTCAAAGTAGCACCAATGGTGGAAAACCACAAATCAATTCAGCTAACGACCTATATTTAGTTTCTACTCAGCGAACTGGTTTAATAAAGAATCTGTTACTCCTGAAAGAATGAACTAGAAAGAATCCAACAAAGAATATGTCTATTATTTATATGGGTTATTTTGTGCATTACGCTATGTATATTTGGAGTGTGTTGTAAAAAAATCTAGATTTTTTTCGTTGGAATTTGAAATTGTAAAACAATTTTAATAATGGTTCAAGATAAGGAATACCAAATTTCGTCCGTACATTTTTTGACATGTACACACGTGTTTTAGTTTCATAATTTTAGGACACCGCACGTCAAACTGAAAATCTGTACGCAATTTTCAATTTGTGGTGCGGAAAACGAAAAGTATACGAACATTCACGTCAGTTTCTCTGTCCGTCTGTCGTATAGAATTTTCTCAGGAACCGTGCGACGTAAAAACTTGAAATTTGTCATAGTATCTTATTAATCCGCGTATTTTGCGTTAACCTTTTTAAAATATACATATTTAAAAATTAAAGAAGGGATGAATATATTATTAAATTTTTTTAAATTTTAATATATGGGGGATCATTTGATAGTGGGTTTGTTATGAGGAATGAATTACACTCAGTATATTTGGAGCGGGTTTTTGTAAAAAAATAAAGACTTTTTCATTGGAATCCTAAGGGTGACCATGTTTTTTTTAGAAACGGTTTAGAATTTTCTCATTTCCTACTCAGTTTGATGCACAGACTCGCCTATATGAATCAGAGACACGTTCTTTGTTACACCTGTATATTAATAGGAGGGTAGTTTAAATAGGTAATATAAAAAGTTTCTATGTTATATACAAATATAGTAACATAGAAAGTTTTCCTTATGTTTTTGGTTAACTTAAAGTCGAGTCGATGTTATTTCGCTGTACTCTTTTAGTATAAAACACGTTGAAATAGTTTAGAATTAAGTGCTGGCCGGTGTAAGCGTCGCTCACGTTCGCTATTAGGGCTTAAGTGCTTCATATATTTTTTAATGTTTTTAAAGGCTTTGAAGTGAATTTGTGATGGTGGGTGTACATAATTCTAGTCTCGTAATGGAATAAAGGCGAAGGTTTTTAGCTTTTTATTTTATTATTCATTTATAAAATAAAAATTGCAAAATTAGTTACCCAGGTCTTGTTGGAACTCATAAAACTTCATACTACGCGCTATATGTGATACGATTCTTAAGGAGAAAACTCAAAAAACCTTTAAAATAATGATTTAGTAAGCGTCTTTTTCTTTGTTCTTTAATTTAACGAATTGGATCTAACTTTTGATTCGCTTTTAATTACATTCGTCTGGCAGTTTATTACAGATGATATCGTCCTGTGATGTGTTACCTAGGTTGACGATTGTTTAAATTAAATTTTAGTGGCTCCGACTATTTTAGTTCGAAAGCAGTAAATTTAGCGTTATTTATAATAATGTTAAATTGTCACTTGATTTTGTTTAGAGCAATTATAATCTAACTTTCTTTCGCGTACCACAATCATTAGGAATCAGTCGAGTACCAATGACCTATTAATAATTCAACTAGGATAGGGTCTTGCCTCAAAATGAGAAAACAGATTTAGGACTTAAAACTAATACTTAAACACTAAAGAAATAAGTTAAATGTCGTGTCACTCATTTTTGTACCATTTTGAAAAAGTCTACTCGTAGTTATATACTGTCAGTGGTACGCTACCACCATAAGTATGAGAACCTCTTTTTTAATAGTAATCATTCGCGTCAAACTGGTTTGTAATGTTATATAATTTGAAATGACTATTCTATTTAAATTTAAATTTTATTACAGATCTGGAGTAAAAAAAATCAAATATAATTAATTATTCTCAGCACTTGCATGCTTGTTTGTTTGAATGCTTGCATTGTTTTTATGAAAAGTCACCACCTATCAGTTAAACATATAATTAACTTTCGCCCGTAACTCCGTCGTGGTACCCAAATTAACCAAAAAACGAAAGTCAATCGAAATTTGACCTCAATATTCCTCGTATTTCACCTGAAATACTTGTTTGTAGACGTTACATTTCTCACCGATAGAATTAGACCATGTTCAGATGACAAACGTTAAGCGCGCGCTTAGTACTACATGAATTTTACATGAAACTTATTCAAGGCGTTCACATGCTAACGCGCGTTTTATGTATGTAATTATACACAATTGTAAACGCGCACTCGACACTTGTCATGTGAATATGGTCTTATTAAAACCGTGGAAAACATATATTGTTTCTTTTATCTATCATTCATTTAGGGATGGAATTTTTAAAAATATCCAATAATTAAATCTAGAAAAAAAGAAAGATGTTTGAAGTCTTAAAAATACATTTACTTTTTCTGGCACTTTTGGGATTTGATTTTAGAAAAGCCTTAGTGGTGGTACGTTATAAATTACATTCTAGGCTCAGTGGTTGAAGTAGGCTATTAATATACTTACAACGCCCCAATCATTGTGATGATGCATACCATGCTCCGCCTTTGCTGTACAAACGTGCTTAATTTACTTAAGTTACGAATATGCAATACCCTCATCAGAGTTGTCCGAAAAAAAAAACAAGTTATGGCATGTTGTTAGGTTTATAACGAAATATTGATGAGAAATTTGAAGAAAATCATAGGACAATTTTTGAGAAAATAGTTTTTTAGTTTCTTTTTTTATGTAAATGCTTTAAATTTAGGAGCTAAAATAAAGGAAATACCAAATTAAATACTTCGATTCTTCGCTAGGCGAACATTCTTTTAATTTCCCCGTTTAATTTTCATAAATATGTATGGATTGCGTTGGTCACCAGGTCGCGGATACGACCGAAATACCTTTTAGCAAAGGGCACAGGTAACGAACGTAACGTAACCGCTTTCGATGACAAGCAGGAAGTGAGTAATTGTGAAAACCGGTAGATTGTTCGTTGCGTCACTAGGCGCCTTAATAATACAACGATTTATTGTAGTGATTCACTTTGACAACGTTATCTGATCGATGGTGTGAATGGCGCCAAAAATATCTACACCTCGTTATCTACGAGTATCTGCGCTTTCCACGAACGTTATTTTTGTAAACAATTAACGGTTACTTTTTGATAATGTATACTCGATACATTAGTCTATTATCCGTTATTCTGTTACGCAGAAACTGTTCCATATGTAATTCTGAAATTTTTATTACTCCTGTTCTTAAACTAAAGAAACTATAAATAACTGTGACTATACGATACAATCGGACATGCGTTTAAATACTGTATAAGTGTGGATAATTATATAAATTTTGTTAGTGTCGTTAACATTCTTAGCATACATATTCTTCTCAGTCGTGTCGCTCTTGACCGAGCGGTCGTGGTCATGATGAGGCTACATCGTCATTGGTGATTGATATGACCCTCCTCACAATTTCTCGCCATCTTAATCTATTGGCCGACATCTTATTGCATTTATGTAGAGGGTCTCCAATTGCTGATTTTAATTGATCAGCTCATCGCATGGATAATTTGCCACGCGGTGTGTTTTTTTCCACCCTTCCCTGGATCACCAAACGCTCTATGGAGTCACTGTTTCGCCTCTAGACATGGCCAAAGAACTTCAAAATTCGAGACTGTACTAGGGATGATAGACGCTGCGTGATGCCGAGTTCTTAAAGTATGGAGGTGTTTGTACGAAATTCTGTCCATGACACTCCCAGCATTTTCCTTCAGCATCACATCTCTAGGGCATTTATTTTCCGCTTTTCCAGTTCTCGCAATGTCCACGTCTCGTATGCGTATAAAAATATGGGGAAAACTAGGGTTTTGATGAGCCTGGTCTTGGTGGCTTTAGTTAAGTTACATACACGGTGTCCAGGAATAGATGTGACAAAAAAGACGCTATTCGTTGGCTATAAAGGAATAAATAGTCGTTGAAATAAAACTTAAATCATTCCCGTTTTCTAATTGAGTGCAAAAAAATATTGCACATAGCCCTTTTTAATACACCCAATACTTGGTGCGATGTTTACATGCAGTAGCGATGTCTTCACAGCTGTTCGCGGGTTATTCCCCCGTGCGGCGCTGAGTAATGTGCGCAAGTATCGTATGTACGAAAAAAAATTACAAGTAATTATGAATGTTATTTTCAATTTTCTAAAAAAATCATCTTTTAAATTTTATTTTAACGACAATCAACTACATATTTTTTAGTCAAGGAATAAGGTCTTTCTTTGTCCGACAATTATTCCTGGACACCGTGTACAATGCAAGTATTTATTACTGACAATCTCTTGAAGTTGACCATAATGGATTAATCGGGAAAATTAGTTTCGCGGAAGACTGAAAACAATTTTAGTGAAATTGAAATTCAGAGAGACATCTCAGGATATATAAAAATAAATTTAAATCAACAATAAAATATTTTAATAAAACGTTGGATTGCTCAATAGAATTGAAATGTAAGTAATCGAAGAAAGATATGGGTTTTATGGAAAGTAGAATTTTTTAACTGTAAATAACTGTCATAAGATATTATAGGATACGTCTCTAAATATTGTGTGAGCGTAGATAATAATATATGTTTGCTTATCGTAATTAATATAGTTAGCATATAAGGTACTTAATACAAATAAGGCATATGTACAATAAGGCCTATACACCCAAAAATTAAGAAGAATAAATTCAATTTCCAAAATAAGGTACTCGATACAAATAAGGTCTACCTAAATTAGA
Source organism: Druceiella hillmani (assembly GCA_039881145.1). NCBI lineage: Eukaryota > Metazoa > Arthropoda > Insecta > Lepidoptera > Hepialidae > Druceiella > Druceiella hillmani. The sequence continues at coordinate 14,548,283 of JAYKKI010000039.1, read as the reverse complement.
TAGGCCTCATTTGTATCAGTATCTTATATATAAATATCGATCCGTATGGGGGCGTTATTGCTCACAATCCATTAGAATTATCTCCAGTGGATTAATCGGAAATCTAAGTTTCGCGAAAGATTTTAGTGAAATTGAAATTTGGAAAGTCATTTGGCAATTCACAAAAATTAAATTAAATCAGCTATAAGAGGTTTAAGGAAATATGGTTACATATTCCTTAATTTTAGAATTAAATAGGGTTAATCAATAGAATTAAAAAGGAATTTAAAGGATAAAACACATTGGATTTTATGGAAGTAGGATTTTTTCCAGGAGGCTCTTGAAAATATTTATGGATGAAACTTTTCGGTATCAGAATAGATTTGATTCCAAAGTTTTACATCTTTGCCATTTATAAATATAAAATTAATGAAATGGAGGACCTTCATGAGAACTTATCTTCTATTAACTAAGAAATTAGAGCCTCCAATTACAATAGATGATATTTCATCACTATAAACGTCAAGTACGAAATCTTCAATTAAACAGCTAATTAATGGTCTCTGCATCACGAAACAATATCAAATTACCACTTGGAGTGATGGCGTAAATATAAAGTCATTCATCACCAGCGTGGTGCGATGGTGCCGTCGCGTTCAACAATTTTCGAATACAAGATGCTCGCCTCGCCTTCATAGACTATGACATTCCACCAGGTTGACTTTGACAGTGACAAGTCATCCTTTTACAGCCGAGATTTCATAGACGCACCGTCAAATCTATATAACGAGTAAACAACGATAACTGACAGAATCCTGTGTCAAATCGAAGACCCGAAAAATCTTTAGATCACATCGAAAATGATAAGAAAAGTAAAGAGTAGAAAAATAATACTTAGAAAAAGCTAGTCCTAATTCTAAGAAAAAACCATCGGAAATAAAGATTTGATTAATGTCGTTGCGAAAAGATAAAATCCTGAGTGTAGAAAAGAAGCTATATTTTTCCCACAGACAAAAAAATCCCACGCGCGAGGTTGCTTTAAATATAGAAAAAAAACTTTCTTACTGTTATTTTATTTATAAATTCTCGGGTAAAGCACGTTGAAAGATCGCCCTCTTGCTCGAAATTGACGTAAACAACCGTTTCGCGTTAACAATCTGCAGAATCGCGCGAAACCGCGCTCCATATTGATGAGACGATACGGTAGGGTTACCAACCGGCCTCAGGAATATTTGGCACATCACCAAACTTGGTAAGCAATACGTTCGACTTCGGCATCGTTTCAGTTTCAGCCGTAGACTGTAGAAATAGAAAATCCCATCGCTGTCATAATTCCAGACGATCTTAATAAATAACAACTAACACCGCCAATCAATATTCCATAAACACAGCGGCCCCTTACAATGATAGGAATGAAAATAGTAAAACATCTACCCCAAAACGGCTGGTCACCGCGCAGATAGTAGACTATCACCTTCCAAATAAATATTATATTGCAACGTTTAACGTACGGTTATTAGCGAAAGAAAAAAGGATACTAGAACAAGTTGCATCAACTATAAAATGGATTAATCATAAAAATCTCTGAAATAAGGACAGAAGGGTATAAAGTAGAAGATAGAGGAGACTACTTTACCATTATGGAAAAATACAAGGAGAGAAAGGAGTTGGCTTTGGAAATACATGGCTCCGACTAGCAAGGAAAAGAGAAGATTGGAAAGCACTGGAGGAGTAGTTTATACCCGTGTAGGCGTCCTTACACATGAATAAACAACTAACATAACATGATATATTTTATACATTTTTTCTTAATAATACTAACCTTAGTAAAATAATAAATATGGTAAGATAGAAATTTATTGTAACATTGAAATGGAGTGTAAGCAAATAAAAAGCTTAAACAACTTGAAAAGAACGAAACATTCGCGTTTATCCGTCTGTCACTACCGTTTTTTACGGGAATTGTGACTTAATATTCAAATAATACTTATATAAAAATTCTAAAGCAGATAAATGAAGTAATTGAAGATATATTTTTTAAATTACATGTATCACGTGTTTTTTTTCTAAACTTTATCTAATGTTACTCTGGAGATATCGATGAAAATGCCTACGCTGTTATTTTCAGAACATTTGATTTTTCTACATCATCTTGAAATATAGCATAGCGATAAATGACATTATCCCTCATGCGTCTCAGCAGTTAACACTCTCAAATGTTTATATAGAAATTTAAGATGTAGCAAATGAAATAATATTTCTAATTACATATGCTGTGCGAAGGTATCGATTGAAAGAGCATATTACAAGGATTTCAAGAGTATTTTTTTATAGTTTTATTTAGTTCAACAGACATGCTGAAAAAAATCTACAAATAATTCCCATCCTCTTCCCCATTTATCTTCGAAACCGAAACGTAAAAGTGTTGCGATTATTCTAAATCTCACAATTTAAAAAAATCGATATTTTTAAGGCTGTAAAAGATTTATTATTTGGTAAAAAAGTAACACTAATTTTTGAAAAAGGAACTAGAAAGCATAGTAAATGTTTATATGCACTTTAGTGCATATATAATCTCGTAGTGCGAGTTTTATTTGAAATTAAAAAGTGTATTCACATTTATGTTTTTTGTTCGATTGTAAATAATAGTAACGTAGCTGCGACAAACATAAAAAAATTAAAAAGAGAAATCTGAAACCTGGATATAGAAATCGTGACACAAGGAAGTGCGTTGTCTAGTTCCGTTTGAATAACTGAGTGTCTTATTACGTCTAGTTCATTGGAATTCGATATTCAGATTCGTCCGAAATTTACATTCGGTCGATGAACTGTTTTTAGAATTTAGATTCATATAGGTATAAACAACTTTATAGTATAAATTGTTAACACGATATTTAATAACATGAACTATGTCAAACGTTTGTATATAATAAACACTGATGGTTGGGATCCCGGTGTTGCTCAGGTTTATTTTGAGGTCAGTGTTAGTAATTCGATGTGGATCATCATTACAGTTTCTTAGTTGTCCATTTTTTGGGTGTAAGCCTCTTCCACTTTTCTCTACAGTTGGCAATTACTTTAACATCCAACTCCAGCTTGCATAATGGTAAACATATTCTATTCATCTCTTCGATGGTCTGGTTTGAATGCGTGGTCACCTTGCCAATAGTTTGCTTGTACATCTATCTTCGTTGATTCGATGCGTGTGACCAGGTATCTCCACTTGCGTTCGGTAAGTTATAGTTTATTTTTGTCTTACGCCGTACTAGTTGTTGGGCTTACGATCTCGCATAATTTTTCCAAGCATTGCTCTTTTCGTAACCCTCTGCGCAATCCGGAACTTCTCTTCCGATATTTTGGTTAAAATGATGGTCTCAGCTCCATAAATGAAAATAGGCAGAATATTCATGTCACACTGCTCGAATATTCTTGCTCGGTTACCTTTTTTTTGCTATTGACACCGAAAGCTGATCATGCCTGTGAAACGCGTCTCTCAATCTCTGCCGTCTGGTTTTAGCTACTTCATGTTCAAGGTAAATATTTTATTGTACGACTAGTTGGTAGCAAAAGCACACAACTACCAACTATCTCCTGGTATTTGGTAGTTGTGTGCTTTTGGTCATAATCTTGGTCTTAAACGTGTTAACTTTTTTGGGTATGTGTTTTAGATCATTAAATATATATCAGATCATTAAATCCTCTATGCTTTTGGAACATATCCTCCATGATGTCGACAGCGTAGTGGGTTCGTCTAAGTGGTAAATTAGAAATAAATAAATTTGTATTAATGATGTGAATAAATATGTTTTGTAATGATTACGTGATTGTATGTAATTGAAATAAAATGGTTATAATTCTTGCGTGTGTTATTTTGAGGAGCCTTTTAGGATTTAATCGGCCGAAGCAAAAAAGGCACTTCCTTTTCCATTTTTCTTTATATTTATTAACATTATTCGGCTCCTTTCAGAAGATAGCGTGGAGATACAAAGCCTTAAATCGATTCTGAAGTATTAAGGTATACGAGTAATAAATTAATATTTGTATTAATGATGTCCATAAATATGTTTTGTAATGATTACGTGATTGTATGTAATTGAAATATTATTTTAAGGAGTCTTACGATTTAATCGGCGGAAGCAAAAAAAGCCGATACCTTTTCCATTTTTCTTTATATTTATTGTCATTATTCGGCTCCTTTCAGATGATTGCGTAGATATATAAAGCTTTAATCCAATATGAAGTGAAGTAAGTTATACGTCAGTGAAAGTTACATCCCTATCGCTTTTGCTGTTTATTATAGGTCCGACAAAAATCGCAGAAAATAGAACATGTGATATTTAATATTTTAGATCACACGTTCTACAAAAAGTTGGTTCTACAAAAAAATCGGAGCGAGTCTGGCCGACACTTGCCGATTCGACCCTTACGAGTGAAAATGCGCTAACAGAGAAAAGGATAGAACATACAACTGAACACGATCAGACGGGGATGGGAGATATATAGTCGGCGGTCAGGCTTGACGTATGTGTTGAGCGGGTGGAAAGTCGGCCGTAAAAGTGGGCAGTAGTCGGCTACCGATTCACCACTTACAATAATCACCATATATAATATTATATGAATTTGATATATACATATATTACTTTTTAGGCAAATTTCTCTGTAAATAATTCTTATTAATAATAGAATTTGATCCATGCATGAAATTATTTTATTAAAATAAAATTGAAGTATTAACAAATGCGTTTTTGTCTCCTGAGTTTTTTGCTTCTTGTTTAAAAGTTTTACAATTGGAAAAAGCAAATGATATAAATTATCCGAAATTCCAGTTTGCTATAAAAGATTATCTTATCGGTACAAGGGTAACCCTACACGCGGGACATTCGGGCAGCTGCCAGCAAGACCATGCGTCTCCGTCGTGACGGCCTGTCTCCTTCGTTCCTCAGCTGACATTTATATCGGGCGTGTGTCCTGTTTGTAAATTTAAAACATTTGTGCCGTTGTGGTTCTTGTTGTTTCCATTTCTTTTAGCGAATTTAATGTTATTTTCGGTTACGCGTCGCCCGAGTGCGCCTGTACTGATTGAATATCGCATTATTTGTCAGTTTTGACAATTGTAATTATTGAATATTTGAATAAATGAAACTTAATTAAATGAAACTTAATTCTGGAAATCAGCTGATTTATTTGATACTTTTTATACAGGTTTTTTTAAATAAATTAATTAAAAAACCTGTATAAAAAGTATTTATCAAATAAATCAACTTATTTCCAGAATTATTACGTTAAATGGATGAAGCTAATAAAACATGGTAATTTCAAAGATATTTGGAAGAAAACTTGAGATCACCTTGATAAGTTAAGTTGTTATTGCTGTTCTTACAAGAAAATATATGGTTGAGAAGACCAAAGGCTGCTGGGTTTATTGTGAGGGATATAAAATTCTTTTCAACAATTTTGACCTGTTTTATTTGTTGGCTGTATTGCACTTCATCTACTTATCCAAATCCCTATGCTTACCAGTACTTCTATTCATTGCCATATTTGCTTTGAGATGTAAATATAGAGAAACTGCGTGTTTATCTAAAATCATTTAATTTATGCCAATTAATATATTGTTTTTTTTATTAATTATATCGTCTGGATACTTACCAGTATTGACGTAACTATTGAGTTGATGATTACAAAGTTCAATGGGGCTTTAGAGGAGACCTTTGTGTAATAGATTAAAGTGATCGGCTTAGTAATAATAGGAAAAAACTAACTAAAAGTTGAAAAATAAATATATAAAAAAGATGCAAAAACCTGGCTAGGCTAAAAACAACCAGTAAAATGTTAAATGTGTTATAAAAATATGTTTTCTTCTTTTTCTGTTAACATATCTATTTGTAACTCGCTATGCAATTCGGTTTGTTCTTATGTTTCTTGCGTAGTCGGATTTTTTATAAATACATCTGTTTTGATGGTGAATTATAAAATTAGCTATATATAAGTGCTATATTATATTGTATCTGCAGATTGTTTAATTTTCGAACCTCGTATACGCAGTTTTACCGCTTCTATTTTTTTGCTTATTAGCTGTCAATTTGACGTTTCGATTTATATATAATTATATATGATTGTCTATGTGATCTATGATCTTGTGTCTATGCTTACATGTTATCTATGATTACTGTATGACAGATACGATGTTTTCATCGCTGCTAATAGCGTAATCATTTTCTCATAATGACTAGTTTCTTAATTAGATTTTTTTTGTTTAAGTTAAAACTTACGTTTTATTCGATGTCTATTTTTGTAATTCACAGATAATTTTTGGTATTATTCAAAAAACCTATTTGCGATAAGTAGGGATAGAACAAGGATGACATATTAGGTATTTGAAGTTTATGTAATCTTAATATATAACGTTTTTATTATCGTATTGTTTCATATATAGTTATCGACATTCGATTGTTTACCTAATAGCTAGAATAAACATTTGACTAAGAAACATGTTGTTCCATGTCTTTTCAAGTTTCAGTAATAGTCCCAAGATATGCTACCCCAACCAGGTGTTTTAAAAGTTTTTTCCAACTACCCGTTTATATATGATTTTCTGTTTTAAATTATTCGTTTAAATAAAATAGAAATTTTTTGGGTTTTGTTTCGGAATAATGTGTATAAAAATACTAAGAATAACTATAGAAAAAACAAATAATTAAATTTAAATTAGCTTAGTACTAGATTTGAGTTTATTTTGTTTTCATGATAAATTAGGACTTGATCTTGGGTGGGTGTTCATTTCAGGTCGATCTATGTAATAACAATTTAAAGTACTCAGTAAACGATGTATAAATAAACCAACGAAATGTTATAGTGCTTCTCGCAGAGGGCAAAGTTGGTATTTCTAGTCATTTCCGTTTCTTAGATTCAGGCAATGTTTTGCTAGTCATCATTAGTTCTTCAACTAGTGGGTTCCTGTGTATCCGTTTTTTTAATAATGGTATAATTTTTTAGTACATTATTTTTATAAATATTTTACAAATATATAAACGATAAATATTTTATTATAATGGTTTTATCAGTGGAAGCAAAAGTGAAAAGAAGCTTTGTCTTCTACTTTTTTTAAATTTTTCATCACAACTTAGTTTCTCTGAAGAATTAAGAAATACGTCAGTGAAAGTCTAACCAAAATCGTTTCAATAGTTTCGGAAATTAGCGTCAATAAACGGATAAACGAAACAACCATTTTTTTTTTCTTTATACGATACATAGATAAATAATAAATGCGCTGAAGATTCTGTTTTTTAAATGCATTGTGGGAAATGGAAAGAAGTGATTGTTACAAAAGCTATCTTTAAATTCCTCACGAGTTAATACATCGAAATAAAAGAAGTGATTGTTTCAAAAGCTATGTTTTCATTCCTCTAAGAATTAATACATCGAAATAAAAGAAGTGATTGTTTCAAAAGCTATGTTTTCATTTCTCTAAGAATTAATACATCGAAATAAAAGAAGTGATTGTTTCAAAAGCTATGTTTTCATTCCTCTAAGAATTAATACATCGAAATAAAAGAAGTGATTGTTTCAAAAGCTATGTTTTCATTCCTCTAAGAGTTAATGTATCGAAATAAAAGAAGTGATTGTTTCAAAAGCTATGTTTTCATTTCTCTAAGAGCTAATAAATCGAAATACACTATTCGATTCTTGACAAAATGCAATTATGTTTTTCACATTTACACCTTTATCGCTGGAATAACTTTAGATATCTAGTTTTTGAAACGTTCAAATGTGAATATAAGTTTTCTGAGAATGCTTATCGAATTTGCAAACAAGATAACTATTGTATGTATGTTTATCCTTATTTATGTTAAGTCGTTTTTAATAAAAATCTCTCTTAATATATTCATTATTCACAACTAAATGAAATTACGTGATGTAATATTGTTTCTACTTTATTAAAATTCTTTACCACGACTTTGGTTTCGTTGTATTACTCCATCTTCAGGTGGGCTATTAGCAAAGATAAATAAAATAAAGAACGTAGAAATAGTACTAGATCACGTAGTTTCTTTTAATTGTGAATATTTATATTTAATCATACGTTAATTTTAACAATCACATTTGAATGTAGTAATTAATAGCTATTTTAAATAATCCTTTTAAAAATCTTAATGGTAAAAGGATGTATTTCACTAATATTGAAGGAAGAAAAGTGAAAATCGCTCCATATTACCGTGTTGTGCTGGCGACAATAGCATACAACGAACCGTAGCACTAAACACTTGCGCTAAAAAATTGACTTTCATCTCACGTAGTTTCCTAGCATACACATGCTCATCTGTTTATTTGTTCGTCATTTGTGAACCAGCACTCATTGTACCATTTTTTTCTCATATACATCTATAACCATTTGCACGTCTTCTATCTCTATCAATTAAAATGTCATATTTTAGCTTATTTGTCAAACTTTTCAAAGAATACGGTAACGGTAACGGATAATACGTTATAAACAAATCTGTACCTGTAACTCTAACGAAAAACTAAAATAGCTAATCTCGTTATTTACTGCGCTTCTTCTATAGCTATAATAAAATTGTAAATTTTTATGTAAATACAGTTATATCAAATATGTATACACAAAATTTCATCATAATTTTCTAAGACACTACACGATATTGTTTGAGAACTTCTGAGTGTATTAAATAAACCATAAATGTATAATTAAACTCTTTATGTGCATTTTAATTTTATAAAATATAGTGTACAGTCTTTTCTTTTAACTTTTATAAGTTAATTTTATCAAGTCTTATTTAAATTACGTTTAATTATAAAATCTTATATTGCACATCGTCCTAAAATATTTCTATATATATATGTGTGTGTGTGTGTGCGTGCGTGTGCGTATGCGTGTGCGTGTGCGTGCGCGCGCGTGATCGCGTGTGTGTGTGTGTGTGTGTGTGTATATATATATAAAGAATTTGAAATATTTGTACCGAGTTCATTTATTTACCACCTATTTCTATGATATTTGAAATATATTTTTTTAAATTTTAAAAAAATTAGCGTTACCTTGCGACTTGGGAATACGATGCGAGGAATTGCGAAAAGCAAGTGTATCATTGTAATGCGTTTATTTTGTGCTGTTATATTAGACCATCAATTGGAACGCATTTGAGGTATCATGACAGAATAAATCTCAGTTGATCAGGGGATCTAAAATCTTTATAAAATTCATATTAATAGCAATTTTCGAGTTAAATCCGTTCTTATAGACAGGAAGACAGACAGACCAAAATGATTAGATAAATAAAATACAAGTGTCTGCTTCTGATCGAAAATCACAAACTGACACTTGAATGTTATATATCTGTATTGGTGACAGCTATTGTCCGCGATATTATATCTCAAAAAATTACGTCAGTTAGTCAGCGTCTCTCGTGAGACTAACAGATTTCATAAATCATTTTTTTATCACAATTTATGAAGTCGTTTAAAACGGAAGTGAGAACGAAAAAGAAAACATTCACTTTATGGTTGAAATATCTAAACCGTGTAATCCTTTAGATTTGTAAAGCAGCATTGGGTAGAAACGATGCTTTCGGGTATAAACGATGCTAAAGTTCCTAGTATAATTCAGGAGTTCCAAGAACTCATGTAAACTTTCTTCACACCTAAATGAAACTACGTGATGTAGTATTATTTCTACTTTCTTTAAGTTCTTTACCACGACCTAGGTTTCGTTGTATTACAACATCTTCAGGTGGACTATTATCAAATAGAAAAAAAAACATGGATAGAAAAAACAACGAGCTATCTCAAAAGAGTTCCCATTGTACCTTTTTGATATACAGCACGCTAATAATGAGCAATTAACTAAATATAAATATTTACTTTGTTACAGATATCAACGCAAAGCAACCAGACGTGAATCCTATACTAAATCCAAAGAGCCCATCATACACTTGCGATAACCCGCTACTTTGCCCGCAATTTTCGCGCGACAGCGACTCACTTGACGTCGCATCTCGAGCAGGGCTCCGCTCGCGATGTGACAAATCGACGCATTTTGCGGGCGCCTGTCATACCGCTTGACAAGTAGACGCAGAGATGGAGCAAAATCCCAATTCAATAATAGAAGGCACTGTCAAATTTCGAGACGGCAAGAAGGTATGTGCTAAGTGTTATTCCTATACGCTAAGTACCTATACATGGTAGCGTTTGTCTTTCCTAAAGTGTCAAGTTGAAATTTCGAATTAATATCGTATAACTGCCTACACTAGAGATTTAGTACTTTATACCTACATACTAAGTATCTGCAGTGCTTTTGTAGCAGTACTTTTGCTCATGTATACTAGCTCCTTCATTCGTTGCCAGTAAATGATTTAGTTAAGCATACGTGATACAATCACAGTTCTTTTTAGAACTTGGTTAATTATCCTAATGTCACTTTTGTTTATGGCAGGTTACAGTTTATTAATGTCTTTGTGCTTTTAAACGTCTCTCTTCTTTTAATCATTATCTTAAATGTTTATTTGGTAAATGACCTTAATATCAGACTTAGTGGTTGTTTTCCTGATGTTATAGTACTGCTCGTCTTTTTCATGTTGTTTTTGAGATTATTTATGTAATTTTGTGTATTGTTCTCCTTTTCTTGACTTTTATTGACATATGGTTGAAGTTGACTCCGAAGCCAGTATGCTGCTGTGGGTGTTACTGGGTCTCCAACATTTTGAACTATATTTTTCCATTCTCATGTGCACGGCGCTTTGCCTTGTTTAGGTTAGATGGAGCCGTTGGTTCAGCCGTTGGTGGTAAGAGATGTTGTAGTTAGTCTGACCACGAGTGTCGAATGAATAAATTCAGAATACTTCGCCAGTTTCTCCGAAAAACCCGGTCCAGTAATTGTAATTCCAACTCACAACGTCAAGAAAAGCTACTGGGCTTATATACGTAGTATATAAGCCCAGTAGCTTATGTAGTGTGTAATCTGCAATGCGTTCTCCAGTAAATTTAATGTTGGACTGCAAATCGACAACTAGTGGAATCATTTTCAAGTGTGTTACCGATATTTCAATTAGAGTCCAAGTATTTTTCTTCCTACTAGAGTCCAAGCATTTTTTTTCAGATCTAATCAGTATATTGGTGCAAAGTATGCCTGTGATAGTATGAGAAGGAACTTCAACTTGCATCTTTTGACTCGTGTCGGTTTCATGGAACTTACCAAGGCATGTATAAATATAGATACAACAAAATGAGTAGCGACGTTTTCTATCGAGTCTGCATAGTAATATACGAAGTTAGTTATGAATGTCACTTTTTTGATATATCGCATGTAATTAAAAAACAAACAATAAAAGCAGGTCAACTTCGGTTAAAATATGGAAAATATCAATGTCATGTCTCAGAACTTCGATCAGGTGTAAAATGATTTAGACAGCATCACGGACAAGTGATTGCTTTTATTAAAAATTAATACTAGGGAGGAAAGAATTGTAGGAGGGGGAATGCCATACATTATTACTCAAAAAAAACTGACAAAGTGCGAGTCTGACTCCATCCGTCGAGGAGTTTGTACCTATATTATTTGTAAAATATTTAGAGGATTTTGTACCTCGTTTGATGTTAAAATATTTATTTATAATAAGTAATCATTATCTATACATGTCATTATATAATAATCTATGCATGTAATAAAATTATAACAGAGTGAATTCTGTATATTGACAATATTTTTAAAAAAATGTTTGAATTCGCTTATAGAATGATAATAGGAGTCGGAAAAACTTTTTTAGAATTTTGTCCTATGTTAACTTGAGCGGATGTCACGCAAAATCTACTGGACGAATTTTGATAAAATTTAATATGGTAATAGTATACCCCTGACACTCCATACTAGTGAACAAATTTAATTGCCTACACTATTACGTACGTACTCGCCTATCCAGATCCGTTTGTGTGTGTGCGTAAATTAATGTAGGGCTGCTGCAGTGTGCAGGTAAAGAATATTTAAATATACTATACTAAAATATACTACATCGGTCTCGATCGTTGCGGGTAATGGCGCCGATTGAACGAGTCGACGCTATACATCAGCAACATAGTTGTTTCTCTTTCTAAACAAAAGCATCGATCGAATAACTGTCTCCATAACACGCTGGCGCAGTAACTTTATACCGGCGCGCACATCTTTATTATTACCTAATTGTAAAAATGTAATTATATAAATAAATAGGTATATTACACTATGCATTTAATTGTATCAAAGTGATTTAATAATAATAATATAAGGATAGAATTTGAAAAAAGGTATTTTGTCGATTTTAAAAATGAAATATATCTTAAATAAAAGTAAATATTATTTATTTATAGAAACGATACGCTGAAATATTTTATTCGTTGTACTTTTGACTTGATTAGATTTGCTTCATGTAAAAGATCTCTTAATAAATAATATATTAAGCCTATGGCCGACTCTACAAGGATATGTTTTCCAACCACTCGCGTTCAAACAAAACAATGACTTTTAAGCACAGTTTGACATTTAAAACTGCTCAGTGACATGTTTGTAGACACAAAATTATATGTATTAACCAATTAAGTTGGTGATACAAAACAAAAATTATTTACAAGAAACAAAAAAAAACGAGACCGAATAATCTCCTATTCTTAGTGATTTTATTGCTTTCTAAGCACTTGTACATAGCATAATAACCGGACCGTTATATTGAATTATTATAAATAGTTAACATTTAAGACTGCATAACACAAGTTAAACTCGACCAAACATCGCAAAATCAAACAAATAACACGCGCACGCAGCGAGCGGCAACCTGGTATCGCGTACTCTTGATCGTAGTCGTTATCTACGTGTGTCGTACGAAAAAGTCGTACGTGTGAGATGCAAGAAATTACATGTTATTTTTCAATTAAGCCTTAATTAATCAGCTCTTTTATAGTCGACAACAGTATACGTTTATATATTAGAACCTGGAGCAAAATGCGGAATTGGATAAATATTTAATTTGGACCGGAAATATTAATTTGGATGTAGTCCGATTAATATAGTATAAATAAAATATGTAATAATAAAAACAATAAACATATATATTACACAAATAAAATAAAACAGGGAATCCAAAGTCAAAAATGAAGCGGAAGCTGCAGCGACAACTGGAGCTCGATAACAAACGTGAATCTTATTGTATATAACTATTAATTATTAACAGTTAATAAATAAACGCGAACCGTTTTGTTAATAACCATTAAGAAAACGCATGCTGTATGTTATAATTAATTATTAACGAAATAATATTTTTTACATATAACACATAAAAAACATACACTTAAGATGCACAAAAAACAATCATTCGTTGAGGCATTTATTGGTTTAGTACGTTTTTATCTTTGTATTGCCGACAATTACGTCCATTGTTTCAAGAGCTATTTGATTTCCAATTTATACATCTCCCTTTCGGCTGATCATTGTTACTGTTAGTGTTTCGGGTGATAATTGTTACTGTTAAAGCGTTTTGGGTGATCATTGTTACTGCTAAAGTGTTTCGGGTGATCATTAGGGTGCTAAAGTGTTTCGGGTGATCATTAGGGTGCTAAAGTGTTTCGGGTGATCAATGTTACTGTTAAAGTGTTTCGGGTGATCATTCAAGTGCTAAAGTGTTTCAGGTGATCATTCGGGTGCTGTTTCGGGTAATTTCAAATTTGGAATAATTTTAGCGAGGTCACTTTCGTGCAACTCATAATCATTCTATACACTCCTTCTTCGCTTTTTTGGCGAATACCAATGTTCTAAAATCCCTTATATTAACATACACGCGCAATGACGCATAGTACTTTGAACCCGAAGGTACTAGTCACCCCTACACTCCTGTTATCGTAATTTCCGCGCATTAACGTATTTAAATATGTTCGTTTCTTTGTAAAATATTTGATCAGCGGTCGGCTGGTTTATCGTAAATTACACACGAGGCGTCAGCGCACGACGGATGGAAACTTCGAAAGGTGGTTCGGGATTGCAAAAAACAATATTGGCGTGACCACGCGAATGGCGTGGGACAGGTGGCCACGAGTTGCGGGTACAGTTGGAGGCTTTATTTAAGGCGAACTCAAACATTTTAATCCAAAAGTTACTTTTATGTTAATCATGGAGAATTTCAAAAAATTAGACATTCTCTTCTCTTTATAAAATTACTCAATCGAAAGGCGTGATAGAAACGTCAGAATGTGACTAAACATAACACTTACATCATCGGAGTTATAGAACCTGCCTTTGAAATTGTAGAAATCCTATTCCCAATCAACGTAATTTATGATATCGAGGAATTAAGACTTGGACGTCCGATGTTGAAACATTCTCTACTCTTTATAAAATTACTCGATCGAAAGGCGCGGTAGAAACGTCAGAATTTGACTAAACATAACACTTACATCATCGGAGTTATAGAACCTGCCTTTGAAATTGTAGAAATCCTATTCCCAATCAACGTAATTTATGATATCGAGGAATTAAGACTTGGACGTCCGATGTTGAAACATTCTCTACTCTTTATAAAATTACTCGATCGAAAGGCGCGGTAGAAACGTCAGAATTTGACTAAACATAACACTTACATCATCGGAGTTATAGAACCTGCCTTTGAAATTGTAGAAATCCTATTCCCAATCAACGTAATTTATGATATCGAGGAATTAAGACTTGGACGTCCGATGTTGAAACATTCTCTACTCTTTATAAAATTACTCGATCGAAAGGCGTGGTAGATACGTCAGAATTTGACTAAACATAACACTTACATCATCGGAGTTATAGAACTTGCCTTTGAAATTGTAGAAATCCTATTCCCAATCAACGTAATTTATGATATCGAGGAATTAAGACTTGGACGTCCGATGTTGAAACATTCTCTACTCTTTATAAAATTACTCGATCGAAAGGCGCGGTAGAAACGTCAGAATTTGACTAAACATAACACTTATATCATCGGAGTTATAGAACCTGCCTTTGAAATTGTAGAAATCCTATTCCCAATCAACGTAATTTATGATATCGAGGAATTAAGACTTGGACGTCCGATGTTGAAACATTCTCTACTCTTTATAAAATTACTCGATCGAAAGGCGTGGTAGATACGTCAGAATTTGACTAAACATAACACTTACATCATCGGAGTTATAGAACCTGCCTTTGAAATTGTAGAAATCCTATTCCCAATCAACGTAATTTATGATATCGAGGAATTAAGACTTGGACGTCCGATGTTGAAACATTCTCTACTCTTTATAAAATTGCTCTATCGAAAGGCGTAGTAGGAACGTCAGAATTTGACTAAACATAACACTTACATCATCGGACTTATATAACCTACCTTTGAAATTGTAGAAATCCTGTTCCCAATCAACGTAATTTATGATGTCGAGGAATTAAGACTTGGACGTCCAATGTTGAAATATTCTCTACTCTTTATAAAATTACTCGATCGAAAGGCGTGGTAGAAACGTCAGAATGTGACTAAACATAACACTTACATCATCGGAGTTATAGAACCTGCCTTTGAAATTGTAGAAATTCTATTCCCAATCAACTTAATTTATGATATCGAGGAATTAAGACTTGTACGTTCGTAGTTGCAACATTCTCTTCTCTTTATAAAATTACTCGATCGAAAGGCGCGGTAGAAACATCAGAATGTGACTAAACATCATATTTAAATCATCAAAGATATAGAATATATCTTTGAAATTTTAGAAATCCTATTCCCGATTAACGTACTTTATGTCTTAATATATGATCGTTACTTGGGTCTGAGCAGCATTTATGGAGTCGTTTATTTATTCCAACATGCTAATGAAATTTCTGACCAGACTATATTGGTGAATACTTAGAAAAGCGTGTTAAATGAAATTAAATAAATTTATTTCCAAAGTGGTATCAATTTGGAATATCATATCAACTTAAAATCAAGAGAAATGGGATCACTGGGACCGAGTTATGGACATAATTGTTAAAGTTTTGTAGTACGATTTCTAAGTGCCCAGGCTACATTGGGAAATACTTAGAAAGCATGTTAAATGAAATTTATTAACATAATGATATCAATTTTGAATATCATTTCAACTTAAAATTAAGAAATATGGGATCACTGGGATCGAATTCTGGATACAACTGAGTGTTGAAAGTTTTGAAGTCCTGTTTCTAAGTGCCCAGGCTACATTGGGAAATACTTAGAAAGCATGTTAAATGAAATTTATTAACATAATGATATCAATTTTGAATATCATTTCAACTTAAAATTAAGAAATATGGGATCACTGGGATCGAATTCTGGATACAACTGAGTGTTGAAAGTTTTGAAGTCCTATTTCTAAGTGCCCAGGCTACATTGGGAAATACTTAGAAAGCATGTTAAATGAAATTTATTAACATAATGATATCAATTTTGAATATCATTTCAACTTAAAATTAAGAAATATGGGATCACTGGGATCGAATTCTGGATACAACTGAGTGTTGAAAATTTTGAAGTCCTATTTCTAAGTGCCCAGGCTACATTGGGAAATACTTAGAAAGCATGTTAAATGAAATTTATTAACATAATGATATCAATTTTGAATATCATTTCAACTTAAAATTAAGAAATATGGGATCACTGGGATGGAATTCTGGATACAAGTGAGTGTTGAAAGTTTTGAAGTCCTATTTCTAAGTGGCCAAGCTACATTGGGAAATACTTAGAAAAGCGTGTTAATTGAAATTAAATTAATTAATTTTCAAAATGGTGTCAATTTAGAATATAATTTCAACTTAAAATTGGTAATCAAGGAAAATGGGATCACTGGGACCGAGTTATGGATACAATTAAATGTTAAAGTTTTGAGTTTATTAAATATCTTTAGTATCTCGTTAAATATTGCATTTAAGTTATAAATTGCATATTATAATTTTCTCATTTTTTTTGTGTGGAAATTAAATCCATAATCACTTTTTCAATTAATGAACAAAAAAATTACACTTTCCTGTTTGAAAGTTTCGATTAATTGTTTGTTACATGCATTATTTATTTTTCATCACAAGGTTTTTTTAAACCTACTCTGCAGTTTTAAGACATTTTTGCAAAAAAATATCGATGTCAGTCAAATACCCAATTAAATTTTGAATGAAGTTTTTGGTTTTCGAAATACAACGCTAAAAATTTTAAAAATATTACATTTTTGTTCACAAAAATACTTCAAATGTAATCAGTTTGATGCACAGAATCATTTGTATGAATAACAGACACTTTGTATGTTACACACTTTATTTGATACGTGCTAAGCACAATCCGCCCCAGTAAAACATGCGAGTGTTACTGAATGAGCACCCAGCTATTAAAATTAGAACATACTTGGCTATATATCGGGACGGGCAGGTAGCACCCAGATATTTAAATTAGAACATACATGGCTATATATCACTTAGAGAAGAATATAATGAGATCATCTGGTTTGTATATCGCACACTCTTACCAACACTATTATTCTGTAGCGTTTATTAACCCAAAGAGTTTTATTAAGTTAAATTAAATGGACTTATATTTTATGTTGATTACTAATGCCATTAGAAATTGTAGTCTGTCGGTTTGTAGGTTTAATTTTCTTAAGTTAAAGTTAAATACTACTAAGTAGGAGAAATATATAAGGAGTAACTGCCATCATATATTGCATTTGAAGAAAATAAATCTCTAAATTTTATGGTTCCTCCGTATATTAGTGTAATGTGCCAGCCGAAATTATACTCGCCAATTGTCTTTGTTTCCATTATCATTGATTTCGCAATGCATCCATTTAAAAAAGTTCAAAGAAAAAGCTCTTGTTTAAGAGGCGACAATACCAGATAACTTGTGAACTCTACATATTTAATGTGAAACACATGTGAATTTAAATTTGGAATGGTCACCAGAAACACTTTAGCAGTAACAAAGCTGCACTCAGCTTTTATTCTATTGATGCTATAATCTCGTGTTACTCGTGTTTGATTGAACTCTGCAAGAGTTAACGTGAAACATAGGTTAATGCGAGTTTGGGTTCATCTCCAAAAATACTTGGGCAGTAGCAGGACTGCATTATGTTTTATTCTGTGAACCTTTGATATCATATTACTCTTAAGCGCGCCTTACAAAACTTAGTGTCGCACACTTGAATGCTTCTGAAAGGTTGTGCAATCCCATAAATATTAATGCATTTTTTTGGTATGCAAGTGTTTGGTTATATATGAGAATAAGGAAAGATGAAGAGACGTTCGGCTGCTAGTTTTCATCATGTTAACTACGTGTTTTATCGTTCTTTAAGATATAAATTTTTTTTCTGTGAAATCAGTAATAAAGAGTTCGAAAATCGTAGTCAAGAAGCTTCACTGCAAAGCTCATTATATTAGAATAAAAAAAAGGAATCATTACAGGATCTCTTTGCTGTCCATCTGTTTGTCTATCTGTGAAGACCCTTTTTCTCAAGAACAGCCAAAGGTATTGAGTTAAAATTAGTATCAAATAATAAGGTCTATGGTCTTATAATCCTGAAAAATGTTGTTGGAAGGAATGAATATTAGTCCGTGTTTTGTTTGCGATATTTTGTGTTATATGCATTAGAGAACTAATATACATTAGAGAATTAAAAATTTTAAATATCCAATATTATTATATGATAAACACTTTTTTTAAACTTATTTCCACATTGTTATTTTTAATTTACATTGGTAGTTTTTTATTTTTATTATAGACTCAAAATATTTTTCTTTTTCCCTCGCCGCCTCGAACCCTCGACGCGCTGGCTAGACTCGCATTTGGCCGGATTTTTTAGATGTCGTGATACACTTAGAACACACTACGTTCTAAACGTGGTGTTGACACAAATGTTTAGAATTCCGAGTTTTGTGTGGTGAAATGAAATTTTAAAAACACTAACATCTCAAATGCCTGGGGACGAAAAATCAATTTAGACCAATTTAGAAAATTTTCTTTTGCATTTTAAATACTTTTGGGCAATATCCTTTTAAATATTGATATATATATATATATATATATATATATATATATATATATATATATATATATATATTTACGTAAAAATACTGGGCGGTATTTCTATATGAATATGTAATTAAAATCTTAATGGTTGTAAGTAACAAGCTTGCGTAATGCATTATATATTAGTGAAGGAGAACTGGCGATAATTATTGTCAATATTGCTCGACTTGGCACCAGCCACACGATGACTGCTGGTATCGAGGTCGTTCGATCGAATATGAACGTTCGGTTACTATTAACTGTTTATTATTAATGGTTCATTAATATTGATGACTAACACCTATAAGTATTTCTTATTATGAATACTTAGTCCATCAAAGCCATGCTTTTTTCTTTAAGTAAATATGTGCGAAAATTATGCTTATAAATTTTCACATGATCATGCATAGAAGATCGATTTTAATCGTTTTAATAACAATTAAAATAGAGTACATAATTCGGCATTCTTTGGGTAGCATATTCACGAACTAACTATTAACATTAAATTTCAGCAACCATTTTGATTGTTTTCGAGATTTTGTGCCTTTGTTATTTTCACTTTAAATCAAAATTATGGATCTTAAAATGATCTATCGATTAGTTGCCCATAGCACATGAATATATCTACCAACATTTTGGATCTTAAAATTATCTATGATTAGTTGTTCAATACACATGGATATATACTACCAACATTTTGGATCTTAAAATGAGCTATGATTAGTTGTCCAATACACATGGATATGTACTACCTAAATTTTGGATCTTAAAATGATCTATGATTAGTTGTCCAATACACATAGATATATACTACCAAAATTTTGGATCTTAAAATGATCTATGATTAGTTGTCCAATACACATGGATATATACTACCAACGATTTGCTTTCCGCTTTTCATCAATCAAGCACAGAGAAGTTTTTTATAAGAAGGAAAAAATAATTGAATGTTACATCGTCATTATGTGACACATTTCAAGACGACTTGATTTCCGATTCGTGTCTATCCAGCATACAGGAGTTTCACATAATAAATAAAGGAAAAATCATTGAATCTTATATCAGTTTCTTCTGAATACAACAAAAAAATAAACGCCTTAACGTTTTAATTACTCGAAACACAGGTGTTCCATACAAAAAAGATGACCTTAAACAAAACAAAACATATCCATCCATCACAACACATATTGCATTAGACTGTATACACGTTGTATGAAATAAGTAACAAAAGGACGAGAGCGAGATGACACGACGCTGTGAGAGAGGGATGCCGATACTGGTACACCTGCACAAACAAGCGTGTCGCATATTATATTTGCGCGCTATATGGTCAAATCTTATTGTTATTCACTTTTTCACTGGTCTGGTTTTGCGAATTTTTTTTTTGTTATGTAGTAAGGAAGTATAGCGGTGGAAGACGGGAGAAAGTTCAGAAGTGAGACGAATAAATAACTATATATTTGCGACTTTGAAAAGACTATGTTTACATAGAACAGTGATGTGCCCTACATGCGTATTCTGATTCATTATGTAGGTGTATAATATTAGGTGGATTAAATGAAAATTAATATCGATATTTACTAGAGATATTCAATATTATCAGTCTTCAACAATAGCTTTTAAGTACATTTGATGAAATAACGAAGTGAGGACAAAAAAAAAAGTTCGTAAAGCCAAGGTGTGGGTATTTTTCACATAAGATCCAAAACTGAGTTTCAGTAGCCGAAAGCATTTTAAGAATTTTTGGCTTTTTTTAAAATAAATAACGTATCTATAAATATTGTTAAGCTGCTGAAAAGCTATAAAATACTATATGTGGAGTGAAAATACCAAAATTAACTATTAAAAGCTCGCCGTCCGTCCCCTGTGCACCTCATCCTCGTGTATTCTTATTGTAGAAATAATAAAGGTTATACTATAGCTATTTTGAATCCAGCTACATAAATATTATAGTTTATTCCTAATAAATAGGAAAAATTGATTCTCATAAATAAATAGGGTGTTTTATCTTATTCTCCATGTTCTTGGTGAGATTCGTCAGTTCTTTGTCACGTCAAGTTTACATTCATGTGTATTGTTCTATTATTATTGAATATAATTTATAGATTTTTGACGGCATAACAATATTTATAGAGAAATTATTATAGGAAAAAAGGTCATTGGGGCAATGATGCATAGTGTTCACGGATTGACTATGGCTAATTATAAGAAATAAATATAAATTCAAATTTCTTCAATTAGATGTGATAAGATTTAGTCCATATATATTCAACTGAAGAGCGTGTCTCACGCGTTTAAACGCGCTGTTGAAACTTATTCTTATGTTGACAAATTGGCAAGATGCGAGTCTGGCTCGCGCATCGAGGGTTTCGTACCTGGTTTGAACTGAAAATTCGTTGTAATGCATCAATAATATATATTAGTCGGTTGATATAAATTTTACAACCCTGTTTTGTTATAATTCTACCTTCATTACATACGAAAATGAAGGAGGGGGGGACATATAATTCATATATTTTAATATATTTTCAGTATAAATATACAGTTTAAAATTATGAAAAAAATGTTGAGACACTTCCAATTAACCCTTTTAAACGATACCCTACACTGTACATGGAATTAACGTTATTTGACCCCCCTCCAATAAAATTTCCATATAAATACGTTTTGGTGGTAGAAAATTAACCTTTGTGGGAGTTACTGTGCTTTATTACTAAAACAAATTTCAAGTTTCTATGTGAAAGGGTTTCTGACGAAAACATCTGTAGCAGACGGGTTACACGGACACATAAGTTATCTTCTAAAAGTTCCGTTCTTCTTTTTGTGATACCCGATCGAAAGCGTCATCTATCGAAAACAAAGGAAGAAACAAACAATTTTTGTTTATTTTCTGAGGAGTTGCTTAACTTTTCCGGAATGAAAACTAAACTGTATACTTCCGGACTTTTCCGGAATAAAAGTTAAACTAGTCCGTTACACAGTGTACAGTGTGCAAAAATTAGACGATTGACAAGTTCTGAGTTATTCGATAACAAAGATTGGGTCACAACGGTTAAGTTTCAATGATTGATCAAGTGGTACAAGTGTTACTAGGTTGAAATGCATATATATTCAACCTAGTAACACATCATGACAATTGTCTTTGCAAAAGATTTGTCCCTGTCTCAGTCTGTAAAATGACCGATATCGGCAAATGCATGCAAATTAGACGATTGATAAGCTCTGAGTTATTCGATAACAACGATTGGGTAACAACTGTTAAGTTTCAATGATTGATCAAGTGGTACAAGTGTTACTAGGTTGAAATGCACTTTTGCGTATCATGACAATTGTTTTGTCCAAAGTTTTGTCCCTTTCTCAGTCTGTAAAATGACCGATATCGGCAAATGCATGCTATACGGACCCATACAGAAAACTGACGCACAAAAACCACTTACAAGCGATCAACCCCGCCTCCCCTTTCTCGTCTGGTTTCATCCCCAACAATATCGACGGGCGTTCCAATCTGCGGACAATTCATAATCGACGCGCAGGATTAGATGGGACTGGGCGCTGGTAATTTACCCGAGCTTTGTAGCTAGCTCAAACGGACAATGTGGGTCTGTGAAACGCGACAATGGAACATATTTCATTGAGGACGGTGATAAATTTGAGCAGACACGGACGATGCAATAAGCTTGGTGGGCTTTTAGCGGTTCTCAATGTAAATTATTTATTTATATGTCTTTACCGAACGACTTGAGTTTTTATTCGTCCTTGTATGCGTAAAGAAATTTCACTTCCATCGGTCTTGGATTTTTTTAGCAAAATAAAGATAAGTATTATTCAAAAATTGAATAAAGACGCAATATAAAACGAGATTCGAGTTGATACGGATTGAAAATTTGAATCAAATCACCAATATTTTTTTGTTTCAAACTTCCCGTGTATTTATTTATGCGTCAACAACTTTCTTGAATAAAAATTTTCAAAAAGTCATGCGAGTGATTGTCCCACCCTTCTAATAAAAACAATAGCCAGTAAAATATAAAAAAGGGAGAATACGCTATAGAATCTAGATTTACATATATTTAATCTTCTTCTTCTTCTGAAGGTGCCTCTCCAACTAGTGAAAGTAGACAATCAGCTCAGTGAAGGTAGACAGTATTTCGTCTTGTCCTTGGTAAGGCGGAAGGTACAGCACTTGTAATCCCTGTCCATTCTCGGATGTTGTGCAACCATGACTTTTCTACGAACGGCTTTTTTCTCCCAGCAACTTTTCCCATCATTTAAAATTGCAAAGTTTATATATATTTATTATATCTCAATTATTGTACGTAAACTTTATTGCGCGCGTTCGACTCGCATTTGACTACTTTTTTATTTCATTTTATTACACGTACAACCCGCCAGTGAGCAGTTTTCAATTTCTTTGATATTCTTTCATGTTATCATCGAGTATTTTCCAAATATCACATTAAATATAAAAGAAAGACGTATAATGCTATAGATATAATGATGTTCTAAAAAAACTGAAAAAATCCTAAATCTAAAAATTTTGCTCATTTCCATGTACGTGCAGGTTTACAAGTGAAGAAAGAAAACAACGATGCCAAAATATTTTGCTGCTTTCAACAGGAAAAAGTTATTTTCAACTTGTAATTAAGTAGTAAAGTTTACTGGGAACGGCGAGTTTGTTTGAACAATACAGTTTGAGCGCTCATTGCCTAGTTCAAAAGCTGCCTTGTTATATGAATGGGCGAATAACAAAAGGGGCCTTGAGTTATTGTTAACAAACCTTTAATTCTTTCCATCGCGGAGTGCTTTTAGAATTTCTTGGACAAGGTGACCGTTTTAGTTGGAAGTGGTTTGTGCATACTTGCCAACATTTTGGTCTCGGATGTATCTGTTTACCTGAACTGTTATTTAATTTACCACACAATTTAAATAAAGGCGTTTTGAGTAATTGATTAAATTGTGGCTAAAAGAAAGGTAAGTTAATATTATTAATATGAAAATTAATAGTGCTAAGTTAAGGGATATATAACCACGTTTGTATTATTTTATAAACCGCCTGTGTAGTTACACATCCCCTAAATACCAATACGATTTTAACATTGTACTATCTTTCTATACTATCTATATTTCTATCTTCTAGACTTCTGAGAACACTGAGAGTTGTAGTTCGCATTTTTCATATGGTTCCCCTCTAATTTTCCTTTTCTACGTTTAGCTTGACTCCGTTCATTCTTTTGGATTTTGGGTGTTTTTTTGTTTGTAAATTTCTTATAAGCATAAACATTAATTAACGATTGAATATTGTCCATTTTAAAAAAGAAATGATTTAATGTATTATTTAAAGTGAAATAATTAAAATAACTTGTTTAAATCGAAAGAAATGTAATGTTTTCTCGTAATTTTTTAACAGTTTTAATCGAAGACGAACAATTTTGTGAAACAAGTTGAAAAAAATGACGAAATTGTGGTGTAAACGAATGACTCACCGTGTATTACTTGCTCATATGAGAGAAAGAGTTTTTTATACTGTAATTGAATAAAAAAAAAATCAAAATGGGGTTTTCGCTTAAATGTGCTTTTACACACATTTGTATTTTACAGAGTATGTCCCATTGGTGTCCTGTTAGTAGAATATTATCGAATATCTGTTTCAAACTTACTTAATTGCAGTAAACATATCAATTGTAATAGAATATGCGAGTATTTTATCATATAGCTTTTGTTATTGAATATGCGAGTATTTTATCAGTTTCTAAGGGTTTAAAATTAAAAAAAAAAGAGTAAGCAGAACTGCGGGATCATAGCAAATTTCCTTTTTTTCCACATAATTGAATGAAATGATATACTCGACTATTGAGGGCGCGGGGGGGGGGGTTGGATTAAGTTAAATGGCTTTAGTTTCCTGCACTATGTCCGAATTTCCGAAAAACGGCGTATCGTTTGTGCGTTGTTTCGCACCATTTGTGCGTTCTGTTTAAAATTTTTTAAATTTTATAATTGTAAATTTTGTAATTGAATGTCTAAAATTAAGTATTATTTTGCAGATCCGAGACTATTTAGGTAAAAGTGTAACTACTCACGAACTATTTTTCGGCCAAGTCTGAAAACGATTTGTTAAAAAAATTTATTTGTATTGTCGACGAAAATTTTGTAGGTTTTATATATATATATATATATATATATATATATATATATATATATATATATATCTACATATATACATACATATATACACACACACAGGTGTAGGTATGTTTATGTATAAATATTCAAAAGATTCATTTTTAAGAGTCTGGTAAGCACGATCGGTGGATATGTAGGGAACTTTTCGAAAACTTCCGAGATCCGAGTAACATCAATATATATTTGTTAATAATAACATGAAATCACTTAATATGTTGGCAGTTTGTTCCTATACGAGAATAATTTTTATGAATATGGTTATTATATATTTTAGATTTTAGCCGCCATCTTGGTTCCTGGAACTTTCCAAAAATTATTGTATTAAGGTGAAATTGAAAACGTTTAAATAATATTGATAGCTAAGTACGATTTTAGTTGACTTTTGACGCCATCTTGGATCGCCCATACTAAGTTTGTGATAAGGCTGGGTAATATTTTTGGTCGCTGGCTAACGCCCGTTCTTTATTCACTATTAGAACTTCAATGGTTCGATCAATTTTATTAATGAGATGTCATTGGATTTGTCTTTAAGCCGTGAGTGACCTTGAAGAGATTGACGCTAATAGAATTTAGACAAACGTAAAATGGCGGATTTTAGACATCATAATGACGGTTGGGAAACATTTAAAATTGTCAATATTTCAGAAGTGCGTTTTAGAAGTTGCAGATGATTTAACATAATTTTTTTTTCAGTAGTATAATAACAAAGATAATAATATTAGTTTAACTTTTTAACATGTGCAAAAGACGAATGCAAGTGTCATGATTCTCCAACTTACGCCCCTTAACATGAAAAGACCCGACTACGTTAATGTGGTAGTTTAGAAAACAAATTTTATCATTTGTTATAATTTTTTAACTTTTTTTTACATGTCTTTATAGGCATTTTTAAATTTATATTGTAAAACAATTTTTTTTATATTTTTCATTATGGATACAGACAAATTATGTCATTGAAATTTTCGCTTTTTTTTCAATATTTTCATACGAGGCATTGGTGAAATAAATTATATTTTTCTCAATTTTCGCGGGACTTGTTACGGAATGCTAACAATTTAAGGTAGAAAATCAGATTTTTTGGTTGGAGCATTACCGGATAGTTCAAAGCCAAGTTGTAAGCAATGTTGCTTGCCGTTTTATTAAACATTTTTTAATTACAGATTTCATTTATTACTAAAACATTCATTCGTATTCATTTATACAACATATATAGTTAAATTTTGCTCATTAAGATCTTTAATTTTATTTTTATCTTGATGATTTTTGAATTTTTATTTTTTCACGTTGGACAAAATGGCGATTCTAAGCCCCCGTTATTGCACGAAAAATGCATGCGTCACCTACCTGAAGATACCCGGAAGGTTGAGACGATTCTAACGATACCCTATTTATCCGAATCGGGTTATCCATTCAGGTTTTGGAAAACATCTGGACACAGCCACGTACAAAGGCTGATAAACACAATACACTCTTTAGCGTCGTGCTATAGTCTGGTAAAAGGCTTTGTTAAATATTTGTTAGTTGGTAGGGCCTTAGGCCGGGCCTAAATAAGCTGTGGTTGGGCGGGTGGGCTCGGTGCCACTCGCTGGGCCAGCAAGGTCTGGGTTTTTACCTTCCCTTGGTTGGCTGACAACTTCAAGGGGCGGGTTTTTCCTAGACTGGATTAAATCAATTCGAGCAGAAAGTCACCGTGATGATTGATTGAAAAAAATGCCCGTGCGACACGGGCATTTTTTATTGTTAGTGATATTTTCCCTGGTTTTTTTAAACGCCCGTTTTTCTTGCTGCTATACTTTTAAAAATTGTATTTTTTTTCTTTCTTTTGCTAATAAATGAACATAAAGAGAAGACGATGAAGGTTGCAGTTTGAGCAAGTGCATTTGCATTATAAGAACGGTTGCACCTGATTAGTCAAGTGCGACCTTCGATATTTAGTTCACCGGTCTAGATGTGGGCTGCACGATTTCGGAATACTAATGTCGCGCTCAGCACTTGTTCATACAAGTTCTGCATTACACTCATGTGTAATGTCATTGTTTTGTTTTTTTAGAGATGTATTTTATTTGTATTCCTCCTCTTGTTTGTTTTCCCTCTATTGTTTGATTTGAAGACTAAACGTATTTATTTTCTTTTCAGTGGAAATCACGATGGTGTGTCATGCGGAAGCTTTCACCAGTCGCAGGTTAGTTTAATTTTTTTCTTTATCTACAGGCAATGTTTCACTTATCTATGTATTAAAGGGGAATGGAAAGCAATTTTCTTTTCAATTATCCTAATGGAATACTGGGAAAAAATCGATCTTATAGTAAATCTCATAGTAGTCATTAATTAATAACAGCAAAACTATTTTTCGTCTAAATTTAAATGTACCTATAAATGGAATAAATCCCAATGTGATGTATCTTAAATATATATATATATATATATCCAGTTTCTGCTCGCGGTATCGTCTTTAAGATTCTGGGACTTGTCTTTATTAGTTACATGTAAACAATAAAAATATATATGTAGGCGGTATCGATAGAAATATATATCGTACCAACCAGAGCACACACTACCCGTCACTGTACTGTATCGACATCAAACTGCCGTCGAATGTACAAAACGTCAAAAGCGTGCAAAAATTAACGCGGATCACAGTGGAAGTAACAGTTCGACGGACAGCCATTGTCGACGGAAAATAGTCGTCTGCATGGCAGTACAGTATTGTAAATGAGTGGGAAATAAAAAAAATATTGAAAACGTCAATAAATAATTACAAAAAATGTGTATCAAAACCGTTTGCCCATGCTCTACGAGTGAACAGCTTGACAAAAAATATGCATATGGTCATAAACAAAAGGGGAAATGTAATGTGAAAGATGCGTTTTAGTTAATCGATATTAAAAAGAGAAAAATTGAAGCAGACATTAAAATAAAAAATTGTATTGGAATATATAATCCATATTAAAATTATAAATAGGTCACGTCTACACAGCTAAACTATCAAATCTTTAATTAAATTTTGCAGCAAAGTAACCTGACATTCTAAGAAAAACAGGGTGTGTAATGTGACATAAATTCGATATGACAAAAACACTAAGGTGACAGATTATTTTTTTTTTATTTTAACCCTAATTGATATTATTAGGGTTAAAATTAAAAAAAAATTAATAGTATTAAATGGAAAAGATTCGTGAGTAGAATAAAAATCTATTAAGGTTCTTGACTACGAACAAAAATAACATTTATTAATAAGTTTTTTTTTGCGTACTATGTATATATAAATCACATTTTATGAAGTTCCATATTTCAACAACTCTGTAACAGTACAGCGAACCTGACAGCAGATTTACACTCACGGGGTTACGTACACGCAGGCGACACCGGCTGCGGGGGATTTTCTCCCATTCATACTTTACTTGCCCTTGGTAGCTTAGATATATTTTACGACGAATAGTCTTCGAGTACCGTTAATAGTAAACAAAATGTTTTTTATTTGAAATTTTGAGCAAAAATTCTGCATTTTATATTGCAAACTTTGTAAGTGAATTTCATGTTTTTTAAATAATGTACTTTTACTAATGTGTAAAACAGAAAAGTTTGTTTATTTCTTAATTCATAAGGACAGAGCTGTGAAGAAATGTAACAGAACTCGGAAAAAATAGAACAGAACTGCTTATGTAATGAGGGTAGAGAGAAACTGACATTTATTTTTCTAGTATTTCCGCGGATGTACCACCGACCTCGACGACTGACGTCATTAGGCGAACGGAGTAGAGGCGTTTAGTTGATGGGGTGGGAGAAGGGTAGTAGCATATTTATTATAATGCGTGGTACGCTTATATTGAATGTTCTGTATGTATATTCATTATAACGTCAGATAGACCATAGGCTATTCAAATAACTCCTTTACATTAAACAATGTAGTAGTTTATTTGTTCGCGTGCACACTTTGATAACCAGTCTTTTTTTGTCTGTCCGTTTGTCATCTTGTGTCAATATTGCCATGTTGACATGGCGCGTACGTGAATAAATAATTTTGTAGCTTTATTACTGTGAATCTGGCATTGATTGGAACAGTATAATGTCATCATTGAGCATTGAGGGAGGCATAAAATCTGAGTTGTTTTTTAAACGAAATTGTGTTGTTTTTAATAATGACAGTATAATGTCATCAATGGACAATTTGAGTTGTTTTTTTAAACGAAATTGTGTTATTAAATTACTATTTTGGAAAGAAGCGAAAATAATGTAGATCACGAAAATTAAAAATGTGTTTCTTTTCCTGACATCATCTGCATTTTGCCCCCCCCCCCCCCCCCCCGAGAAATGGGTTCACAAGCATTTTTGACGATTAGTAACTGTCTACGCAAATTTGTATTTCGATTTAGTAAAATTTTTGAGTTAAATTCTGCTATGAAAATTAGTATCTAAATTTAATTCGATTTTTCAGAATTCTTTTACGAAAATTTGTAGTTAAATTTAATTTAACTTTAGAATTCTTCTATGAAAATTTGTATTTAAATTTAATTCAATTTTAGTATTATTCTACGAAAATCTAATTAAATTTAATTAGATTTTAGAATTCTAAGAAAATTTGTATTTAAATTTAATACGATTTTAGTATTATTCTACGGATATCTGTAGTTAAATTTAAATTAAATTTTAGAATTCTTTTATGAAAATTTGTATTTCAATTTAATTCAATTTTAGTGTTATTCTACGAAAATCTAGTTAAATTTAATTCGATTTTAGAATTCTTTTAAGACAATTTGTCTCTAAATTTAATCCGATTTTAGTAATATTTTACGAAAATCTGCAGTTATATTTAATTTGGTTTTAGAATTCTTCAATGAAAATGTGTATCTAAATTTAACTCGATTTTAGTATTAATTTACGAAAATATGTAGTTAAATTTTATTCGATTTTCGAATTCTTCTGTGAAAAATTCTATCTAAATTTCATTCGATTTTCCAATCGTAGTAAATTTATTTAAGATTTCAATTCGGCTTATAAATTAATGTATTGTGCGTTTTCTTAATATCGTTATCGATGCGTGTATCTCGTATTAGAATTTAAAAAAAAACTATGCCATTTTCTGTGTCTGTGTAAACATTATATGTAATATAAAAACGGTATTAATGATTAAGCATTGCTATGAATATAAAAAATATATATTAACTTTAGTGATTATGAAGATGTAGTACTTCGAATAAGGCGAAAAATTATTAATTGCGCAAAATATCTATAGATTTTTGTCTGCGGGTGGTTAGATGTTCAGGGTTTTGCCATTAAATGATCCATCAACTTGACGTTTCGATAGATATTGTACTTGCCCTTAATAGCCCTTACCCTTGATAGATATCGCTTTCGTTCTCGTATTAACGTACAGCGTGACACGTGTACGGCGACACTGTCGTTGAATTACTAATAACAAATTTAAATTCCCCTCCAACGAATTAATTAATCATTCTGTACGTGTCGGCGCGCTCTTTGACGATGCTCGTCCAATAAAGATATTTACACCAAAATTTACCCTCCGGAATTTTAACATCTCTCCAGCACTACGCCGTACTTATCTCTAATTTCTCACTCGGGCCCACGTCCATTACGATACTTTCCGTTTAACGGCCTGTTAAGTAATGGGCCGCGGGCCGCGACGCTGTTTGAGAGCCTAACTAATAGAGTTAACGCGGTTATCGGCGAGCGTGTATGTCGCGCGCGTGCCAGCCACCGCTCCTTGTAAACTGTATGAATATGCGCGCTCGGCTTAATCGCTGTACTGTCAGAGAAAAACAAAGTCATCAGAACAAAAACATGTCGGCTGTTCATTTATACTAATTGTACTTTGTTTGTTTGTGTGTTTTTAGAAGTATTAAATTAGCCATTTTGGAAAAGCAAAATTTGCGCTGTTGATAAATGTACTCCTGCATGAATGACAGATTTTAAATAGATTTTTAGGGTTCCTTACCTCAAAAGGAAAAAGGAACCTTTATAGAACTTCGTTGTCTGCCTGTTGGTCGGTCAAGACCCTTTTCTCTGGAATATCATTTTATTATGTGGAGGTATCAAGTTGAAATTAATATCAAATATTTAAGTTTACGGTTCCTTGTAGCTGTAAAAAAGCAAGCTTCTAAGACAACGCAATTAAGAAGAACCTTAAAAATATGGCTATTTATGCCGCGTATTTGGACACTCACAAATAAATTAAAATCTATAGGATATTTTCCGTTGACCTAGAATCATGTAATTTGGCTAGAAACAAGGTCTCACAGCACAAATAAAGGGAAAAATCAGAAAATCTCTAATTTATTTTATGTCACATGAAAAAAAATATTTTGTTTAATAGTTTCTTGATAGTTTAATAGATATATATGTACTATCAAATGTTTATTAATGCCTAAATGTGTACGTAACCCTCATAGTGTGAGTTCCACTCGTGCTTGACAGGTTTTTAGAAGTGACCTTGGTTGAGATATAATCAATATGGAAAACCAAAGTTTGCACTGTTGGAAAATGTATTCTTTCATGAATGGCAAAT
The DNA here is from genome assembly GCA_039881145.1 of Druceiella hillmani. NCBI lineage: Eukaryota > Metazoa > Arthropoda > Insecta > Lepidoptera > Hepialidae > Druceiella > Druceiella hillmani. The sequence continues at coordinate 14,516,567 of JAYKKI010000039.1, read as the reverse complement.
TTGAAATAGGTTTTTTTCCTTCAATGTTTCACATTTTTGTGTAGCATTGCAGCACAAAACTTAAAACCAGTAGCAGCGACATCCAGACACTACCATTTTCACTCACAAATTTCTGTAGGTGATTGTAGACAGAATGAGGCAATACCTTAAGGCGTCTTTTTTGTAGTTATCTAGTCTGAAGCAGCATGGCTACGTGGCGTCGAACAGCGCTTTGTGATAGTAATTTTTTTTTAATTTGGTCCTGTTCGAAACAAATTGTCATTAAGGCAATAATTGGTGGCAGTGCTAGTATAATTAACTTAAATAAGTTATACGAAGGTACATTTTTATGTTACACGTTCTCTTTGGTGGCGTTTAATGATGGCTTACCCTGGTAAGTTTACTCTACCATGAGACGTACGTAGGCTTTTTTTAATAAATTATTTAGGAAGCTGGGAAAAACTCTTCTGAACTAAGACAGGAAGTAGCTAAGTCTTATTCTAGAATTTTACAAGGCATTGATTTTACTTTTGAGAGGGTGTTCGAGATGTTCAGGGTTTCCCAATAAGACAATACCGTGTAGGTATAGGAAGAGTGATAGGATTGATCTTCATCTTACGGTGTATTATAAAAGTACCGCCTTAAAATTTTAGTTTGAAATGTTTTACAATCTAATTTATATGTATTGCAACTTCTATATTCTAACAAATTTGTCATAAACATATCACGCTCTTCTGTATCTAGTATTTGATTTTTAAGCAGTTCAATGAATTGGAAATACCAAGATCTACGTTATTCGGTTCTAGACGCTGATATTGCTAAAAGACGAAAAATCGCATCCGAAAAATGTCTGCACTAGTGCAGAAATTTTCCGAATGAGATGAGCGAGTAACTCGTCAATAATACGACTTGCAGAACCTTTGCAGCGGATAATGGAAAAATAGATTTTGTGACAGTATAGATTTTAGTCAAGTCGCTAAGATGGAAATGGGTACTACGTTTCTTATGGGAAAAAGAAAAGTAGAATATATTGTCGTAACTGAAATACCCAAAAACGCATTGGCTAAGATATCTACTTGTATGCACAGAAAATATTCAATAAAACCTGTAAATTGGAGGTACTCTACTAACATTTTGTGGGCAAAGCGAACGATGGTATATTTTAAGATTACTAAATACATATTTATCAAAACTTGATTGAAAGTCACCATTTACTCCTACAAGGAAATAAATTATTTCTTGTACACTTTTCAATATCAAACTGATTATAATAGACAATCTGCAATAACCTCACACAGTTTTGTTCATTGCATTGTCATGTACACATATTTCAAAAGATATTTGATATAGTCATAATGGTTTAAAGGTTTTACTAAAAATGCACCTTATACACTTCGGTTCTCTTTTTTAAACTATTTCTGCTAATTGCTCATAATCCAAATATTCTAAAATAACACTCTACCCTATGTTGTATCACGTTACTTTATGAATAACGTAAACGTTACGGAATTATTAACCTCTAAGCAGACGTCCGAATGTTGTGTCATCACGAAACCTTTATTTTGATAGTTATATACGTTAAAATGGCGATTTATTTCACTTTACGTAAAGGTAGGTAAACAGTTGACGTTACGACTAACTATATAGGTTATTTAAATATTTATTTCGATAATTTTGTAAATTTAGCCTTACTAGTATCATTAATTGAGTAAACTGAAAAGTAAAACGACTAATTTTTATAGTCACTTTATAAAAATTATGTATTAATTTAAATATCAACAAACGTCATTAAATACTTCATTTCATAAAAAGTATTTTGTATTTGTAGACTCGCTTATAAAATTCATATTCGAGAATTAAAAGACATGTCGGATTCATTTATGTTACCAAATAGTACTTTCGTAAAATAATATTGACTATCTAAAGAAATAACAAAATTTCGACAATTTGCGGCTGATATTGAATGTTACACGACGAATAAACCCTTACTTGATGCGCAACAAAATAACCTACAAAAACGCATATTATACATAGAAAACTACAGAACTGTCATCGTCGACGAAATAACTCCGTCCTTTTCTTTCTGCTCGTAAAATTATATGATGCTATCCTTTTCTCTCAAGCCACCGAACTTTAACGACAAATAAAGGCAATGCTAACGCCAGTACGATACAACATGCAGGTTTTTAAAACAAATAATATGGCAACCGATATTATCGTGCGTTAACTAACTTATACTTTAAGTAAAGCAAATGATACACCATAGGGCTGATTATGTGCCCTATGTCCATCTGAATACCGTAAATACTGCAATGGTTAAAGCTTCATTTCAGTCAGATACGCCGTTATTATGCCAAACCCTAAAAACAAATAAAATTTTAGTTATCAAGTTAGTATTATGAAGGCAACATAACTTTTAATTCCAATAACCATATTAATACTGTTGGAGTATTTTAACGTTAACTAGTGTTTTAAAGATGAAACGAATACTTTTTAATGGATCCTCAATCCTGGGGTATCTTGGGTTATTTAAGAATATATTTCACTAATATTAAGTATTAACTTCACCAAAATAAAATTAAATTGATAAAATAAACAAATACGTAATAAGTAACGTGTTTCGCAATGCAGTTACGAGCATTGTGTTAAATATTATGTGACTTTGTCTACGTTTAGAGTTAATTAAGTGATTATTTTTTATTGTTTAAAGAAGGGTCAAAAGTTAAATTTTATATTGTAAGTCTTAATAATAAAAATAGTAAATTGATTACTTTGTTTTATGGTTCTAGGAGTTGCGTAATCGATGAAACTGTCTAAATAAGTCTGTAAAAAGGTATATAATTTAATTTAATATCTGCCAAGACTGTTTTAAATAAAAATTATTATTTAAAAACGTATTTCATAAATTTTAATACCCTTTTCTAAGTAATTTCTAAAATTCCGGAAGTATAAAATTAGACAAAAATCCCGGGATACCTAAGTAAAATCGAGATTAATATCATCTACGAACAAAGTTGGTAAAATGTATTATACATTTTAACACTAATTATGTTACGAATCAATATACTAACAAAGTTAAAAGCGATTTCAATCATGCATAATAGCAATGTTATAAGTTAGAAAGAGATAGCGCAATAAAAACCGTTAAAACCCATTTTTGCATCGCAGGCGGCACTTATCGTCACGGCCCTCGTTGCGTTCGCTGATTATTGGTGATTTAGAATTTATTCCTTATTATCTCTTTAAATAAGTGTGTTTAGAACAATGGTTACTTGTTACGTTTTTGACTGTGCCACTACACATAATCCAAAGAAATGCGCACATTATAGGTGAATTGTGAAGAATTGACACCGACTTTTTTAGATTTATTTTCACTAATTGCACCAAAATAACTATTTCATATAGACAATTTACAGAATAATTTGCCTAAAATAAAGGTATACCTTAAAATAACGTGAATTTACCAACTTTTTTTGTTATGATATTTATTTGACGTTTATATTATTTAAGGTAATTACCTTATCGATAATTCTATCGATGAAATTAATCAGGCTTAGTATTTTTAATGAAATTGTTTGCCAGTAGAAATTTTGGTATTGCGCTTTTTGGAGTACCGTAACAAAATAAGAAACCTTATTGTTTAATCATGTATATCCGTTTTCCGAAAATAAAGGTATACCTTAAAATAACATGAATTTACCAACTTTTTTGTCATAATATTCATTTGACGTTTATGCTAATATTAAATTATTGTATCGATAATTTTATCAATGAAATTAATTAGACTTTGTATTGTCGAATGAAATTGTATACCAGTAGACATTTAGGTATTGCGCTTTTTGGAGTTCCGTGGCAAAAAGGAACCTTATAATCTAATCATGTCTATCCGTTCGCCTTTTATACATATATCACAGTACTGCAGCTAAGTCTTATTTAAATATTTTGTGATTACATTTTGCAGGTTTATACCTTTAGTTAATTCAAAGCCAGGATATTTTTTGAGATACCCTTCTATACATGGAATCTTGAAATAGACTGTTTCACCTACCTCATCAAGTGGAGTATCAGTAAAGTTTTTTTTTTAAATGCAACTACAAATGCCATATTTCTGCTCTTTTTTCATATCAACATACCTTAATAATTACTCCAATTGACAATTGTTTTGGTAAAGATATATTGACAAATTTATAAGATTAAAAATAAAATATATCAAAAATGTACAAAGTTTTTCCATATCTTGTCGATATTATGGAACACCACTAAACTTACCTAATAGTAAATTTACGCACACACAAACAATACGATTTAGCTGACGCGGAATTTGAAATTGAAGTGGAGGCGTAACAGCTTTGTAGCTTGGCTTTGTGACGCGTTGCATCTAAGTCGCTTTTGGGTTTAATTATGCTTCTTCTTCCTTCAATTTAAGGTGTCTCTTCTGCCAACTGTACGCCGCACGTCAGCTATGAACAAAAAGCAACCAAGTTCTAGGGACGGGCGCCCCTTATTGTAATGAGGCGTGCTGCCTACGCGCACGTGCCGCGCGTCGGCGTCTATAATTAACGCGCGCCTGCCGGGGTTCGCTTCCCGCTCCTACTCTTGTTTCAATGCAATCGTTTACATGCGTAATGCACGCGTGACGCGATAGGGTGACAATGTGAGAGGGGTGAGAATGGGCCACGTCTCTCGTCGTAAGAGCAGCGGTTTGTAAGAAAGTTTTTCGGTACGAGTGAGGTAAGGGATTGCAAAACGCCATATGATGGTGGATTTCCCCAAAGGCAACGCCTAAAATTTCTCCTAAAAGTTCGCCTAAAATTTCTCCTAAAAGTTTTCGCCTAAAAGTTCTATATCTCAGTGTGATCTGTTTAGTCAGTTATCTGTTTTATAGAGGTGATATGTGCGTCATTTATTGATGATCGGTTCGAAGGTAGTTTGATTCGAAGACTTGAGGTTTGCGTACTGCGAGACAACGAAATATATAAATAATACCAAGAGAATCTTGAAAGGGTTACAAAAACAAATTTTATGAATATTTTTGAGTTAACAAAATATATTGAATATAAGAAACATTTCTTTATAAACCATTTAAAGATACGCTGATAGTCTCTATAATAATTCAGCGAGAAATAAACAAATGAAGTACTTGTTGAAATTCTATATTGATTTTTCATTTTTGCTTAAGTTCAAGGAACTTTTCATAAACTCAAAGCTTTTCAAAGCTTTTGGACAAACGAGGTTAAGCTTGTGTTAAATCCAAAAAGTTCATCCCATTTTTTTCTTTTTTCCCACTTGTCCAATTTACTTTTCTTTCGTTAATATTAATATATGTATAATTTTTGTGTTGAAGTATATTTCAAAGAAATAAGTTTATTTCAGATGGAAGAGACAAGAAATAAATTTTCCGTAACTCTACATTAGCTAGCGTCATTTCTATTAATATTGCATTAATATCAGACACTGGAATTTGATGGTAATTTGTGCAGAATTTAATCAGAATTTCTTGTAATTGAGCTTATAAATTAAAACGTAGTCATACTAAAGCACTCCTGTAAGATCATACTTTAAATTACAATTTACATCCACGTTCATGTAAAGTGATGCTAACATATCACTAAGAAAGCGCACGGTGGCCCTATCTTTAGGGTTAGGCCCACGCGTGGGTAACGGGTAGGCAGCGATTGTCGGCCGCTTTGTAGGTGCATTCAGGTGCGGTAGGTGTTACGGCAGTCGATCCATTGTCGGTGAACATCTGCATTCGGATGCGGATGCTGCACTCGGATAACGTCATCGCGAGGTTGCGCAATGACTTGTGCCAGATAAGAGGGGTTATTGTGGTGACCTATTGTCAAACGTCTGCAGATTTGACTCGGACTGAAAAATAGAATCCTTGTAAGGTCACTTAAGTGTCAATCTCTTACCATCTGTTACAACCGTTTTCTCAGAAATCAAATGACGTAGAAACTTGAATTTTGGCATACTAATAACTTTTATTATCCTAGATATTTTTGAACTTATACTTTTTAGGCGCGTTATGAAAAAATGAGAGTGAAATTTTACGATTCGCCCGCACGATGGAACAAAAATCGACAGGATGAAGTTTCTTACTAAACATATATTTACATGCGTGCAGTGACTCATACTATATTCATGATAGTTATTGAGATATTTGTTAATACACAACACGTGTTTTATATTCATATAAATCTAAGTTATATCTATGATTTTAAATAATATTTTTAGTATCTGAAATTTAATAGTGATCTATATAACAAAAAAAAAACATTTATTTATTGTGAATATTCGTGACAGATAAATAATGAACCAACAATTTTTAAAACAACAGTGTTAAAAAAGTCTAAAAATAGGAAATTACAGAAAAATTATATAAAAATATATAATTTTTTAAATATACACCAAGTTTTTACATCTGTGAAAGAGAAAGTAGGTAATGCATTTATGTTGTGACAAATTTATGTTGTAAATAGTTTAATAGAAGTACTATGTACACTTAAATGTTTATAAGTGTGTTAAATGTGTACGGAAACCTCATATTTACGTTGTGACAAATTAATGTTGTAAATAGTTTAATAGAAGTACTTTGCACACTTAAATATTTATAAGTGTCTTAAATGTGTACGGAAACCTCGTATTTACGTGGTGACAAATTAATGTTGTAAATAGTTTAATAGAAGTACTTTGCACACTTAAATATTTATAAGTGTCTTAAATGTGTACGGAAACCTCGTATTTACGTTGTGACAAATTAATGTTGTAAATAGTTTAATAGAAGTACTTTGCACACTTAAATATTTATGGGTCTTAAATGTGTACGGAAACCTAAACGTAAAAATTTTCGTAAAAAATGGTACTAAAACGGTTAAAGTTTTAAACGATTCATGAACACGTGTATCGATGGAGAATTTCATGTGTCGTTACGTAATTTATTTCACAGGTTAGCAGCGTATTTTGAATTTATACTGTATCATTTTATACCATCGCTGATCCCAATTAAAATTTAACAATGTGCGCGAAATCGCAACGCACAAGCGAGCGAACCGCCATTAGTTCAAGTTTTCTCTCGTCTTGATCTCCTTCATTAATTATGAAATATGACTGGCGTGACTTGATTGGAGTTTTGCGCGTGCTCGTGTCGCAGGCCGCGTCACGATGTGTGGGCGGTCGTGTGGATGCTGCACGAACAGTCGTAGTCTGAAGCTTTAAACAATCCTGGTAAATGAATTGATTGCAACATATATTAAGCTCTGTCAATAGGTGAGCAAAATCTATGTGCAAAATCTTTACTATTACGTAAAATCTAGGGATGCCTCAATACGCTATGTTGTCGATACGATACCGATATAGATATTTATAGAAAAGTATCAAGGATATCGATGTTGATGTTGATGCAGATAGTAGATTTTAAAAGAAAATTGTGAGGCCGGCCGCGGGGGAGTGGATGAAAGAAGTAAAGCGCGGGAATTCCCCGAACTTAAAAAAAATTGTGCCACGTTTACACGCTACAGGTTAAATAATAGTGCACCACTCGTTCATGTGGGTTTTCTTAAGCAAGAAATTCAAAACGTACCGTCAAATTAATATCACCGATTTCGATACATTGAAAAAAAAGGGTGCGTGTACTTATGTACGCGCGTGAGAAGTTATACTTCTTTGGCATCATTAAATAATACATACGGATAGATAACCCCAATTATATTGGAGCACTTGAAAAAGTCTATAAACACAATTTTTTCACTAATATTTACGAATAGTAAATATATTAATCAAAATATTGAATTTAAACCACTACTGAATATAATTTATCAGCACATATATAAATCGCACTTATATGAAACTAAAACACTTGTTGTGAATGTAGACACTAGAAACATGTGGATAAATACTATGAATATGAAAACAGTGAACAAAGGCGACGATGGTGCCAATAGCTTTTGTTTCGAGACTGCAATCGCTGCAACTTCATACTGTAACTTTTGTGTGACGAATCTTAAAATTTCACTCTCATCATTTTTTCATAATGCGCCTAAAGAAGTATAACTTCAAAAACAAATATCGCCCATTTATCGGTATTGGTACCGGATGCATCACTAGTAAAAACCTTTTGGTTATTTGTTTGCTGTTTTACTAAAACACGAAGCTTTCTGTAGTTTTCCATGTATCTTGAAAATATTAATACAAGTTAAATGAAATCATTTTAATTTAAAGTTCTAATCGAGAGGGGGCGGACTGTGGAGAGAATGTACCCCACATTGGACATTAATTTGAATTTTGATATTTCGCAAACGGAGTTCAAAATTGAAAAAAAATGTTAAGTACCACCTCCATTAAATACTTAAAGGCATGTCGTATTATTAAACAATTTACAAATATTAATATTATTACAAACCTTGATTATATATTGCCTAGCGTAGGCGTACAAAAATACTGTAGTTTCCTCAATAACAATGAGATTTAGAATCATTGTTTCCCTGTAAACTTTAGGTAAATTTATAGTAATCCTGTTTTTTTCATTCTTAACATTATCTCTATTGTTGATAAAATGTTCTATAATTTTCATAATTTATATAACACGGTTGTCTTATATAAACTATGTAAAAAAACAGTTTTGAGTCCCCATTGGAATTGATTCTTCTAGATATCTCAAAAAAAATGTATTACTTAATTTTCTTCCGCAAACATTTCTTTATCTATATTATTGAGTGTCGATATAAATCCGGGTAAATCTGTCTTCTCACTTTGTCAAATCAAAAGTGTCCATGTCAAAAGGTTTTCCAGAAAAACTCATGTGACAGACGGACGGAACATGTGAGTTATCTTGTAAATGTAAGTTTTTTTCTTTTGGAGTACCTAAAAATGATAAATAGAAAATGTAACCACAATTTCATTTTGAAACGCCTGTCCGATAAAAAATATTCATCCCATTTATTAAGCTAATATTAAACATTTAATTTTTTGCGGCATATTAATTGAAATCCCTTACCGAGGCATCTATTTGTAAAATTCCACTTGCATGAGTATAAAACTCTAAAAACGGTGTTATAGAGTTACAGAAATATAGTACGTATGAATAGACGGGCGTAAAACGTATATAATGCAATTATGATGTTTGTTTGACTACGATACCTTAAAAACAAAACTACTGCAATTTACCCGAAGTTGAATTAATTTTTTTTCTCGATTAGGCATTTTTTGTTTCGACGTTTCAAAAGAAAATACTAACACATCCCGGCTTGAAAATAACAAGGTAACCAGTAAAAGTAACTTGCAACAAATATAAACGAAAAGTAAAAATAACTAGTAAAAATAACAAGTATAAATAACAAGTAACAAAACGGACACGCACAATGTAAATTTCCATAGTTATCTACGTCTCTAAAAATTCTTTATGCAAGTTAACGCGAAACATTCTAATTTGGAAGTTCTAATCTACATTTCAAATTCTATATTATATTTAAAATTTATAATTCTATTTTTAAATTATAAATCTATATTTAAATTTTTTTCAGATTTTTCGAATCTGTGGTTGAAAAATTAGAAGACGGAGGAACAGATTGCACGTCACTTGGAAGTTTAATATTTTGCATACACACGGTATTTAAAAACGGAATATTAGGAATGGAACCGAAACTTATTTTAAAATACCTTTATTACGATACTCCACACGATGGGGTTTACTAGGTTTTTTAATTTCCATTTCTAAATAAGGAGAGGTACCTAAAAATTGAAAGTTACCTAAATAAAAAGGAAAACTTTTTTGCTACATATTAATTGAGATTTATATCTGAACTTTTTAAATTCTGTCCACTTAGGTTTAAATCTATACCAATTTTTTTTCAACCCTAAAATGTAGAATATCAAATGAAAACTGGTAATATGTGAAAAATATAATATTCACTTATGTATATATGTATATAAAAAACTGTTAAAACAATAAAATGTTCAGTAAGTTATTAGACAATTTATGAATAAGTTTTCAAAATTATTCGAAATGTATCTCATAAACCTACAATTTTGACATTTTCTCCGAGAAAACGTGTCAAGCTGAAAAAATGGACTTTTATTGCAGACATTCAAAGTTCCGCGTCAAAACATGTCATGGGATATCTATACTCGATGGCGTCACGAGGCTTCAAAAACAATTAAATTGAAAAGGGGAGATTCTATCCCTTTCACACATTTCGTCATTTATAGTGACAGATATATATTGTTTATTGAATTCCACTGATTGGATCACGCCCCCTTGCTCGACCGATTACTTGAAGTTGGCTACATAAAACTACATTATGATTTGTCTGGTGTATTTTGACGTCCCGAGTTCAATTTGGCGGACAACTTGTGTTTAGCCACCTATTTCAAAATACAATATTACTTTTGATTTCAATCATTAAATAAACATATTTATTATAGCAGTTAAATTGCCTTAATCATTATACTTAACCCGAAAACAATGATTTAATCTGATATTTTTCTATAGATATTGCAAGTACTCTGCACTTAAAGCAATACCATGGAAATTATGAAAAAAATCAAGGGCATACGGGGTGAGTTCTACATTTACCGAAAGTTTTCTGAAGTATATGTTATCAATTAAATTAAATTATTATTTTCATATCTGCACGAGATTCAAACCGGCTCTTTTTGAACTGCAATAGCCTGCTTGTAAGACTAGGTTAAAACACCTGCTCATAATGTACACAGCGTGATATAACAATGTAAATTGAATGCGTAAATGTAATCAGTTTAGGCCAGCGCTAAACGGCTCGCATGCTATTCTTGTTTTCTGCGAATGTGATATCGCGGTGCGCGCCGGTGTACTTAGGGCCTGCGTCATAAAGATAGCTAGCGGTGACGCATGGCTGACGCACAGAGCACCTCGAGCACCTTCACCCAGCGGCTTCTGACAAGACTCTCGATATTACCACTTTCCCAAGATTGTCTCAGTCCATTTTGACTTCCAAATCAACTTTTCGCTAGACCACCTTTTTCTAGTCAGTTTTTACGATAGTGATTTACCCAATTTCGAAACTTAATTTAGCAGTATATCATACTGAAGCCGTTTTAGTATTGAGTTCGCCGTATAACAGTGGCTCATTTGATCTTAATTTTGCATAAATGATTGCTATTAAAGTACCAACAAAACATCTCCAGCGAGTTATCGACTTTAATTGACTCGTAATATTCCAGTTTGGACACCTCGCGTGCATCGACCTGTAAAATGCTAAATAGCACGGAGGTTATATTTAATTAGCTGCCACTGTCCGGTCGTAAATATTGCCGGCTAATCCTGCCGGGCAGCTCGCAGTCCTCCGGGAGGACATTCATCAACGGGGGTTAACTCCTCCGCCCGTACGCCTTACGCCCTCCGGCGCGCCCGTCCGGAAAAAAAATTTGTAGAAACAGGTAGTTTTCCGGAAAATTGTGATGTATGGCTCAGTGTAATATAGGAGGTTATTATTTACTTTCGTTATTGGGTAAACAGATATATCGACGTTAGTTTATATATCACATGTGTAAGTTTAATAGGTCGTTTTTAAACATATATTTATTTAGATTTATTAGGAGAACGGCCTCACCGTTTATAATGCGACTAAGATTTTTTTTCACATTATTGTTGCCATAAGGTTTTGGTTTTCTATAACCCTATAGTAGTAGGTATAATGACACTAGCAGATATTTCCATTAAATGTATAAATGTATAAAATAAGGCAAGTTTTTTTGCGATAAACTTAAATAATAATTATCTATCATATAATAAAATTGTCTGCTTATTTCTTCATGCAACACGCAAGAACAACTGACGAGATTCCAATGGAGTTTTCACTGTTCGATTTTATAGCATCTTAGGAAACATATAGGCTCTATTTCATTTCAATCGATCCACTCTGGAAAAAAAAGATAAGGCAATTCGAAACTTCAATACAAAACGCAAAGGAAAAGTTTTTTTATAATGATTCTGCATGACGTTACGTGTATTTTATAACCGTCAATCTTACAGTTAAGTCAATAATATTTTCCAAAGGTCCATCTGAATGAAGTCTCGGATATAGCTAGTCCGTCAATAGTTGAAATATAAATCAAGGCCAGGTTCCATGTATTTTTTCCGTGCGGCAGATCCACTGTGATTTACTAAGTGTGCATGTAAATTTTTAAGTGATTCGACTTTTAGGTTTAAATTTGATAAATTTTTCGGAAAGTTGTTTCGCTAAGAATTTTCGTTTAAATTATTAATTTCGCTAAGAATTTTGGTTTTCACAGGAATTTTTCTTTAAACAAACTCCATATAACTAAGCTGCATTTATATAAAAGTTAAACGTTGAGAATGTTAATTAATTTTAGAGTTTTTTAAACTTTATTCAAGAATTTAACGTCGCCTCGTATCTTCTACTTTACAACGGGCGGACTTTGTCTTTTGATAGAGGCTTAAATTGTAACACTTTTATATAAGCTTTCGGTAAAAGCTCTTCATGTACGGTGCGTAGAAGCGTTTTGTTAGACTGCATAGTGCAATTCGTTGTTTCTGGCTCGTCGCGTGGGCGGAGAGTTAGAGTTACGTTGACCGTCGGTCTCGATGGAAATTTAACTGGATTTTGGTGTTTACTGTTATCATTTTATTTATTGTGTTTGTGGGATTTGGTTTATTGTAATGTTGTTTTCGGTTTATTGAAAGACGAAAACGGGTACGAATATAGTAGAACGGTATTTCATAAGTAAATGCCCTGTTGGTGGGTAAATTGTTAATTTAATATGTTAATTTTGTTGTTTTTAATCGAATTTGTACGATAGGCATTTACATGATCTATGTTGTATGCACCTTGGGAACCTCGTCTTAGGGTATAGAAAATCGTCTGCAGAGTATTCAAAAGGGTATTTTCTACTTCTTTCATACCTAGCTTAGAAATGGCGGTGGAAGGTGAATCATTAGCGAATACATGGTTGTGGGTTCTGCGCAGTTCGGAGCCTCGTTGACTATCTTCTTCCATAGTTGACGATCTTTAGCAACGGTTTTGGCTTCTTCAAGAGTCAGACTTTGGTTTTTGACATCTTCGCTGATGTGACTAATCTGTGTGGTGCTGTGGATTGAACTTTCCAGGCGGCCGGTCTTTCCTCTGAGTGGTAAACGATCTTATTTCATTCGACAAACGTGGTTAAATCAATGTAGCCGTCGTCTTTGAATTATTTGGTCGATTCTTGGTTGATTCTCACCGTCCAGTCGAATCTTTACAGTCTAGATGTGATCGCGTCGCGATCTTTCGAGAATTTATCGGAATCAGTACATTTGAAAGACACCGGGTTTTATCCAAGTCCGACTTTAGAATGAGTATTAGAATGTACTACGCACTTCAGATGCAATTTATATAAATAAATTCGGAGGACTTAAATTTTGATTTATAAACAACGACTCAATTAACATTTAAACTTTGTCACGATATAAGTTTAGTAAAAGATTTAACAAAAATTGTATAACATTAATTGATCTGTATCAAAACCGACAGTTCACTAACAAGTATTGGTAAAAAATGTAAGTTTAAGGGACTATCAGAAAGAAAGATGTTCACCTTTTTCTTATTTTAGTTTTTTTTTCATATTCTCATGTAAGTCAGAGATATAATGAGAATATAACGATTAGGATCCAATTTTTTGTTCCCGCTTTAGGAAATACTCTCCCGGTGGTCTTGCTTCAACATCAAGATAGTGTAGCGAAAGATAGGTAAAAAAGACATTTTAAATCCGTGTAGAAATGCAAGGCGCTAGGTTATCTTCATCAAACATGTTATAAATCTTGCTGTTTTTTGATTACTTTTCCATATTACAAAATACAAAAAAGAAGAAAATAAAACGGAAACGGTCTCTGCACTTGAATGTGGTGCTAAATTTGCTTTTCATGATCAGTGCAGTTTTGCAAAGTGCAATTTTCATTTGGTCTGTCTTTCTTTTGTGTCGTTTCCTCGTTGGTTTTACGCGAATTCGCTTATCGGTGTTTGTGGGCGGTTTCATTGAACAGCACGAAGTTTACTTGCGGTTCTGTAGATAAGATTCTGTTTGTTAACTGAGCGTATAATGGTCACTCGAATGTTGCGGTGGGAGTACGTTCGTCCCGGCAACATCAATCGAAATAAATACAGACCGAAATAAATACAAACCTCTATAGGCGTAATGAATTGTTTGTTTACGAATTTGCTTTTTAATTGTTATGGTGCTTCACACGTACTAATTTTGTTTACCCCAGTTGTTCTTTATTATCCTGTTTGGATTTTTTATTCACTTTCCTCACATGAACCTTTTGTCAATTTTATGTTATTTCTTTGTTTATTTTCACAATCACATTTTCTTTGACCTTATGTTTTTGTCGTAACTACATTTCTAATACTGTTTGTTCGTGTAGTTTTTCCGCATATTTTCTATGATGATTAAATTTACACGGCATCAAATTTGCTTTTATCCGTCTTTGCTATTAATAACAAGACTTACTTTCGTACACCGTTATTAACCGCTATTCTCATTGTCTTTCGTTTACTTCGGTTTTTCACTACAGATCTTTACTAATTTTGACATTCTTATGTTCTCATCTTTTATGTTGCTGTTGCAAATCTAAAATTAAAGTTCAGAGCGTATGAGCTAATTGGGAAAATTCATAAAGTGCGAAGTCCACGAGGTTCGCCAGTGCAAGGAATGAAAACATATGAATAAAAATAATCTGAAAAAGTATCATATATGAAAACCCCATTCTTTCTATTATCAACCGGCTTGAATTTTGACGATAGAAGTAACTATATCTCTTAATAACTTTAGAGATACAGTTGCTTATACTAAGTAAGTTACAATACAATTTTAGTGCAGATTTTTTAAAAAGGAAATCTTCCTCTAACTAATGATTTCATCTTTAATTCTTATATTTAAATGTATTATTATCTAAATTTGCCTTTACCATTGACATGCAGGTTGTATTCTTGACCGACTTTAATGATTTCTATAGATTGGAATTAGAATAAAAATATATTAATTCAAATAATGATTTGTCAAATAAGTAGTTTAATTTTTATAAATTATTTTCTACAAAAAATTCTTTTCGCGCTTGGCAACTGTTCTCAGCTTCCGTTTTGTGTATTCTTGCCCCTTTTCCCGGCTCCCTTCTATTTTTATTTTATTTTTAACTTTTTTTAAACTTTTTTTTAACGTGCGCGCCGACAAGCAATTGCAATAGTTTATTTTATTGATATACATTTTAAGGAAGGACTCGATTACTGATCGAAGACCTGACATGCGGGCGGGCAAGTCCGTAAGTGTTGAGAATAGAGAGACAGAGTTGAGAATGGTCAACGATTTTATTGATAAACATTTTAAAGAAGGACTCGATTACTGACCGAAGATCTGACATGCGAGATGGCATGCCTACGAGTGTAAAAATCAAAATATAAAGACGTCCGGTAGACAGAGTTTAGAATGGTCGACGATGAAACAGTTGTCCAAGTTCAAGTGACCTAATTTTATTAAATATCATTCATATCCTGGAGTAGCAGAACAGTAATATTTCCAAATCTACTGTATTCTTTCACTTTCACAATCCCATATGCATTAATTCCATGCACAATAAACAATTTCACATTTTGTTTAACGAGTTTATTATGTTATTTTTATATCAAGTATAATATCATGTAAGAATGCACGTAAGGTCGTTACTGCCGCTAGAGGTCGAAAATCTTTTAACCTCGTTATTGTATAATTCTTTCCCCAGCACTAATAAATATTATAAGTACTTAAAAGAAAAAAATAATTCAGTGCTTAATATAAAAAGTACCGGAAAACAATTTTGCCACAACATAGCTATGTTATGCGCACATCGAGCATTGAAGTACCAGGCGATCATAAGTTCGCAGGAAGATAGCAGTACTGGCTAGCACATATACGCGCAAAATGTACGCGTATGGGCGCGAACGAACATACGGCCGCTCGCGGCATTGATATCGCCCGATATATTGACATTGGCGACAGGTGTTTACGAACCCAACCCGCCTTTGTATCGAACACAGTGCGTATGTAGTGTACATTGTTGACATCTTTGAATTTATGTTGTCCTGGTACTTTTCTGAGCTATTTTCTAGGTATTTTCGAGGTATTTTCGCTATTAGTTACGAACAGTATCGGTGTTTAGTGTGTTTGTTGTGCTTTGAAAATTAATTTTATTAATTTGTTTATTTGTGGTGTGATTATTTATTTTTGTAACCGTCCACTTTCATGGAAGCGAAATTAAAGGGAATGAGAATCACGTTTATTCTCAATTCTATTTATTACTTATAAATAGGACATAATTTCAATTCAAGCATTATTTCAATGCTAAATTTCCATTAAATTGACTCAAAACACAAACATATAAGATACATGTATCGTCGACCTATCACGTCTTTTACCTTCGTTAATCATTGCTTGATTAGTCATTATATTTGTAGATTGTGACTTACTTATTTCTGTCAGACGACCTAATGAAAAGAAAATATAGGTTATATCAGAGCACCTTTTGAATAATGTATATTAAAATATTATTCAGTACTGCACACATTCATAAATATTAAATAAATGTTTTGTCTGCTACGATAAAATAATTTAAATATAAAATGCTCCTAAAATCATTTATATTAAATTTTTTTTTAATTTTTCACTTGCACAATCAAATAATCTATCTTCTAATTTCCCGAAAAATATCAAAGCACTGAAGACATAAACTCGATATGGCTGTGTATTATTATTGGTTTTTGAGGGAAATGTCGAGAAAATAGAGACAGTCTGTAAATGGAAATTAAAATTATCAAAGTATTGTTGACATTCCAGAAAACAAGCTTGTACGTCATATTTACGAGCAATCCTCGATTTTGATTTTGTTATTACTCTTTGATGAAGATACATAAATAAAATATTGAATATATTTGGCGTTAATTTTGTAGAAATTCATTATTCACAATTAAATGAAACTACGTGATGTAGTATTATTTCCACTTTCTTTAATTTCTTTACCACGACCTAGGTTTCGTTGTATTACAACATCTTCAGGTGGGATATTAGCAAATACACTATATACTAGAATCTTTGCTAATATCCCACCTGAAAATGTTGTAATACAACGAAACCTAGGTCGTGGTAAAGAAATTAAAGAAAGTAGAAATAATACTACATCACGTAGTTTCATTTAATTGTGGACAAATAAAATAATTATTTGAAATGAGACATTGCATTAAATAATAACAAAATATGTTTTAATTTTAGAGCTCTTTATATAAAGAAAAAACGCAACAAAACTTCGCTCACACGTCTGTCTGTCAACGCTAGGGTTGCCATATGTCCGGGATTTCCGGGATTGTCCCGGAATTTTTGATGTTGTCCCGTGTCCAGGAATGTAATACGTTTGTCCCGGAAATGTAAAAAATTGTGGTAATTCTTGCATTTGCATTTATAATTTATTGGCATTTTTCGTGAACCTATACATGCCATAGCTGCATTACATTTTGCCAGATTGATCAATGGAAAGACCGGAATCGCATGATTACGGATCAAATCAAGGCATACATTTAAATTCAAATAAATTGCGAAGAGTTAGAATTCAACTTCAATTTACTAAAATAACTAAATCGAAACATGAACATAATAAATTAAATATTATTGTCATTGTCAAACTACGAAAGTTAAGCTTCGAATTGAAATTATATAAGATTAATTATTGCAGGACAAATTTCTTTTGCTAAATATTAGTATTAGCTTTTAGTAATTTGGATAAACGTGATTAACATAACGACTGTTTTTATATTAAATTCCTTATAATTATTTAATAAGTTAATAAACTTTATTAAAAAGTTCACTTTGTATTTTGGCAAAAGGAAAAAAAACTATTTTATTTATTTTTATTAATCTGAATGTTTTTGGGTTCAAAAAACCTTTTGTTCAGTCAAACTAATTTTTTTTCTTAAATCACTGGTAGTTATAGATATATTAGTAGAAATGTCCCGGAAAAAGAGATTTTATTTATGGCAATCCTGGTCAAAGCCGTTTTTCTCGTAGTTTTCTTAGAAACTTAGGAGACGGGCAAAAGTCCATATAGTGTTGGGCCCAGATGTTACAAGAATAAAAATGACACTGTTATGTAGAGAAAATTAGAAAAATAAGCTCCTTAAAAGTTTTAACAAAATCGTCAATGAGGGAAAAGAGAAATATCGTGTATTTTTAATGAAAAGTCAGGTTATTTTTCATAATAGATTGTAAATGTAATTTCTGCTAAATTCTTTGAGTTAGCGAGATATAACAAAGTGCAGATTGTGATATCTTGTTATATCTTCCATTCACACATGTACCATATTAATCCATGATGCTAACAGGCTCGTCGAAGAAAGTTACGTAAACCTCAATAATAGATAAAAGCCATTAATTTTGACAACAATAGAACCACAGTCCATGTCTGTTGACAGTTTATTTTTAATTCTTGTTATATCCTCCATTCACACATGTACCGTATTAATCCATGATGCTAACAGGCTCGTCGAAGAAAGTTACGTAAACCTCAATAATAGGTAAAAGCCATTAATTTTGACAACAATAGAACCACAGTCCATATCTGTTACAGTTTATTTTTAATTCTTGTTATATCCTCCATTCACACATGTACCATATTAATCCATGATGCTAACAGGCTCGTCGAAGAAAGTTACGTAAACCTCAATAATAGGTAAAAGCCATTAATTTTGACAACAATAGAACCACAGTCCATGTCTGTTAACAGTTTATTTTTAATTCTTGTTATATCCTCCATTCACACATGTACCATATTAATCCATGATGCTAACAGGCTCGTCGAAGAAAGTTACGTAAACCTCAATAATAGATAAAAGCCATTAATTTTGACAACAATAGAACCACAGTCCATGTCTGTTAACAGTTTATTTTTAATTCTTGTTATATCCTCCATTCACACATGTACCATATTAATCCATGATGCTAACAGGCTCGTCGAAGAAAGTTACGTAGACCTCAATAATAGGTAAAAGCTATTAATTTTGACAACAATAGAACCACAGTCAATGTCTGTTAACAATTTATTTTTAATTCTTGTTATATCCTCCATTCACACATGTACCATATTAATCCATGATGCTAACAGGCTCGTCGAAGAAAGTTACGTAAACCTCAATAATAGGTAAAAGCTATTAATTTTGACTACAATAGAACCACAGTCCATGTCTGTTAACAATTTATTTTTAATTCTTGTTATATCCTCCATTCACACATGTACCATATTAATCCATGATGCTAACAGGCTCGTCGAAGAAAGTTACGTAAACCTCAATAATAGGTAAAAGCTATTAATTTTGACTACAATAGAACCACAGTCCATGTCTGTTAACAATTTATTTTTAATTCTTGTTATATCCTCCATTCACACATGTACCATATTAATCCATGATGCTAACAGGCTCGTCGAAGAAAGTTACGTAAACCTCAATAATAGGTAAAAGCCATTAATTTTGACAACAATAGAACCACAGTCCATGTCTGTTAACAGTTTATTTTTAATTCTTGTTATATCCTCCATTCACACATGTACCATATTAATCCATGATGCTAACAGGCTCGTCGAAGAAAGTTACGTAAACCTCAATAATAGATAAAAGCCATTAATTTTGACAACAATAGAACCACAGTCCATGTCTGTTAACAGTTTATTTTTAATTCTTGTTATATCCTCCATTCACACATGTACCATATTAATCCATGATGCTAACAGGCTCGTCGAAGAAAGTTACGTAAACCTCAATAATAGGTAAAAGCTATTAATTTTGACTACAATAGAACCACAGTCAATGTCTGTTAACAATTTATTTTTAATTCTTGTTATATCCTCCATTCACACATGTACCATATTAATCCATGATGCTAACAGGCTCGTCGAAGAAAGTTACGTAAACCTCAATAATAGGTAAAAGCCATTAATTTTGACAACAATAGAACCACAGTCCATGTCTGTTAACAGTTTATTTTTAATTCTTGTTATATCCTCCATTCACACATGTACCATATTAATCCATGATGCTAACAGGCTCGTCGAAGAAAGTTACGTAAACCTCAATAATAGGTAAAAGCCATTAATTTTGACAACAATAGAACCACAGTCCATGTCTGTTAACAGTTTATTTTTAATTCTTGTTATATCCTCCATTCACACATGTACCATATTAATCCATGATGCTAACAGGCTCGTCGAAGAAAGTTACGTAAACCTCAATAATAGATAAAAGCCATTAATTTTGACAACAATAGAACCACAGTCCATGTCTGTTAACAGTTTATTTTTAATTCTTGTTATATCCTCCATTCACACATGTACCATATTAATCCATGATGCTAACAGGCTCGTCGAAGAAAGTTACGTAAACCTCAATAATAGGTAAAAGCTATTAATTTTGACTACAATAGAACCACAGTCAATGTCTGTTAACAATTTATTTTTAATTCTTGTTATATCCTCCATTCACACATGTACCATATTAATCCATGATGCTAACAGGCTCGTCGAAGAAAGTTACGTAAACCTCAATAATAGATAAAAGCCATTAATTTTGACAACAATAGAACCACAGTCCATGTCTGTTAACAGTTTATTTTTAATTCTTGTTATATCCTCCATTCACACATGTACCATATTAATCCATGATGCTAACAGGCTCGTCGAAGAAAGTTACGTAAACCTCAATAATAGGTAAAAGCCATTAATTTTGACAACAATAGAACCACAGTCCATGTCTGTTAACAGTTTATTTTTAATTCTTGTTATATCCTCCATTCACACATGTACCATATTAATCCATGATGCTAACAGGCTCGTCGAAGAAAGTTACGTAAACCTCAATAATAGGTAAAAGCTATTAATTTTGACAACAATAGAACCACAGTCCATGTCTGTTAACAGTTTATTTTTAATTCTTGTTATATCCTCCATTCACACATGTACCATATTAATCCATGATGCTAACAGGCTCGTCGAAGAAAGTTACGTAAACCTCAATAATAGGTAAAAGCTATTAATTTTGACTACAATAGAACCACAGTCAATGTCTGTTAACAATTTATTTTTAATTATTGTTATATCCTCCATTCACACATATACCATATTAATCCATGATGCTAACAGGCTCGTCGAAGAAAGTTACGTAAACCTCAATAATAGGTAAAAGCCATTAATTTTGACAACAATAGAACCACAGTCCATGTCTGTTAACAGTTTATTTTTAATTCTTGTTATATCCTCCATTCACACATGTACCATATTAATCCATGATGCTAACAGGCTCGTCGAAGAAAGTTACGTAAACCTCAATAATAGGTAAAAGCTATTAATTTTGACAACAATAGAACCACAGTCCATGTCTGTTAACAGTTTATTTTTAATTCTTGTTATATCCTCCATTCACACATGTACCATATTAATCCATGATGCTAACAGGCTCGTCGAAGAAAGTTACGTAAACCTCAATAATAGGTAAAAGCCATTAATTTTGACAACAATAGAACCACAGTCCATGTCTGTTAACAGTTTATTTTTAATTCTTGTTATATCCTCCATTCACACATGTACCATATTAATCCATGATGCTAACAGGCTCGTCGAAGAAAGTTACGTAAACCTCAATAATAGGTAAAAGCTATTAATTTTGACAACAATAGAACCACAGTCCATGTCTGTTAACAGTTTATTTTTAATTCTTGTTATATCCTCCATTCACACATGTACCATATTAATCCATGATGCTAACAGGCTCGTCGAAGAAAGTTACGTAAACCTCAATAATAGGTAAAAGCCATTAATTTTGACAACAATAGAACCACAGTCCATGTCTGTTAACAGTTTATTTTTAATTCTTGTTATATCCTCCATTCACACATGTACCATATTAATCCATGATGCTAACAGGCTCGTCGAAGA
Source organism: Druceiella hillmani (assembly GCA_039881145.1). Taxonomy (NCBI): domain Eukaryota; kingdom Metazoa; phylum Arthropoda; class Insecta; order Lepidoptera; family Hepialidae; genus Druceiella; species Druceiella hillmani. The sequence continues at coordinate 14,494,615 of JAYKKI010000039.1, read as the reverse complement.
AAGTTACGTAAACCTCAATAATAGGTAAAAGCCATTAATTTTGACAACAATAGAACCACAGTCCATGTCTGTTAACAGTTTATTTTTAATTCTTGTTATATCCTCCATTCACACATGTACCATATTAATCCATGATGCTAACAGGCTCGTCGAAGAAAGTTACGTAAACCTCAACAATAGATAAAAGCCATTAATTTTGACAACAATAGAACCACAGTCCATGTCTGTTAACAGTTTATTTTTAATTCTTGTTATATCCTCCATTCACACATGTACCATATTAATCCATGATGCTAACAGGCTCGTCGAAGAAAGTTACGTAAACCTCAATAATAGGTAAAAGCCATTAATTTTGACAACAATAGAACCACAGTCAATGTCTGTTAACAATTTATTTTTAATTCTTGTTATATCCTCCATTCACACATGTACCATATTAATCCATGATGCTAACAGGCTCGTCGAAGAAAGTTACGTAAACCTCAATAATAGGTAAAAGCCATTAATTTTGACAACAATAGAACCACAGTCAATGTCTGTTAACAATTTATTTTTAATTCTTGTTATATCCTCCATTCACACATGTACCATATTAATCCATGATGCTAACAGGCTCGTCGAAGAAAGTTACGTAAACCTCAATAATAGGTAAAAGCCATTAATTTTGACAACAATAGAACCACAGTCCATGTCTGTTAACAGTTTATTTTTAATTCTTGTTATATCCTCCATTCACACATGTACCATATTAATCCATGATGCTAACAGGCTCGTCGAAGAAAGTTACGTAAACCTCAATAATAGGTAAAAGCCATTAATTTTGACAACAATAGAACCACAGTCCATGTCTGTTAACAGTTTATTTTTAATTCTTGTTATATCCTCCATTCACACATGTACCATATTAATCCATGATGCTAACAGGCTCGTCGAAGAAAGTTACGTAAACCTCAATAATAGGTAAAAGCTATTAATTTTGACTACAATAGAACCACAGTCAATGTCTGTTAACAATTTATTTTTAATTCTTGTTATATCCTCCATTCACACATGTACCATATTAATCCATGATGCTAACAGGCTCGTCGAAGAAAGTTACGTAAACCTCAATAATAGGTAAAAGCCATTAATTTTGACAACAATAGAACCACAGTCCATGTCTGTTAACAGTTTATTTTTAATTCTTGTTATATCCTCCATTCACACATGTACCATATTAATCCATGATGCTAACAGGCTCGTCGAAGAAAGTTACGTAAACCTCAATAATAGATAAAAGCCATTAATTTTGACAACAATAGAACCACAGTCCATGTCTGTTAACAGTTTATTTTTAATTATTGTTATATCCTCCATTCACACATGTACCATATTAATCCATGATGCTAACAGGCTCGTCGAAGAAAGTTATGTAAACCTCAATAATAGATAAAAGCCATTAATTTTGACAACAATAGAACCACAGTCCATGTCTGTTAACAGTTTATTTTTAATTATTGTTATATCCTCCATTCACACATGTACCATATTAATCCATGATGCTAACAGGCTCGTCGAAGAAAGTTATGTAAACCTCAATAATAGATAAAAGCCATTAATTTTGACAACAATAGAACCACAGTCCATGTCTGTTAACAGTTTATTTTTAATTATTGTTATATCCTCCATTCACACATGTACCATATTAATCCATGATGCTAACAGGCTCGTCGAAGAAAGTTATGTAAACCTCAATAATAGATAAAAGCCATTAATTTTGACAACAATAGAACCACAGTCAGTGTCTGTTAACAGTTTATTTTTAATTCTTGTTATATCCTCCATTCACACATGTACCATATTAATCCATGATGCTAACAGGCTCGTCGAAGAAAGTTACGTAAACCTCAATAATAGGTAAAAGCCATTAATTTTGACAACAATAGAACCACAGTCCATGTCTGTTAACAGTTTATTTTTAATTCTTGTTATATCCTCCATTCACACATGTACCATATTAATCCATGATGCTAACAGGCTCGTCGAAGAAAGTTACGTAAACCTCAATAATAGATAAAAGCCATTAATTTTGACAACAATAGAACCACAGTCCATGTCTGTTAACAGTTTATTTTTAATTATTGTTATATCCTCCATTCACACATGTACCATATTAATCCATGATGCTAACAGGCTCGTCGAAGAAAGTTACGTAAACCTCAATAATGAGTAAAAGCCATTAATTTTGACAACAATAGAACCGCAGTCAATGTCTGTTAACAGTTTATTTTTAATTCATTAAGGCGATGACTACACATTAAAAAAAACAAGAGTCATTGATTATTTTTTCTAATAGTTTTTGAATAATTATTATGTGTTCTGTGAATTTGTTTTTGTTATTTTTATTTCCAATTAACAATTCTTTATAGTAGCTGACCCGTGCGAAGTCTTCGCACTATATCGCCATCTAGCGTGTTCCAAGTATACAATTTGGCTAAGATATTTGATGTGTCGCCCACAGGTGGCGCTCATGCCAATTGTTATAAAAATTAATTTTTTTATTAACAAAAAGATTTTTTTCGAATTTTTTTATATTTTTCGCCCAAAGTAGAAACCATAAGTTTTAAGTGCGTATTTTTTTATTTTTTTTGGTGCAGTAGTTAAAGAGATCGAGCCGCTCGACCAAAAAACACCTTTTAGAAATAATATATTTAGATTTTAAAAATATAATATATGCGCGTTTATGAAGGTAGCATTTTTTTGTTTCGTATTATGGTTACAAATCGTAATTCTATTTTTCCTCTTCTGGTTGCCAATTACTGAATTATTTCGTTTTTATATTCTAAAAAATACCAGGTTTTTAAAAAAAATATTAAATCCTTTGGCAGAGTACTAAAGTTTATAGTGGAATTTTAGGTAGTTTGAAGTTTTTCATTAAGTACCAGAAAAGATATTTTAAATTTTCATTTATAGTATTGAATTATAAGGGTCCCAAAAATGGATTCATAATTTTATGTAGTATATCTTCACGAGATATACTGAAAAATATGCTCCTACCCCTTATTTTCGAAATTATTAAATCTGAATTTATGAGAAATAAGATTTTTAGAAGTCTGCGTAAATCCATGTTATCGATATTAAATCCATGTTATCGATGTAAAACGCGTTGTCGATGAAATTCGCTGAATTTTTCGTATCTATTTTATTCAAACTATAAATATCTAACATATTTTAAAATTTAAAAATTATTTATCTTTTAGTTTTGGTAAAAATAGCTCTCTAAAATTCTAGGATCAACGTTATATGTATATACAAAAGTAGTAATTTCGCTACACTTTTAATTTTATTTAAAAAACGTGTCGAGCGATTTGTCTAAAAAACTTTGTCAATGTATAATGATGTTATATTAACATTTAAAAAAAATATGGTTTGGTTTTGGTAAAAATCGTCCTCTAAAATTGTACAGTTAACATTACAGGAAACAGTAATTTCACCACAATTAATTGTTTTTTAAAAACGCGTCGAGCTATTTGCCTAAAAAAGATTTGGTAAAATTCGCTCTCAAAAATCGTAGTTACATTTTAATAGCCACTCGTCTGATTACAGGAAAGTAGGTATTTAACTTATTTTATTTAAACACTTTATTTTATTTAAAAAACGCAAAAATTATTTTTTTGCAAACGGTTAAAATGATGTTATATTAACGATTTGAAAAACAAGAAAAAATAATTTTCAATAAAATTGTATAACAGTTTTTGGATCATTTTTGGATCTTACTGTCACACAACAACTACCTTAATGATGACTTCTGATATTCGATATCTATTAGCTCACAACGATCACTTTCAATTACTCTCGAAACATTAAAATGCTAATCTTTCATTCCTAATAAGCACGACAACGTGAGATCAAATTCCATCAATCAAAAGACTAGTTCTGTTTTTAATCACCATAGTTCTTAATAGAATATATTTATCGATGCGTCACATCCACTCAAAGCGTCACATTATCTCCACTAACGTCAACTCTGCGTACACAGTCTCTAACCGTGTTGATCTAGAACCCGGGACCACCTACGGCCTCTCGAATTTGAACCTCTCAACTTCACGCGATAAAAAAAAAATGAACTCGAATGAAACGCTCTCGCAACCTGCCGTTCGGCTCAATCGGAATCCCTAATAATCGACACAACAAGGTAGTGATGTTCGCTAACCGATATCGAGTCGATAAATCACCATTTAATATAATTAATTTCGTGTAACCTATCACTGTACTTTTGTATGAATTTTTAATTTTTGTTGTTGTATATTTCACAAAAGGAAATATGAATCTTAATTTGTATCACTCCAAGTTATTAGCACTATTTAACTTTTTGTTCGTTACAATTATTCGTCGAATCTGATATATAGTGGTACATATATTGGCGATATCTGATATATTAGTCGATATATGGTGCACATATATTACTAAAATTTTTGTTCTCAGACAAAGTTTATTTTAAACAGGTTGATTATTTTTCTATATATCATTTCTATTCTGCATTTCTATAGCTTTGCATTTCACTTGGACTGTTTAAACTATTACTTGGTAATGCATATTCATAAACCATCAATCTCTGTTTTTTACACCTGTTTACTATATACTAGTACAGTAGTAGTTTACAATTTCATATTTATCGAGTCGTTTATGGTCCAATTCTTGATCAGCATTTCGCCGTTCATTGAGGCCTTTCTACATAACACGCCTCCTTTCAAGCGTCTGATAAGTTTACATTTTAACAGCCACTCGTCTAACAGTTTTACCACCTCATTTTGTCCATGTTGAGCTTCTTCATCCCGTAGAACTCGTCTGCTCCATCGTCCATTATCACTTCTGGAGACCTATTCACTCCAGCGCCAGTTTTGTAGGATCTCATTATTGTGCACTACTGTAATCTTTTCTTTCATATAAGTGCATTTTGTATTGTTTTTAGTTTCGATTTAATCAAAGCATTGACCTCAAGTTATAACCTGTGCAAGCGAATTTCTTGCAATACGTTCGATTGTAATAGTTTTGATTACAATAAAATTTGGTTTTATGCAGTTTGATTTAAAAATAAATATTATGTTAAAGCGAGTTCAACCAATGCAAGGTCGATTAATAGAGAAAGTTTAATCAATTATCATTTCCTGTTTACCTTTTCCCTATTTATTGCAAATAATAATTCCATAATTCTAATGCACGAAAGTAGTCCAAAATGGTTGTAATTAGCGAAAGAAATTTACTTGAAATAACAATTTTTTTTATTGATTATGGTTAAGACGTTTGGCGATTTTTTTCTTGTCTACTTTATTTCTAGTAAAAGACATCAGAAATTTTATGTAGTTTTCATACATTTTTAATACATTAAATACAATTGCTTTACTTATGAACTATAGATGTCTGAACAGAAAAAATAAGAAGTTAATTTCGAGATATTCTATATATAGGACTGATTACACGAGCCGAGTAAACGGGCGAGACAGTGCACTTGGCCGAGTGTTCTTTTAGCGTGAACACATCAGGGAGAGCTTGACCTAGCGTTCGGCCAAGGAACGAACGAGCGAGTCACTAGAAAGGCCTTTTATTTACTGGATCGAGTGTTCACCCCTCCACGCTCGTTTCTACAATCATCTTACTGACTAGGTGACCTACACTCGCGATGCGTTGCAGTGAGAACATATCGATAAGTTTTTAATTGTTTTGAAGCTGTTTTACAAAAATAGCAAACAATAATAAGTGGATTGTGAGAGCCATTAAATTCATTCAAGTATACATCTCTGTTTGTAGAATTTCCAATGTTCGGACTGTGAAAACAAACAAAGGCGTAATGCGGCGTACAGTTAAATAATTGAATAACGCAGAGTTTGAGGTACGAGCATTAAAAACCAAAATTAAAAAATTACAATCCACGTACAGCCAATAAAGGAAAATAACTTGGGATTTTAAAAAATCAGGAGCTGATTTAAGCAATTTATAAACATTTTTTCAGCGGCCCAGGTTTATATTACCATTAGCCATACTGCATCAAAAGAGAACTGACTCGCCTTAAAAACAAAATACGTATAAACCCCTACTCTACGGTGGGTTTATCAAGACTTACCATCAGTGGAACTGGCAGATCTTCAGACTGAGATACGAAATGAATAAAACAATTGTCACCGTACTTAAAGTAGTGGTAATAAGACCTGATGACCACATCACTTGCAATTGTGACTGAATCAAATCCCAGATTTTTCGGAGTAATATAGATTTGTACCGTTGCCTCGGTAACATATTATTATAAAAATATATTTCATTTTTTAAATGTTTTCATTCACTGCATATATTACTTTTTGGAATTCGGTTTTGGATGATTTTTTTTGTTGGCATTTTCATAAAACTCAAATTCAACAAAGCATTTAACATTAGACAAAAGTATACATAAGACAGTCCCAGAGTACAGCGACTCACCGGTTTTTCGTTTTCATCCTTTGAAGTGAGTGTCCTTAATCATATGCATAAAAATAATTATATAACAAATAGGCAGCTTTTGAAGATTATATTAGGATGAAGGTAAATTAAAAGGTCACAATCTAGAAACTGACGTTTTATTTTCAGTCATTAGAAATATTTAATTTTTGTTGTTAGAACATTATTTTTATTGAAACGAAAAAAAAATAAATACTAAAATACTTTTAGTAGGTATTTTATATCGAAATTTAAAAAAATTCTTATTTTTTACGGTGCGTTTCTTAACATTACAATGACGACTATAAAAGTATTCTTTCCACTTCAAAGCGTATGTATAAATATTAAAAAATATTTATGTATCCAACTATGAACCTACTCCTTTTTCGAAGTTATTTAAAAATAAGTAGTAAATTTCGTCGATATTTTTTATCGACACTATAAACCTCGTCACTTCCCTAAGAGCAGATCGCTTGGGAGTTTTGTTTTCGCAGCTGTCGGTCCCGGGGGTGGATTACCGCCTGTGAAGTGGCCTCTTTGACTCTCTCGGTCCCGCGCGGTCGCCATGCGCTCCGGAGGCTGCCCGGCTACATCTGGCGCGTCTCTGGCGGTCGCGGTTTATTGCCGCTCCTAGTGAAAAGGGATGAGGTTCGAACGGATAACTGTTTATACTCGAACGGGTCTTTGAAGGATAAAGAGACTTGAAAACGCAATGCGTTCTTGCGGTTGACAGACGTGATTTAATTCAACATGCGTTGAAGGAAATTCCTTTGAGGATATGGAACAAGTTAATGGTGAAATAGATGTGAGGAGTTTCATTATATTTTTTTTTAATAAATGTGCTGCGTATTTATTGAAATCTCTATTTGAGGCATCAAGTTGGGAAATAGAACAGACAGACATAAAGACATAAAGTATATTGTCGTCACCGTGGTGTGATGGGTTGATCACAAGCGTGCAGCTTTTGACTGTTTGGGGGTATCGCCGGGACACGGGTTCGATTCCCGGTCACTCATCGGGCGGGGCTGGACTGGTGTTCTGGTTGGCTATAAGAGATTGTTTTTATAGCAATAAGCCCGCAATATGTATTAATTGTATACATAAAAATACGTAAATAAATAAACACTATTTTAGCAGAACAATGATGATACTTTAATTTCTAGGATAATATCCCGCAACATGAAAAATAATGGAACCCTTATGATATCACTTGGTAATCTGGCCGACCGTCCATCTGTCTGTCAAAGTCCTTTTTGTCAGAAACGGCTTCAGATATCAAGTTGAAACTAAAATTTAATACTGAGGCATATAGTATTCCATTGCTGAAGTGTGGAAATAAAATTCGTAGACTTTGTTCCTTATTTGATAAACTTTATTAAAAGTTGTTCCTTATTTGTTCCTTATTTGATAAACTTTATTTGATAAACTTTATTAAAAGGGATAGAGAAGCAGCGTAGTTCTACGGTTACTGAACAATCTACGACTCGTTTTTTGTTCCTTATTTGATAAACTTATTTGATAAAATTTATTTGATAAACTTTATTTGATAAACTTTATTAAAAGGGATAGAGAAGCAGCGTAGTTCCTTATTTGATAAACATTATTTGATAAACTTTATTAAAAGGGATAGAGAAGCAGCTTTGTTCCTTATTTGATAAACTTTATTTGATAAACTTTATTTGATAAACTTTATTAAAAGGGATAGAGAAGCAGCGTAGTTCTACGGTTACTGAACAATCTACGACTCGTTTTGTCTTTTTTGTTCTTTTAACTTTGTAGTAAGTTCTTTTTAGATTTCCTTTCCTCAAAAAAACGGGACCCTTATAGGATTACTTGTCCGTCCATTCTTACAAAGTCCTTTTTCTCCGGAACGACTTGAGACAAAAAAGGTGAATTTAATATATTGTACTGTGGTCTAAAGCCCTACATTGCCTGAAAAATTAAAAGTTGTTCGAACTACGCCACAAAAAATATGGCCCTTTAAAACGTATACTTTATATTTACCATATTAGTTATCGTTGATCATAAAAACCTATATGGTATCTTCCGGGCGACTTGCAATCTTGAAAATCGACATAATGTGAGGTATTATACCATAAGTGAAGGGAAAAATCCAAGAATTAATGATTTCCATTTCTGGTGGAATTATAATTTTTTTTAGAAATACGTGCCTGTGAAAGGTATAGTATGTAATATATTTACGTTCTGAAAAATTAAAATTTTGCAAATAGTTTAATAGGAATACTATGTACCCTCAAATATTAATAAGTGTCTAAATCTGCGCGGAATCCTCTTAGTGCAAGTTTTACTTGTGCTTGACAAGTTTTTTCATTTGCTACTGCAGGTTTGACTATGCAGGGTACATGAAAAAAAAAACGGATTTATCAGCCGTTTTGAACGAAAATTTGGAGTACTTTGAAGTTAAAACGTTGATTGTTTTTTTTTAATTAAACCAATTTTTGACATGTGACTTCGTATTAACTTAAAATGTGAAAAATGCAAATTCCAACTTAATCAAACAAATTATGTTGTGACAAAATTACAATTCAGATTTTTACTACTGTCCTTGCATTGATTATAATTATAAAATGATTTGTTCACGTCTTCTAAGCGGTCAAAATTAAAAATTAGTTTTTTTTCCATGACAGCGAATAACTCCACATTTGCCTGACAATTTTGGTCGTGAAAATGTTAGTAAAGAGAATCGCTTGCATTTAAAGACACAATTAATGGTTTGTATAAAAGAAAGTTATTAAACTGGGTGCAAAGTTTCTAAACTAAAAAAAAATTTTTTTTTAAATATTTAATAATGAAATATTATTTTTTTAAAATTCCTTCTTTCATATATAATTCTTTGGAAAAAATATGTAAAAATACGCAATAAAGGAATTAAAAACTATAAAATTACCGATTCAATATTTTTTTTACTCTGATGATTTTTCCGTAGTTATTACTATTTAAAAAGTTGAAGAAAAAAATTTAATATTTTTGAAACTTATTAATATTTCTCTAATTTTGGGGCGTTAGCGTAAATTTTAAAATAGAGTATTTGATTATTCCTACAATTACTATTTTTCTTAAAACTATCTTACTATACTTATGTCTTAGTATTATACTATATATCTTACTATACTTAAAAATAAAGGTATAATTAAAAACCAGTATCTATAAAATTATAAAAATTGATAAAAAATAGGTAAGTGATTAGCTCTTAAATTAAAACGGTAATGATAGAGTGGGGACATCTTGTTGTCTCATTTACTCTTGTGGAAAACAATGAACGTTATTAAAAATGACGTCACAATACAGTATTGCCGTCCTTATCTATAATGGTGGGTTTAAATCATTGTTAACTAGGTAATTTTTCAGATGTATCAAACATTTTCATTCATTCATTTTGAAATTATTATTTATAAAATAATAATATGTTAGTGTAATATCCTTGTCCCTAAATGTTAAGTGCCGACATTTTTCAGTTGTATAGTTTAGTCACCTAGATTTCAGACGAAGTTAATAAACTACAGCAAATCGCAATAGATACAGGGCTTGTTAAGTTTCATTACTTAATAAACACAACAAAACTTTCATCTTCGCAACATCCAGGCAATGCCCGAACTAATATTTTATATCAAACATATTCTTAGCCGTCGGATAGCTGTTGAGTTTTTCATGTAATGACACCATAACACGGTCATTTAACTACATATACGAGATTGTAAAAGATACGTGCCTCACGTCCCTGTAATATACGACACATTAAAACATGCTCATAACGTACTCCGCATGGCGTTTGATTCCAACGGTAAACATAAAAAAAGCTTGACCAATAAAATCTATAAATCTCTACAGCCATAAAGCCCTACAAGTTTAAATGTCATACCAATATTATCGCATAAAACGGAAGAAAATTTGGGTCACTAACATACATAGTCAAATAGAGGGGCGTTTTTAAAAGGTTTCCCTTTTACGACGGGTATAAATATTCCGAGTATCACACTCTCCTTCCAGCCCATCTAGTTCCTTTATGCGTTGCCATAAAATGAGGGAGTCCCTGGACAGTAATTTTGAATATTTGCTGGGCAGCTGCCTGGTAACTCCGTCCCGGCCTTCTGTGTTAAGTCACAAATCTGTGAGTTGGCTAATTAATGGTGATGGATCAATGCCACCCAGGCGATAATTATTAACCTCTTTACTTGTCTTGAAACGAAGCAGTCGAATATAAATCGATCAAATGTGAGTTTAAATATAAATCTAATAGGTAGTCATGACGTGCTAAGTGTTTGAAAATGAAAAAAAAAACTATTATTCATTTGGCTCCTCAAAATGTTGTCCAAACCACTTAATTAAATTTTTGTAAATAAAGTTTTATCTCGATTTTTAATCCATATATACATATAACGAAAATGTAGAATTGGCGTGTCTGCATATGCAATTACGAAAATATGATTTAGGAGGTCGTAATAAAAGTAAAAACCTGTCGAAAATTAATATTAAATGCCTGAATGTATACGGAACCCTCGTAGTGTGAGTAGCACTCGTTTATTGTATATATAGTAACCTTTTACTACATACTCTTATATAACGTTTAAATATGGTATAAACAAACATATTTAATCCGTAAGACTTAATAGAGCGTCATTTAAAAGGAAAACCATTCATTCAAAGCAGCATCTTCAGCTAAGCCGGTCAAAAAGCAAATGGACGAGAAGAAAGCATTCCCTCATCTTAATTATGAATGCTGTTTCCTTTGATAGTGCTCTACATCGCTTTATACGATAAGTCGTTTTGCCGGTCGCGATCTCTCGCAGACCATTTACGTAGTGCATTCGAATGATGAGCACGAAGCGAGTTTAATCTATGATCAATTTATATTTCTAAAACAATAGCGACAGTCGATGAAAGTGACCGACGTTTGAGTAATAATCGGCAATCGGTTTAGTTGTTGCTGTAGTAGAAATGTGAGAATAAAATAAACATTGTCGAACAGATTTCATCAAAAACAAAAACTATGGGTGGTCCTGGGTAGACACATACAGGCATCAAAGCACCATAGTTATCAGTTGCGTATAATGAGTGCGCAACCTTTGGTTCTACAACCGTATTGTGTTACAGTTGTAACAACGTAAAATAGTAATAATTAGTTTATATATTTAAATACAAGGAATATATGTATATATTTATCAACTATACTTTTTTTGCTACAATTAATAGTATATTTTATATTTAAATATACAAACAATTAAGAACAACAAACATCATTTCAATTCACTTGATACTGACACCTTTGGACTAAAATAGAGCTCGTCATTAATATTCTCGATTTTTTTCAGATCATTCTGACCGATAAGGGTTCAATATAGGGCGAGCGGACAGCGACTTTTTTTTGAGCCTTTTAGGCATTTTGTGAGAAAATTATTACATTTGAAAAAAAAATAAATTATATGCTTTCAATCTTACATTCCGCGAATTTTTAATTGTATACTCGACACGATGATGTTCAAAGAAAGTTTTTTCACATCTTTTCGCACCTCTCGAAAGTATCTTTCCAAATGTAAATTAAAATTTTTGCATCTAATTTTATAACTGGGCATACGTCGTAATAGTCTTCAAAAAATTGTGGCAGACAGACAAATTTCATAAGAGTTGCCTTTTTTAAATGTTGACAAAAAATACTAAAACATTTATTTTTGCCTTTTTTAAATGTTGACACAAAATACTAAAACACATTGTTCACTACGTTTATTTTTAATAAATTGTGCAAAATTTGCCTTTTAATTTTTTTAAGAAGAATTTAAGCAGAATCGATCTCTGATTTATATTAACAATACACTTGGTTCCAGTTTTTTAATTAAAAGTGTTTAATGAGACTCGATTATAGCATGGCAGTTTTCTGATACTTTATACTAAATTAATGCTGTTTTTAAATATCTACATGGGTTGCATTCAACCACACCATTATTGGCAAGTTAATTAAAAATTAAAATATTGAACTTAGAAAAGTCGGGAAATAGTTAAAAATTTGTAAAGTATTTGTGATCCAACATACAAAAATATATTTTACACAGCCGTTGCTTATTTTGGTTGGAAATTGTTGTATAAAATCCTTCGAGACCTGATCCGATAAAAAGTCCTGCCTTTCATGTGGTGGTACGTCGGCAGAGATCTGAAGCGACGTCGTCAAACGCTCTGGGATGCTGCACTCGGAATGCGAGAGAGTGTGATGAAGTCTTTGAAGCAGATTCGCCTTATGTCGTTGCACGGCTTACTGTTGTCTAAGAAAAGATTTATTGTTTTCTCTGTCTTTGAAAGAGTTGGCTTTTTACGGTTTGTTTTTGTAATATTATTTAATGCGCTGCTCTGAACTCGTGATCTCGCGTGAAAGTACTTCGGATGTTATCACTCTAAAAGTTTAATGGTGTTCAGTATAAGCATTGTGAGTTTATTGCGGTTTTATTCATCTCTAAGTTTTCTAAGTAGAACTTTGAAAGCTTAGTTAATTTAATTTTAAGTCGATGACTTAAAATTAAATTAACTAAGCTTAAGCTTTTAACTAAGCTAAGAAAAGATGTCGCTTTTGTAAATATGTTTAATATTTAAAATGCAGTATTTTAAAAATATTTTTAAAATTTAAAATATTTATAGCAAGTAGAGTGATAATCGCTTAGGGCGTATTTTATTCGTCAATTATAATTGACTGATTATTGATTAATCTAAAATCAATATGAGAAAATTATAGTGTTGCTAGTAGGAATAAATGAAAAGGAAATTCATTCCATGAAAAATGTAAGTAGACTGCTCCAAATATTTTTATTTCTAATTTTCTAAATAATCCAGTTAAAAATAATTATAAAACTCAGATAATTATAATTAGCAATTTTTTTCCATTTATAGGCGGAGTTACATTTTTCTAAAAAAATCAGTACTAATTTTTGTATCTTTTTTCCTAAACTCCGTTACTCCAGTAATACTAAGTTCATAAGCTGTACCACAAAACAAAGAGTAAACTAGAAATGGCATGCGTGTGAGACGAGCGCGTCACAAGTAAGCGAAGCTCTGCTTACTTTAATGTAAGCACATTTCGTCTACATTAGTTTGTCTTTTGCAGTGACGCGAGAAAGTCCTGTGTTATTTTTGATTAAAGAAACAATAGTATATCTTACTGTGTCACTGAATGGAGTAAAAATAAGTATTATATACACAATCTTTCAAAAGGAGTTATTTCTTACCACAGTTGTAAAGATTTATGAAAGTTAATCCAATATTAAAAAAGTTAAGCTAACTTTTGTTTTCATGCATACAATGTGCAATGTGTTTGTGAGAGCATGATAGACGTATGCACGGAACAAACATGCGGGAGCGACAACCAGCATCGAACGTTGTTTAAAGATTATTTTGAGCGGAGGTGGGGATATGTAATGCGATGTAATTGGCGCGCTCAAAACGTAGTTTGGCGACATTAGATCTTATAAAATTTCATGAACTTGATACTTTTATCCTACTACTTGTTCTGTGAGCTGTGCAATATGAAAAACCTCGTTAAGTCCGTCTCATGTTCTTACGTTAACACTTACTATCTTATGGGATGATGTTTTAATTATCAAAAAAGATTCTATTCTGGGGTAAAAAGTATGTTCATATCTATAACACAGGCTACATGTATGCATAATTTCAGAGAGTAAGTTAAGTTGTAGAATTTTTAAAATTATATTCGTATTATTATTTTTCATAATCTATACGTATCATAAAATTTTAGAAGTTAGTGGAAAATAATAAAAGTGACCAGAACACGAAAATATTGTTTATGAAATTGTTTTTTGTTTGTTTATCTGTTTGCGCATAATACAAGAACCGTTGAGAGGATTTTAATGAGGCTTTAACTGTCATATTCCGTAAGACCTGAGGTAATGTATAGGATATACATATATTTTGTTTGATTGATCACCCACTAGAAAAGAAAATATGGCAATTTGGAATTTCAATGCAAAGCACACTTACTAGTAAAAAATTAATTTAAAATGTTTATGGAAAGCATTACGTACATTTTAATCTTCAATATCACAATTAAAAATAGTTTCCAAAGGTCTAATTGAACGTAATGATGGCCAGAGTTAGTATTAATTAAAATTGCTTTGCATTGAACATTTCTCTTGACGACCAGTGATGCAATCTCTGGCGATCGGCGATGAATGGGTTAATATTCGAACTGCAAAATAGCTCCATTCATCTTAATGCATCCACGTTGGTCTGGTCTATTTTTGATATCGTAAATATATACTTTACCCCAAGTATATAGGTAAGTAACATGTCCATAATTCGGTTATGACGCCACGGGTCCTTATTACACGTACTTCACTGCGTCGAATAAAATCATTTTCATTCAAAATCGAATTACAAAGAGCCGGAGAGCCGTCTGTGATGTATTCGCCGCGCTCTCGCATTCAATTTGAGATCGTCCGCTCGCTCGCTCTAGTGCACGCGCAGCCTCTCGACCGTGTCGGCCTGTGTGATGAGAGCCGCTCTTTTTTTAAGGCGAACGTTTCATATTTGAATCGGACTAAATCAAGATTGCGTGTCTGCTTATTTGGCGTGGAAAGATATTTAATTTATTTCAGAGCTTAATGTAGACGTACGTTTGTGTTGTAAACCAGTTCTTAAGGCATTCCTGCTATATGCGTAAAGTTTTCCGGTAAAAAGTGGTGAAACTCGGTTTGAATCGTGGACGAAAAGTTTTATTTTAAGGCATTATACCTAATATGGAAATGATATCAATATTTTAATTGTTTTATTTCATTTTATACTATTCAATTACATTTCGGTAGGGTAATTAAACAAAACAAATCCTCATTGTCTGTTTTTGTAGGTCGTACGATCTCATTTTACTTAATATAGCATATAGGGACTGTACAAAATGATATCAGCGCCTTCTGTTGGTAGATTAATAAACTTTTAGTTATGTTACTATCGTTTGCTACTGTACAAAACAAAGTTTTGAATTGTCTTTCAATTAAATAAAGGAATACTTCATAATTCACTTCACTAACTCGTTGGTTTGTATATTTTGCTTATTTAATCTGTAATAACAGTTGAACATTATTTATTAATAAATTTAGATTGTAATTCCCGAGGGTTCTTGTTTGCGCAATTTCTTGGTTGGTAATTTTAATCTCTTTTGAAAATTCAATTCTGTAATATATATAACATGGCCTGTATTAAATAATTTCTCCATTTTGTCAGTCGTAATTTTTAGTGTTCCGTTAATATTTATTTTATTAGCTGTGTTCTATAAGTTTAACTAATTCGCAGATACAAAAAATACACTAACATTGACACTTATTGACCAAAATTTATTGTAATATGACGTTTTAGTTTATAACGTTTTTAGTGATATCTGTATTTGAACGTTTTTAGTTATATCTATATTTAGTTATGTCTATATATTTATTATATCTTTATTAGTTATATCTACATTTAGTTTTATCTATATTTATAACTATATTTCTTGCACGTTCTCTATAGATCGAAGTACTTTCTAAATATGACTTATCTTTTTAAGCCAGATAGACTCTACACATATAAGATATTTCCATAATGAACACTCTCATTTAGGCGTGTCTGCTCAAAGATACAGTATTAAACATAGTTTTATATAATTACATAGAATTTACATAGAAGTATTACACATAAGATATGTTTAATACTTCATCTTTAACATATCTACGTTTAGTATTTTATTTTTGTACAGACACGCCTGGATGAGAGTGTTCATTGTGGAAATATCTTACGTTTGTAGAGCCAATTTGGCTTAAAAAGACAAGTCATATTTAGAAAGGACTTCGATTCATTGAGAATCGATCTCGATCCATCGATTCCGTCTATCGATTCCATGCAACGATTCCATCCATCTAGTTCCATCTGGAACTCGATGGATGGAACGTATTTAAAAGAACAAAGAGGCGTATCGAATATCATATCAATCGAAATAATCTTGGAAATATATGGAAAGATATTGTAAATTAAAGCTACCATATAAAAATAATGATATGACTTAATTTTGTCAATTGTATATATGATATGTCGAGCAATTAATGGGATATTATAGTAAAGTTTCTATTAAGAGCCTTCTTGCTTTCAATGTGTTCATTTCAATAAATTATTCTAAAAGATTACTAAAAACCGAACAGCCATTCTCGTCTCCAGCTGGCTACGAAACGATAACATTGGTGGCGCGTCGGATTTCCAGATGACCGCAAGCGTCTATTGTTATCTCTTTTTGTTATGTCAGTATCGCTATTTGAAGAAGGAGCGGAGAGTATTTATTTTATTGTTTTTAATTTTTTGCAATCCATCTATGTTTAATGACTTTATTTTTGTTCCTGTATAATGCTCTTTCTTTCACACTCATATAAATCACTGTTATTACCCTTATCTTTAGGGTTACCGTAATAATTTTTAGAAAACTGGGAATAGTGAACTAAAAACCTCGGATATTGTTAATAACTCCGGACATTTAAATCGTTAAAGTCCATATTATATTAAAATGAAACAGTACTAATCATATAATAATAATCAAGGTTATTTTGTTTTAATCAAGTCTTGTTTATTTTACTGACCACAAACGATTATACTTAAGATTACGTAAAAGACTACTTAAGATTATTAATCTTTTTCGTTTTTTTCGTTAGTGAAATAATTAACTTTATGTGGAAATTTATTTATTAATAATAATTAATTATTACATTAAATGTATGTGGAAATAATAGAAAACTGTTTTTTTTTAAAACTCTGGATACTTTAAAATATCACCCGGATGGTTCTTTTGAAAAGCGGACAGTGCCCGGAGAAAGAAGACGGATGGCAATCCTATTCATAGATGAGTCTGGCTTCAAATTTTAATTTTACTCTAACTTAAGGAATGTGTTCTAAATATAATACGTAAATTTAAATTGCTTTCTTCGTGATGCAAATTTGAAACTATTTTTTAAAATATTTAAGGCCCATCAAAACGTCGGGCATATATTTTTATATTTAAAAACATATAATCGAATTAGCTAATTACTCATATTATAAATACATCAATAAAATTTCGAATTAGCTATTTTCGAATTAGCTAATTTCCAAGCTGAGTACTATGTTTTTCATTTACATTATTTTGAAATTTCAAAAAATGAGCTAGTGTACTTCTGATCGAAATTTTCTACCCAGTCGAACGAAACCAATTTCAGATAATAAAAATAAACCTTCGTATAAAATGTTCACAGACATAAAACAACAACACGTTCTACGATCAGTTCTACGAATTTTCGTTTCCGAGCCATTAAAATATTTTTTCACAAAATTATTTTATTAAGAACTATTTCTCTCTCATGGTTTCGTTTACGTTGAATTAGGAATTTTAGTTCACGGAAAATAATTGAAAGAATAATAAAAAAATATAACCATTTGGAATAATTACCTTATGTAACCAACAATAGGTGCCAGTGTATAGATTATTTTTGGACTAAATTTAATATAAATTTCATCGGTATAACCGCTGCGGTGAGATTGAGTAACAAAAAATAACAGAAAAGCAAATAAACGTTCATTGCACGGACATTGTAGAGTACCTTGATCCCATAACTTCTGTTAATCTAAACTTGCTCCCTGGTTGATATAGCATCTAACCTCCGCATCTTGAGGAATAATATCTATAATTTACATACACGTAGTTGTGGTTTGAAAAAGAAACGAAAAAAAAAATAAAAAAGATTATTAACTTAATTCCGAATTTGTAAAATCCAAATAATTACTGACCTTAATCTTACCATCCAAATGATTACTGACCTTGACCTTGACTTAACTGACCTTAATCATATTGCTTCATGAAGTGCCTTGGCCCCCGATTAGTATAATCTGATGTCCATATTTTGCGGAATAATATAATTGATACACATGTAATTATCATTTGACAAAGAAATGAAAAAAAATATTGACTTTGTGAAATGAAAATGACGACTCCGGAATTTGGTATTAACCACATTGCTGCAAATGCACCTTGGATCCTAGTTGGCATAATATCTGACCTACACATCTTGCGGAATAATGTCATTTATGCACATATAGTTATGGTTTAACAAAGAAATAAAAAAAAATCGACTTTGTCAAATGAAAATGACAACTCCGGAATTTGGTATTAACCACATTGCTGCAAATGCACCTTGGATCCTAGTTGGCATAATATCTGACCTACACATCTTGCGGAATAATGTCATTTATGCACATATAGTTATGGTTTAACAAAGAAATAAAAAAAAATCGACTTTGTCAAATGAAAATGACAACTCCGGAATTTGGTATTAACCACATTGCTGCACAAAGTGCCTTGGTTCCTAGTTGGCATAATATCTGACCTACACATCTTGGGGAATAATGTAATTTATGCACATATACGTTGACGAAGAAATAAAAAAAAATCCATACACGCAGTTACCTCTTAGCAACATAAACGAAAAATAAAATCAAACGTTGTTGGCAAAATGCGGACTTTGTCAAAAATCCAAATAATCTTATATTGATAATTTGTTTACTTTTTGCCGTATTTTTTGCCGCAGAAAAAGCTATTTACAGCTTTTTTTTGTTTTGGTAAAATACATTTTGTTTTTAATTTTTCAAAACGTTTATGCAATTTCGTTTCCAAAGAAAACTGCGTAGTTTTCGTGTTTTCTAATTCCATTTCATTACGGTATATTTGTAACATATGATAATAAAACCTGTAATTGACGTTATCTTATACATTAGAATAACATATATTACCCTTATGGAGCATACTACACATGGCAATAAGCGACATCATGTCTCCAGAAGAAAATACCTTCTAAAAAGATATATACTTGCTATTTGCATGGAATCGAATTGATAAACCTGCAAAACCACTAGATACCGTTCAGCATCTTGTAGGTGTAATGTAATTAATTAAAACTGGTAACAGCATAAGAGACGCTTTAAAAAAATTGAATTGATGTTACAGCCAACATAACGATGAAATAAACTGTATACTATCCAACTGTTCTTGAACAAAAATACTGGTATTCCAGTACTTACACTTCAGGCTATTTGTAATGAGACAAGCAAACTATCAAGGTTTATTGAATCTCCCATGGTAAGGATAAATAACCTGTGTTAATCAAGAAGGAATACGTTTTCTGACGTGAATAAAATATTCTATTCACTTGAGTGTCTCCAGGATAATTTGTCCATAAACAAATAAACATTTTTCCTTTACGATATTAGTTTAGATATTCTAAAGTATAAGATAACGTCAATTAAAGGTTTCTTGTAACATATGATCATTTAATGGGCTTATATATAAAATCGCAAAGGTGTCATTAAGAACTGTCATTAAATGAAAAATGATTGTTTTTACAATAAAAAAAAACGAATATACTTACGGCCTAACCACGACTAATTGTTATATGCGTCCAATAATGCAAAAATGGCACGTTCATTACCAGTTCATTATTTGGTGCGAGAAGTAATGAACGACGAACATGTGTTCGCCGCCGCGTGCATAAACAAATTTCGATAAAGCGAAGCGGAGCTTGGGGTCGCATTTGTTTATATTCCCGCTGCTACCAATATACTACCCTGTCGGCAATTATGTGTTGTTCCCTTCGGGTAACGTTACACCCCCGGCACACGTGCTGCTTCGGCGACAATTGCACCGCTACTGAAGTGTACGACGTTGGGGAAACGGGTGTTTATTGAATTCATTACGGACTGGTTCTGAACGCGACATCGTTTGTGTAGATAATTTACAATTATCTAAATTAATATCGTAAAGGAAAAATGTTTGTTTGTTTGTGGGCAAATTATCCTGGTGAAACTCAGCTGAATAGAAAAGTTTTTACACCTCAAAAAACGTACTCCTTCTTAATTAACACAGGTTATTTATCCTTACCAAGGGCGATTCAATAAACTTTGATAGTCTGCTTGTCTCATTACAAATAGCCCGAAATGTAAGTACTGGAATACCAGTATATTTGTTTAAGCTTTTTTGGCTGTAACAATTTCAATTTAATTTTTTAAAAGCATCTCATCAAGAAAAAGTTATTAAAATTGGATAATTTTTGGAAGAGATACAGTTTTTTTTCGAGATAAGGGTAAATGACATCAAAAACAAAAGATTTCTTTGGCATTTTTAAGTATATATGAGTAAAAAGCCATGGCACTAAAACGGTTAAACTTTACGTGCGTTCAAACGTTCTTCGAAAGAATCGAGCTAATCGCATACAGCCTTTAAACTTCACACGTTAGTCGTTCTTCTGAAGCGTCATCTCGTGCTAACCGCCTACACAAACCTTCATTTCCACTCCATCCAGACTAGTAGTGCACCAACATTTCCAATAACAATCCGACACATTACCGTGCAGAAACGTAAACACGAGGCAGCGTTGGCTGCGCACAAAAACACCGGTTACCTTTTAAAGTGCCAAACTGTGATTTTGCCCGTCGACAGATGTCTGACAAATGAGTCAGTTAGGGAGTTCGTTCGTCCATTAGCCCGCTTCCTGCTTCGTCGCGTCTGTTTGTTAATAAATTGAGAGGTGTTAAGCCTGCGGATTCGGCTGTGGGCTTTGGAATTTCGCTGTTTTGCTAGGTGTACCCGTTTCCTGTGGTTCTTTTGTTTTATGTGAGATAAGCTCAATTTTCTGTTTTCTATGAACAGTTTGAATCCATAAACAGATTGCGTGATGATGCGATCGAGTATTTTATTTTATCTTCCAATGGTAGGTTAGAAGCAATTTCAAACTCCGATTAGTTCTATTTAATGTGTACTCCTACTACCTGTACTCCCTACTGGTTAATACGATCTTTTGTTTAACAACGTCATGAAAGGATCTTCCATAGTTTTTAAAGGATTTGAGATTTTTAATAATATGATTGAGCGTTTTCTTTTGTCTCCAATGTCACGTAAGGCTCAACTAGCTCCAGTTGGTGCTAGATTATCACCGCATAAGTCCTCATTTTTAGAGAGTCTGGGGAACTTTGTTTCTTTTTCTATCAACGTCACGCAGCGATCAATTAACTACCATTTAGTGTTGGATAACCTGATGCTGAAATTCAATCCGGTCTTCGAACCAGTTCTACTTGTTAAAAAGTTTGAACATATTTAGAAGGAATAAGTGATCAGAATTTTATAGATTTTTTACAGTAACCAAATGAAGTATTTCCATGTTGCCAAGTTCCTATTCTAATAATACGTGAAAAACATGATTCTAATTTTATATTTATGCCTTGATAAAGTATGTTATTATAAACATTTAATTTAATGAATTTATTGCGATATATTGAATAAAGTTAAGCAGTGCTCTTTTCGACTATCTCTCCTGCAAAGTATAAGCTATAATTATATGTATATGGTTTAAGACTGAAATATATAGTATTTTAATCGAGTCCTAGTTACTTGCCCTTGAAAAAGAAAAGTTCAATTCCGCAACTTTGTTGACTCGCTGCAACGCGGCAGGATTGGGCAGTTCTATAAAAAACACTTAATGTTCGTCTATGTCTACCTTCGTTTATTTTTTTGTGACGAAAATGTTAAGTTTAAAGTTTAAGAATTTTAAGTTTCGTATTCGTGTTGCTTTTTAAAGTTTAGGGCTATTATTGAATAAAAGAGTTGACTTTTTCTAGGTAAAGATTTTATAAAATTTATTTTCAGATTTAAAAATGACACAGAAATGTGAAATAAGTTGTAGTCTTCTGGTACATGGAAAGAAACTACTAAAAACTAACAACTAACCTGAGATTTTGCATACGAGATAAATTGAGTCACTTCCAAGCTTAGTTAATTTTCATTGTGATTATTTGTTTACAGATCACGAAATTAAATCATAGATTTTTGAAGTAAGATAATATTTTATGAACAGTTCCCAAATTATTTCAAATGTTTGTGATAATTTGCTTTTTTCTTGACTGTGAGTATGTTGGGGCTGGCAATATATGTACGTTGTGTCCAAAATTCTACAGAGTGTGTTTTCTGTAGTTCGTTGCTGGTCTTACTAGTCATAACTATTTATAATAGATTTCTATTCGGACAACGTTAACAGCAAACGAATAAATTAAATTTATTTGAACTTTCCTCATGTTTTTTTTTGGTCGGCAACGGTTCTAAGAACCTGTTTACCTCTTCGAGCGGGGAAACACACAGCCTTAGTCCAACGTTTACCTGCAATGCACGAACTCAATCATTGGTATTATGTATAAAAATAACCGGCATTTTTTAAAGAATTGTACGGTTTTTACGTCTTACCTTACCCCTCCTTCGTTTGGCGTTACCTTCTTTCGCTTCGCCGCTCAATATCGGCCGAGTCGTAAAGTGTTTCGCTGGTTCGAAGGTTGCAGTGCTAATTGTGCGAGGCTCGTTTTACGAGCACGCGTCGAAACTGGAATGCTGTCGCAACTGGAAGCAACAAAAAAAAGAAACGGTTTCGGATTTCGCAGCTGCCTCGCAAAGCGCTATTTGCAGCAAGTGTTGATGCTTCATTTGGTTAAATTTTTTATAATTTTTGGTTGACGTTGATGTTGACTGAAAATTATGTTTCAACACTTGCGCAAAGTTGAATTTTGCCGCGTTTTGAAATTGATAACATTTTTTGGGCAGCGTCAGCTGAGGGCCGTGCTAAGTGGAGGTATTTGAATGCTGTTTACTTCAAAGCTTTGTAATTAATCTAAATTCATTATATTTTTCGTTAACGTTAGTGATGATGGAAAATTATGTTTCAAACAAGTGCAAAGTGGCTTTTAAAGCTAGTAATACTTGTAGGATAGCGTTCGCTAAAAACCATGATAAGGGGAGGTATTTGAATGCTGTTTTCTTCAAAGCTTTGTAATTAATCCAAAATTTCTCATATTTTTCATTGACGTTAGCGATGATGGAAAATAATGTTTCAAAACCTGTGCAAAGTGGCTTTTAAAGCTAGTAATACTTGTAGGATAGCGTTCGCTAAAGACCATGCTAAGGGAAGGTATTTGAATGCTGTTTTCTTTAAAGCTTTGTAATTAATCCAAAATTTCTTATATTTTTCATTGACGTTAGCGATGATGGAAAATAATGTTTCAAAACCTGTGCAAAGTGGCTTTTAAAGCTAGTAATACTTGTAGGATAGCGTTCGCTAAAGACCATGCTAAGGGAAGGTATTTGAATGCTGTTTTCTTTAAAGCTTTGTAATTAATCCAAAATTTCTTATATTTTTCATTGACGTTAGCGATGATGGAAAATAATGTTTCAAAACCTGTGCAAAGTGGCTTTTAAAGCTAGTAATACTTGTAGGATAGCGTTCGCTAAAGACCATGCTAAGGGAAGGTATTTGAATGCTGTTTTCTTTAAAGCTTTGTAATTAATCCAAAATTTCTTATATTTTTCATTGACGTTAGCGATGATGGAAAATAATGTTTCAAAACCTGTGCAAAGTGGCTTTTAAAGCTAGTAATACTTGTAGGATAGCGTTCGCTAAAGACCATGCTAAGGGAAGGTATTTGAATGCTGTTTTCTTTAAAGCTTTGTAATTAATCCAAAATTTCTCATATTTTTCATTGACGTTAGTGATGATGGGAAATAATGTTTCAAAACCTGTGCAAAGTGGCTTTTAAAGCTAGTAATACTTGTAGGATAGCGTTCGCTAAAGACCATGCTAAGGGGAGGTATTTGAATGCTGTTTTCTACAAAGCTTTGTAATTAATCCAAAATTTCTTATATTTTTCATTGCCGTTAATGATGATGGGAAATAATGTTTCAAAACCTGTGCAAAGTGGCTTTTAAAGCTAGTAACACTTCTAGGATAGCGTTCGCTAAAGACCATGCTAAAGAGAGGTATTTGAATGATGTTTAGTTGGAACTCTTTGTCCGAAAAGCGAACTAGATAATATGAAGATCTGTATATAAGAATGGACGTGCCGAGTATGCGAACATGACGGTTCCGATCGGATCATACAACCACGAGCGTAAATAGTGTTCTACAGATTAACAGACTTTTCGTGACGACTTTAATCTTCTGTGCATTTAATGGTACCTTCACATCGTCTTCAAGAGTTCTTGGATGGAATTTGAAGCATATTATTTTTGTAAATTCCAGTTTCTGTCCTGGTGAGCAAAAAAACTCCTCATTTTTATGTCCATATGTTCAGTGAACATATACCCTCTGCCCGTGAACATATACCCTCTACCCGTGAACATATACCCTCTGCCCGTGAACATATACCCTCTGCTCGTTTGGGCTACAACTGTATTCTTAGATAATAGAATGACAATAGAACTGGCATATATTTGGGTACTTGGCGGGCCGCTGATCAGTCATATGACAGTTAACCGTTAGAGTTAAATTAATTTAAAGCGGTAAAATGCCGTCGTGCGCTGTGAAAATGTGCAAAAATCAACCCCAAACACGAAAGTTAAAAGGAATATAACATTTCATCTGCAAGTATATTTTCTAATAATAGTAATTTTGATAAGTTTGATAATATGAATCGACCAATCAGCATCCATTTTTAATTTTTTTTGTAACTAATGATGTTAACTTTAGAAATGATTGTTAGTATATCGATAATTTGTGTTTTTGTGGTAATTACATAAATAGTTTATAAAAATAACCGTCACCTTGTTTTGGCTAATATAGGCTTTAAAAATTAATAAGATGAGATCTATAAGTTATTTGGATAAATATTTGGTTATTTAGAAAATGGATTATCTATTTGCGTATTTTTTTATGTTCGTCAAGAGTTTCACATCACGGACGATTGAAAGATATTAATTTTTATGAAGTGAATGTTGATTATCGCGAAATGTTTTCCCTTAATGAAAAGTAGATATCATATAGGCGCATATGATTATTATTTTCATTTAAATAAGAAAATATGATTATTATTTTCATTTCAATAAGAAAATAATTAAAATATATTATGTGATATTATTTTCATTTAAATAATAAATGTGATATTTTCATTTAAATAATAATTTCAATAATTTATGTGATATTATTTTCATTTAAATAATAATTTAAATATATTATGTGATATTATTTTCATATGATTATTATTTTTATTTAAATAAGAAAATAATTAAAATATATTATGTGATGTTAGAAAACAAAAACTAATTAAATTCCTATCATCATGATCTATAGGTAGCTTTTGATTAACTACAGTGTTATAATTCAATTTGGTTCCAGATTTCCGAAGTATTCAAAAAAGTAGTAACTGGATTAAGATTTTGCAAAGAGAAAACAATTGGTATCCTAAAGTCCCTACTAGCATATGTTCAAAGTA
This sequence comes from Druceiella hillmani, assembly GCA_039881145.1. Classification (NCBI taxonomy): domain Eukaryota; kingdom Metazoa; phylum Arthropoda; class Insecta; order Lepidoptera; family Hepialidae; genus Druceiella; species Druceiella hillmani. Next base: position 14,468,872 of record JAYKKI010000039.1, on the reverse strand, counting down.
TTTTGAAGAAAAGTTTATCTTCGTAAAAATCGTCGTAAATATTTGAGCACAAACAATCTGGGCAAAATATGATCTGGGCACATAAATTATAGCCGGGGAAGATGCCCATTATTAATGATTTCACATATTAGTGAGGTTGCTGGTTGGTTGGTATGTGACAGATGTACATTCAAGACATTTCCACTTTCATCTCGTTTTGCACCTGATATTTTGGAAATATCAAACGTTTTAAATTTAGTTAATTTTTCTGTATCATTATATTTTATTTCAATTAGTTGGGCCAGACAGCACAAATAATTATTTTAATTGCCACATCTACACGCTTTATGGTCACATGTACCTTGTAAACAAATCAACTGCCGCGATCGCGAAAATATGTTTAAAATAGATTATAATTAATATCGCTTATTTTTATTTGAATCGGCAGAAATCACTAGCATGTATTTGTTTCAGTTTCTAAGAAATTATGTTTAATATACAATCAATCGTTCTTACAATATTGAAAATGAATTTATAAATCAACGTTTGTCTAATTTAGTTCAGAATAAGACAGTTATTGATTTGAATTCATTTTACAAAAAAGATTACGAATTTTTTTACGAATTTTTTTTTAGTGAAACTGAAAAAAATTTAGTCGATGTTGAGTAGCGCACTATCTTGAGCCAACTCAATATCACAAATCATATAAACTGCGCGGGCAAAGCCACGGGTTAAATTTACTCGAGTATCTAATATAGATGTAATTCGTCTCTTAAAGTACGTAGATTGAAGCAATATTTTTGGAGATATCGTAATAGTACTAATCATTCAATCAAAAAAAATTATGGCCTTTCTATGTTTACGCAGGGTTGAGGGCGGGAGTTATTAAATAATAGGGCCCTAAAAGTAATTACGTTATTTGTCTATAAAATTCAATATCGATATTAGGTTAAGTACTGTAGATCGATATTACATCACTATATCTCTGACAACGATCACGTGTGACCTTAGCACCCCCCTCTCGCGTCCGGTTTCACCCCCACTACGAGAGATCGCGCGGTTTCTTTACACATGGGTTGTTATGTGTTCTCTATTAGGAAAGAGTACGTTCGTACCTCTATGGCTGCATTGAACACGTTAAGAATACATATAACTTATAGCTTTCTCATTTCCCTAGCCAAGTCTTATATATATATATATATATACATATTATATATATATGTATATATATATGTATATATATATATACATATATATATATATATATATATATACATATATATATATATATATATATATATATATATATATATATATATATATATAGTAGTTAACTGTCCGTCCCGGCTTTTTTCTGGGCAAGAAGAAACTATGAGTACATTTTGTTTCATCACACTTTTATATATTTATTATTTATGGTTACGATTTTCCGAAAACGCTAAAATAGGTTTTCCTTTATCCTATTTGAGTGTAAATGCAATATTTCCTATCTCTAATTATTCCAAAGTTTCCATATAACCTTTCGCCTCCATTATCGCATCTTTAGGTTACGTCCGCACTGACAGGCGTCTTGTTTAGCGCCTAGAGACTACCTAGTCACCTAGCTAGTAACTTACGCACACAGTCAGGACTCTGAGTCGGATTTACCGACAGTTAAAAACGTATTTTGTATGGATACTTTAGGAATTGGACCGTGCAATAGGGCATGCTCAAAAAGTAGAATCTTCCGATTCGACTGACAGTCAATGAGAAACAGAAATACGTTTTTGTCTGTCATTAAGTCCGACTGATAGTCTTGACCGTGGGTGGTACATATGGGCGTGAGTAAAATGAACATTTTAGAATATTCGCAACCGGCAGGACTGCTTGGCGCCTTCGCTAGTCGCCTAGCGTGTATCGAAGTAAACAAACGTGTTGATTTGTTATCACGAGGCGCGAGGCATTTTCGAAGATGAAATATTAATTGCATCAGTTTTTAAAAGAGAACTGCTGTGGAATCTAGCTAATGAAATCTATAAAACAGTTGTCTTAAAAAAATTATTCTAAGATTAAGTATCCAATTTAGTTGATTTTCTTTTAACTTTACTGAGAAGTAAATCAAATGTTTCTCTGGTCAAACGCAAATATTCGTAAAGTTTTTCGTCAAAATTACGCAATTGTTTATATAGAACTCCCCATGACTTGACCTTGATTTATTTATGTCCTGAACCCAACGTGGTGGGTAAAGCCGTAAAATGGTATATTGTAAAAATGAATTTTCTGTAAGTAGAAGTTTTAGAGATATTTTTGAAAGTGACATCTCGTCAACGTGATAACAAGCAAATGACCAAGCACCTAGCGACCCAACACGCAAACCACCTTTCAGTGTGGCCAACGTGTATCCTAGCAAGTAACCAGATATAAGTCACTAGGCTCTAGGCGCTAAGCAAACCTTGCAAAAATTATTTCTTAGCGAGCACCTAGAAGTCAAGTGAAACGTATTTGCTTAATTTCAAGTTTTTAAGCTTTAAAGCTTTTTCAAATTTCCTAATGAGTAAGTGGTATTTCGCGTACTCATAGATTATTGGTTTAAGGAAAAAGTTCCTCAATGGAACCAGCACTTATGGTAGCGTCCTGAGAAAAAAGGTTTACTTTTTCTTAATGTACTATGTGTTTTTCGCGAAACTTTAGCTATACCTTAACCCACGTTCCATTTGGATGCAAATTGGCGGGAGGGAGGGGTCAGTTGAGTAATTGAGGAGTGAAAGCAAAACAAACAGACAAATTAACTTTCGAATTTATTATATTAATTAGGATAATAAAGTAAAAGCAGTAAACAAAGCGCACTGGAGCGTCTCGTGACATCACGTTGGTGTCACGTGAAAACTATCAGCCAAATGTCAGTGGCATATAGTTTGTGTTATGTTCGTCATTAATTACGGGCCGCACTTCGATCATTTTTAGCTATTTTCCCGAATGCGAGATTAACGCGAGACCTACCAGCGTCAAAGTGTTAAAAAATATCGTGCAAATAACTGATTTACGCGACAATTGATTATCGCAAGTAATTTTAGCAGCACTACTGGCTTCATATTTATAAATGACATTTACTAATCCCAACTTTATTATCGGGTGTTTCATGGTCACACGGAAATAAGTCTTAAGGTTTAGACTTAATCGCTCTAAGAATATACTTAACGAAGTAAGCCGAAAAGGCCAACGTCCTTGCAGACAAGTTTCGGCAACTAATATTGGTAATTGATTCGACGCTCGACTATCAAAATGAATTTACTGCCAACCCTATAGTGGGCCCAATATTGTTAGACTCGTAGTAACACTGTATTACATTAGTTTCCCACTAGCATTACATATAATCACAATCAAAACAATCGAGGGACAGTGCTACCATTGAGGGCGATCTACGACCGGAGGCTGGGAAGAGACGGGCCTTTTATGAATGCACGCCTTATATTGATGTCAGGGGTTGGCAAACTTTGGTCGCGGGTACGGGAAGTAGATAAGGTTTTTGAAGGTAACTTTTGTTGGCAGTTTCCTTTGTTTGAAGTTGTGTAGTAATTGGATGTGTCGTCTTGACCCGTTTAGTTAGGTTGACGGAGGTATACTACCCCCATTGTTACATATGATATATATGTAATTTACTAGTCTATTTATTTATTACACGTTTATTAATGTGTTACGATAAATAGAAAATGCTTAGACAATTTCACTGCACTTTCAGCTTAGACAGTTTCATCTGTTCGTATTATCAAGTAGAATTTTTATTTTTGACTACCTAGCTTTTTACATGCGACTTCGGTCACGCCATTGGAGAGATAGATCTCCGTGTCTAGATGATGGTTATTCATGTCATGACAGTTATTCAGTTTAAACTTTCTTCTTTAATTTTTAATTTTTTGACATCATATCAAGGTTAGCTAGTTAGTTTCTGAAAGTTTGAGTAATAGTAGAAACTACATAAAAATTTACTAAGTAGTGTTAAAGTGACATGAGCTCAAGCAGATGAACTTAGGGACATTAAGACCTACAGACAATAATTTAAAAAGGCTCAGGTGTAATATTCGTCCTTAGCCTTTAAGTAAGGCCACAGAAAAAACAAAATGAACGGACGAAAGAAACAAAATGGTTCATGCCATATCCTTGCTTAGTGTGAGAGGAATGTATTAGATCACCATTTGAATCAATTCAATAATTTACGCAATACGCATTCAAACAAACAGAAAAACATTTCAAACCATTCAAACTCTCATGTTCTCCCTCAGCCTCCCAGGAATGCCACAGATTCCGTATCTAAATCCATCTATTATTTTTTTGTCTACACAGGCAAAACGTACAAACGAACAGAAGATATTTCAAAACACTCGAAAGTTTCGTATACTTCTTTACCCTCGAATAAATGCAGTAGACTGCCATCTAAAAATCCATCAAATAACATTTACGTAGTGTGCGGACAAACGCACAAACATATAGAAAATTCCAAAACATATCCTAATATCCTTAGTGTCGAAGGAATGTATTAGACTTCCATCCTAAATCCATTTAATAGTTTTTTATATGATACGGATTCAAATGAACAGATTCAAAACAGAAAACTATTTTAAAGCGCTCAAAAACTCATATTCTTCCTTAGACTTAATGCAACATACTCTCATCTAAATTCATTTAATAGTTTTTACGTAAGGCGCAGTCAAACAAACAGACAAACGTACCTACAAAAGCTTAAAATGTTTCCTCATATCCTTCCTTTGGTTCTAAGGAATGTAAAATATATTTGTCTAAATCTATTTAATAGTTTTTACGTAAGGCGCAGTCAAACAAACAGACAAACGTACCTACAAAAGCTTAAAATGTTTCCTCATATCCTTCCTTTGGTTCTAAGGAATGTAAAATATATTTGTCTAAATCTATTTAATAGTTTTTACGTAAGGCGCACTCAAACAAACAGACAAACGTACCTACAAAAGCTTAAAATGTTTCCTCATATCCTTCCTTTGGTTCTAAGGAATGTAAAATATATTTGTCTAAATCTATTTAATAGTTTTTATGTATTGCGCAGTCAATCAAACAGCCAAACAGACAAAAATAAAAAAAACACTCTTCTCGGAGTTCTGTTCTATAGTTTACGAGTATTTATAACTTTTAAATATTTAATACGACTACTTTTCTGTCTTTACCATTTTATTATATGTGTACAAAACACATTTGTCTTAAAAAAGGAACTGTAAAAGGTTATTTTTTTAATATTAAATATTTGTAAAATGACGTCATTGTCACTGATGTTAGTACTGTTTTGAGTGTCACTTTTAAGAGCTCTATTAAATTTTGTTGTTCCAAAAAATTCACCACCAGACTAATATTATTACGACACTCGTTTAAAGTAACAATTGCGATTATCGATAATAAAAATTTTACGTAAACAACTTCAGAGTTAATTTAGTTCAACGACCCCGCCAAAAGTAGCTGAAGGCAACAACTATTAAATAAACTCATTGAATTTAATTCACATTGCATACGTCTGCACTTGAATGCCGCGGCGGCGCCTCGCGATCAATGCATGCACTTATAGCGATGCACTCGACACCCGTCAGTGACTCATGATGCAACCAATGCATCGTTATTGCGTTTTTTAATTGATAGTTTCTATCAAATGTAGAAACGAGGGCTTACTCGTTGTGGTAAAATTAATGTATTTTTGTTAAATTCTTTGTACGAGCTTTACAGAGCCCTTATATAGGAGGTACACAAGCGAACATACAAGTGATATAATACACGTAGCGAATAAAGAAACACAGCATAACAAATTGTGTCACTTAATCATATGCTAAACGCCTATTAAATTGCATACGCACGTCACGCGTCATTTGTAAGCGAAATGTCGAGTGATTTTTTATGGATGTCAAAAACGTAGTGGTAGATGCAACTCTGAATTAAAACATGACATTTTGAGGTGGAATTTCTTTAAAAATAACAATCTTTGAGAAAAAAACCGACTACGATGAGTGAAATTGTTATCCAGGAAATTAATTTCTGAAAGTATGTATGTGCGTCCGAAAAAGAGGAAGACCTAAACTTAGGTGGCTCGACTGCCTGGAAAAAGACTTTAACATCCTAAGTGTAACGAACTGGATGTCTCTGGCCAAGAACAGGAAAGCTTGGGAGTTGATTCTGCGAAAGGCAGGGGCCCATCCTGGGCTGTCAAGCCATTGAAGAAGAAGAATATTATTGCGCATTGAACGTGATAGTTTTCCTCATCTATGCAAAGGAAGTCAAATACGTTCTTTTTTACTATGAAAATGTTCTAAATACGGCAGGGCAACATAATTTGTAGACAAAATCGAAGCTATAACCGAGGATGGTAGTTAGAATTGTGACTTTATTTAATATTGTTAAGATTAATTGTGTTTCTATTTTAACCTTTTTTTTTAATATCGTTGAATTAATTGCGTTTCTATTTAAAACTGAAAATGAAATAAATAATCTAAGGGTATTTTAATTTTATTGTAATGATATTCACATAGGTTTTCTAGGTGGAATTTACTAAATGATGTATTTCTGCCTAATATCAATTCGAAGTTACTCATAACTTGTAACGATTGTGTTGATTGGAATTTACTAAATGATTAAATTATTTATGTCTAATATTAATTTGAAGTTACTAATAACTTATAACTGTTGTGTTGTGCTGGAATTTACTGAATTATGGATTTGTGTCTAATATCAATTTGAAGTTACTAATAACTTGTAACTGTTGTGTTGTGATGGAATTTACTAAATGATGTATTTATGTCTAATATCAATTTGAAATTACTAATAACTTGTAACTGTTGTGTTGTGCTGGAATTTACTAAATGATGTATTTGTGTCTAATATCAATTCGAAGTTACTAATAACTCGTAACAGTTGTGTTGATTGGAATTTACTAAACGATTATTTATGTCTAATATTAATTTGAAGTTACTAATAACTTGTAACTGTTGTGTTGTGCTGGAATTTACTAAACAATGTATTTATGTCTAATATCAATTCGAAGTTACTAATAACTTGTAACAGTTGTGTTGTGCTGGAATTTACTAAATGATGAATTTGTGTCTAATATTAATTCGAAGTTACTGATATCTTGTAACGGTTGTGTTGTGCTAGTAACGTCAACCCGGTGTCACAGATGTCGATTCTGTATAAGTACGTATTTGTTTGCATTGAATGTTATGATGTAAGTGGCAAGTTATATATGAGATCACATCTTATGTCACATAGGTGTACACATGTTATGTCATGCGAGTGTACACTCGCTTCAAAGATCATTTATATTATTAGTACTTACTATTCTTTAACGAATTGTTGCACAGTTGTACTCGCTTCTCTACTATGTTTCTAAAACTTATTCATTAAATTATGGTAAAACCTATTGCATTTTTTTACACATTAAAAATGGAAATCAGAATATGAACGAGAGATAGTACCTAATGTTAACGTGTTGTCAGATTGGTATCTGTTGTTCACTGATTGTTTCGTTTAGATGATTAAAGTTGCAAATGTTTATTTCACAGAATATTGTATATTTATGTATTCACATGCACTTGAATGAAGTTCTAATAATTTCTCTAATATTATTTACACCTGTTGTAGTTAGGTTAGGTAATGCAGGTGTTCGGAAGATATTTCTACACCTAAAATATATTGAGCAAACTAATGTGAGGTTTATTCCTATCTTAACACGATTTTATACCGAAAAAGTTGCAAATTTTTATTTCACAAAATATTTAAAGTTGCAACTTTTTATTTCACAAAATATTGTATATTTATGTATTCACATTCACTTAAATGAAGTTCTAATAATTTCTCTAATATTATTTAAAAGTTGCAAATTTTTATTTTAAAGTTGCAAATTTTTATTTCACAAAATATTGTATATTTATGTATTCACATTCACTCAAATGAAGTTCTAATAATTTCTCTAATATTATTTAAAAGTTGCAAATTTTTATTTCAAAGTTGCAAATTCTTATTTTAAAGTTGCAAATTTTGATTTCACAAAATATTGTATATTTATGTATTCACATTCACTTAAATGAAGTTCTAACAATTTCTCTAGTATTATTTACACCTGTTGTAGTTAGGTTAGGTAATGCAGGTGTTCGGAAGATATTTCTACACCTAAAATATCTTGAGCAAACTAATGTGAGGTTTTTTCCTATCTTAACACGGTTTTATACCGAAAGATTACCGAAACTTTTGCGTAGAACTATTAACATAATATCAGGTTAAATTACACAATGATTTCTATAATATGTATCAGTTAATATCCACAATATATGTCGGTTTAGTGGCAAAAATGAAAACCATAAAATCTTGACTTCACAGATGGCGCTTGTTTCAAAGGGCAAAATAACGCTTTCGGGCCAGCTAGTATTTTAACAAAACGTGATAATTATATGGATTTTTTTTTATTATTTAAGCGATAAAACGTGATATTTATATCGCTTTTTTGTTATTTAAGCATTAAAACGTGATATTTGTATCGCTTGTTTTTGTTATTTAAGCAAGCTTGGCCTTAAAAGTAAACTTTTGAAAAAAAAAGAACAGAAAAATTTATACAGCGTAAAAACCATTTAATCTAGAACGGAGTAGAAGGTAGGGTATTTAAAGGGTATTTTAAGAAAATTAAAATATATGATATAAAAGTAAAAATAAAAAAAGTATGAACGCACATTGAAAGTATTTAAGGAAAATAAGTCTCGAACTTTAAGTATGAATTTTTCATCTATTCTTTTGTATCGCGTAAAAACTGCTAATTAAATTGAAATGCAGTTTTTCTTGCTGTATTGTTTAGAAGAAAATTGGAAAATGAAGTATGTCGATATGGCGATAATCTCGATATGACCTCAGGACTGAAGAATGGAGAAAAGAGTGTCAGCATGTTGACGGCCACGGAATAGTTGATTGTTGACCGCATTTATTACAGTCACAAAAAAGTAACCAAACTGTGGTGCAGGCGATGCTGTACGCAAAAAGTTTGTATTAATATTTATATCATTTCTCAAAAACCATTTAAAATATCGAGTTGAGATATAAAAACTTCCAATAGTTGAGCCCAGTTGATCCCAGTAAAAAGTAATGTAAAAATACAAGATTTAACAAAAGATAGTGATTGTCTCAGTCCAACACAAGATTGTGCTCCTCCTGTTGAATACGTTCATATAGGGAGACAATATGTAAGAAGTAAAGAGTAAGGTAGTATAAAAAGCAGTATAAAAATTGTGTACAACCTGTTACAAAATACGCAGCTTTCTGATTCTCTCTGTAATGACTCAACTACTATACGAGCAAAAGAAACAAAGCAATTAGGGGCGTACGCAGGCTATCCCGTTCATCGCGTGTATCCCTTCTTAGGAAAGAATGAAACAAAAACGTTCCACGTAATAGGCTCATATTCGTACCATGTCATACTATTGGACAAGTTAGTGTTCCATATAATTGTACTTTGTGCTTGTTTCATACTATATGTTCTCTAGTCTCTCAAACTCCATTGCGTATCGACTTTTAGCGCGCACATGTTCATTCATAGTCTCTGAAGACCGGTCACAAAAAGTTTTATAAGAATAGAACCACGAAATAAGTGAAAAACAAAAATGTAAAAAATGAACAAGCAAAAGATATTGAATACTTTATGACGACTTTTCATGTTGCGTGCTTCCGACCGAATACCCAACAAACGAGTATTCGTGCCGCGTACGGTCTAGTATTTTGTAACAGGTAAACGTACCTATTATTTTTATATACTTGTAGCAGGATCCCTTAGTACGAAAAAATACTGATGTCGCGCATCTCTACTGGCAACCCTGAATACACTACTGATTCACGCCTTAGCGTCGTCATATCATATTATTAATATGTTGTAACGATGTTGAATGTTTATATTGCGAGACCTAATTAATTTGGGGTCATTAGTCGGCCCAGAACGTCGTCTCTATGCCGGTTGTTGTCATAGACCCTTCAAGGGATGGCCCCTGCTTGTAATTAATTAGGGCAAGAAAAATAAACAAAGTATAAGTCGCCAGTAGTGGTTTTCAGTTTTGCTAAGGAATTTGTTGTGCCATTTTATTTACGTTTGACATGAAACAGATGTTGCGAATATTGTTTGTTTTGGTTCGCAGCACATGGTCGAAGATCGGCGTTTGTGAAGAAACTTTGTTTTGAAATCGAGGTTAAATTAATGTAAGAAGATATGTTCGAAGCCATTTTTTTTTACAAATATCGCGTTATGGAATTACGAGTATAAGCAGTAGGCTAGAAAATGGGAATATTAAATTAAGAGTTGGCACATTAAAGTTAATTGAACAGACTGAGCGTATTGTCATACCTGTCGCATACAAATCACTGTCAATTTAATCAAGGCTGCTTAGGTTTAAGTCTGAAAAGCAATTTGTTTCTATTCTCTTAACAGAGTTATATTCTGAAAGGTGACCAGCTTTTGTGTTGAATAAAATAAGATGTCTCATTTGAATATTGAATATTTTATGGAAAGTGAAAACTATTTGTGTAGCTATAGATATACATATACCGAAAAGGCTCTGGTTTTCCATTTAATATTACAAAAAAACATATCAAGACCGCAACACGAAGGTTCTGTACATATTTAGGTACTTATAAACTTTTGAGGATACTTAGTATCTCTGTTAAACTGCATATTTTTTGCATATTTTTGAGTCGTCTCTTAAGACGTAATATCTAAAATAAGAAACAAAAATATTGTTGACACCCTTAAACTAGCCCTTTCGAATGACGCTCCCTAAACTAATACGAATTTAAAACATTTTTTCCGAGTACTTAATATGAAAAAAAAATCTTATGAATATTTTTAATTGAGTGGATTAATTAGGTTTTTTTTTACTGCGCCAAATTTCAAATTTGCACGTCACGTAGTTTCAAAGAAAATCCGTTGTTACAGCCGAATAGACAAGTTCGTGAATGATGTTATAAGGGTTCATATTTTGGTTTTGAGATATAGAGCCATAAAAATAGGTGTACGTGGGTGTAAAATAAGAAATAATTGCTAATGAAATTGGAATATTCTTATTAAATTGAGCCATACATCTACTACTTATATAAAAATTATGCTACCAATACAAATTTCTATATAGTAAATACTTCTGTTCACCGTTCTGATGGGCTCCATAAGATGTTAGCCGCAACGATCATGCACGTCCTTAATACAATGTTAAAGTATGGTTGGGATTTTATAAAATATGACATAAAACTTTAATACAATGTTAAAGTGTTGTTGCAATTTTATAAAATATGACATAAAACTTTAATATAATGTTAAAGTGTCGTTGCAATTTTATAAAATATGACATAAAACTTTTATAACGTATCCTTTTTCATTTTCTAATTCATATATTTTTCATAAAAAAGAATTTCAACAGTGTCATACCTTTTTATGTTACACACCTACACTTATTAATTTTATATCAACGCGAATAATATATATATATATATATATATATAATGTTTTTTTACAATTCATACATGATACAAAATGACAAAACATTCAAAATCTGAAAATGCAGTTAGATTATTTTTTTTTATTTACGTTCATCTATGGAAGCGGACACGTCTCAATGTACAAATACAATTTATGTTGTAAACTTGTGCTACAAACTCACTCTCATTGCCAATTGGTAAAGCCTTGGGTCTGCTAATCCATTAACATCACACGTACCAACTGAAGCACCTTCAACAGAATATATTCTGTCAAGCGCTATCCAATTTCTTAAAAAAATTTAGACATTTTAACTAAAGGCTATCTTTGTCCACTAATAATTAAAATAAAATATAATTAAAACCTTTTGTGTGTGTAAAATAATTGTATTATATATATATACCTGAATATGGAGATGTTTACTGGATTATGGATTTTAAAAAAATAGACGGTCTTCAAAATATGTCTTTGATTTAAAAAAATATTTGTCAGAAATCAAGTGGATGTATATATACTTACTTATATATTCTATAAGTATATATACATACGTATATATACTTATCTATTCTAAATCCGTAATTAAGGAAATTTATATATACTTATATTCAATGTTTTGAACAACCCAAATAATAACTTATCTCAAACGCAGATTTAATTCTCTGTTCATGGATTAGGGTTATATTCAACCTAAAAACCAACAATCTCTTTTTCATAAAACCCACGACTATTCTGTGTTTTGAGCCTTCAAGAATGAAAATTGTTCATGACAAACAACAATACCTGAGTACCTTCTCCATAAAAACCTCTGCAGACGAAAATCCAAATAAATGCATGTGACGCGCCAACTATTACGTTTAGCACTCTTCTATCTACCGTAACCGAGCAGCTGAGAAGGCATTAGGTTACGGAACGAGATAGCAATAATTTTTTTTAGGCTATTATTTTCAGTTAAATTTAGGGTAGTGGCGAATATTTGAAACGCCACCATGCTTCATTGAATTTCGTAAGCTTTTTAGTTAGTACATTTTAGTTAGTACATATTAATCTTAGCAAAAGTATAAATGTAAAAAAGGCGGCAAGTTCGGTAACAATGACAAGTAGGTTTAATGGATCCACCGTCAAAAGAATGGAGATCTAAATGAGCGCAAAGTTCGACTAAAATTCCGTAAAATTTTAATTTTTTATTTTATAAATTATAAATAAACGACACGTCTATGAAAACTAAGATTTTAAGACCCTTAGTAAAGAAATAAAATTAAAAAACTGTAAGTCAAATAGATTTTTAAATATAGAGGATCGAAAGTAGTTCGAAATTGTTCGTGTAAATTTATTTATACATAGTACACGGACTTATTGCTACATGAGCAATCTCTTCCAGTCAACCATAACAATTGGTATCGAAATTTAGTCTATAGACGACTGTAATAGATTTTACAACGAAAATTCTTTATAGTACATTAGACAAAAAAATACAAAAGTATTAGTAATACAAACTATTGACATGATTTGGGATGGGAAAGACAGGAAAGGACAAGGGCAGATAGGAAAAGGTTTGAGGAGAGGCAGGACCTTTTCACTCGATCTTTGAAAATATTTAGGTACATGATTTTCCTGATGTCAGGATCCAGGTGTGTTTAGGAATGAGTAGAGTGAACTTTTAGATCGTAGCCCAAGGCCGTGCAACAGACAAATCTTTAAATTTGCCAGTAAGATAATTTGGACTGTGAGGATTTTTTAATACATTAAAATGAAGTGTATTATACACAGAGTAAATTTATACACGATCATTGCCAGCCTTTTTTTTGTTTTCTGACTTGACTGACACACTGCTGTACCTAAATTCGGAGCGTCTTAAACAAAGATACGTAAAAGGACAATAAAATAAACTTTTTTAAGCTAAAAGGAAAGAGTACTAATTAAAATAAGGGTTAATGGTTAAATAGTCTTATTATTTAAATAATAAACTAGATAAACGAGAAATATTGTATTTTTATTAGATTATTAGTTTTTAATTGATGTTTATACGAACATATTAAGTCATGAAAAAAGCGACGTAATACTTGAAATGAGCGAAGAAGAAGAAGATTTCGACAATAGTACAATTGTCAATTTCAATAACAAATTTATTCTTAATTAATTAAAACATTAAAAAAAACGATCAAAATTGATTGTTTGTAATCTTTTTTAAAATTTTATTATTTACTTGAATAGATTTTTATTGTTTATTTTTATTTCTTGTTAATAATTGTTAATTTATTAAAAATATAAAATATGGGCGCTTATGAAGATAGCCTTTCTTTAATTTGTAATAGGGTTATAAATTGTATTTGTTTTTTTTTCTGATTGTCAATCGCTGAATAGTTTGTTTTTTATATTCTAAAAATGCTACTTTTTTTTTTTAATTTCGTCCTATTTCTGTAAGGCCAGGACCATTTTCACTGGTCATTGCGGTTTTTTTTTCAAATAAGCCTGCTTTGTGACAATATACTTGTATGGGGTTGCATAATCACTGCCTAACCTATGTACGTGAGAAACGATGCGTAGATTTAGATGGAAATATCAACTAGATAAGTAGTGGCTAATACATATGCAGAGATCATTCAGTGGTTGTTTGTCGTATAGCTTATTGTTCAGACGTCATTGACTACGCTGTGTTATTTACGTACTCGTATATATGTATCTAGGTCAGTACCGCTATTACGACATCTAAGAAGATATTTTATCCATCAGCTAGACCACGTTGTTGTTTTTGATTGGATTTTCTACCCTACAAGTTATAGCGGGAAACAACAGGGGTGTACCACTTTAATAACAATAAAAGTAATTGAGGCGTTTTCAAATGTGTTATTGCGTGCACGGGGCGCGTATGGCGCGTATGTTCAATGGGGCGCGACCGCATGTGTTCAACCCTAGCGACGGGGGGTTGGTTTTGGTGCATTTTGAGGGGTCAACACCTGGTATACACAATATTGTGTGTGTTTTGTTTCAAATTGCTGTTGTATTTTTTCTTTAGATTGTTTGTGTTGTTATGGTTTGCGCGGATAGTTTTTGTAATCGATTGTTAAAGTGGTCTCAGAGTTTGTGACAGCAATTTTTTTTATTCTCTCGTGATAAATAATTGTTGTTTGTTATTTAATAACAGATGGAATGAAATAAAAAATGAATCAATTATTGAATCTGCTAATTTACCATATTTATTTATTCGCCATTGTTTATTTTTAATGTTATACTAATTCAGTACGTACGGTATTAATTTTCCCAGATATTCATGTCTTGTTATTTTCTATAATGCGGGGTATTCAGTATGAGTTTTGTATTGATCATGTAGAATTCATCATATATGCTATTATTGAAGATAGGTATTGGAGATGTTATGTTTTATATGGCGCGTATGTTCTAAATCTATACGTATAGTAAACTTTGTACACCTTTTTAAGGCTATTGCGCGCTTGGAGAAGTGTGAGATTTTGCATAATTAGTTTATATGGAGAAAGAGTGCAGAAAGTTAAAATTTATATATAATATGTGTTACAAATACGTTAAATTATATATTACAAATACATTAAAAGATTCATTGTTTACGTTTATACAGTCAATGTCAAACACGTAATAGTCTGTGGTCAAACAGTCGCACAGAGTAGAGATTGTCGCCAAATTATTTCAAAATGTCAGATGACCTGAACGAGTTTCGAGCTGTGAATTTTGTGTGATTTCAAATACAAATATCTATTATAGAAAATATAAAATAAAATCGTTTATTTTATATTTTGTATAATAGATATCAGTGTTTTATAAATACAGCTTGCTTAATTTACACCTATTGCAAAAAGAAAATTTTGTAACAGCAATCTGAATTGAATTACTCTAATCTACCTATTAGTGTTATCAACAAAGTGCAGAGGTAAGTACATTAAGGTAGAATTTAGACCACTGGGCGACCATTAGTATGTATAATTGTTCATAATAATAATTTATCGTTATCCAGGATAGAGACTCTTCGACCTTGACGAGAGTATCGAGTACATTGTGACTTTGTGTAACGCTTTAGTCTGTTGTGTTTTTGAAACACGTGTATTCATCTGGTCTCCATACAAACGACTTACGGAACAGGCTGACAAGATTTGAGTCTACAATATAAAGAGTCAAAATAAAATTCTCAAAATAATATTTTTTCTATATCGACTCTATAGGGAAACTAATGAATTTCTTACGACTTCGGCGGATTTACTTCTCGCACTTTTCAATTCTCTACATGGACTCCTGTTTTGACCCCGAATTGTTCAGCTTCGGCTTAAAAATTCTTCCAATGTTTCTACTTTACCAAAAATGCTCATACTACCGTTAGGTGTCAGGAGCATTTTGTTGCCAGTGTCCATTGTTTTTTTTATACAACTGACTATACAAAATGTCTTAGATTTCTTCTCTGCCACATATTTCTTCTGTGGGGAGACCACGGAAGAAATATGTATAATTTCCTTTTATTTTTCCAATGTTTTCTTCGGTTATCGATTTGGTTTGGGCAGTCCAAACTGAGCTTGTCTTTCAGCGACTCGATTGTAGTAGATAAAGGGCCATATTTTCATAAACCACAAAATATTGCTTAAAGATTTCTTGAACGTTTTTCCTTTTTTCGTTACGATTTTTACCGCTACCCAATTCGTCGTGCTTCAATTTCGTTAACTGTTGTAACAAATGAACTCGAAAACTGCTTTCGATTCCAAAAATATAAACTACCACACTAAACTAACTATTCTGCGCGATAGTATTTTGCGCGAAGAAGTCGCGGAGAGTGCTAGTTTTCTGATACAGCAATATTTGCACGTACTGTTGTGATATATATGTAGATAAATATAGTCTTTTAATAATATTATGGCTTAATAATAAAATATTTATTAAGATGAATATCGTCTTTGTGTTTATTAAATAATAAATATCCATTTCTATATCCCAATCCGTCTCTGCTTAATGAATATTACCCGCCCATTAACGCCAGGACCGTACTAGATGCCATAAATACAAATAAATGACTCGCTAAGTAATTCGATTATAATTAATAATGGTGCACAGACGGTGGCTGGCGCGGGATGTAAGTAGTCTTGCGGGGTGAAGGGGGCGGGGTGAGAGGGATACCCTCTCAGCTGTGCCGCGCGTGCGAACGAAACGGGACGAGAGGCAGAACGGTGTCAGACGTTCATTAATCATATAGCGGGCTATGTGGATGAGGTTTCCATCTCGGTTTCGGATTTCGTTAGTTTTTGTCGTATTTATAATGTGATTTGGCTTGGTAATGGTCGTAGGCTATTAATGGGGCGAAATTGTCTTGGTATCAAACTATTTATTCCTTGACGCTTTTTGCTAACGAGAAGATATAATCCTGAATGGTTAATATTACGCACTTTAATGTTCGGTTTAGTGGTTTTCATTATTTAGTATCCAATTTTTGTAATGAAGTCAAAATTATGATTAGTGCTATTAAGTATTTTTTGTTTCCTGGGATGCTAGAAATATATATGCTGCTTTTGATTCTAACACTTATTTTAAGAAAGTTGTAACGTAAGTATTTGCTGAAGCGGATCTTGAAATTGTGTATCTACAATCTTTTAACATCATTCTAAGTTTAATTTTGAAATATATAACGTATATTTTTTTCCTGGCATAGGAAGTCATAAAAGACGTGACCAAATTATGCCTAGTAACGATTAACAATGACCATGAATTTGAAATAACTACGAAAAAACTAAAAATATATTAGTAAATTGTGGCGTATTTTTTATATCTATAGGACACGGGAGCAATTATTTAAGTGGAATATAAAATAAATTGTTTTGGTGATAATTTTTCTGTTTTTGTGTTGCTTCTACGTTATATTGTTTTGACATTCCATTTCTACGTTATATTGTTTTGACATTCCATTTCTACGTTATATTGTTTTGACATTCCATTTCTACGTTATATTGTTTTGACATTCCATTTCTACGTTATATTGTTTTGACATTCCATTTCTACGTTATATTGTTTTGACATTCCATTTCTACGTTATATTGTTTTGACATTCCATTTCTACGTTATATTGTTTTGACATTTTATATTGTTTTGAAGGTTGTGACAATAAAATGCTTAAATCCTTTATTTAAGACTATAACAGTAAAATGATGAAACATATTGCTCCCTCAATTTTTACCCAAGAATATCAAATTTTTTTTTAAACCAGGATTACATTTTCAATGTTACAAGTAAATTAGCATTGCATTTGTCATATGTTGTTGCGAAATGTATGTATTTAGTGTTGTATTTTTACTAATTTTTAAAGTAATAAGACGCAACATTTTGTATCTAAAAGATAATAATTATAATAACTGAAATAAATACACAACTGAAATGCATTATAATTGAATTACTTATATTGAAACTTGATACACTGACATCATAGCGACATATTACATATCATTATGTGCTGTCTTATTTTTGTACTGTTTTTTAAAATTGTTATTATCCATTGGACTGTTTATGTTTAAAAATTTTTATTATCCATTGGACTATTTATGTTTAAAAATTGTTATTATCCATAGGACTGTTTATGTTTTTTAAAATTGTTATTATCCATTGTACTGTTTATGTTTTTTAAAATTGTTATTATCCATAGGATTGTTTATATTTTTTAAAATTGTTATTATCCATAGGACTGTTTATGTTTTTTAAAATTGTCATTATCCATAGGACTGTTTATGTTTTTTAAAATTGTTATTATCCATAGGACCATTTATGCTTAAAGATTTATTAATAATTTGGCCAAGTACATAATATTTTTTAAACAAATCGATCGAATCCAAGTTTATGGTATATAGGAACACGGAAATTGGTAAGCTAGGCAAAAGGCTTTTCGAAAATTGACCATGTCATTTGGGAGGCATGTTTACTGTTAAACTATTCTTAAAGAATGTTGAGTTGCGTTGTAAGAATGTTATAAGAGTTCATTGTTTTTCGAAATAAGAGAAAAATATCCATGGAACAACTATAAATAAGAGAAAAATATCCATGGAACAACTATAAATAAGAGAAAAATATCCATGGAACAACTATAAATAAGAGAAAAATATCCATGGAACAACTATAAATAAGAGAAAAATATCCATGGAACAACTATAAATAAGAGAAAAATATCCCTGGAACAACTATAAATAAGAGAAAAATATCCACGTGCGGACAAGTTAAACTACTATAATAAACTCGTTCATGTTGTGTTCTGTCTGTCGGTTAGCCACAAATTATTTAAGAAAACGCAGCTGAAAACTAAATAAATCCACATCTATATATATATATATATATATATATATATAAATAACTATAAATCTACACCTAAATTTTATTTCAATTAAATCTAAATTTGAGACTTTGTGCATTCAATGAGAAAAACGTAGGTTATACAACATTAGTATTACGCTGGGAAAATTTCTTTCCCTGATAAAATAAAATATCTGGTTGCAAGACGGCATGGAAACATCGCTTGTATTGTTTTCTTTTTCAGCAAGTCCTGTAACTGATCGAGGCACAAATTACCCATTCTCTGCGCATAATTAAAGTATTTAATAGAATTTTTTTACTATTTTTGTTACGTTTTTCACGAAATGCGTACGTAATAAACGTTGCAATGCCATATCCATGAATTTGTGAATTTAATATTTCTTTGTGTATTAAAATTAAATAAGACTATAAATGTGGTTTTTCTCCGCGTAATAATACATCTACTAAGCGCCTTTTAGATATATAGTTTACGGACATCTTCGCTTCAACGAATAGAGAGATTTATTAATAATAAAAGGACCTGTTAATACATATATAAAACAATCTAAACTATTTAGCCCGTGAAGATAGCAAGAAGAGTTTGATTGATTTGTCAGTAATTAAACATCTATTGGAGAAAGTTTAATTAATTTTTTAAATGTTTCCTTCGAAGTGAAGTGTTATATTTGATTTGTATTTGATATCTGTAAGTATTAACTATGAAGTGCTTTGCGACAGATAGAGTCCTGCACTATCTGTTACAGAGGTTCACTGATTAAATCTGTCGTATTCATGGATGGCTCTAGGATAAATAACATCACATCTTCATGTACAGGGATACAGCAATGAGCGAGTGGGAAATAAGCGAATTTTCGAAGTCATTCTTTAAAAAACGTTTCATATTTGTCGGGTCTGCCTTTTGGTTTGTTACAGATAAGTGTGATGCTGTAAACTTACCGGTATGGTCTACCTGTATCCATGCTTAATATAACTTATATTCGTCCCATACTGTTTAGATGTGTCTTTCTGCACATATACTCTAAATATCACACTAATGGTTTGGATGTGTGACTTAAAAATGTAAACTGCCTTTCCAAACCTTGTCTGCATAGCATTTGGTTTTTCATTTTCTGTTACTGTTTCGTTATCTACAATTTTTTTCCATAATTTCATCGACGTTACAGACTTGGAGAGATGGATATTTTTTATCGCTATTGAAACTTCTAGAATGATCTTTTTCATATTTAAGGCATGCTTTTATAATGAGTCTCGTTTTAAGTGTGACAGTCATAAGCAACAATTTTACGAGTGGTATTTTTATTAGTGGTACAGTTGTTACAAAAAAATGACTTCTATTATTTCTGTTAAGAATTGGGTTGTATTAATTTTTCTAGTTGCTCTTTTGATTTTTCAATTCTTGTGCAGTAATAAATTGTCGTCGCTGACAAAATTAGAAACATTGTAACGAAATTCATAAACTTCCAAAATGTAACGTTGAACTTAGGAATTCTACAATTTTTTCTACACTATATTACTATTTCCAGCTTTTTGACATCGGCATAAAATTGTAGTTTTCTGAAATACGGTTATAGAGCAGTAAGCAACCGAAGTATACGGTTATAGAGCAGTAAGCAACCGCAGTAAGCACGGTTATAGAGCAGTAAGCAACCGAAGTATAAGTAACGTATATTATCTAACAGAAGTATACGGTTAGATAATATACGTTATAGTACATTATAGTTTTCAAGCGACTCTGAATTGTCAAACCTTTCTTATATTACATTTTTCAACAAATTCTGAATATGATCCGACCAAATCTTACTAAGTTTCGTCAGCTTCTTATCATCTCTTACCTTTATGGTTATGTAAATGTAAACTTTCTTGAACGACATTTTCATTTAAGTTTCATTACGTTTGATATTTTCTTTTAAGTTTCATATTTCTTATTCTGATCTGCTTTATTTAAAATTCCTTTTAAAAATACTCATTTGTCATTTCATCTTTGCTGAATTATCACTGCTTTAAGTTCATGACTTGTTTCAAACGTACCATTGCTATCAAACAATTATGTTATTTATTGCTCGGCATCTGCGTCTAGCTTATTATTTATACCGTACATTGAGTATTAGCAAATAGATGAAACTGTTTTTTTGGCTTAAGGAGTTCAGCTTTAAAGCCGATGGAAATCGTTGCGAAAACGACGCGTAATACATCGTATTTCAATATCACATTACAGCCCTGTCAATCTTAATGCCTGGATGCGAAGCATCTGAGCAAATTTTGTTTGTCACATGCAGAGACGTTTTCGAGTGACAAGTGCGAAATAAGAAATTCTATAGTCTAGAAGCTTTTTGAAGTAGAAAGTAAAGCATATTAGCGAGCTGAGACAGTGAAGGTAATCTACAATATTTTCTTCTTACGTAAGAGATCTTTCGGAGTTATTTAAAGGGCGAGATGAACGGCGCGAGTAAAAACAATTTTGGCGAAAATGTCTTTATGTCTGCTGGGAAATTGATAGCCTCTTACGGTTTACTTGGCACCCTGTATTTGTCATTCCACCCAAATTACTGGCACTCTATATCCACTTAACAATCGGGGTTTGAATTTGTCTGTTCGGATTCAGTCGCACTAATTGCAGTTATTTTCGTTACGTTAAACTTTTTAACAACTGCTGGTGCGTAACATATATTATAAATACGTAATAAAAAGTATTGGATGTACTCTTTTACATTTTTCTATGTATTAATAGGCCAGTGAGATATTGTTCCGGTCCAGAATTTTTGTCGTTCTGCGGACCATTGTCAAGAACTTGTTCCAAACTCCTGAAGGGGTTTACATTGCGGAGAATGTTTCAATACGTGAATGTATATTCTAAATTTACAAATACTGTATTCTCAACGATGTACAGGAAAATATTCTTCCTTTTTATATCCGCAGCTACTCATTTTAAAATTATGAAAATTAAATATTAACTTTTAGAAGCCCACGCAAAGATTGTAGGAAAACTATAGCGATAATCCTACGAGTAGATGTAATAACTTTTTAAATATGCACCATGTTTTTTCGGTTATGAAAGGTATGGCAGACAATTTACAGATTATTTTGGTAGACAATAGGTTTTATGTTTTTCTATATTCATACACTATATAGTATATCCGCAGCTACTCATTCTATAATTATGGAAAAAAGTAATGGCTTTTAGAAGCCGAAGCAAAGATAGTAGGAAATTTTAGCGATGATCATGTTAGTAGATATCATAGTTTTTATATATGCGTCATATTTTTTCGCCTATGAAAGGTGTGGTAGACAAAAGGTATATGTTTTTTATATTCATAGCCGATTTTGCCAGTCTTAAGTTTCTTTATAATTTAACATATCATTTGAAAGGGCTCGTTGTGTTTTTTTTTTAATTTTGTATTGTATATTTATAAAGATATTAAAAAATAGGTGAGAATAGCGCAATTTTTGGCTAAGCATTTCCCAAAAATTCTTAGCCAAAAAATTATAAAAAACAGGATTAGTAAATCTGACTAGAAGATTACAGGAAAACTAAGCGATTATCTTAGATTTTATCATTTTTGATGTATAGACCGTATTTTTACGCCAGTGAAAAATATAGTAGGCAATATATCTCCGTTGAGAAAATTATTATTTGTGAAAAGTTTAATGGAAATACTATGTACACTTAAATGTTTATAAGTGCGTAAATATGCACGGAACACTCGTAGTGCGAGTTCTACTCGTACCAATTCCACTTTCATGTTTGCCTAAAACTAATTTATTTCTGTAGCAGGAATAAATGAAGTGATATAATGAAACGATGTCACAAGGATGGACAATTTTAGATAAATTTTTTTTAAAATACAATTTGGTTTTTTCTTTTTAGATTATATTCCATTTACGAAAACTATTTGGACACGGCTCTCACTTATTACTAAAGACAAAGGATGTGAATTACAGAAATAAAGTTGTTTGTGAAAATTTGAGTACGAACAAATTGTTATCTCCCTTAGTTATCTCCCTTATGCTTAAAGGAAAATGTTTTGAATTAAAGAACTAAAATAGTGTTTAACAATTTGGCTATGAAGTTGAAGGTCAATAATATCGGTTTTTTTTAGACGAAAAATTCATTTAAACGCCTAAAAATAGTACGTTGCAAAATATTTTTATATAAAAAAAATTCTTACATTTTTCTATTGTGTATCGATTTTCTTTTGAATATGGAAAGTTTATTTTGTAACGCATGTGCGTTTTGTTGTTAGTTCTTTTTCCTACGGTCGTATCATATCTCAGTTGCTCTAAATCAAACATCTAGCTGAAATAATATAAACACTTTTAAGAAAAAGAAAACATCATTGTATAAAGCGTGATGTGTACAACTGCAATATCAACAAATCAAACTAAACGCACGCGCATTACGTGTCAAAACATAAAGAGAGCTACTCGCTTTTGCCAATACAGGAAGTTGTCGAAGAGCCATTCGTGCGTTCAAAGCAGTAAAAAAATACAAGTCACCGTCCATTACCATTTAACTAATCCGCGTTAAGCACGCGTAGATTATGAGATCTATAGATCGTGCAACGCCGGATCTATAGATCAAAAAGCGGTGAAACAAATGATTTATTTTTATGTGCGCCTGTTATCAACTGTTTGGATCTTTGTCTGTAATACTCCCGTCTGTGGCTTCCGTATATTAGACCGGGATTCTGATAGCCGGTGCTGCAGCAGTGTTGATAAGGATCAGGAGTGGTATTGATTTCTAGTTGGAGGCTTCAAGTTATTTATAGTTTTAATAATTGTTTTGCTTGTGATGTATGTGTTTCTGTGAACCGGTTTATGGGGGTCAGGTTTACGGTCTCGTTTTGGTATTGGGTATGTGTGAAACGGGCGTATGAATTGTAGAATTTACTACTTAGTTTCTTCGTTTATCAGTTTTGTTTTAACAGTTTTACTTGATATAAACATTGTATAATCTTATCTTATCTGGTTATTGAAAATTTCAAAAGTGTCATGTCAAATCAAGACAATTTTGGGAAATATTCAGATTTTATATCTTTGGATTTTCATGATTTTTGGTATGCAGCAATATACCATAGACTCGTGGAAAAAAATCAAATGTCAGTTTCGTAGCTCAATTACTTTTGAGATTATTAATTTTTGAAGATTAATTTTTTATAAAAAAAATACACATTAAGTTAGACATTAAAATGAGTAAATCAGTTGTGTCTTTATATTGCGTATATAACGATTCAAAAAATCACGTCGGCCCGTTACTCCATCGCTACGCTTCCTTATTTATTTTGTGCGCTTTTTTCTGTTTTAAATAAGAATTTTGTACTGACAAAAAGTATTCTATATTACTTTCTGACACCCCAGCTATTTTTATGTAAAAAATCACATCAATCTTTCAGCGTTGCAAGGTGAAAGAAGGATAAACAAACATCAATTAGTATTAACATTATTTAATATAATATAATTGTAGGATTAGCTTGTCTGTACACTGAAGACAATTATGAAAACACATTTAAGGTAACATAACGAAAGTAACAGAACACAAAAAAATTGTTTTCGAAACTTGCTAGCCGTATGTTTTGCTGAATCATTGTGTTGTTTTGCCGTGCATTTTCAAATTTTTTTACTATAAAGTGTTTAGATCGTTTTATTTTTCCATAACCGATGTCGTTTTTAAGAATTAATCTTTAAAGAAGTACTTGCATCTATGTTTAAATGTTGACAGTACCTGCCTCCTAGTATCTGCGGCAGTAAATTCATTGATAGTGCAAACACAGCGAGCAGTGCACAAGTTATAACGCTGTGTGAACAGGTAATTGGCGTGAAATGAATACGGGCGGGACCGGTTTTGATGTTTGCAATGTCCGACCTACATTATTTATATAAATACTTGTATGTATATTTATATTTAAAATATCTATTGTCATCTTTACGGTGCTACCACGAACGTAATACGAGAGTTCAATATCGGCTGGGCTTTATTGACTATTTTTATACGAGTTTCTAGCTGTTTTATAAGAAATATCCATGGAGTAGAAATATAGTGTTGGTGTTATATCATCATAATGGTAAGAAATTGTTAGACCAGTCATGTTTGTATTATATCTTGGTGTCAAGGCAAACAATAGCTTTTAAATATACTTGTAACTTAGTGAAGAGTATAATTTATGGGGAGACTTATTCTTTTATAGCGAGTTTAATTTTTTACCACTGTTCAAGGTGGTAAAACTTATAATTTGGTAGGGAAAGGTGGGCATAAAAGAGCGAGTTTTGGAAACTAACTCGTTTTAATATCTGAAATTCATTAAAACTAAATGGTTTTTATATATTAAATTTTATATATTATCTATATTTAAATTAGAAATTTGTTTATTGCTCTTTAACAGACAGTTATCAATTATTCCTTAAAGAAACATTTTAATAATAAACTTCACCTTTTTAAAAAAAAGGAAATCGGCTCTTTCATAGCGTGTAGTCATTGAAAGAGCCACCAGATTTTATGAAAGAGTCTCACACGATATAACAAACTATTTAGATAAATCTCTTTAAAAATTGAACAATATAACTAAGAAATGGCACTTTATATCACAATACTATAAGTACTATATGAGATCACTAGTATACATTAATTATATAGAATATTAGAAAGTATTTATTAACGTGAAAAAGTTATTCAAAATAAAAATCTTCCTAAAACATCCCTATTTACCTAACATTAATCAGACTTTCATATCGGTATTAGGAACTAGAGGTAGAAAAATAAAATCAAAAACGTTTCCTGCAAAAATAATTAAGTGCTCCTTTTATTCCACAAGTCTCGTGCCTCCAAAGATCGCAAAGTTTACATTGATACCATTCCTCTTTGCTTTTACTGTAAAGCCCATTACAAACTACACAAATCTCCGTATTAGCTTTCGACTTTAGGACTGCTTCAGAAGCTGGAGTCTTAATTAGAGACAACACCTGATTATCGGAATCCGAAGAGTCACTGTGCAGTGACACATTGAGATCGCTGTTGCCATCATCATTTGCTTTTGGCTTTAAACATTTAACAGTCTTTTTTGTAGTCATATTTTTCGCCAACTTTTTCTTGTTACTTGCCTCTTTTTCCGCAATTTTGTCCTTCTCTGGAGTGTCAGTGATAATCGCTGATGTCATTTTGCGATTCTTCTGTTTTTGTAATCTAGGCGCCGCTTTCAAAAAGGGCCTGACCTGCTCCGGAGTCATTTGTTGATCGCTAGAAAGAAATAGTGACACGTATTCATTAATAGGAGTTACGCTCCTCTGCAATCCAGAAGTGCTGGGAAAAGATGTGTTTAATGTAGAAGAAGTTGCTTCGCGTTGATTAGCGTCGATATCGTTAAATGTTTCGGGTCTATCTGTCACGAATAAAGAGAGAAAATCTTCATCAGAAAATGTGTTGCTATTTAATGGGTAAATCCCAGTTTTGCTGAAGCCTGAAGTTACATTTTTTGAACTAAGTGCGTGAAGATATGTTTCTTTCACAAATTGACCTACTTGGTAGATTGTAATGGTCTTTCCAGGATTCGACAGCATCCATTCGTTCATAGCAACACGGTATCGTGTTTTGAATGGACCATACACAGAAACATCCAAGGGTTGTAATTTATGGCTGCAGTGTGGTGGAAATGTTACCATGATAATGGAATTTTGTCTGGCAAATTCAACCACACTTAGGTTAACATGTGAGCTATGATTATCCATCAGTATTAATGCGGGATTATCAATTGAAGGTCTGACGTGTAAGACAAAATGTTCCAGAGCTTTTAAAAAGCACTCTTTGTTCATCCATCCAGACAAATTTGCAAGTCCTAGAGCTCCAGGGGGTCCATTACTTAGCATAACATCTTTATAATGCACACGAGGGAAGATAAACACCGGTGGCAGAAAACCTCCTGAAGCATTGATGAAAAATAGCGTTGTTACCAGCGTTCCTCGCTCTGCTGATGTAACTTGACCTATCTGTTTTGATCCCCGTTCGCCAATAATTTTAGGTGGATTAGTCACAGTGCTGCAACCATTTTCATCTGTATTAAATGTTATGTGTGGAGGAAACTCATATTTTTCATAAACGGATGATAGTTTATCAAAAAACTGGCCGACGTTAGTTTTATTAAAACTCGTCGCTCTTGAAAGTGATGTGCTTTCTGGTTTTCTAATGGCCAGATCTTTATTTCGCTGCATGAATCCTCTGAACCAATCATCACTAGCAATGTTTTTATTTGACCATGTTTCTGGGCATTTCTTGTTGGCTACTGCATAGTCATATGCTAATTTTTTGGTTTGATTTCTTGTCAGGCCATAACACATTTTGGATGCAGTTTTAAGGTAATCAGCCAGTTTACTTTCCTGATCTAATGTGAAAATACGTTTATTGCCTATATTTGGACAATGATTGTAAGTCTTTTCACCGGAAGTTTTGAATTTTTTAACAATTTTTGCTAAATAAGCTCTAGATATATTGAATGCCAAAGCGGTTTTGTTTATTGACTGGTTTTGAAATACTATTTCGTTCACTGCTTCTTCGATTGTAGAAACATTAGGTCTCTTGCGTGTTTTCTTGGGTTTGTTGACTTGTTCTGATGACATTTTTACGTCTATAACAAAACAAAAATGAAATAAGAAAGGTCTAAATAAAAGTGATGAAAGAGCCGGGCATGAAAGAGTCGGCTCTTTGGTCACACGTTTGGTAGGCTCTTTCATGGCAAGTCGTCATAATAAACTCTTACCTTAAAAATATGAAATTAAATCGCGAATTATATCAATTAAATGTCACAATCAGAAGCTGAAATAAATACACACCCAAGTTGTAACGCAATTTTAAAGTTAAATCTAAATATTTTATTGTAAGGGCGTTTAAAATAACAGTCCAAAGAAGAAATCGATTCGAAAGAGTAGTCGAGACTACTGGGGCATCGCTTAGCAGGTGTTTAAGTCATAATTCTGGATTTCTTAATTATGATTCTGTACTGCAAAAGGAAAAACGAAACCCTTATAAGGTTATTCACGTGTCCGCCTGTCCGTTTGACACAGCAGTTCTCTTAGAAACTGATGACGTAGGAACTAGAAATTAGACAGAGTAATAAAGTATATTAAGTACTGCTACTTAATATGCTTTATTACTCTGTAGGCGAAAATATAATCCGTACGAGTATCAAGTATTTATGAGGAACGAACGTACTAATATATGAGATTCAGCAGATACTTGTTCAAAATACGCAGCTTTCTGTCTCTCTTTGTAATGACTCAACTACTATAAGAGCAAAAGAAACAAAGCCATTAAGGATGTACGCAGGTTATCCCGTTTATCATATAAATCCCTTCTTAGGAAAGAATGAAACAAAAAACGTTGTACTAATAGGCTCATATTTGTAACATGTCATACTCTGAGACAAGCTAGTATTCCATATGGACTTTGGTTTGGTTTGCTTCATACTAGGGTATTCTTTAAACTATCTAAACTCCATTGCCTACCGACATTTGACTCGCAAACATTCATACATTCATAGTTTCTGAACACATCTGACACAGTGTTTAATAAAAATAGGACAATAACAATTAGAGTTTATTTTTGTAAATTTTTGTGTAGTTTAATTCAAACAAATGAAACACGAAAATATGAGAAATCCCGGTATGTAACAAGCAAAAAAATATTGAATACTTAATGACGAGTATTTATGTTGTGTGCTCCCGACAAAATACTCAACAATCAAGTATACGTGCCGTGTACGACCTGATACTTTGTAACAAGTATACGTACCTATTATTTTTACATACATGTAACAGGACCCTCTAGTACGAAAAAATACTGGTATTGTACACCTCTAATGTTAACCCAAACTTATATCAATAGTTAATAGTAAAAAAAAGAAATATATATATATATATATATATATATATATATATATATATATATATATATATATATATATATATATATATATTAGAGGGCGGAAATTTAATATTTGGAAAAAAATGAAAATGTTGTGATGAAAAGTATGCAAAACAAATCTGTGTTACGGTAAATTACACTTTAAAATTCTATGTGTTTACAAGTTTTAAGACTTGAACACATAAATGGAAAGACATTACAATCCGTAAAGTTATTTTGATAATACTTAACACTTATTGTCAAGAAATCTTTAAGAATAGGACAAATCAAAGGCACAGAGCTGAATCAGGTTACACCGAGCCATTTTTGAAAGAACATTATGTACAAAGCCATTTTAATTAAAGTGAATGCATCTCGTTAATCTAGCTGGCGAGGTATACGTCTATAGACGGCATTCTTGCTTTACTGGGCAACCGGCATAGGCGCGAGAGAAACAACACGAACAGGGAGACGGGTATATGTATATTTCAAACAGTTACAAAAAAAGTTTTACGTGCCGACACTTTAAACAAGCCCGGCCGTACAGGGCGCATCACGAATTGTACTAAAAACAACAATAAGGAGTAGAGTAAAAAGAGCAATATAAACGGCAAGAGCCGTAACTCTAGATAGCTCTTTTCGAAAGTAACAGTCCCGTAATGACGGGCGCAGTTTTATTCGGGTCCCGCGCGATGTTCGTAAGATTTTCCGAATTGCCGTTTCTTTTCCGAAATTGACTCGATTGATCCGGTTTACGACTGACAACTTGATTCTTGTTTTTATGTTGATTGTTGAGGTACTTTGTTTTTCATTGCGGATTAAGGAGGTTCATCGATGTTCCGGTGCTTTTTGCGATGCTTTCCGATGCGGTGTTTGAAGAAGGAAAATTATGATTGTGCTTTTTTATTAAGGGATTCATTTTTATTGCTTTTTATGACAACGGTTAAAAACAAATTAATATAAAAAGAGTGCGTGGCTGTCGTGAGCGTAAGACGTGAAACTTCTGTATATTTTATTATATTGAAGAAAAAGAAGAAAAATACTGAGGTAATAGTGTAATAAAACCAAGAAATTTTTATTAACAGAAAATGTTATTATCTTTATTCTGAAATGGGCATGTAATACATTGATAAAAACGAAAGCTTTTGCGATAATTGTATCAACGACCCTACTAAATAATAAATAGCAAAACGTTATATATTTGTTTGTTTGTCTTTCTTTCACACTTAGACGGCCATATGAATTTAGCATTACTTTGCATATAGATAATAAACATCCTGATTAAAATATATACGGAGCAGAGCAGTCAATAAAAAGGACATGGACATCCGACAGCAGCCAAGCTTCTTTCGCATCGCATATAAAATTCAATTTTTAATTATTGATTTATATAGTATAATATCGATACAATAATAAATAATATATATTTATACAAATAATTTTCGAATTATCCATCACACAATCAAAAATTCTTAACAAAAAACGAAAATACATAAACAGGTTAAGTATACCAAGTACCAGTCTACGTGTGAGAATGATTTTATTTTTCCTACTATATGCGCTTGCGTGTAGTATCAAACACGTACAGTCTCTCGTTGGGATAACGTACACACGTACATATATGTATATTTAAAAAGAACAAAGACGGAAGAGAGTTGCGTTTTGTCTCTTTTTAATGTCGCTCATTCAAATGGGCAACAATAGCGCTGCCCAGCCAATGAAGAGCGTTTCATCGCTACGTTCGTGACGTTTCACTTTTTCTCACTTAAGTCGCCATCCCAAACGTCCGTTAAGAAACTTCGATTCAATTATGGCTGCCCACGGAAAACTTAATACTTTGTTGTTAATTAAATTTTTTAAAATAGTGGGACATGTTCCAGTTAATACTCCCAATTCATGGATTAATTATTGCATGGCATTTTAGTCCAAACTACTCTTGCAATCCTAGTTGCACCATAACAAATGTTGAAAATCAGGTCTGGTAAGTTATTTTAAAAAAATAGTAGCAACCTCGTAACTACATAACTGGTCTGATTGAAACTTTCTTAGTATCACGCGGTCGAAGCCCCGAGCAAAAGCCACTACATAAAGTTCAATATATGCTTTACAGCGATTGAGAGTATAACAAATACTGAAATGACATAGCTTATTTTACTAACGCTTTGGTGAAATTCTATTTGTTGTTTGCTCTCCTCATCATCAATTCTTTTCACTTTCCGTTACAATATCATTTCTCAACATAAAAACTTATAATATTAGAGGTATTGCTTCATATTAGAGGTTTTGCTTCTTCATGTTTAGAATATTCACGAAAAGTAGTTAAATATAAGGTTGTCGGCGCTTGGTTTAATTTGACGTATCACTGAAATTTATAAAAGAAAATGATTATTTGTTGAATATTTTAGTTTATTTTACTGTGGCTTTTCAAAACCAAACTTGTACTCGCCAATTATCTTTGTTTCCATTGTTATCGGAAGCAATGGTTCGCAATGCATTCATTTAAAAAAGTTCAAAGTAAAGGCTCTTGTTTAAGAGGCGACAATACCAGGTTACTTGTACACTCTACAAATTTAATGTGAAACACATGTGAATTTAAATTTGGAATGATCATCCGAAACACTTTAGCAGTAACAAAGCTGCACTCAGCTTTTGTTCTATGCTCGTATTTAAGTGGAGCTTACAAAACTTAATGTCACGTACGTAAATACAAGTTCGGACAATCCGATAAATATTAACGTTAATGCATTTTTTGTATGCAACTTTTTGATTAGATAATAAAGTAGATAATAGATTAGATAATAAAGTCGGCTGTTAGTTTTCGTCATGTCTACTATACTCTAGACGACACAATAATTGTTTTTGGAAACTGAGTAATAAACAGGTCAAAAATCATAGTCAAGAAATTTCACTACAAGGTCCATTATACTGTCACTGCTTTCATTCACCACAACTAGTAAATATTTTTAGAACAGCATTTTCTTAAACAGGCGTCCGGGAAATTCCTTTTGAGGACCTCCATTAATTGTTTTTCTTTGTTTTTTTCAATGAATCCTATTGGCTTACTGATATTTATTGTGTTCATAATGGTTTCTTTATATTATATTTATATCGTTCCTCAGTCATCTCGTTGTTCTCCAAAATAGTACCTAAACTATTTGCATGTGTGAAAAGTCCACAACTCAATCAAGAATGATTGGAATATTCCCATGTATCGATTTGAAACCTGAGCTGTGAAAGCCGACGCCGCGTCGTACTTGGCTCAATACCAGGAAGGTTTAGAACGCTTCTACTAAGTGATTACTACTTTCAACACGAGTTGCTATTTATTTAGTTGTTTTTCTTTGAAGTTTCTCTAAGAACAATTTCTTTTAAAGAAACGTAATCCGCAAATTTAACCTTATTTTGTTGCACGTTAAGTTGGTGTCAAATACAGGAGTTTATAAATGCAGAAAATAGAAATTACAAATATGTAAGATAAATAATTTCCAAAAAATATGTGGAGTAGAGCGTGAAAAAAGGGCAAAATAGAAATTTTGCCAAGGATTATAAATGAAAAACAATTTGAGTTGATTTTTTAAAAATATGCCAACGATTTTCCACACTGTAACGACTCGAAGCTAAACATTTCTCTTGCAAGTTATTGTTATTATAATATTATATTCTGGCAAATATATTTAAAAGCTAAAATGGAAATAGCGTGTAACGATCACAAATATGTTTGAAATCCGTTAAAAAACACACTAAAATTTTATTCCTCAAAAATTTCCTATGACTTTTCTCTCATTTTTCTTCTTCGTTAGTGGCACGATAGCCCGGATTGAGGATCTGAACTTTTCAGGAATCAGTCTCCAGGATATTCTATTTTTGCAGTTGTCCGCCTATTCTTGATCTTCAGGTACCTTTCTAAATAATCCATGGATCCCCGTTTTGGTTATCATCTTGCTCTAACAGCTATAGGTTTTACCCAAAAAAGCTTTTTCACTCCTCTTTCCTGAATTCAATTTATATGCCCATTTCATTCCACGTATTTTAATGAAGTCTTTTCTGCTTTCTTTATTTATTTAAATGTTAGTTTATTGTGATATTTATAGTGTCCATACCTTAATACAATACCATACCGGAGGCTCATTGTGTAACTAAAACAAAATCTCATCGGTATAGCTGGTGACTCATAGTACTGGTCCATGCACAGAGATCGGTATGGTCTTATGACCTAAATTATGGTTCTTCAATCAACTTACACTAGGATTGTTTTCAATAGTCGACGATTAATTAATTTGTGTCATAATTATAATTATTAGAATTTAGTAGAAATAATACAGACACTGCCATTTCGAAGTCATTATATTTTTAGACGTTGGTAACGAAGGTATTAAAAAAGAAATATGGAACGTTCATAAGATCGTCACGGTTGTTATTTCGAAATCATTGAATTTATATAACTCTTGAAAATAAATAATAAGATTTGTTGAAAAAAGTACATTGCATGATTAGAAACTCAGTAAGTTTTTAAATATTTTATGTGACGGAATTGAAGATGATGATAGACCACAAGAATGTTGGTGCAGTGTAATCTTATCAGTTTTATCAATTGTTCTAGAGATAGCAACACCTTTCTAATATCTTTGTATATAAGTGAGCGCTATCATCCTTGAATCTTCTGAAATATAATGACGAAATGCGACAAGAATTGGTAGCCGGCTTTGGAGAACTTGATTATTTGAAGTTAATAAGCAAGAGGAAAAAGACATTTTCAAATAAACTAAATTTAATGAAACTACGTATTATTCTTCACAAGATAACTTGAACACGAAAAGTGCGTAGAGTAGTGATGCGGGTAAGGTAAATGTACTAAATTTTGGAAAACCGGAAGTGACAAACTAAAACTCTGGCACCTGATTTATTTAACTAAAAGCTCAAATATGACGTTTAATAAAACAGAAAAGAGATAAATTAAATTATTCGTATAAAACTAATTAGTTCTATTCCTAATTAAATCTTGTTTACCTCATTGATCACAAATAAAACATATTACGTATGATTATATATTATTGCGTAAACGATTAAAGTTCAATTCCAATCTACTCCCTACTTAACTTAGTTGATTACAGTTAATCTCACATATAAGATTAACTGTAATCAACTATAAAAATGGAATCAACATTAAAAAAGAAAGTTTTTAATTAAATACTAAGTTATGTATTTCATCATTCATGTTATGACTAGATGACAATTTATTAAGGAGGCCGGCGAAAACGGGCCTAGAGTTATAGAAATGAAAATACCGATTTTTGTGAATTGCTTGAAAAATAAATAAAAATACCAATAAAGAGCAAAAGAAGTACGAAATAACTATTTAAAAACGATTATAAAAAATAATCAATACGCATTGATTTCTATTGAATGTGTAACCTTTTACTAAATTCATTAATCGTAAATTATTAACTGACTGAACGGTTGGTAATACATTAATTCTGTGTTGTCAAAATGATCGTGTTTTTCTGCGTATTTTTTAGTCTTTTCGTGTCTTGCGTAATTATTGTGTTGCCAGGTCTATCTTAATAAACTTGTCAGCTAGGCACCTAGGATTCCTGCAATATTCTTCTTCGTTGTATCTTCATTACTCTCAGAGTAGCAGTAACAGGGAGTCACGTGATGATTTTATCAGTTTGATCAGATATCAGACCGTTAACTAGGGTGTCACCTACAAGGTCTTTTGCCCTATACTTTCTCTACAAAAACCCGTTCGTCTTGGTTGTTTTACTGTTTATAAGCTATGTGGTCAATGTAACGGAGAACTCGTTAGTAGCAGATGATTAACAATTCGTTTCTAATTTGGAATTTGTCGATTTTTGGTTCTTTAGATCTGTTGGTTATTTTGGCAGTCCTTGGTATGCATATCACTCTCCTCCAACATCACATTTCAAAAATATTTATCTTCTACTTGTCTACAGATTCGCGCAGATTCGGAATCATATAGAAAGATGGAGAAAACAAGTATTCTCATAAATTTCTTCTTGGAAACATTGAAGACCTTTGTGTCCTGCTCCATTTTATTGAGCTTACTTACTCACTGTAGTTTTGCACCACCTGGATCTGAATGCCCCACCTGATCTCTTCTTCGCATATTGCAAATATGTTATATTTAAAAAAAACAGATAGTGCTCAACTACAATATTTTGTAAGATTGAGTAATACAAATTAAGTCCTTTTGCAAAAATTAGACAATGCTCAGCTATAATAATTTGTAAGTTATGAGTAATACAAACTAATTCCTATACCTAAAATAGACAGTGCTCAACTACAATACTTTGTAAGTAATGAATAATACAAATTAAGTCCTTTATTTATTATGCCAAAAATTATACTATGCTCAAATGTAATATGGGTATTATGAGTAGTACAATCTAAATCCAAATATAATAGTTTGTAAATTATGAGTAATACAAACTAATTCCTTTATTTAGCAAGTAAAAAATTAGACTGCTCAACTATAATACTTTGTAAGTTATGAATAATTCAAACTAAGTCCTTATCATGCAAAAATTAGATAATGCTCAAATATAATATGAGTATTATGAGTAATGCAATCTAAGTCCAAATATAATAGTTTGTAAATTATGAGTAATACAAACTAATTCCTTTATTTAGCAAGTAAAAAATTAGACTGCTCAACTATAATACTT
The DNA here is from genome assembly GCA_039881145.1 of Druceiella hillmani. Lineage (NCBI taxonomy): Eukaryota > Metazoa > Arthropoda > Insecta > Lepidoptera > Hepialidae > Druceiella > Druceiella hillmani. The sequence goes on along the minus strand of JAYKKI010000039.1, from coordinate 14,433,543 downwards.
TGTAAGTTATGAATAATTCAAACTAAGTCCTTTACTTATCATGCAAAAATTAGATAATGCTCAAATATAATATGAGTATTATGAGTAATGCAATCTAAGTCCAAATATAATAGTTTGTAAATTATGAGTAATACAAACTAATTCCTTTATTTAGCAAGTAAAAAATTAGACAGTTCTCAACTATGATACTTTGTAAGTTATGAATAATTCAAACTAAGTCCTTTACTTATCATGCAAAAATTAGACAATGCTCAAAAATAATAACAAAATTGTATGTGATATGTCAAAGTATGTGTCATATACATGATATAATAAAGAACTTGTTTTTTATCTATGCAGATGATTCTGTTAAACTGACTATATTTGCCGCATGTTTCTGTAAGAAGTTTTAATTTTTTGTCGTTAGAACCGCAACTTTGATGGTAATTTTTTTCAGAAACGGTTGAGAATTGTCATATAATTCCTAAACATTTTCTGTTAAGTTAGATATGTAGTGTCCCTTATATGATTAGTAGACATTTTTTTTGTTAAAATCAGCATATTTTGTGTACAGGCATAACAAAGGCGTATCTACTATTCATTGAGGAAATTCTGTACCTTAAACAGAGAATAGTGGAAGCGCGTTTCAATAAAAAAAATTACGCGTGTAGCACCGTACACGTGATAGAAGTGAAACTTCTTAATAATCACAAAACACAATGATAAATATTAATAAAACAACGTATGCGTGGTATCTCAGCTGTTCATATGTAGCGTCTGAGGCGTACATCTACAACGCGCGCATACGCGACATCTTATTCAATCGCTTTGTATAGTTGTATATACATCGCTCCCTTTTACCCCACTTCTATGGCATCGGAATATATAGCTGTTTTTCTCTTTCTCTCTACGTTATACCTTTTTTCTCTCTCATGTAACGAAATGTGTCCAAACGTGACGCGACCTTAAAAGTTTACTCTCAACTTTCGTCCACTTATCGATTATCGAATCGCGGCCTAAGAAGATTCATTTAAAAAAATTTAATTTGTTTCTTTTGAATCATCTAAATTAACGGTGATTTTTTTACAAGTAGAATAGTCATATATTTCCTAAACATTTCTACTCAGTTTGATTCACAAGATCACCTGTATGGATAATATATACTTTCTTCTTTGTACATAAATGGCTACTGAATCTATGTCGCGCGAGACCGGCTTGCTCGAGGGCGATTTTTAATTTATATAAAATATATAAGCGTTACCCATAACACACTACTAGACGAGCATTACAAATGGGTAGATGGAATCGGAAATTTATTTATAATATATGCATTGTTGAAACCAAATTATTAAAACGGTCGTAGAATATTAAAGCGACCCATCAATGCGGATGTAGGTAATGGTGAGTCAGGAAGTCGTAATAGCAAGCTTTCTGCGGGTCGTAAAGTTCAAGGTTCGATTGCTGGGACCGGTTTTGACTTGCAGGTAAACGTGCAAAAGGTCTCGCCGGTCAACGGGCGTAAAAGGGGTCCTCTTATCTAATTGATGTGCTTCAAAATTGCCGTGCATAATTTAGTGACTTCCTTTCGAGTTATCTTAATGACCTCGGGTAACGTTAATTTAAATATGTATTTGCGCAACGTCAGGGGAAATTGAATGAGACCTTTTACGTTTGCGTTCAGGTTATTTTTTTGACTGCGGTTTCGCACGGTGGTTACTCGGTTAAACCAGTTTTTAGGTACAGTTTAATACGTAGTCAATGATTAACCAAACCTTAGTTGAAATTATCTTACATCTTCTTCTTTATTTCGAATCGAATTAAAATATATCTGAAAACGTCTTGTAAAGTTGGTCAGTAGTTTTTACGTGGTGCGACTATAAACAAACGAGGAAATAAAAACATCTGTAAAGTACAAATAAAAATGTATTTTCCGATATGACGTATCGTCACTCATTGTTCTGAGTTTCAAATGTTTTTGATGAATCTGAAAAAGCCAAATCAGTCCAGGGCAGTAGTAGTTGTGGTAGTAGTAATTATAGTAGTAGCGGTAGTTGTAGTATTAGTAGTAGTTTTACTAGTAATAGTAGCAGTATTAGTAGAAATAGTTGTAGTGACAGTTGTAGTAGTAACAGAAGTTGTAGTATTAGAGAATTAATTATAAGAACATTTATTTTACAAATAATGTTTGATAAAAACTGGTAATTTTTTATTTGCAACAAAAAAGGTTTAAAATATTTTGTCTTAAGTCTAGCCGTTCTCAATATATTAAAAAAACCATTTTCCAAGATGGCAGTTGAAAGAAAAACTTAGCGCCGCAGCAACTTAAATTTATACTCAAAAAGAAAACTAGTTCAAGTTGAAAATTGTATACTGTAGGACCGTGTTGAAACATTTTTCTGTCCGTTGAACTAAACGTTTCCGAGATAACCAACCGTCTTCAAAGTTCAAAATATGAAGAAACAATCTATTTTCAAACTTAAAATATCATCACTACATTTATTATTTCAAATGCTACTTTTCTCGGGGAAATTAAACTTAGACACCATCGGAAAACCCTTTTTAAAATTAAATGTCTCTTAACAAGATTCGATAACGAACGATACGCAGTGTCGGCATGACATTTTTTCATTAATTTTCGCTTTAGGGGTGATTTGTAAGAGGAAAAAGTAAAAAAAAAAAAGATTTCTCTTTGCCATTGACAATAATGAGCAGAATATAACATGTTTATAACAATTTAAAGAATAAGGTCATAAGAGAAAGAACAAAATATTGTAATTAAACAATTTGCAAATATTAATTTTATTTTTAAAGTACGTGAATTTTTAAAAAAGTACCTTGGTTTTGTTTTTCATAACTTTTTTTGCTGTTTTATATTTAGCTCTTTTTTAATTTTTGATTATTGAAATATAGTATATGAGAAATATTCAATCCACATAGCAACTTCTACCTCATAGATCTGATAGATGGGCATAAAATGATCATTTTAATGGTTAATGGAAAAAAAATTAAAAAACCGATTTGTGCTCTATTTGAAGAGACCTTTTAAGCCGCAAAACAAATTAATTTAAAAATTTTTAATACATTTATATTTAATGACAGATATAGATTTAAATCCATTTATAGTCAGGGAACTAATAAATATTATATGCGTATTTAAAGTCCTTATTCTCTTTTTAAAAGTAAGAAACTTCCCACAAACGAACAGACAAACAGCTTTACTACAACATTAAGTTACCCTTTTGCTGTGTAAGTCTAAAAAAGCTCAGTTTGTTCAGTGTAATTTGTTTGTAATCCTTTAAAATAATTCTATTTAACGATGTTTTTTATATATCGATTAATTACCTTCACTATTTTATTATATGTATAGATATTATTTATTCGATTGTTTGAATATTTTCAGTTATAAACAGATTTTGAATTTGTTATTGACGTGAAAAGAAAATTTTTAGTTTTAAAAGAAAAAACATTTAATGAAATAAGGTTGAACTGGGAGTATTTTATTTTTTTTCATCTCCAATATCCTATTAAAACCAATTCGTATAGAAAGTATCAGAAACTACATTTCGTGACATCTAAAATTTAAATTTAAATTTAGGTGGTAATTAGGAAGGGCGTGGTAGATTTTTTTTCTGAATTAAACCTGTAATTAAAAAAAATAATGAAAATCTACAGTTTTGTACCAATTTCGGACTTTTAGAACACCTAAAGTCTAGTGTAACTAGCACTAAGTTAAATTTAAATTTATTATTTAACTCTTAGCTTTAAATAAAAAGTTATATACGGTAGAAAACATGTTTTTGGTATGTGTGTTTTATATTTTATTTCTTCTTCAATCATTAATAGACACAACAGACTCCAAGCAATATATATATATATATATATATATATATATATATATATATATATATATATCGATGTTTCGGTTCTATAAAGGAGATAATAAGATAAAAACCACGGTCGTACCCTACATTAATATAGTCAGAGCAAACATTCGTCTTTCTGTTGTAAATAATTTTTAATTATTAGTATTTCATCTCCCTCTGCTCAACTACTATGACAATAATGATTCATTCTAATTTATCTAATTCACACGTTGCCAGCGGATCTCTTGGACACTATAAGTGACGAAGTCAAACAGCGCCCGCCCGTGACGTTAATACCCCTCGTCGCTACTATTTACATAACGGACGATAACGTGGAAAGTATCGAATTGTGGTGGCGCTATCAATGCGGTTAACGTCCGATAACGTGTGTAACGCGCATTTGTTTACGCCTCTTCGACTCAACACTAGGGGTGACATATGTATGAATCTACTTGTATATTTGACAACATGTAGTTGTTAAAGAGTTGTTACGGTTACCGACAATGCAAATATCAGAACAAAAAGTGTATTAATTTTTAAAATATATAAAATATGTTTGAAAATGGCTGGTTTTTATATTTGTATAGTCCTCAAAACTTGATAAGTGAAAATATTATAATTTTCTTCGTCCGTCCGTCTGTCGAAAGTAATTTTTCTCAGAAACGGCATGAGTTAGCAAGTTGAGATTAGTGTCGTATACTGAGGCCTGTAGTCTTACAGAACTATAAAAAATGATTTTTTGTTTCATACAACAAAAATATATGGTCCTTTAAAACGTATTTTTTCATTACAATAGGTTCTATTCATTGATCTCAAAACTTGTAGGGTACTTCCGGTCGAGTTATAATCTTGAAAGTCCGCATAATGGAACGCCTTATAGCACAAGTTAAAAGGATAATCCAAAAATAAATTATTTATAATTGTATTTAGGGTTTACATTTTATAATTGATTTGTTTTTACGTCTGTGAAAGATACAGTAGCCAACATATTTACGTTGTGAAAAATTAATATTTGTAAATAGTTTAATTAGAATGCATCCTTAAATGTTTATTAGTGCCTAAATATCTAAGGAATTCTCTTAGTGCGAGTTCTACTCGTGCTTGATAGGCTTTTTGTAGTTGTGATTCATATAAACACAAATCGATACAGTTATTGATACATGTTGCGAACTATGCATTAGGTTGAGGCAATTTTTGGATTTGATGAATCTTTTATACGTTGATTTAATTGTTAAACAAAATCGATTTCAGTCAAGAAACAGCTGTCAAAGTATTGAGTAAGCTGATGGCACAGCATACAAATTATAAAGTATAAAACTCCCAAAAACACATTAAATATTGTATCACAAACAAATTCGATTAAACAGAAAAGAAAATTGCAAATTATAATTAAATATTGTATCACAAACAAATTCGTACATTATAATTAAATATTGTAAATTATAATTAAATATTGTATCACAAACAATTTCGTATTAAATATTGTATCACAAACAAAACAAATTATAATTAAATATAGCATCACAAACAAATTCGTATAATTAAATATTATACCAAAAACACATTAAATATTGTATCACAAACAAATTCGATTAAACAGAAAAGAAAATTGCAAATTATAATTAGCCGATAGGTTATGAATCATCGAATTTTTTTTACTACTGTAATCTGTAATCATTACACGAACAGCAATATGACTCATTTTATTATAATAATTGTAGAGTGTATTCAAGAAAATGTTTGCGTTGGTATAAAATTATAAGCGCGGGTGTGTAAATATAAAAAGGTATGATGCTGTTAAAATTCTTTTTTATGAAAAATATATGAATTAAAAAATGAAACTCATAAAAAATGAAAGTCATAAAAGTTTTATGTCATGTTTTATAAAATTACAACATTGTATTAAAGTTTTATGTCGTATTTTATAAAATTACAACAACATTGTATTAAAGTTTTACGTCGTATTTTATAAAATTACAACAACATTGTATTAAAGTTTTATGTCGTATTTTATAAAATTACAACAACATTGTATTAAAGTTTTACGTCGTATTTTATAAAATTACAACAACATTGTATTAAAGTTTTATGTCGTATTTTATAAAATTACAACAACATTGTATTAAAGTTTTATGTCGTATTTTATAAAATTACAACAACATTGTATTAAAGTTTTGTGTCGTATTTTATAAAATTACAACAACATTGTATTAAAGTTTTGTGTCGTATTTTATAAAATTACAACAACATTGTATTAAAGTTTTGTGTCGTATTTTATAAAATTACAACAACATTATATTAAAGTTTTATATCGTATTTTATAAAATTGCAACAACACTTTAACATTGTACTAAAGACGTGCATAATCGTTGCGGCTAACATCTTGCGGAGGCCAACAGAACGGTGATAAGATTTATGCCACGATTATTCTTATTGATACTCGGTTACCGTGACCAGGTCACGCGTAGTCTGATCAATTTTATGGTGTATCATATTATACCGCATAAATGGAAAACTACGATAAAGTTCCTCGCTATAATAGTAAATGTACGGTTATTTATGTATTTACGTAATGTCTTACGTTCTAAACTGAAAAAAAATTCTGGTGTGTGCTTGTTACCACGCGATAGAAGTAAAAACTTCTAATTAAAAAAAAGTGTGTGTGTGTAATTACATTGATGTTATATTATGGATATTATGTGGATATTAGTTTGGCGAATCAGGAACATTGTAAGATTATAATTTTAGAATACAATAACATACACGTTTTATATTGAAATATTAATGAAAAATAGAACGTAATTCTTAAACGCACCCCGTGTTAGTCAGTGAATCCGCTTGGCCCATGCCCAAATGAGCCGAGTTTACCCGTAAAAATGAAACAATAAGTTTTTGAAAACTGAAATAGGTTATAAATACTTTAGATTCAAATTTAATAAAATATCTAAAACGAGTGGGCACGGTGCCCCTAAAGATGTAGTTCACTTGGCCGATTCCGAAGAGAGCCGAGTTTACCCGATCCAGCGTCACCGACCCGAGCGTGATGACTCAGTTTCGTTCATTACTCAGAAAAAATGTACACGGTGCACCTAAATAAGGTTCGTTTCACGTCAAAACGTTTAATTAGGAACAAATAAAAATTTAGTTTGGTTCGTTGAGCGCCCAATCTGTATTATCACATTGTAAATTTACCGTGAAAATAGCGTATGTATGTAAAATGTGAAAATAACGTACGTATGTATGTAGCTTATTGTATGTGTTTAATGTATGTTTATTGAAATTTATGAACATCTTGGGATTAATTTATATATGTTTTTCATTTGTTTCAGGTACGTGTTTTTCAAAGTGCTTTCACGAGTAATCACTAATGGGCGGGGTGAGTGACTAAGTGATACGTAATAGTATTTTATAACTAATTCAGAAAAAAATTACGAGTTACATACTAATATTTTCTCGTTAAGGCGATATTTTATGATATATTAGCGATATTTTATGATATGACATACGTGATTAAGTGTCGATAATAATTTAGTAATTTACTGGTAAAGTCGTGAAATTTGTTATTGATAAACGTTTTGCTTTAAACGGCTTTCCGGAAAAGTTCTTCCGTTTCCTGTTATTTAATTTATATCATGGATTCGAAATTCATTTTCTTTCTAAATATGTTGTCTGTGTATACAACGTTTTTAGAACCAATGCAACATGTTATCAACGCTGTTTGGTAATAAATAAATAAAATTTTGGTTATGCTAAATAATTTGTGGTTTTCGTATTATCATTTTTGGCAAAAGCATATTTAATGTTAATTACATTAAATACGCTTTTATAATGTTAATCACTTATTAAATTGAAAATAATATAAAAATAATAGAAAATATATAAATATAATATAATCCCCTGGCTTATTCTGCTTATTTAATGGGTAACCACATAATAATTATAGTTGAACATCACTTATAAAAAAAATTGTGCCATACTTGACCATGATCATTTTAAGGTACTGATAAATTGTTTAATTATTTCATACATGGTTATATTATTATATACATTCGAATGATTAGATTAGAATAGAAGCCTATTGTTGTAGCAATGCGGTCTGTTGTCGGTTTATCCGTCCGTCCACCAGAGGCTTCTAACTACTAAACTTAATAAGATAGGAACTTCAGATTTACACATAATATATAATTTCTTAGCCCAAAAGTTTCAATTGTAAGTAAAATACAAATTTGTTTTTAATTTTTTTTTTACCTGGGATCCTACGCTTAACCAATTAATACTAAAAAGACTGGAACAAGTTCGGTTTAGTGAAAATGTGAATTTGCTATTTTTTTTTGTTTTAAATGAAAAAGAATATAGATAAAAAAAGAAGTGTTGACCAAAAGTTAGGCCCGGTTGCGATTATTTATATTAAAAAAAATGCCCATGCAAAAGTGCAATTGCCATTCTTAGTAATACTAAACAATGAATTTAAGAACTCAAAGAAAAATTGATATAAAAAGAAGCAGTAGAACGCGCAAAAAAGATCGCATAAAAAGAGGTTATAAAACGTACGTTTGACAACCAACTGACAGGCGTTTGTTCACAGAAACAGCATATGTCAATTAAATTTTTTATGATAAAATAATTGCGTTTACGTTATAATTTATGTATATTCTTTCATTTAAACATAAACAAATCGGGAAATTCGTATTATTGCTAAACTGAAATTATACCAAATAAACTATTAAAGAAAAATCACGAATAGAAATTCATTTATAAATTATAATATAGAAATGCATTATTCACAATTGAATGAAACTACGTGATATAGCATTATTTTTACTTTCTTTAAATTATTTACCACAACCTAGGTTTCGTAGTATTACATCTTCAGGTGGGCTATTAGCAAAGAAATAGTTTCATTTAATTGTGAAAATTACGAATGATAAGACAAAAGTATTTTAACGAAATTCACGACCTTTTTATACCTTTGAAAAATTTACTAGCCAATATATTTACACAAATCGATTTAATATTTCCAAATAAATTAATGGTAACACTAATTGGCTTTGAATGTTTATTTTTTTGTAAGTACTGTACAAATGCTTGTGCGCGATTTATATCACGATGAACTAGAAAATACATTGTACTTAATATATTTAATAACGAATGGCCTTCCATTCACTAATATCTATATCTAATATATCATCGTTTGTAGGTCGTGTTCACATTATTTAGTGTTTCATAGCGTTGAAATTTTAATTTTGTACTCAAAAAATTATCTTAAGATAGGACGTAATCGGTTCCTACATCGATACAACTTCGATAATGTCAAACAAACATGTTTCTAATTAATCATAAGTAAATTTGTTAAACGCGAAGCAATTAATTGTTGATTAGAGGTAACAACTTCTTTTATTTATTCATTAAAATATGTGACTCTCAACTTAGGTATATCATAAAACAAAACGTTGGACCAGTTGATTATATATTCCAAAATTAAATTGAGAAATTGCATTATTCCGCGAACTGTTCGGTAACTCCACAGTCGCTTTCCTACCGTCATCAGTCAAGCACTGAGAAGTGTCGAAATTCGGGATGATTCCAACATGCCACTTGGAGATGCGTGGACACTGAAAAAAATGGAATGATGAATGGAAAGGTCATCCAACTAAGAAGAAAATTCAGATAAAAAAGTTATGAAACCTAATGTTAATGGCGTTTGGTTATTACATATTATTAATCAAATCTAATATTAATGGCTTATTAATGGCTACTTAGTGTCGGCTGGTCAATTATTGTGTAATTATTTGAAAAGTGTGATTAAAATAATTTTATACGTAGAACAGCGTACGATGATGGTGATGGTTCTGTAGGGAATTGGCAAGAATATTAAACAGCGTACGATGATGGTGATGGTTCTGTAGGGAATTGACAAGAATATTAAACAGCGTACGATGATGGTGATGGTTCTGTAGGGAATTGACAAGAATATTAAACAGCGTACGATGATGGTGATAGTTCTGTAGGGAATTGACTAGAATATTAAACAGCGTACGATGATGGTGATGGTTCTGTAGGGAATTGACAAGAATATTATTTGAAAAGTGTGATTAAAATAATTTTATACGTTGAACAGCGTACGATGATGGTGATGGTTCTGTAGGGAATTGACAAGAATATTAAACAGCGTACGATGATGGTGATGGTTCTGTAGGGAATTGACAAGAATATTAAACAGCGTACGATGATGGTGATGGTTCTGTAGGGAATTGACTAGAATATTAAACAGCGTACGATGATGGTGATGGTTCTGTAGGGCATTGACAAGAATATTAAACAGCGTACGATGATGGTGATGGTTCTGTAGGGAATTGACAAGAATATTATTTGAAAAGTGTGATTAAAATAATTTTATACGTAGAACAGCGTACGATAATGGTGATGGTTCTGTAGGGAATTGACAAAATCATTTTTAGATTTTATGTTTGATATTTGTTTACTATAGATAAGGGGATTAGCAACCTATATACCATGGTTGGTTGTATCTTCTAAATGTCGGTTGATAACTAAAAAAAATCGATCTTCTCTAAGATAGATATAAAAAATAAAATCACCTCTAAGATAGTATTTTTCCAGAAGGTTCATAGCAGCCATGCACAAGCAGTAATGCAGGCATTGTAATCAAGTAGTCTCATTAACTGTATTTGTACTATTAAATACAGTGCTAGCCTGAACAACCTTGAAGAGAAGAATTGGAGTGTACCAATACAACGGATTCCAAGCCACATCGGTGTGGATTGAAATGAGAAAGTTGATCTTGTAGATAAGAGGCACGGAGTATCCATAGCTAGCAGTTGCCAAATGCCACGGAAGTCAGCTAAAATCAGGTACCAGGGACCTCCATAGTAAAGTCTTCTTTGTTGCCTTTAGAACAATGACCGGGCCTTTATTTTCCGTATTGGCATCACACCATCGGGTGATTGTTTTTTATGCAGATAAGAGTCAGGGGATTAATGATGACCTCACCGACTCTCAAGTCTTGTGAACATTAGAGCTAGTTTTATCAAGTATAATATCAAATAAATCTGGTAGATTCTATACCAGATTTTAACTCTACTGGTTAGCGTGGCACCGAATGTTAGAAATATCAAGGGTGGGTGTTGGCTAGTACTAGTAATCAATTTGTTTTAACTCCTAATAAGAGAATCGAACGTCTTTTATATACAGAAAGTAGTTAAGTACATATATACATCATAATTATTCTTATTAGTACTGAAAGTACAAAAGCATATCTGTACCTTATCTAATACCACATAAAGTACTTGTGAAATCGTTACCAAATGTTTCATAGGTATATACTATATTACGAAATAATATATAGATAACATTAACTCGGAAAATCAAACAGATTCTTAGCGAATAGCCAAAACCTTTTTTTTCCCTAATAAACGTCGTAACTGTGCGTCTCAATCGGTATTTATTTTATTATTCAGTTTATTCCTGAAATGACAAAAAGTGTGACAAAAGTTTGAAAGTTACTGTACAGTTTTTGAGTGACAAAAGTTTGAAAGTTCTTGTAAAGTTTTTGAGTGACAAAAGTTTGAAAGTTACTGTACAGTTTATGAGTGACAAAAGTTTGATAGTTACTCACAATTAAATGAAACTACGTGATGTAGTATTATTTCTACTATCTTTAATTATTCAATATTTGAAAGTTACTGTAAAGTTTTTACATCATTTGATAAGGATCAAATTGATTAATCGATTGATTCAAAACACATTATATATCTCATGCCGTAATTACATATTGGAAATAAATAATTAGTCTGTGTATTCGTCCACGGGTTACAAGTTTTTTTTTCCTTTTCAAGCAATGTAAAATGTGAAGGGAAGAAAATATTTCATCTTGAGATGGTCATCAAATCTTCAACAGTGATTACATTCATAAATAGCAAACAGGATATATATTTAAGAGATAGCCTTAAAATGCGGCAATTTTTTTGAAGAAAATTTATTTTACATCTTCACACCATCCGTCACCAGAGTATGTTAGTTACAGTCTCTCGTACGCGGTTATAGCTTCATTATTTCGCGAATAACGAGAGTTTTTTGGGACAAGGCAACAAGGAATGCTGAATTTTTATTTACAATTTGCCGAGGAAGATTATTTTCTTTCGTCTGAGGCTATCTTATTCGGAATAACAAAATAGTTTCCGTTTAAACTCGGAGATTACTACCGCAATTTCAAAGTCTTTTCTTTCGCGCAAGAAAAACCGGAAACGGAACAAGTTCGTAGATTCCGGAAACCGTCCACCCGCTCGGCCGCTCACTCATCCAACCAAGTTATTTAAAGAGGTCTTAGAACTCGCCTTGCCGCATCACCGATGCTTGTAGGTCAAGTCGTTTGGGCCGACCGATACCGGAATAGAAAATCAACTGAAGTCTTTGCGTTTCATTCCTCTGCTTCTTGACAATTGTATAATGGATTCAGCTGGTTTCTGGTTTTAGGATCTGAACTGTAAGGACACCTTTTTAGGGTGGATTCGTTGTGAATTTTTTTTGCAACCTTGAATCTACCAAATTTTTAGAGTTTTACCTCTACTTGCTTTAGAAGTTAGAGTGAATTTTTCTGCTTCTGAAGACCTTCTTAAAAAATGGTCTACAATTCACTTTTTAATGGATAATTTAGCAGAGCTTTACAACGATCTTGTCTGATTTGCAGGTTTTAGAACCTTGATAGGAACGCGGCTTTTATATTTTATTAACTGTGATGAGATAAAAAATCTAAAATAAAACTTTCTTTATTATTTTTTCCTATTAGGAGTAATTTTTGTTGTGAATTTTGTCACAAAAGTATAAAAAAATCATGCATTAAGTTAATCTGCGAAACTATTGCTATTTGGCTTTACTCTACCAAGAGATGTTTGTGACAAGAGAAATGACACTCTAGTTTCTTTTTTGGGGGCGAAGTTGTAATTATAGAGCCAAATATCGATTAGACGATATTTATCATCAGGATTCGTTTATATTTAGCATTAGGAGTTTTCCAATTTTCATGTTTTTCTAGCACTCTACAATCTGTAAATAATATTTAAAAATTCCAGTGCAATCGTACGAGGGTACTGCTAGTGCGGGAGGAAACGTAGCTCTAGCTGCAATCATAATGTCGGATGCTGCGTTCGGCGGACGTGATTGCCGTCCCCCCTGCATCCGTATTGCTTGATGCTCTTAGTTTTCGGCCCGTTTGATAGTTGCCTGTATATGGAAATGTAGTTGCATCCTATGTGGATATAGGTATTCCATCCTCGGTGCCAAGTTAATAAAGCGATATAAAAATACAATATAGCGTCAACTGGCTGTAATTTTATTATCTTATATTATCTTGGATTATCTTGTACTATCTTTCTATTATCTTGGATGTTACAAAATGTTTAAAAATTACATTTAAATCACATTGATACGGGTAGTGAATAAATAGTATGAATGAAAAAATTAAAATGATTCCTAATATATTTCTAGGGAAATTTCTAGCTACCAATAAATAAAAAAAAAAGAAAATTATGTACGTACTTAATAGGTGGGTGGAATTGCAAATGCTTCTTGCGAGTAAATTATCGCAAACAATTTTCCCACTAATACTTTTTCTTATTACCCGAAGATGGCGAGGCCAAAAGGAAGGGTTAATGTTCTAAATATAATCAATATGGCGGCCGATAAAGTAACTCTGTTTTGTGGAGGAAATGTGTAGTATCATCAGTTATTTATCAAAAAAACTATCCACTATAAAAATTAAATAAATTATAAGTTTAAAAATCTAAATTCAGTCTACCAAAAATACGATCGAGCCAAGCTTTAGCGCGCAGTAAACGATCGAAACATCTTAAAATTAAAAACTTTTCAAAAAATTTAAAAATATTTCTTACGATAAAGTTGTTTTTTCCATAGTCGAAGGCCCTACTGCCGTGCGATATACACTATCTGTCAAATTAGTATTACAAATATAACGTCTCATCATAAGGCGGGACATAGATGAACGACTTTTGTAGGTGGCGAGTCGCGGCCTACAGTTGCCAACTTTCCTGGGACAAGGTCGGTGGCTGTCTTTCCTCCGACTTATCGCAGAAGTCCAGACGCGCGCGCCGCCGATTAATTGTCTGTCGCCTCCGTTAGGGCGTGTTTCGTTGTATCTTCTATCATTTTCTCCGTTAGCGCATTTTGATTTGTAACATAGGAATCGTCTGATTTTTTTATAGGACGGGCTTTAGTAGGTTGAAATATTATGTGTTCTATTTTGTCCTATTATTGTTGAACTGGTGGTTGTCCATTGTCTGTGTTGCTTGTAAGTCTGTAACACTTACTATGGGTTATAATTTTTCAAAGTTATACTATAACTGTAACATAGTTTATAGAATATCCAAATAATCATCATCAAAAATCTTGATCAGCGTGTGTGGCCCGAGCGGGGTGTTTGTTTCTGTTGTTTAAATTTGGTTAATAATATTAACCCAATAAACTTACTAGCCTACACGCAATTGACAAATAAGTGGTAAAGTAACCCCTTACTTTTGACAGCCTTTAAATTTAACAATTAAAGATTACAAAATACTTTTCATCTATAACAGTATTAATAGTATAACATATAAAATGTAACCCTAAATACCTGTAACACATTAATTTCTATAAAACAAATAATCTTTACAACTTATAAATGTGTTACCTTTATGCACATGTTTTCGGGTACCTATATAATATTTTTTTTATTTTTCATAGCCTTTACTATTGCCTGCAATCTTTGTGCTTAATGTGTATAATATTTCGGCGAGTTTATTTATTTCTGTAGGGTACATAAGACATGGAGAAATATTTATACAAGAGAGTAAAATACGCAAACGTGAAATATACAACAGGGTAAAATAAGTTTAGTTTTCATAGGAAAAAGCGACTAGACACATTGTTCCAATTTATGTGTAAACAGCAGCGCAGTGGCTAGCCATGTTTACACTGCGAAAGTAGGGATCTCTTGTGATACTTGATGCCGTATCGGGACGTTAAATATACAACTGGGTAAAATAAGTTCAGTTTTTATAGGAAAAAGCTACTAGACACTTTGTTCCAATTGATGTGTAAACAGCAGCGCAGTGGCTAGCCATGTTTACACTGTGCGAAAGTAGGGATCTATTGAGATACTTGATGTCGTATCGGGACGTAAAATATACAACAGCGTAAAATAAGTTCAGTTTTTATAGGAAAAAGCGACTAGACACTTTGTTCTAATTGATGTGTAAACAGCAGCACAGTTTCTAGCGATGTTTACACTGTGCGCCACGAAGGCAGGGATCTCTTGTGATAACTTAATGCCGTATCGGCACGTAAACATGATACGCGCAGTCTTATTGCTTAATCATGCCTCGGCAGGAGGTAACTTAATAGCGTAGAAGGCATCAACGATTTGATTATATGAACAAAAAATAATATTACTTATTTTCCGTTTAATTGTGTTGTGCGGAACAATTTAATGTTTATACTATTATCTAATGTAACCTTTTCTGTCCCAAATAAATATACCGAAGCTCGGGAATATAAACTTTCGCTGTACTTCTGTCCGAAACAGGCTTGTGTCGAGGATGGTGACTGAGTTGTGTTATGGAATTGGTAAACTGTCTCCTGAAAAAATACCTGAATATAATATATATGTAGTAAACGAAAATCTCTATATAATTTATTTCTAGTGAAAGAATATTATTTTAGATCTCACTGCGTTAAGTTTTTGTTATTCTTATGATTTATTATAGTGACCAAATAGTATATTTGTTGAGAACGAAGATCTCTTTAGATCTTATTGCGTAAAGCTCTCGTTATTCTTACGATATATTTATAGTGAACGAAAATGTCTTTAGATCTTACTGCGTTAAGTTTTTGTTATTCTTATGATTTATTATAATGATCAAATAGTATATTTGTTGAGAACGAAGATCTCTTTAGATCTTATTGCGTAAAGCTCTCGTTATTCTTACGATATATTTATAGTGAAAGAAAATGTCTCTAGATCTTACTGCGTTAAGTTTTTGTTATTCTTATGATTTATTCTAGTGATAAAATAGTATATTTGTTGAGAACGAAGATCTCTTTAGATCTTATTGCGTAAAGTTCTCGTTATTCTTAGGATATATTTATAGTGCACGAATATGTCTTTAGATCTTATTGTGTAAAGTTCTTTTAATTTTTATAATTTATTTCTAGCGAACGAATTGTCTTTAGATCTTATTGCCGATATATTTATGGTGATCAAATAGTATATTTTTAGAGAACGTAGATGTCTTTAGATCTTATTGTGTAAAGTTCTTATCATTCTTATATTTATAGTGAACGAAAATGTCTTTACAATAAAGTAATTTCGTAATTTGTTTATTACCAAATATTCCTTATGAGTCTCCTCATTGATCTTCTCATATTAAATTTTTTGAAATAATTCTGGAATGAGTAATATATTTCTAGTGAAAAACAATGCCTTCATCTCTTATTTTACTAAATTTTTGTCATTCATCCATACTTATAATAAAATTGTAATAGAGGGAATTCTGTACATTGAAAACATTTAAAAAAAAGTTATCATATAGAATATAGAAACCAGAAGAAAAAAATTTAGAATATTTGTCTGCCTGTATACCCGCTCCGGGTATCATACAAAATCTACTGGATGGATTTTGATGAAATTGCGTATGGTAATAGTATATATCCAGGAGCAACATATAAGAGAAAAAAAAAGAAAAAGAATATTTTAATTACACGCAAACGAAGTCGCAGGCACAGCTAATGCGATATATTGGTAGTGAACGAAAATGCCTTTAGGTCTTATTATATTAAGTTCTCGTATTTCATCGAACGAAAACATCTTTGGGTGTTATTTTATTAAGTTCTTGTCAATCTATAATATATTTGAAGTAAACGAAGAGGTCTTTAGGTTTAATTGCATTAATTCTTGTCATTCTTATAATATATTTGGAGTGATCAAATGTGTCTTTGGGTCTTACTGTATTGAGTTCTAGTTATTATTATATATTTATAGTGAACGAAAGTGTCTTTACAACTAAAGGAATCTTGTAATTTGTTTACTGCTTACGAGTCTTCTACTTGATCTTATCATATTAAGTTTTTGACATTGTTTCAAAATATATCTGTGAACGAAAACGTCTTTAGGTCTTATTACATATATTACGTTCTCGTAATTCATCGAACAGAAATATCTTCAGGTGTTATTGCATAGATTCTTGTCATTCTTATAATATATTATAGGAATGACAAGAATGAATGTTTGGAGTGAACAAATGTGTCTCTGGGTCTTACTGTATCGAGTTCTAGTTATTATTATATATTTATAGTGAACAAATATATGTATATATATATATATATATATATATATATATATATATATATATATATATATATATATATATATATATATATATATATATATATATATATATATATTTGTAGTGAACGAAGGTTTCTTTACAGCTAAAGGAATCTTGTAATTTTTTTTACTGCTTACGAGTCTCCTAGTTGATCTTATCATATTAAATTTTTACCATTCTTTCAAAATATATCTGTGAACGAAAACGTCTTTAGGTCTTATTATATTAAGCTATTGTCATTTATGAAACTAAAATGTCTTTAGGTCTTATTATATTAAATTCTTGTCATTCATGGAACTATATATTGTAGAAATAAAAATGTCTAGTTCTTATTACATTAAGTTCTCGTCATTCAGTTTTATAAATATTTATCGCATGTATTCATATTTTTTACCATTAATTACGTCGTATAAATATTTATCGCATGTATTCATATTTTTGACCATTAATTACGCCGTATAAATATTTATCGCATGTATTCATATTGTTGACCATTAATTACGCCGTATAAATATTTATCGCATGTATTCATATTTTTTACCATCAATTACGCCGTGTAAATATTTATCGCATGTATTCATATTTTTTACCATTAATTACGCCGTTTAAATATTTATCGCATGTATTCATATTTTTTACCATTAATTACGCCGTTTAAATATTTATCGCATGTATTCATATTTTTACCATTAATTACGCCGTATAAATATTTATCGCATGTATTCATATTTTTGACCATTAATTACGCCGTATAAATATTTATCGCATGTATTCATATTTTTTACCATTAATTACGCCGTTATCTTCATGGATTCATAACTTGTAATGTATCGATAAATTGACAATTAATAAATAAATTGTTTTGATACTGATGTCGTAAAATTTTCTTTAAAACAATAAGTAGAAAATATCTGATATTATCACATTCACTTTTACTTATTGACAGCATTGTCGAAAATCTGTGAAGCTAGCATCACTTGTATCACTAAGATCCAAAAACAGATAATTTTGTCATCGATATCATCAATGCGGATCTTTATTTCATCAGTCAATGGGCTAAGAGATTGCTCTAAGAGATTGCTCTTGTAGCAATAAGTCCGCCATATGTATCAATTAGATACATTAAAGTAGATAAATAAATAAATAATAGAGTATGTATATTAATTAATGCAAATAAATCTTAAGCTATTGCAATCTGTAGACTTCTTTTTAAGGTTTATGCACTAAGTAAGCTAATCGGTTAAGAAAAGTAGCAACCTCACGTGAATGACGTCGGCCGTCCAATGATCTGCAGAAGTTACTCTTTAAAGTGACTTCAAAAGTTTGTATCCATCAAAATCAAATTATATCTCTGTGAAATGCTTGTCAAATAAAGGAATTATTTGTTTCTGAATGTCTGAATCTTAATTAAATTTGTATCCATCAAAAATTTGTACCCATTAAATTTGTATCCATCAAAATCAAATTATATCTCTGTGAAATGCTTATCAAATAAAGGAATTATATGTTTCTGAATGTCTGAATCTTAATTAAATTTGTATCCCTTAAATTTGTATCCATCAAAACCAAATTATATCTCTGTGAAATGCTTATCAAATAAAGGAATTATTTGTTTCTGAATGTCTAAATCTTAATTAAATTCGCCTAAATAAATTAAAACGTCTTCATAATGTGTATCCGCTGTATCTTTGGCGTCAGAAGGTCTGATGAGGTTTCTGAAAACGGGTCGCGGTTAACTGGATGTAGATACAGGATCGGCGCAACTTACATATTTTCTGTCTCTTCTCACGATCTATCATGTCGCGGTTTTTCTGTCTGTGTCCTATCATGTACAAAATAGCTGGGTGTTTTGGATGCTTATTACTTTTTATTCAATAGTTTGTATTGTATATTCAGTTTATATATCCAGAATCAATTTTGATTTTATTTATCATAACCGCTATTTTTTGAAAAATAGCTACTGTTGATATTGATTTATTTCTAAGAAAAAAATTATAAGTATTGTTAATCCTGAAGACTAAATTAAATGCAATAAAAGATAGAATGGAGATTCACTAGGGGGTATATTTGTTTACCCGAGAAAAAGTTGGCTAATGTAGGTTACAGATGAATTTAATTTGGAATTAAATTTTTTTTTTAAAAGCTATAATGAAAATAAGAACAATTTTGATTACAATCAAAGAGGGGATTCTTAAAGGATATTTAGCAGCAAAAACATTACAACATTTATTTATTTGTAGAAATTGCATAAAAAACCTATCAAGCACGAGTGGCGCTCGCACTACGAGAGTTCCGTACACATTTAAGTATTTATAAACATTTAATGGTACATAAATTCTTATTAAACTATTTACAAAATTTTAATTTTTTCGAACGAAAATATATTGCCTACTATATTTTTCACAGGCGCACATTTTAAAAATATATTTTATTCATGTAATATAACGATAAATTAACGATTTTCGGGTTGTTCTTGATTGCATCGACAAACGGATAACGAAGTGATCCTTGAAGACTTCTTTTTTCCTTTTGAGGTACAGAACCCTAAAAACTGACAAAAAGTTGCAGTTTTCTTGAATTTAAATATAAAAAGAAACAACTTGAAACTCGTTAAGTGTAGAATGACGTATCTATTTGTTTTACATTTGAACTGTGGAATAAGGTCATCTATCCCCCTGGTTCGGACCTCTCTAACTGATACTTCTGTACAAATATACGGTCCATCATATATACACAAATGTACAGTCCATCATTTATACACAAATATACAGTCCATTTTAGGCCCTAGGTACTCATGACTCTGATCACGTTTTGATAAACTGAAACTTTTATCATCCCTTATCATAACACATTCTGTGAGCATAAATTTCCAGTGTACGCTGCTAAATTTATACCTGTAATCAATCTACAGAATTGGCGTGCCTTTACACTGAAGATATTTAAGAAAAAATCGTTTTGAGGGACATAACAAGAAATATTGTTTTCAGAATTTTTCAGTGTTCTTGTTCGCACATCACGCAAGAAGTCATGAAAGCATTATGATGAGGTTTTCGCTGGTGGATTATTCTGTGGAATATGGAGTAACATATTGGCTTCCAATTAATTTACTAGAAGCGAAGATATGGTAATTCATAATTTTTGCAATTGATCTCCACGGTGACGAAATATTGGCTTTAATAACAATAACTAAAATTGTATGACTTCGCAAAGTTGAAAAATCGTATTTTTCCATAAATATCCGCCTAAATGAAACGGAAACATGACTGGAAGCGCAGGATACGGCATCAGAAAAAAGGTTCGATCAAGGAGAACCAGAAAAGTGCTCATGCAGTTATTGGCTTTAATAAAAGAAATCAAAATTGTATGACTGCAAAGTTGAAAAATCATATTTTTTAGGGATAATACCAACAAAAACGTAGGAACGTTTCACAAAAGTTCTTGGTATTTATAAAGACAAATACGTGTTATCGAAATAAAAGGCTTGTGTTCTCTTTAATTAAATTCCTGCAAATATGCAACGAAATCGGAAAACGTGACGTTTTCACCCCACGGCTCGGACACGACTGAGCCTATTTCGTTTTTTTTCCATCCCTTGTCATGTTCCCTCTCTGAAATATTTGCACGTAGGTACATCTATATGTGTCTGTTTTATGTTCTGTTGGTTAATTAGTGTAGCGAGAATTGTTTTTCCAATTTTTCTCAAAAATATAATTTGAAAATTACCTACAATCATTTTTGATTTGGAACAGAAAGATAATTTTGGAACAGAAATTATTTAAAAATTTCAGTATCATAAAAACCATAATTAAAAAAAAATAAAAAACCCTATTATTCATATCGCTCAATATTTAAACTGAATAAAGGATTCGCCACTATAAAAAGATTTGATGAAGCCGCGCGGCGCCCGGTGTGCGTGAACTGCAGAACGCTTAACCCTTTAGGAGACCTTAGGGCCTAACTAGCTATGATTGGCTGTGCATCTTTAAAGCTAGGGTTTTGACGCCAATTACAGGCTAAAGACTGTGTGAAGTTTTTCCCATACGAAATCAATAAGATCTGAAGGTCAAACATCTGGGATCAAAACCCAGCCATGTCTCTTTTTAAATAGCGTACATTGAAAATGGGTTGAGACAGTTTTATTAATTGTTTCTTAGTTATTTGGAATATCTTTCTTCTTCTTAATGGTCTAGTTGACTGTAGGTAATTGCTCTTAAATCAATAAGTTTCCTTTACGTAAATGGGTCCCCTAAATAAAAATTAAGAAACAAAATAAATACGGTTTGGTATAATTATTATTTTGGTTCATAGTAAATGACACGTTGGTATATTTGTTTCTCCTTCAAGTCAGACAATAATTGATGTCCAACTTCAAAAATACAATTAATGAACAGAACCCGTTAAAACAGCGACCTGTTTAAAAGTGAAAGCGTTAAAAAAAGTTGACAAAAACACAACGACCATGTTGTTCAGCTGAAAAACAGGCGAACTTTTAAAAAGCACAGTAAAAGTTCCGTCCCGAGCTTTTGGAAGCTCGCTCTCTAGACGCTCTTCCGTTTTAATTAAGTTTATTGAAAAGGGTTTATCTTGTGCAGCGTCCTTTGTGCCTCGACTTGTGTATGCTCTATCAAATTTGCATTATTTTGCATTGTTGTTCGTGTCCGGAAACTAAAGCTTTAGGCAACTTTTGTAAAGCGCTTCGTGTTATAGGTGAACTGCTTGAGGGCAAACTTATATTTCGTAATTGCTAATGAAAAAGCGTTAATAATAGTTACCGCTTGGTAATTTTTACCGCAAAATTATATGTGCAGGCAATGGTTAAACAAAATATCGGTTCGGTTTATACTAGATTACTAATTAATCATTACTGGCTCTAATTAATATTATTTTTAATCAATTTATCATAAAATATATTGTAATTTAGTTTAATTATGTCTAACCGTATGTACACAATTAGTAGACTTGCAGAAAAAACGTCAATTTTTTAATGTTATGTATGGTTTTATTTGGTAATTTTTTATAAATTTTGCAAAATCTTCGACTTAATTAAAGATATTAAGATTTAATTTTTTACTGAAATCTGTAATTCAATAAATCAAAATATATTGTTGAAACAATAATCCGCAAAAAACACAACGTAAAAATTTAGGAAAGTTCTTTTTAGACTATCATTTTAGCCACATTAAAAACAAACGGAAATAAAAAAATGTTCCAAGTTATTTATTGTATAAAATTTGTAGTAGGTATAGTGTTTGTTTAAAAAACAAAACTCTATATCTATGGATTTAAATACAAGATTCGAGTCTTATTTTATATTTAATTTTATATAGAAATTGTTATATTAAGAGTTAACATTTTTAAGTTAATGTTTTGGTATAAATTCCATTTGGCAATGGTTAAAAGTTTCATTTTTTTTTCTTTTAATGAAAGAATTTACTTAAAAAACAACATATTTCACAAATGAATAAACTGCCGTTCATGATTAAGTTAAGAAAAAAAATTGATTTGAAACGAAGACTGTCAAACTAATTATTTTTACTTATTTCAATTTTGTTGTTTTAATCTTCCCTGGCAAAACTGTCAAAACGAAACTCTTATCGAACCGGTCGGTGAAAGCCGGTCTGTCCACCTGTCACAAGCGATTTATTCCATATAATATGGGACTCAATAATTCTAGACGTAAAGTATACAAATTTAAATTTATATTCTGGTTGTCATTTCAGGGGTAAATTGGGAAATTAAAAACATCAGAGGGTAAAAATGTAGGGTTTCAAATGAAAGCTTATTGGAGCACAAATATATGTGATGTATTTTTTATGAGTTTCTTTAAACTTTTGTCGGGAACAGTTGGTGTACTCCACCCTTATAACCAAAAGGATCGCTCAGAAAAAATTATGAACATTGAGAATGAGGTTTAGATTGGACCAAAGTTAAACAAATTCTGCCGCGAATGACTGTTACAAACAATTTAATTGTTTATTTCCTTACAACTGCTGACATTTTGACATTTTGTTGTAGAAAAAAGTTTCTCACTAAAAATATTGCTAACGATCTAAGGAACAACTGTTGTGCTTAAATTTTTTTCAATTATTGATATAATAATAAATAATAAATAATAAATAATAATAATATTAATAATAAATAATAATAATAAATCATTATAAAAATAAAAAGGAAATATTTTACTCTGACTACGTGCAACGCTGCCGTCGTCTTTGGATGCTGGTTTTTTACTTTTGCTGGCATCCAAAGTCGAAAGCTACTATTAATGTACACTACTATTAATGCCTAATGACACGGAACACTAATTGTGCAAGTATAGCTCACACCTGACCGATTTTTTAAAATTTATTAGTTCGTGTTTGTATTAACATGTTTAGTGACAGAAGCAACGGCTGTAAAATCGAACAAATTATAACACGTATTTTGTTGTTAAAACTCAGTTTGTACGGAAAATGCTTGATTAAATAATTGTTTATAGAATAAACATTGAACGGCGCCGGAAATGTTATTAAACGTTTTAGAAATGTTATTAAAAGTTTTTCGTTTCAACTTTTCTTAAGTTTTTTTAGAACTTGTCTGTGGACCGCCGTGCGGTTTGAATAAAATTGGTGGGGAACTTGTTCGTAGTCATCAGATACAACAAATATTCACAGATTCTCCTGCACCAAAAAAATTCAAAACTTTTCCGTTTTGTCGTGTGTAAAAACAAAAAAAATTTAAACATAAAACGGGTATATACATAGACCAAAAGCATACAGGACGTAGGGAAAGACTAAATGAGTAGAAGAGGGTGGGGATGCGAGGGTAATTAGGGTTTAACCCCTCGGGACCCCTTATAAAAATAAGGAGCTCTGCCTTCGACAATTAACCAACGTTTCACAATGGGAGTGACTCGTAATTTTAATAAAGTACTTGGAAAATATAAGCCCGAATAAAGTGTGTGGCCAACATTTTTTTCATTTCTTTCCTTCTTGCTCATAAACTGTTCCTTCTAATTAGGTAAAAATGTCAAGTTTAAAACTGCAAAGAAAAGGTAGAAGCATTATTTTCGTATGCAGGTTTCGCGGTTTGTTATATAAAGTTATTGCTGCGGTCGGTACTGAAGATACCTTATATCTCAAAAACTACACAACATATCTTATTCAAACCAATTTTCGTTGAAGTTAATTTTAAGGTTTTATTACCTTAATTTTTTTTCAGAATTTTACACATGTTAGAGAGGGGATACACTTCTTTTAAGGTTTTGGTAATGCATAACTTACCAGTTCTTAAGTAAATATGAAAGTTATTTTGGAGTATCATTTTTAAGACCTATCTAAAGATACCCGATACGCCTATGTGCACTGGATTTTTTTTCATCCCTCAATTACATTGATGGGGTGCCACTTCTAATATTATTTTTTTCATAATTCCACTATTTCATTGCAAAGCGGTTCATAAAAGACACTTGTCATCCAAAATCATATAGTGCCTATAGTCCCCCAGTGAAATTACCCTGATATGCGGACAGACAGACGGACATGACAATATTATAAGGGTTCCGTCTTTGCCATCTGGGTACAGAGTCCTAAGAACCTGTTAGGTATGAGTAAAATTCGTACTACGAAGGTTCAGTACACACTTGAGCACATGTAAAAAATTATACGTAGTTACGGTGTATAGTCCTTTATTAATTTACAAATATTAAAATTATTTTTCACCAAGTACATATATTACCTGGTATATCTCTCGCAGATGCAAAAATGTATTTATTTATTTATATATTTATTATGTCTGCAAACTTAGAAAACTAAGTATACAGTGGCATATTAATTACTACAAGAGCAATCCCTTACAGCCACAATGAATTGGATGAGAACATGGCAGACAGTAAGTGATTTTTAAACATTAATTAATTCTACTGAAAATATAAAATATGTAGTATTGTGTGGTAATAAAATGATATTTATTAACAAGCAAAGCAAAATTACACTTTAGGAGTAGGGTGGGACAAGGATGGGTTATAATGGTAGGTATTAGGATCTGCAAAATTATGATAGATAATGGATTTCTCAAAATTAATGGAATTTAGAATCATTGCCATGTATTTTTGGTAAACTTTAGGTTGGATGGGCTTGGAAACACGAAGTTTAAAGGATACAATCCTGATATAACTTTGCCTGGTTTATAAAGCTGATAAAGAAAGAGGTTTAATTCCATCTCTAAAGCACTAAAAGGGATAAATATGTTTTCATAATATTAAATCACTCTGTCCATACTCATGTCAAATGGTTGTGATATTGAATTTTCTCAAAATATCAAATATATAAAATTAAAATTTATGTCATATTATTATTTATGTAAAGGATTCTGATATGTTTATTTATATCGACATATATAATTACAGCTATAGCCAGTGGACACTACAATTTCGACTGGTTAGCATAGCCGAATACTTAGACAAATAATGTGCAACATTTCAAGAAAGTTTATCTATATATTCTAATATTTTTATTTATCTATCTCGACATATATAATTATAGCTATAGCCACTGGACACTGCAATTTCGACTGATTAGAATAGTCGAATACTTAGAAAAATAATGTGGAAACATTTCAAGAAAATTTATCTAACGAGATTAGTGTAATAATGGGTGCTAATTAATTATTACATTTACACAGCTGTATAAATTCTACTTTGTTACAGATAGAATAAAATCCATAGTTTGAAAGAGTGATGTGTGCCTTATACGAAAACGGTTCCATGCCAAATAATTTTGTAAATATTATAATTTCTGGTCTCATCTGTTAGTCCATTATCATATTTGACGCAAGGAAAGTTTAGTTATAATTCAATTTGCTGGGACATAACCCAAATTTGAGCTCGTTCTAAGGATATTAACATGAATCGAATTGCATTGCAAGTGCAATGTTGCAACTACCGGTTACTTTGTCACGTGTCGCGGTGTCGATGCGGTGGCCTGACGCAATTATTAACCGCACACTATCATGTGTCCATGATCGGTGCCAACTAGCGTTAGCCACGACCGCAACAGCATATCATTCTATAATTACGCCGTCTATACATCAATATGTAGAAATATTGGAATGCAAATTATGAATACGTTTGTGTGTGTATATATACACACACACGCACGCGCGCACATATTTGCATGCACACCCGGGCACGTCTGTAAGGAAATATGCTTGTATGGTACGATTACCATACAAGCATTTTTTCTTACATTCTTGTTGATAGTCCTTCCGTGAATGCGCGTATCTATCTCGGCCTTCGTGACCTTTCCATACTCAGTTTCGAAAAATAAACTCGGAATGAGAAAGTTAATATCCTTTAAGGAAATAATTGTGGGCGATTACTAGCAAAAGAGTGTTGAATATCATTGTTTAACGTACAATTATGAAAATGAATATCTATCAGCTTTATTTTTTTTAAGGCGATATACTTGTAAAGTCACATTTGCGAAATAAATAACTATTTGTATTTCTACGTTACATATTTTTACAATCTTATCCTAACTATGCGAAGTAATATTATACCAAAGTTTGGATGGATGGATGTCTGTGGGTTTATAACTCTGTAATTTCTGAACGGATCGACAAGAAATTTGGTATACAAATAGGCTATGGTCGGGATTACCATAACAGTATATTTTTATCCCGAAAAAATGAAGTACTCGATTTTTTTTATACTTTCGTATATAGTGTGGGGTGTCGTTTGAAAGAACTAGTTATAAAGATATTACCATTTTTTCCATAGTTTTAGGTAGTTTATCTTCAGGGATATACTGAAAAATAGGCAAAAAAAATAATCCCTCCGACTTCATTTCCGAAACTACTAAAATTATGAAAAAACATGGTTTTAGAAGTTAACGCAAAGGTTGTAGAAAAACTATAGCTACTATTCGAGATGTAATTTTTTTAAACATGCAACATGTTTTAACTCCTGTTAATGTTCTATAGTAGGCAATGTATTTATGTTGTGGAAAATTAATATTTGGTAATAGTTTGGATATAAATATTATGTAATCTTAAATGTTTATGAGCGCTTAAATATGTGCGGTACCTTCGTAGTGCGAGTTCTACTCATGCTTGACAGGATGAAATACGACGTTGATGTATTTATATTGATATAAAATTTACATTAATCATAAAAAAAAAGTTAAAAACAAATATTTAAAAAAATTAACTTTATTGGGACGTGCTTATAAATCAGTTTTAATTTCAACACCCGATGGTAATCGATAATTTGCGATAAAGATTATTTTTTAGGTAACGGAACTTCTAGGTATCCCCAAAAAATATTGAAAGAAGTAAGTTCCAATAAGCTACGAATTTATGTTAACATTGAACATTCTAGTTATTTCGTTAATCAAACATTAAATATTACTCACAATTAAATGAAACTATGTGATGTAGTATTATTTTTACTTTCTTTAAGTTCTTTACCACGACCTAGGTTTCGTTGTATTACAACATCTTCAGGAGGGCTATTAGTAAAGATAATCTTTGCTAATAGCCCATCTGAAGATGTAATACAACGAAACCTAGGTCGTGGTAAAGAAGTAATAATAAAGTAGAAATAATACTACATCACGTAGTTTCATTTAATTGTGAATAATGAATTTCTGTAAAATTAACGCCAAATATATTCAATAAATATTACGAAAAGTTTTTTACGAGGTTAGGTCCATAAATCCTTTGGAAATTTATTCCAATCGTTTATCCTAAGTTATTTATAGGAGTTAATCATCTTGAATACTGTAGTCCATTATCTTGAATACCGTTATTCTTACAAGTTATTAATAGGAGTCCCTCATGTCGAATACTAGAATTCATCGTGTTGAATATTCGAGTCCATGATGGATGTCGTCATCAAGAGACGTATCAAAATTTGGCTGATAAAATTAATTATTTTCCATATTTTTTATTAATTTTGCTATTTTTATCGCTAAGTCAAAGCGCTTATCCAAAAAGGGATCCTTTCGCTTTCTCCCTATTAGCTTTAACTTTTTACATATATGTATACACACACACACACACACACACATATATATATATATATATATATATATATATATATACATATATACACACACATCTGGAAGGTAAACATGTTCTTGGCCCGCTAACAGTGGCTGCAGCCGACTGCAGTTTTGTTATCGTCGCGTTTACCGTTAATGAACGCGCTCGCTCGCATTGTTACGTTTGGTTGGCCACCACTGCAGCTGGCTGTGCGTTATTGCAACAGGGGTGGCGGACATTTTATTTATTTATGTATTTACCTAATTTTACTTATTTTTTTAGTGTTTCAATATATAAAAACCTGTCAAACATGAATAAAACTATTAGGGTTTCTTACACTTGTAGGTATTCATAAACATTTAAGGGTACATAGTATTACAATTAAGTTATATACAAAATTAATTTTTCATAACCTAAAATTAAATATATTCTCTATTGTAGCTTTCATAGGCGTAAAGATATGGTCATGGTTTATTTAAAAAAAAAGTTAACTGGAATCATTGCTATATTTTCCCTACAACCTTAATGTGGTCTTCTAAAAATCCTATTTTTTTTTTATAATTTTAGGGTTTGGTCGTCTCAGAAGTAGGGTGCAGTTTTTTTCATATTTTTCAGACCCTTATCCTTACTATTTTTAATGATGCCCACATAATAAATGGTATTCAAAAAAATTGAGTCCTTAATATCCGCCTTAAAAATTATATATAAATTTCTTTGAGTTTTAGCTATTGGAATTTGTGCTGATTAATATGCCTTATTACTAAGTCGAATTTCAAGTTTCTACCTCAAGCAATTTCTAAGAAAAATGTTTATGAACAAACAGACAGACAGACAAATTAGTCGTCTTACAAGGATTCCGCTTTTCTTTTTGAGGTATGGAACCCTAAAAATACTTTAAGAACTTATCCTTAGAAGTTCAATCTATATCTATCAAATCACTTAGCACATTGTTCCAATATGTTGCATTTTGTGGAAGACCGCAATGAATTTTGAGTATAATAACAAAATAATCATAAAAGATAATTGTTAAAAATACTAGTTATTGACAATGAATTGTCGTATTAATTTGAAATAATAAAAGGCTAACAGACTACAAAGTAATTACTAAACAAAATTAAAGACCAAGCGTTCCTCTAACTAAGAATCTGAATCTAAGGCAATCCAGACTACCAGAATAATTCACATTGAAGAAATGACGGAATGTACAAATGAATCCTAAATAGCTAAAAATTATTATTCGTTTATAGCTATCAGAATTATACATTCTCAAATAATAGCAAGGGCTAAAGACGAGTGGGTCTCGTTTTCGACCCTGGGTCCCTCAAATCCTTCCGAATTTTGTCCTAAAGTTTGAGTTAGTCTATCAAACCGGTTTGATAACGAGCACAATCTGAAACAAGGGTCTACAACAGACGGTAATCAATTCAAATTTATCTGTGTGCTTTCAATGCCTCTCTCAAAATGTTCAAATGACCAAGTTCCTGAATTCTGAATTTGTTTTTTTTTTAAATTCTGACTCCTCTGTAAGGAAATCGTATTTTATCGGAGTGGTCTTCAAACCTGTAAATACTTCTACAATATAGAATAAACCATATTGCTACTTACAATAACTTTTTTTTCCTTAATATAGTCAGCTTTTAACAAACTTTGTGTCAGTGCGTTTTAGCCTATCTCCATCCATTTGGTTGCGTAACTAATACTTATTCATTGATTCATCGATGTTTCTATTCTCACACGTATTTTATGACTTTTCTCAACTAGTAAAGTTCTCTTTTGTTAACGTTGATTTTTACCAGTAGTTTCCTAGGCGTGATACGATTTTCTTCAACTACCTGAACTCTAAGCTAAAAAATAAATAACGTTCCTTTTATAATTTTCATTTCACCAGTGAAATAGATCAAAGTTCGAAAAAAACTTCACTAAAACATTAAAATTCGAAAAAATTTTACAATTTTATCAGGGGTATAAATCATTATATATACAGGTTGTAATAAAAATGTGTCTAATAATCATACTTATGATTGTCTGCATCAAGCTGAGTAGAAAATGTTAAGGAGCGATATGAAAATTCTCAACCGTATTTGGAAAAAAACACTGCCAAATCTGCAGTTCCAATGAAAAAAAATGAATTTTTTTACAGAAACATGCACAGAATCACCTTTGTGAACAATAGACACGTTCATTGTTACAATTCTGTATAGAGGACAGTTACGGGTGTTAACACTTCATTATCACCACTGGATTTTTTCCGGTTTAAGCAGTCCATTGTTCATTACATTTGCAGACGTCGTTAAAACAAAACGTTTTTAACGAAATCCATCAGCATATATTTTCATATTTCATTCCCATCCCTCGTCTACCTGTTCGTAACGAGACAGTACAATTAATGGACTACGCAGTAATTTAAAAAGTGTACATGCGTATGTCCACATGATTTATTGAACTCCGCTTTACACTTGCCATTAGTATGCAAATGTAAAATCCGCAAGCTGCTACGACATCCGCTCCGCACTCGGTGGACGGATGTATTAAAATAACATGGAGAAAATTCTCTCTGTTGGCACGAATGCCCTGGTTTGAATTCGAGCTATTTCTGTAAAATTATCGTATTGTTTTTCTATTTAAAACTAAGATATAACGGTGGGTCAAGTTTCATATTATGTTATTCTTCTTCTTTATCAGCACAACAGGCTGGTGCTGGCTAAGACTTTCCCAATCTGCTCCCTCCAGGCAGTACGACTTGATCCAAGGTTTCTCCTCCTGTTGACTCTCAACATTTTTAAGTCTTTCTCTATACTGTCCAACCACCTTGTAGGTGGTCTTCTTCTTCTCCGTGTACCTTCACTCTTCGTGAAAGTCAGTTTTTTTAACTGAGTCCAGATCTTCTCGTAGAAAAACGTGTCCCAACCATCTGATTCTGTAGAACTTGATTACTCTCAAAATGTTTGTTTGCCCATATTTAGTATAAATTTCATTGTTACATAAGCTTCTCCAGATATTATTTTCTTTGATCGCTTGGAAAATTGATTCAATGTTATTACATTACATAAGAAACTGATCAACTATCTGGCTCGCACATCAAGGATTCTTCACCTAGTTTGGCTCGCGTATCAAAGCTTGTGCACCTAACTTGAAGGGACATTATTTATCGTAAGTCCTGACTGATGTGAATTTTCTAGCGCAATGAATATTTAGTCATACCTAATATAATTAGGTAAACGGGTACTTGTATATTATCGTAAATATCTTAAAAATTATTAATCTGAAATATCGTTATGATTTTTCCCCATGAAGTGGCCAAACTAATGAAGCTTCAAGTGGTTCTAAAACTAAAAAAGGCTTGGATAGACTTCAAAATAACCTTCAATGCACACTATGAATTTCTTTCATCTGTTTCAATAAACAATATCTCACTTTCCAAACCAAAAACAAAAACCTTAAAATCTCGCAATAGATTTTCATTCCAATGAAAACTGTTAAAATTACATCGGCAAATCCAAAGAAAGAAAAAATATACATTTACATTAAATACTCAAAGTCCATAAAATACTCAAGTCTTCAATATGGTGACTTAATTACAGAAATATTTGAGTAATTTTAGCTGGACGAATGAAAGTATACACGGTGTCCGGGAATAAGTGTCGGACAAGGAAAGACGTTATTGATTGAAAAATAGTTGATTGACATCAAAATATAATTTAAAAGATGACTTTTTTCAGAAAATTCAAAATAATATTCATAATTATTTGTCATTTTTTTGATACACCCGATACTTGCGCACGTAAATCAGCACCGCTCGGGTTAATATAGTTATTGCGTACGGCTAGCGTGAGCTTATGTACGTACGTTAGCGGTATTAGGTAGGTTAAAAAGAGTTATGTGTAATTTTTTTTTGCACTCAGAAAAATTTTATTTCAACGATAATTTATTCCTTTATAGCCAATGAATAGCGTGTTTGTCCGACATTTATTCCCGGACACCGTATATATATATATATATATATATATATATATATATATATATATATAGAAATTTTTCTTATAGTCGTTACCATTTGTTTAATTATTGATGTTTGTAAGAGTAATTTTGGACATGGGATTTCATTGTTACCTCTTAAGGAATGAAACACTCGATTCTTACGTTGATTCAATTATCTGCAGAAAACTCTTTTTCAAATTTCTTATCACTGAAAAAAATCCATTGCATAAACCAAAAACCTACGCGAGCTAATTGCAGACGAAAGCTCCCGTATAGCACTTCTCATTAAAACGCAAAAAGCTTCATCTAAGACCCATGCTAGTTATAATTCCAACGTGCATATATGAATTTTAATTACTGAAAATAATGAAACATTTAAAATATAGCATTTAAAAAGATAATAGCGGAATAAAACGGTAGCAAAAATCTGGCAGGTTTCTTGAAATCGTTTGAAAGAAATAAAAATGATAATTGGTAAAACAATAGCATTTACTGTGTGTCATCCGAAGGTTGGCTAATATCAAAGTTACTGTGTGTCATTGGCTAATATAAAAGTTACTGTGTGTCATTGGCTAATATCAAAGTTACTTTGTGTCATTGACTAATATCAAAGTTACTGTGTGTTGGCTAATATCAAAGTTATCAAAGTTGGCTAATATCAAAGTTACTGTGTGTTGGCTAATATCAAAGTTACTGTGTGTCATCTGAAGGTTGGCTAATATCAAAGTTACTGTGTGTTATTGGCTAATATCAAAGTTACTGTGTGTCATTGGCTAATATCAAAGTTACTGTGTGTCATTGGCTAATATCAAAGTTACTGTGTGTTGGCTAATATCAAAGTTACTGTGTGTCATCTGAAGGTTGGCTAATATCAAAGATCCTGAAATTTAGAAAATGAAAATGGTCCTATTCAAAGGGAAGTAAAAGAAAAAAAACAATGGAATCTTATCCATGTGTCATGGTAAAAACAATTTCTTTTTCTAATTTAAGCTGTAATACTTTTTGCATAGATAATGGTAAACACAAATAGTCATAATGCAACGGTTGTTAATAAAATCTGCGATATTGCGAACAATGGACCAAGTCAATAATTTTTGTCGTTGATATATGAATGAGTATTAACATAATTGCCATATCGGTTTATCGATCTTATTCAATAATATAGCCTTTATTCTTTTGTTCATAGCCCACAGCTAATGTATAGTAATTTTACAAGAAAAATCTGTACTAACAAAATTTATTTAGAATTATAATTACTGAACACAATTTTTAAAATTTTATATTTTAAATCTGTTAAAATGAATAAAACTGCTGTGTCTCGTCCAACTAAACTCTAACAATTGCGTTTGGGTCAAACTTGTATGCGCCAGTGGCGCCTGGTAGCACTGGAGTTACTTGTTATCATACCTGTTCAATGTTGGCTGCGCCCAACAGCTGTTTGTCTGCTGTCAGATGCTGTGGCAGGTGAACCTCAGTACAGATAGCTGGCGAGCATCTGGTCGATTCTTTATGTTATTTGATCGAAAAGCGCCATTGAACTTGTATTGCCTGTTTCACCTAGATATCTGTGTAATATATTATGTAGCACTAATGTCCCCATTTTTCAATACGTCTGAGCAAATATCTGAAGCAAATTTATTATAAAGTATAATTAAATTTTTACTTATCAAGAAAAACAATGATTTTTCATTAACGCCACTAGTATTTTCACATTATCAGTATGTCGTTGCCGTGTTAGGTCGATTATAAGGCATACGGTTTTTGACGGCGCAGCGCACCGCTGGGACCCGGGTTCGATTCCCGGCCGCTCGTCTGAGACTCGTCTCTGAGACGTCTCGTCGTGGACTGGTGTTATGATCCGGATTCGATTCTCGGCCTCTCGTCTGAATCTCGTTATCTGAGAGTTCTCGTCGTAGACTGGTGTTATGGTTGGCTGTAAGAGATTGCTCTCGTAGCAATTAGTCCACCATTTGTATAAATTAGATGCATTAAAATAGATAAATAAATAAATATTTAAAACAGAATAGTCTAAACAGGTCAGTTGATTGGATTTAACCTTTAGACTTCGAAATATGTAGGCTCTGTACGAAACTTTACAGTTACGGGGAAATTAGTTAACTTAACATATACGTACAAAGTATTCACAGAGAAGTAGTTTGTGGTGTATGGACGGAGAATATAGTTCAAGTAATGGTCGTGTGATTACACAGAAGCGCATTCAAGTACTGGCCATTTACTCGTCTAGAAGAAAGTTTTGGCGATGGTATTTGCTACTTATAAAGAAGAGAGTTCGACTTAGAGGTGGGGCGAATATACTGTAATACGTATTAGTACGAAGTATTTGCGTGGAACGGACATAATAGCGTATGACATACCGCAGATACCTGCTACAAAATATGCTGCTTTCTGTCTCCGTTTATAATGACTACTATAAGAACAAAAGAAACAAATCGATTGCGGAAGTACGCAGGCTATCACGTTCATCGTATAAATCATTCTTAGGAAAGAATGAAACAAAAAATGTTCCATGTACTAGGTTCATATTCGTAACATGTCACGGACATGCTAGTTATCATGTAATTCATACTGTTAGTCATCATATACTCGTACTTTATGCTTGCTTCATACTTGGTAGAGTTTAATCTGTCTAAACTCAAATGCGTATCGAAGTTTAGCGTGCACATGTTGATTCATAGTTCCTGTAGGTCGGAGGTCAAGGGTTATATAAGAATATAACATTAGATTTTATTTTTGTAATTTTTTATTTAGTTTTATTTAAATAAGTGAAAGACATTTCATTCAAACAAGATATGAGACATACCAGTATGTAAAAAGCAAAAAATATATTGATTATTTTATGACGAGTGTTAACGTTGCGTGCTCCCGACAGAACATCCGACAAGTGTGCGTGCTGCGTACGGCCTAGTATTTTGTAACAGGTATATGTACCTATTATTTTAACAATACTTGTAACAAGATCAGTCAGTAGGAAAAATATTGATATTGCACACCTCTAATTCGAGTAATGATTGTTACAAGTTACTTAAAATGTATTTCAAGTAACGATCGTAAGTAAGCATTTTAGAGAAACATTTTCGAGTAATCATTGTGAACTTGCAAAGAAGAGCTTGCAAGATCAAGAAAGGACTTGAAGGTTTTTGACTTTTGTGACTTAATTAACCAATATAATAGCAAACATTTGTATATATTTGTTGTATATTATACTCGAGATAAACTTCTATCACAGTAATTCTTCACGACGCCTCGCTCAAGGACGAACTCAACATTTTCTTCCAATATCTCATTTCAACCGCGCTTAACTAAGGGTTTCATATTCATAATTTCCGTCGCGAAATAATGAATATTAACGTAATAAAAGATTTATACAGTTTATCTAAAATTCACTTGATAATTTATTCGGATATTATAGTCGAAACCGCTTTGTTTCAGCGTGTAACGTTGTTTTAACAAAATGTAATAAGCCATTATAGACAAGATAGAATTAACGCAGGATTGATACATACGCATTTCCTTAAAGTTTTATTGTAGTGTGAGGTTTTATAAATATGTTTGTAAGGTTATTATAAATATGTTTATGAGAATGTTATAAATTTCTTATCAGTGAGCATTTTTTACGTAGTTTTTAATGAAATAAATATTTTCGCTGAATCGATTCTAACAATTTTAAATTCATTATCAGTTCCTTTTTCGTCTTTGCAATAGATGATGTTTTATTGATTAAAAAAATTGGCATTAAATTGGGTTTAAAGAAAGTCAAGCGACATTCGAAATTTACCATTACTGGGTAGTAATGGTATGCCATTACTGGGTTGTAATGGTATGCCATTACTGAGTAATAATGGTATGCCGTTACTGGGTAGTAATGGTAACTAAACTTTGAAAAAGGGTATGTCCAATTATTAAGCATAAATAGTTTAAATTTTAAATATATAATGAACCATCTGGTTTATGTGGTTCTCTTGAATTATGGGGTTTTTATGCTGCTTATATTCTTAAGATAATCTGTTTTTATGTGAATGTTTCTAAACATTTTTTTTTAATTTCACTACTGAATGTTTTAAACTATTTTTAATTGCCTGCTTAACCTGTACAAAGTTTCAAATTGTTACTTAAATATCATGTTAATCTATATGTCAGTTATCTACTTTGTTAGCCACAAAGAAAATGGTTGAATGAAATATTTTAAATGTATCTTATTGAACCTATGAAAACGTTTTTGGATTTTGTAGTGAAAATGAAGGAAGTGAAAATACATTTTCCAGAAAATCTTCATCATTCGGTATCCAACTGTTGGATCAACTTTCTGCTCTAAGACCACAGTAGTATTTATTTATTAAGCGTAAAAGTAAATTGTCGCAGAGTGCTATAATTACTTTTAATAAATTAATCAACTCATTAGTTATAGCTAGCTAGCTATCGCTACACGCCTACAGTCTCGTGAAATTAAAAATTAGTCGAAATAGTTTTTTAAGCGGTGAAACGTTATAAAACTTATACGGTATACTTATTCTATGACAATATTGCATCATGACAACTTTTACGTGTTTTATTAGGAATTTCTAAAGGCTAAATTTCATGTGCTATCATTAAGCAAATTCAGATAGACTCGTTTTGTAATTAAACACAATTTCATTATGCATTTTATACAACAAACGGTTTTGTTGCAGCCAATGTTCTGCTTTTGGTATCTGTTGAGTGATTGCATAGGTGTCACCATTTTTAATAAGTCTTCTCTCAATGTATTTATAGTCTTAAACTAGTGGCAAGATCTATATAGCTTACAGATTTTCGGTTTGATAATTATATTAACTTTTTTAACCAGGTTTTTATAAAAAACTAATAAGACAATGGCGACAAAGTGATTTACCCAAGTATGTAATTTATACTGATCGCCGATTCTTTCACCACAATATAACCCGTCCAGACGACTAAATGTCTTCTGAAGCGTTATGGATGAAATAAGAGTAGTCCTCGATAGGAGGCAGCGGCGACAGGGGAGCTCCTTTCCCACGAGAGCCGGGCAGGATGAAACAGGACACCTACCGTCTGTCGACTCCTTCGTGGACGCCGCGGGATTTACACGCGCATCCTGTTGAAGGTTTGCTTTGCTTTTTGTTTCTGTTGGGATGTATTTAGCGATAATTAATTACAGGTCTTAAGAAAGTTTGAAGGGCGATTTTATTGTGAGTAAATGTTTGGAATTTTATGAAACTTTGCAAAACAGGTGTTTGTATCTATTGGATTAATAAAAATACATCGATATTGCTTACGTCTTTGCTTGCGAATAATTAATTTACATGTAGTTAAATTTCGTCATGTGTCCAATTCTATATCTGGATAAGTTAATTCGAATACGAATCTTGTTTCGTTAATCCCATAAAATCCTTTTTAATATTATTGAAACGTCTATCGAAGATACCTCGATAAGATATCTTAAATATTAATGGTAATGCACTCCAACTAGGTGCTTAAAAGGGGTCCATCTGCCGGGCTACCCGCCGCCGACCACACCTGTATCATATCACATCGCGTATGCGCGGAGCTATTTGGGGAGCATTCGACTTAGACAAATTAAAAATTAATTTGAGTCATTCGAATGCTCCAACTTTTTTTTAAAATTTTTTTTCTTAAACCTGCTTTTCAGTAGTTATAAAAAAATAAACAATTAAATTGTTTGTATCAATTATTCCCATGAAATTTTTCTATCTTGACAGTTTTCAATCTATATCTAATTCTCAATGTTTATGATTTAAAAAAAAAAAAATGTGAAAAACCTTTTGGTGATAAGGGTTAAGGACAACAATTTTTAAGCCGAAATTTTGTAAAAAAATTCATAAAAAATTATATATAGTGTTGAATTCATAGTTTAATAAGTTTTCATTTGTTGCCCTACACGATACCCCTAAAAGATTTTTTTTAATTTCCCAATATACCCCTTGAAATTAACCACCAGAATCAAAATTTACTATTTATACTTCACATCTATAATTGTGCATCTATACTCTTTCTCTACGCTAAATTTCAATTTTTTACTTAAAGCAATTCCGAGATAATCACCCGTGACAGACGACGGACGATCAGTTCGAAGTAGTTCCCATTAGTATTCCGTTTTGACAATTTTGCCGTGCAACGCTAAACTGATTAATTAATTATATTTAAAAAGTGATTATGTATTTCGTTATATTTTTATTATTACCTGTATTTCTTATTAATAATTCGTGATATTAAAAATATTATATAGACGCCTTTGTGTAGATAGCTTTTGCTTCTGTTTTATGGTTACAAACTCTTTTTTATTTCTTCTTCTTTTCTGATTTTAAATGGCTGATTTATTTGGGTTTTTAAAAAAATACCAACTTTTTAAAAATTATATTTAGGCTCCTTTAATTGCATAGTTTTACATCGCGTCTTATCTGATTTTGGCTTAATTGAAAGCATATTTAATCATATTTTAAAAATGTAATTGTAAATGATTGAGAAATGGCTAAGTTGTAAGCCTGTGGCATACGAAGGGGACGGACAAACATGGTGAAATTAAATGAGTTCCCATTTGCAACTGAATCTCAATTGCATCTCTCGAATAATTAGAATAATTATATGCCAACTTAGGCATTCTGAATGTGAGAAGCTAAGTGATGAACAAATTTCACAGGCTGAGCAATTTGAGGGTTATTTCATAGAGGTGTGCGATATTTTTTCATACTAGGGGATCCTGTTATGAGGATGTAAAAATAATAGGTTACCTGTTACAACCTGTTACAATAATACTAAATACCTTTTACAAAGTATTTGATCAAACGCGATATGCATACTTCTTTGTCGGGTATCGGCTACACGTTTCACAAACACTCGTTATAAAGTATTTAATATTTTTTTGCTTGTTACATACCGGGATTTCTCATATTTTGGTTTTTCACTCATTTGAATGAAACCAACCAAAAAGTTACAAAAATAAAAGCTAATGGTTTATTATTCTGTTGTTTTAAAACCTTATGTCATGGTCTTCAGAGACTGAATGAACACGTGCACACCAAATGTTAATACGCTATGGAGTTTAGATAAACTAGAAAATACCTCATAGAATCAAGTACAAGGTAACGAGTATATGGAGTACTTGGATATGTCACGAATATGAATATGTATAATAAATATATTTTAATTTAATCCTTCAATAGAAGAAATTTCAAAAAACGAACGGGATAGCTTGCGTATATCCCTAATCGCTTTGTTTCTTTTGTTCTTATGTGGTTGAGTTATCACAAAGATTGACAGAAAGCTGTTTACTATGTAACAAGTATCTGCGGAATGTCATACGCTAGTACGTCCGTTCCACATAAATACTTGTACTCATACGGATTAAGTATATACGCTCCACCTCTATTATCTTATTCGTGGTTTTAATTACCCTGGGCTGGCGTTAAATAGCGGGAGGATTTAATGCGAAAGCTTTGCCGCAAATATGGTGTTCTGTTTGATTATGATTATAGGTATCATCAACAATAGTACGGAATACTGATTATGACTATAATTAGCTGTGTGATTAATAGTACAAGGCGTCATAGTTCAAGTCCTGTTTTTAAACATCTAGAGAAAACAATACGATTGATATGTATATAAATAAAAAATACAAAATGAAGTTAGATAGATAATGATTTCTCAACTGCACGCCATTAATAAATTATGTGAACAAATATAATAAGAAATAAACGAAAGTCGTATCAAAGACTTGTGTTTCTTTTTTCGTTTTGTGGCATTTCTTAATACCCTGAAGAAATCCAAGTATTTCACGCCAACGCAGGAAATACTTTCTTTTTATTTCTTTTTATCATTGTATGCTCTGGCCTGGCCTAATTAAGGTTTTGTTTCCCAAAATGAAAAACGGGAATCCTTATAAGATCACTCACGTGTCTGTCAGTCTGCTATAGCCGTTTTTCTCAGAAATCTCTTGACCTGGAGACTTCAGATATGACATGGTAATAAAACATATTTGCCAGAATATATCTTAATAGTTAACACTCAAAAATATTCATATGAAATTCATTTATCACCTTTTATGCATAGTACATATGACGGACCTATTGCTATATGAGCAATCTCTTCCATTAAACCATAACAATTGGTGTTTAAATTTAGTCAGTAGACTACAACAGATTTTACAACGAAAATTCTTTATAGTACATTAGACAAAAAAATTTTTAAAATACTAAAGTATAAGTAATACAAACTATTGATATGATTTGGGATGGGAAAGAAAAAGGTTTTAGGAGAGGCAGGATTTTTCACTCGATCTTTGAAAATATTTAGCGACGTGATTTTGCTGATGTCAGGATCCAGGTGATTCCAAATTTTTGCTGCTTGGACGGTGAA
Source organism: Druceiella hillmani (assembly GCA_039881145.1). Classification (NCBI taxonomy): domain Eukaryota; kingdom Metazoa; phylum Arthropoda; class Insecta; order Lepidoptera; family Hepialidae; genus Druceiella; species Druceiella hillmani. Next base: position 14,392,919 of record JAYKKI010000039.1, on the reverse strand, counting down.
GGATTCTTTGCAAGTGGTAGCGGTATCTTTATGAATAAGTACAGTGAACTTTCAGATAGTAGTAGTCCAAGGCCGTGAGCAGACAAATCTATAAATTTGCCACTAAGATAATTTAAGCTATGAGGATTTTTTATTATATTAAAAAGAAGTGTAAGTAGAATAGAAGAAGTGATCACGGATCTTCAGCCATTTGAGAAGTGACCTGTTTTCAGAAATATGATCATATTTTCTGAGGCCGAAGATGTACCGGATGCATAAATTTTGAAAACGTTCCAACTTATACAAATATTCTTCATTAAGATCAGGATAGCACACATTGGGAAGGAAATTTTTAATTCTCTATGCAGTATGGAGTATCGTTAAAATGATTAGTTGTAACGGTTTCAAAAATATTTCTTTTATAATTTCAGAGATATATTCGGAAAAATATGCAAAACATTGTTTCCTTATTCCCTCCTCCCTATTTCCGAAACTACTCAACCTAAAATTATGGAAAAATGGATGATTAAAAGCCCACGCAAATGGTTGTGAGAAAACTATAGCAATGATACTGTCATAATTTTCAAAATATTCCCTTATAGCGACGATACTGTCATAATTTTCGAAATATCCTCTTGTAGCGATGATACTGTCATAATTTTCGATATATTCCCTTATAGCGATGATACTGTCATAATTTTCGAAATATCCCCCATGTTTTTACGCCTGTAAAAGATATTGTAGGCAATACATCACCTTGTGAAAATTTAATACAAATACTATGTATCCCTATATAATAACTAGCTGTATCCCACGGTTTCACCCTCGTGAAATTAGGTATAATGAAAGTTATTGGATTTTTTTTGTCGCTCTTGGGTATAAACTATTACCACACCAATTTTCATCAAAATCCACCCAGTAGATTTCGCCTGGTCGACGAATAGATTAACATACACACAGACAGAAAACAAAACCTCTAAAAAAACTTTTTCTAGCTTCTATTATCATTCTATACGCTAAATCAATAATATTTTTAAAATATTTTCAATGTGCAGAATTCACTCTGTTGTAACAGAGTGAATTCTGTTACAATTATAACAGAGTGAATTGATAAAGACAGTAGAGAAAATTATACATTACAGTTTCTTTGATAGTTACAATGACCCTAAATGTGTGCAGAATCTTCGCAGTGCGAGTTCTACTCGCCCTTATTAGGTTTTTACTCATTTAATGTAATAATGTCGTATATAAATTTCATGAAAAATGCTTCGATAATTATATGAAATGTTATTTCACAGACTCTTATTTTCTTCATCGGGCGATTTTGGCCTATCCGGCTTCGGTACAATATCCCACCCGGGATGACATCAGCGGAAGGAAAATTGTATGAAAACATATGAATGCGTTTTTATGGTAGATTTGCCGGCACACCATCCTGGCTATGCGGTCACTAGCAAATATTTTCCAGCTGACGTTATGGCTAAAATGTATATATGTTGCGTAATCACATAAACTGTAATAGTGCGTGTACGTTAGCGCACGGTTAGCAGACAGTTTGAAGCAGCATTCCGTTTGATTATCGCGGCGTTTGTCACCTAATTTTTATTAACGTATGTAAATAAGGTATTGTTATATTAATTGAATTAGTAGTAGCAGCATTTCTTAATTGTTTGTTCTAGCTTTATTAACAGGTAATTAAGTGTTTATTTACTCGTACGAGTATATTCAAAGCGTATTCGGATATTTAAGTAATACAGATTCGAAGAGTTTGTAATGTAGCTTTCTAAACTTTTATTTACAAAGTCGTGTGAACTCGATATTTGATTAGGGGATGAAGTTATTTCGTCATATCATTTTCGTCTTAATAATTTTTAAGTTAAGTAATAGTGGAGCGATACACGTGGCAAAAATATCGACAGGTTTTTTTCCGAATAGAACTCGCACGACAAGGGTTTTTAGGTAAGGGGGTAGAACCTCATAAAAAACTGAAAAAAGGTATTATCGAATTAAGCATTTCATTGTTAGCTGAAATCACTATAAATGTATAAAACTTGATAATTTTTTTAAGTATATTTGTATGACTAACAGCGAAATATTATCAGCAAACAGAGTGTAATCAATATTTTTTTTATATTACTTAATATATTTGTTATAAGATTTACTTTTTTCGTTTGTAAAACCACAAACAAATGTAGTTATACTACTTTCTTTAAGTTCTTTACCATGACCTAGGTTTCGTTGTCTAGGGTTCGTTGAATAGTAGCAAAGATTTTGCTAATATCCCATCATATCGTAATACGATGAAACCTAGGTCGTGGTAAAGAACTTAAAGAAAGTAGAAATAATACTACATCACGTAGTTTCATGTAAATAATTACCTAATTGTATTCTAAATATAGTGAAATAAATTTTTACAAGGAAATAATTAAAAAGTTAACGCTGAATTATCATAAGGTTATTAATGAAGGAGAACCGAATTAACGGTCTATCCTTTTAATATATACTCTAAAATTATACGTATATATATATATATATATATATATATATATATATATATATATATATATTATAATGTATAAATATGCACCTAATCCAAGCCCGCATCTCCTTCCCACGATTTCGACGTGATGAAGCTTAAAAAAAGCCAATTAAATGCAATTAGCGACTTATCGGCTTAGTATCAACAAATTTCTAATGTAATTCTAATCGACTGTCGACATTTACTTCAAAACAAGCGTTGATGAACTGAACGTTCGAAACACAGTTCGATAATTACAGCAAAGCGGATCAAAACATAAGACTTCACGTCCGAACAGTAGGTAGTTCGAAGCGCCACTAATCGCCTGTCATTCTGACTGTATGCTTGTTGAATAGTAGGGATGTGCGTAGAAGTTATTTTGTAACAGTGACTGTGAGTTAATAGTGTAATCAGTGTATCCGTGATAAAGCACAGTTATTATATTAGCTAATAAAATGATGTTATTGTTAGAATTCCGTAGTGTAAAAAGAAAAAAAGAAATAATTTTTTTTTTATTTCCACGTGTAGTGCAGGTTATCGTATGTAGATATAATTATAAGAGTCTGAAAGTATTTTTTCATAATTTTACATTGTACATCATCAATGAAATCCTGAAACATATCCAAAAAAGAAATTATCTCACACACCCCCCAGGTTTGTTTCTACAACTACTAAACCTAAAATTATGAAGAAAAGGGCTTTTAGAAGACTACACAAAGATAGGGAAAATATAACGATGATTTTAGATTTCGATATTTAAATTATTCACGGTAAAATATTTGTCTACTTAATTATATTAGGTATCATTAAATGCTCATTAACCTGGAAAGGCAATATTAGCAATGACTTAAGATAAAAAAGTAATATCACTTCAAACGAGGTACAAATCGGTCGATGTATGAGCCGGGCCTGTACTTAACCAGTTTTTTACTACGGTTACTAGGGTTAACATGTAGCTTTGCCTTCATAAATATTACATACTGAAGATAGTAAAGAGGGGAAAAGAAAAAGTCCATTTTTTTTTCTTAATTCCTCTTTTAAGATATTTGAAAATAATGATCATGTTTAATGCAAAGTTTATGAGCACTATTTTTATCAGGAATATTCACAGTAAATAAATGTTTTTAAAGTTATACTTCTTTAGGCGCGTTATGAAAAAATGATGAGAGTGAAATTTTAAGATTCGTCACACAAAAGTTATAGTATGAAGTTGCAGCCATTGCAGTCTCGAAACAAAAGCTATTGGTACCATCGTCGCCTCTGTTCACTGTTTTCATATTCATCCACATGTTTCTAGTGTCTACATTCACACACGTGTTTTAGTTTCATATAAGTGCGATTTATATAAGTGCTGATAAATTATATTCAGTAGTGATTTAAATTCAATATTTTGATTAATATATTTACTATTTGTAAATATTAGTGAAAAAATTGTGTTTATAGACTTTTTCAAGTGCTCCAATATAATTGAGGTTATCTATCCGTATGTATTATTTAATGATGCCAAAGAAGTATAACTTCTCACGCGCGTACATAAGTACACGCACCCTTTTTTTTATTATTTGGATCACTATTCAATTTCAATTACTTAAAAATATTATTAAAAAGAACAAATATAACTTAGATTTGTATGAAAATAAAAAACGCGTTCATTTTAACTCAATAGCTAAAATGAATATAGTATCGGTCACTACACGCATATAAATATATGTTTAGTGAGCAACTTCACCGTGTCGATTTTTGTTGCATCGTGCGCGCGCATCGTAAAATTTCACTTTCATAATTTTTTTAATAACGTGCCTAAAGAAGTATAACTCCAAAAACAACGCTAAATAATTCTTCATTGTATGTTTTTCTTGTATTTTTGTTAGATGAAACGCTAAGGTGTTTTCGATAGTGTTTTACTTACGTATAACACTAGCCTAACACCATCTACGAACTAATTTATGTAAGTATTAATTAGTTTCACGCCGTCTATTAACTAATTTACATAAGTATTGACAACAATATTTTGAAATAACGAACGTTATCGAGCGTAACAAAATTTGAAAGTTATCGTTAGTATGAATAGCTTGTTTATGTAGAAATAAAATGTGTATAATTAATAAATAGTAATATTTAAGTTTTGAATTTCGTTTAATTTTGCAAAATTAACCTATCTTATTAGGTTCACTTTTGCCTGGTGTTCCACATAACTCACGCTGCTGTGTGATTGTGTAAAGTTCAATGAGTGGGAAATCGGTATGTAACTAAAAGTGCACATTGTTAAAAATTAATAAATTTTAAAATCGAGAAGGTGTGAGCTTCACTCAAATGAACTTGAGTGAAGCTTCTTTAACGGTTCATGTTAGTTAATAATTTATAATAATCATTAGTTATGTTCTTTTAAAGGTTATGTTCTCTTTAAGATTCCTTACCTCAAAAGAAAAAAGGAACCCTTATAGGATTACGTCGTTGTCCGTCTGTAGGCCGGTCATCACCATTTTTCTCGGGAACGCGCGGAGGAATCATGTTGAAATTAGTATCAAATACTTAGTTTTATGGCCCCTTGGACCTGTAAAAAAGTCAAGCTTCTTCATTGCCACTCGCAAATAAATCTAACCTATAGTGTACTTCCTGTTGACTTAGAATCATGAGAGTTGATAAGAAGCACAGTTTTACAGCTCACGTAAAGGAAGAAATCCGAAAATGGTTAATTTTTGGTCTTCTCGCAAAAAATATTTTTTTTTTAAATATGCGCCTGTGTATCCTTTTAAAGATATAGTCGGCAATATATTTTCGTTCTACAAAATTAAAGTTTCGTAAATAGTTTATCTGGAATATTATGTACCGTTAAATGTTTATAAATGTTTAAATGTGTACGGAACACTCGTAGTGCGAGTTCCTCAAGCAAAATTCAAGACTAAAGGCGCGAAAATCGGTAGCGATCTCTCGATTCATTGACACATTAGTGTTTGAATAAACTTTTTGACATTCTCGACCGCCATGTTGTTCCATCGGCGGTCGGATGCATTCGGCATTTGTTTTCTGAAGCGTTACATAAATTTAACGTGACGGAATAGCTAAAATATCTCTAAAAAGCTTCACTTGAAAAAATTATATATATAATCCATGAATTGAACGCATATGAAACTGCTTTAATTATACTTGTTTGAAATGAGTATCGAAAACTACAAAACTCGAAATAAGTTCAAAACGTAATAAATTATTTCTATGGAAGTGTACATATTTCAATGACATTGTAGAATTTCGATCGGCTATCTTTGATTACAACTATATACCGCATAATTTGTACCAGTGATATTGAAAAAAATAGCAAACAGTTATGAACAAAGGAAGATAATGTCCTGTATATATTATTTTGTCCTGTATATAGGAATAATGTCCTGTATATATTGAAATTACAATCTTCAAATATAATATATTTCAGATAGTGTGTTGTCTTGTAACTAGAAGATAGCACACGGCGTTCACTGCTCATAGCAGATCATCGAAAGCCATAAAAGGTTAGATTGTTGTTAGTTTAAGGAAAATGCAAATGTTCTTTATTGAACCGTCTTCACAAAAAGTAACCCGTTTTTTATGAATCTTTTTGTCACAGTTGCTGAATAGTAATTCAGTGACGCCCTTGCCCATCTCTAATAGAGATATGAATAGTTTCATTACGATCCGCGCAACCGTGAAGGCTGTTCATACCTGACGCTTTTTGCCTTAACAAAATCACGCCATCTAACATGTTTACGAACATCTGCCAGACAGAGACACCTTTGTGTCTAGACCGAGACGGGTAATACTTGCATGCTTTCTGCCGCGATCGCGACGTTCCCAAATCGCGGCAGCCGTGATATGAAAAAAATGGTTCTTTATTCATTAATTTGCGAGTTCTTTCGCCGTTTCTCATTAGGTACGGGAGTGTGCGCGCATTTTGTCTTAAGATTTATTTATCTCCGAGCGGCCGGTGCTTAGCGAAGGCCCGCTCGGGTCATAGACCGGCTGGAGGTTACCACATTGTGGGGCTATTAACTGACCATGAAAGTTGCGGGTGGCCGCGCGTTCATCGCACGCCGAACGTGCCGATCGCGGTGTGATGGCGAAAATGATAAAGTCGTTACGTCCTTTTTTAGACATGATGGTGTTGGTGATTTTACGAGTCAATTGTTTCGCCTAAATTTGTCAACTTTATCGACTGTTAAGAATACAGTGGCTGCGCTGAAGCGAGATTGCTGTGAGATGTTTATAAGCAAATTCTGTATAATGAAATTGATTGGACCGGGAAAAATACATCCGCGAGATTTTCTCCATCGTTTTTTCGATTTCAGGTTTCAGCTAAATAAAACGATTTCTAATGAGAAAATTCTAAAATATTTCTGAAACGAAAACATACATAGTTTTTTGAAGTGGCTATACTAAGAATAATGCCTAATTTCAAATTTTGCTCTTGGCATATTAGGCTAGTGGCTGAAAGGTTTTCGCACGTAGTATGTTGATACTAATGCGGATAGCCTTTGTAAAATATCTTTCTCTGACTGAAAAAGTCTCTGAAATTCTGTATAATCCATTTCTCAGGCTGCGTAAATGTACTTGGTCTTTCAATATTATATAATGCGCATACTATAGAATATTTTCCTCTGGTTAAAAGTTATTTATTGAGGATATTTAAGAGCTCCCTTGTGATTAGATTATTTAGGAGCACTCTGAGAGTCTGCATAATCCTCTTTTCAGACCACGTACATGTGTGGAATTTTTCGAGGTATATGGACTGCATAAACTATAGAACGTTTTTCCTTTGTTTAAAAAGCTGTTCATTAAGAATATTTAAGAGCTCTCTCTAAGCTAGATTATTTAAAAGGTCTCTGAGGCTCCATATAACCCACTTCTCAGGTCACATAAATGTCTTGAATCTTCTAAGATAAATAAAATTCATATATTATAAAATATTTTTCTCGGGTAAAAAAGCCAAAAACTATTTATTAAGATTATTTATGAGTTCTCTCTGAGACTAGGTTTTTTAAGTGCTCTCTGACATTCTGTATATTCCACTTTTGAGGCTACATAAATGTACCAGGTCTCCCAAGATATATTAAATGCATATACTCTAAAATGTTTTTCTCGGTCTAGAAAAGCTATTTATGGAGATTATTTAAGAGCATTCTGAGACTTTATTATTTAAAAGCTCCTTCTGAAACTCGGTACTATTTATTTCTCAAGCCGCGTAAAAGTGTCTGATCTTGGAAAGAACCTAAGAATAAAGCTAAGTTATGAAAGCTTTCAACCACTATCCTTTCCCGGTAATACGTTCAAAACTTTTCTCCTGAACGCTTTAGCGATCGTGCATCATAGATTGACCCATTCTCAGCGAGGATACGGTGACTAAGAGTACCATGTTGTAGAGAACCACGTGATTACGACATTGAGGCACGATCTCTGGCGGAGCTTTATGTGCATAGGTCTGCTCGTTGCAGCTGGAGAGAACATGATTCACGTCCTGCGTTTCGAAACCGCAAGTACTTGCCGAGTTATCTGTTAAAGCAAATCTATGTAAATATTATTCCTACATCCTGTCGGAAAGTGCGTCTTGTAATTGTTGAAGTCGAGTAATTTTTGGTTTCCTTGTTTGAAAGATTCGAACCGAACTATAGTGTTGTACTAACGTAGCGTTCAAAATAACGTAAAATTCTTTAATTAATTATTTAGTATACTTCCTGAATAAAGTTGATATTTAAAACTAATTTTATTCCCCTACTCCACTCTCAGTGGATGTAAATAAGTATACACGCGTTAGTATTTAAACAGGGCTCTCAGTTTTCAAACAGCATTAAAATCGTTTAATTATTTTTTTCCGTGAGGAGAGAACAAACAGAGAAACTTACAGACAAGATGTCAAAGAGACGAGTGTTGTAATGACATATTTCTAGGTTTCCGAACCTCAAAAAGAAAAAAACTAAGCCTAAACTGGGATCACTACATTGTACATCTATCTGTCAAGACCCTTTTTCTCAGGATCGCGTAGATGTATTAAGTTGAAATTAATATCAAATACTTAGGTCTACTTCCCTTAGAACTGTAAAAAGAATAAGCTTCTAAATCAAGGCAGTTAAAAAACTGAAAAGCCGTTTATGCCGCATTTTTGACTCCCGCAAATAAATCAAAACCTATTCCTTCCCGTTGACCTGGAATCATGAAATTTGGCAAGAGGCGAAGTCTCACAGCAGAAGTAAAGGAAAAAATTGTTAATCGAAAATCGTTAATTTTTAATTATGTCACATAAAATACATAGTTTTTTAAATATGCGCCTGTGAAAGACATAGTAGACAATATATTTTCGTTCTAAAGAAATTAAAATTTTGTAAATAGTTTAATAGGAATATTAAGTACCATTAAAAGTTTACAAAAGTCTAAATGTGTACGGAACCCTCCCATTGCGAGTTCCACTCATGCTTGACAGTTTTTTTCAAACACCTCCAAGTACTTTATTGTAAATAATTTTTTTAGAAATATTTTCAATGAACTGATCGTATTCGTTATTATTTTATAACAGTTCCAGCTATAACCCGCGACTTCGCTCGCGTGGTATTAATATGTTATAACAAATTTTATTTATTGCTGGATAAAGAAAGTATTTTTGGTAACGCTGTTGGATTGCTGACTTTTACACTATTTCTATGTTTCGTAATATTTCGGAATATACCATAAGTTTTAAAATTGAAATTATACGGATGTTGGTTGAAAAGATTTCTTTGGATGCCGATTACTGTATTGATTCTAGGCATTTAACGAAACAAAATATTTTGGCCCACAACAGCGTTATCTATACGAGATAAAATTACAGTTTTCAGTTTTTTGCTAAAAAAACTTAAATTTCTATAACATATAACCTAAAGATTTATCCATCAATGAACCTCGCGTATGCTAAAGTGTTTTTTTAATGCTAAGCTTAATATTGTTGAAATCGCCATTTCGATTTTGTTCATTTAATACCGCTTTCAGTTTTTTTATTATTTTTATTTTTTTTTATTATTTTTACGTTCCATTTGCTCGATTGAAAATAATCTTTCATCATATTGTTTATTTTAATTCTTTGTGTGGACTATTTTACAAATCAACAAGCTTACAAGCGCAGAGGATCAAAGCAATATCCTGCATGCCGTTTACATTTTTTCTAACATAAATGCGTTTTCCAATTCCCAGCAGTTTTGCAAGCAGGTTCTTCACAATCCCATTTCTGTGGCGTTAGATTTGTTTTTAAACTTCTTTTACAGAAATCTTTCGTCACGTTATCATATCTCGTCAGCCGTACAAGGGCCGTGTGATATTTACACGCACCATTTCCAGTAACTTCTGACGTCTCTCTGACTCGAAACCTGTTTTATGTACCAGGTCAAATTTAAAAGGTGCGCATAAAATTTGTAAGTACCTACCATAACTTTTCAAACTTGGCAAGTTTTTTTCCTGTAACATGTTTACTTAACGTTAAAAACTTATCAAATTCAATTATAAAAGTTATATGAAGTAATTAAAAATGTTAATCTTAAATTTTAACATTAAACTTTATTCTAATCCACATTAATGAAATATTAGTTCCGTTTTCCAGCTAACATGATAATCTAAATGGAACTAGCCCTATTTGTCATATTTATTTTTTTTGATGGGATTGAATTAAACAGCACCGCTCTTTATAAAATATAAATAAATTTATTCCGAATATTACTATTAAGTGAATTATTAAATAATTAATATTTAAGTGCATATATACCGTTAACATACCACACTCATTGCTGCTGCATTCCGATGCAACATTTAGTTTTGTCTGTCTGTTTGTTTTACATACTATTGCGTTTGTGCAATGTAATATTTATAAATAGCTCAGTAAAAGTATCTCTACCAGGATTTCTTTATGTCTTATAGTTTTAGTAAACAATGCTAAAGATGCATTATTTTCATTCTTAATGCGCTCTGAATTTGGACTGCAATCCAAATTACTGGAACAGTATGAAGGAATTTGAAAATTTTCACTTATTTCCGCTTCCGCATAATGATATTATAGGAATTGACAAAAATTGGAATGAGATGGGAAACTATTATAATCTTTTCATGAGGGTCTATATTACCCGCGTTTATCTATTTAATATGCCTTACTTTTCTCACTCTGTATACGTATAAATTCTTTCAATATCCATGCACCACCTTAATAATGAAATTGGCTGTTGTTTTTGTATACGACAGTGTTTTTGTCAAAACGCCAAAAACACTATTGTACCATTCAAACTAACTGTATCGCCTCTGTGCTTACTTAACACCCGCCTCTTTTTCTAAAGACGTTCAACCCTTAACACTCAACAACAACAAACAACAACACAAACAATTTTTAAAATGCAATACGGGAAGCGCTGGAAGAAACAAAACACTTGCAACAACTCGTTCGGATACATCTTCGTTAGCTCGGGGCGGATGAGCGGCTTACCTTGAAGGGATTAAAGTTTGGGCGGAAAAGTGAGCGTCACGTACGGGGAAAACTTGTATTTGGCGCTCTGTACGTGTTTGACGTATCGCGTGAACGTAGATCGTAGATAGGATGAGGTACAATATGTTCGTTGCTTATGAGTAAAAGGTTGGCACATGATGATAGGCTTTACGTTTTTTTTTGTACTGCTATGTCTTATAGTATTTTTTTGGTCATATTAAAATAAGGTTTAATCGCTTTCATTAATATAGCGTTTGATAGATCGCAAGTTACGATATTTTAAAACTTTAATTTTAACTAGTTAGTAGAGAATCGCTATTGACGTTCCGTTTCAATGACTTTCGTTTCACTCAGAGAATACTGACGAATTATTTGAAGCAATAGCAATTGTAATTAATTCGGATAATGACTCCAGTAATTAATTCGTATAATGACTCCAGTAATTAATTCGGATAATGACTCCAGTAATTAATTCGGATAATGACTCCAGTAATTAATTCAGATAATGACTCCAGTAATTAATTCGGATAATGACTCCAGTAATTAATTCGGATAATGACTCCAGTAATTAATTCGGATAATGACTTCAGTAATTAATTCAGATAATGACTCCAGTAATTAATTCGGATAATGACTCCAGTAATAAGACAATAAACACATAACTGCTTGTGACAAACAATAAATATAATTACCAATATATTCATTTATGTAATAAGACAATAAACACATAACTGCTTGTGAAAAACAGAAAAATAATGTACGAATGAAGTTTGTCTTAGTCACATTTTGGCATTTTAAACCAAAACTGGAAAAAACAAAGCACTTTTAAAATTACCTCGATGTTTATTTTTCCGTTTGTCAGCATATTTTCTTCTAGAGTGTAGGTTGTAGAGTTGTTGCATTATAATTATAAAAACTTTAAACAACAATTTTAGAAGTAACTTTAGGGCTTTAAATGAATTGTTTTTTTTTGTTTTCAATCCCATTGCGTGGAATGTCAAATAAAAATGCGATGTGTAAAAAAAAAAATTCCTTTTTATATCAAAAACTATCTTCGACGAGTTTCAAAAAATTAATAGATGTTATCGCTTCACTTTCTGTGTCTTAAAGTAATAAAAAGGATCTGAAAAATATCCAAAGTGATGAGTATATATATTATTGAGATCTGTGTTGAATGAAAATTATCGACAGCATATGCATCCAATCATTTTCAATAATGGTACGTTTTTGTAATCAAATTTGTACTCGCTAAGTGGTAATCTTCGGAATACGGATATTTAATAAATTACAAAGTTTCCGTTTTAAAATTATATTTATCTAGTGAAATATTTTACAAATCAAGTAAATTATTTATAGCAGACAAGATCATTTGTTAATGGCAAATTTTGTATTTGGAGTATAAAAATGTTTAATACGTTAAATACATCGAACAATATTTATCGATATTGCCACAACCCTATCAAGCACGCGTCTCCGTAATTGGAACGTGGTCTCTATTACAATGTATTTTGAGCGATAAGTACTAACTGGGAGCTAATCAGACGAGAGTACTTCACTAATTTTGACACCATCGATTTCTTACCTCCTTTGCTTTATTACATGTACATTGCTTACGAACATATAAATATAAATACATCATTAAATCGGAATTATTGTTAAAATATAGGAAATACCGCCATCTAGCGGAGAAATATAAATCTACACATTTATGATAGTTATTTGTGAAAAAACAGATGTCGCTAATTTAATTAAATTATTAATTAAGTAGTAGTAGATTTCAGTAATAACCTTGGTGATTTCTGTTGCAGATGGTTGACCTAGTCTCTTGGGTATAAAACTCTAGAATTTCAATAGAACCCTTCTAGTACCCTTTGGCGTCACGCATGCAATGATACCACCTCGTTACCATTTTAGCAAGTGCATGGATTTCTTTATTCAGTTATATTGAAATTAGTTATTGAACGTTATTCGAAAATACAAGATTGTCCAAGAAATTAAGTACTCGTCAGATTAAGTAAAAATAATATGGAGTGTGGGGTATCGTATGCAAGAGACTAAAAATTATAAGAGACTAAAAATATTTTTTTTTCATAATTTTATATAAAAAAATATGGTTATACTAAGAAAAATTCAGGATTTACAGAAACCTAGGCAAGGATCGTCGGAAAACGATGATTATATATGTCAGCTTTTCATCATAATGTATATGCCGCATTGCTTTATTATGTTAGGTTGTTTGCTTTATTATGGTAGGTTTATAAGAAACAATTTTTTTATTGACTGAGGGAAATTCCTTTTGTATCAATGAATCTAATTTGTATATTTCCAGGTATACATTCAGATCAATATGTATGTAAATAAATAATAGACGCAATCAAAATAAATGCCTGTTTTAAAGCTCTTATCCAGTTTCTTTGGAGATGAATTTCCTTAATCTTAAGATGTATTTAACTTCCCCTTGAATTTCCAAGTCTAACTTATACTCTTTGAATAGGGAGGTTTTAATTAATATATCTAGCAATAAGAAATGCATATTTGTGATGACACTTATTAAATAAAGTAATTTCATTTCAAACGAGATACGGATTCTTCGATGCGCTCTAGATCGGTTTTTTAATTTAAATATAGCATGTGTTGTGTAATAACATTTGTCTCCCATTTCTAATAAAAACTTATTGTCTTGTTTTGTATAAAGGTTTTTTGTCAATAATAATGATTGGGAGAGACAAAGCTTTTCTTTTGACATGAAGCAGCAGTGCGCAATTTACTAAATGTGATCTTATTACAATATAATATAGTTGTCATTGTTTATAATATAGTTGTCATTTTTTATAATATAGTTGTCATTGCTTATATTATAGTTGTCATTGTTTATATTATAGTTGTCATTGTTTATAATATAGTTGTCATTGTTTATAATGTAGTTGTCATTGCTTATATTATAGTTGTCATTGTTTATATTATAGTTGTCATTGTTTATGATATAGTTGTCATTGTTTATAATATAGTTGTCATTGCTTATATTATAGTTGTCATTGTATACATGTCTTTGTTTATAAGAAATAATTTTCTTAAATACACATTTCATTAAATGAAATGACTTTTTGTGGCTTATTTGTCTGACTTATTATTCAGTTTTTCATTACAGTTTTCGGATGATAAGTTTCATTATTTATTATGAATATATAAATTATTCTCCTGTTATATTGTTCTCCTGTCATTCATAGCGTGTTGCTTACAAAGCGTCAATCTGGTTACATTTGCAAGTCCAAAGTTTGAGCTACTAATTATGATCTAATTTAAAAATAAAAATTGTTGTTTCAACGAAAATTATCGCAGATGCTAATTCTTCTTAAGTTAATTGCCTATTATGTAAAAATTACTTTGGCCCCATGGTTTGACGCCTCTTAACTTTTTTTGAAAATTTATTTTGAAGTCAAAACATAAAGCACTGTATTAAATACGTAACCCGACGAAAGGCGGCTTCGAATCTGGATGCTTGTGTTTACCTTCTTTGATTTTATTTTAGGAAGTAAATTTTTTTCGTTTATCGAATTCCACCCAAAAACACTTTTATTTGAAATATTTTTAATTTTGGTCTTTGTTGGAATCCCACTGTTGAAACTTCTTTTTTATATTATTTTTTTTATGAACATGTTATTTATTAACAGAATATAAATGAACTCTCTCTTCCGCACACGGGGTATACTCAGTATATAAAATCTACCTTTGTAATGAAGAAGTGTGTTATCTCTTTCGTGTATTATTCTTAGACAAATGTATTTATTTATTACGTTGTGTATTTTGTATGTAATTGCAAACATTTTATAAATAACTTTTTAATTATATTTATATGCCGTAATATATCATATTTATTATTATATTATTTGGTGTTAAAGTGGCTAAAATAGGATCAGTTGAATATGCACAGCATTGTTTTGGTTTGTTACGTGAATGTTTAGGTGGAACACCACTACTATTAATGTTAATTAATTTTTGTATTCAAAATGTTCAACGTATACATTACGATTATATAGGTTGCCTAAGTTTTCACTTCTACTATGTAGTTTTAAGTACATCCAATTTTTATATTTTTTATAATTCAGTTGTGGTGTAAATAACAGATTATGATGAGACAAATATGACAAAACAAATTAAGACGAGAAAAGACAAATAAAATAAACAAATAAAGAGTACCTACAGGTACTCTTTCAGAAAAGTGATGGGCCCAAATCGTTTATCTGCCTGTCATAGAGTTTTGAAATTCTTGTTTTACATTTATAATCGAAAATGGATACAGATTTTATTTAAGCTTTCCTTGTGAAATATATTACGCTTTCAGAAAGTATTGTTACAAACGTGCTTGTTACTAATACTTATAATTTCGTTCTTACCAAAAATATATAAAACAATAAAAATATGAAAGAAAAGAATATAATATTTAAATATTGTAAAAATGTAACGACGATACTTATATAATAATAATTATAATAGCGATATAAGTTAGATGTACCAGTTTTAATTTTGTAAATTGGCAAAAGAAAAAATAAAAAATAACCGAAACTTTTACATATTTCATTTCTATTAACCAACTTTGTGATGTATAGGCGCCATTTCTATTATTGTGATTCTTCATAACTCTGAATCGAATCTTTTTGTGATTAATGTCTCATCCTAAACACCACAAATTGATTAAAAAACTTGAGTGGTGTCAAGGGACACCCGGATGGAACGAAGTTCCTTTCGATTAATTAGTGAAGGAATTGTAATAAAATTGTATTTCTTTTAAGTTATAATAATTATTGTTATTATATTTTATTATTTATTATGTACAAAAAACCTGTATACACTCAACAAAAATAATCGTCGCGACACCACACTGTTCAATGCGAAATAGAAAGACGAAACGAAAATAACTGGCTCGCTTTCTATGAGAGAGAGAGAGACAGACAGAGAAACACGCGCACCCCGCACGGCTTGCAGCGCGCCCGCTAGCAACTATAGCAAAAAGTGTCGTTACAACTTTTGGTCTTAATTTTTTCCGTCTAGCCCCCTTTCGCAACGCGCCATAAGGTACTTCGTTCCAAAATTGCTGAACCCCTGTGCGGGTCGAAAACTACCATTTTTGGGACGCTTTTCCATAGTTATTTACAAATATGAGAAGTCACGGACTATAAAAAAAACAACTTCGTCATTTCTCCTTTGAAATAATAAATGTTAGAAGCTATATAAATAAGAGTGTTTCCGCAATACGCCTAACATCTACATAGTATCATATCCATAATTATTGCAAATGAAAATTGTAACAGAAAAAAATATACATACAGCAAGCTTACGTAAACAGTTGTTGTATAAATCGCACAATCTCTGCCAACCCTAAATTAAATTGCCTCTAACGCGAATTTTTTTAGAGAGTTACTGTAATGTTTAGTAAACAGAGTATTACTACATCACCACAAATTTAGGTATGATAAAATTGTATTAGTTTCATTGTTCTATTATAGAAGTTAAGCAAAGTCGCAGTCAATAACTTGTATCGGTAACCGTATACAACAACTGTTTACGTAAACTTGTATGTATATTTTTTTCTATGGTATAATTTTTATTTGCAATAATTATATGTATGATACTATGTAGATGTTAGGTGTATTGCGGGAACATTTTTATTTATACATCTTGTAATATTTATTTTTTTAAAGGAGAAATGTAGTTTGTAACGTATTCTGTAATATGCTTATTTAGTTTTTTCATCGATGTTTATAAATATTTTGTTTTAGATTTAAACGAATAGTTTTTAAGACTATGATTAGATTAATGTTTAAGTTTTTGAAGACATATGATTAGATTAATGTGTATAACAGTGTGTGTATTAATTGTTTGTCAAACTTTATGCCTTTTGCTTTATGAAAGTTGCTGTATACTCGAATCACCATCTAGTTCAGCGGTACTAAAATTAATCATTGTTTTGTTTTACAAATTCAATTGTTCTGATTGAAAAGCTTCACAGGTGTCTTAAATTTTGGAATAAAGCTTCAAAGGCCTTTGATTAATTAAGCGAGCTGAAAAGCTCGTTTCTTATCGAGTTAATAGTGTTCTCGAATTTCGATTTTAATCAAGATGCAAATATTTATAACTATAAGGCTTTACGAACGTTGTATACTTTACTACAATGGACTTTAATAATTAACTTTATTTATGCATTAAAGTTTTTCGTCATCATCTTCATATTGTATTGAAACTTCTTTTGTAGCAATAGATGAAATATAATTAAAAGCGTTTCACCGATATATGGCCAGTGCGTTTCACTGATTTATGGCCACCGCGTTTCACTGAACTATGACCACTGCCTTTCAGTGACATACGACCACCTCGTTTCATTGACATGTCCACAGCGTTTCACTGACATATGACCACAGGGTTTCACAGAAATAATCACAGCATTATCCTGACATATGACTACAGCGTTTTGCAGACATGATTGCAGCGTTTTTCTGGTATATAAACACTGCGTTTCACTCACATATGACCACAGTACTTTAATGACTCATTACCACACCGTTTCACTGTCGCAACCACAGCGTTTCACTGACATATGACCACATGGTCTTACTGACATATGACCATAACGTTTAACTGACATATGACTATAGCGTTTCCTATGGCTACAGCGTTTAACTGACATTACGACAGCGTCATCCAGACACATAATCACAGCGTTTCACTGACATACGAGTATGACCGACCACAGCGTTTCACTTAGCGGCGTTTCTCTGATATATAACCACAGCTTTTTACTGACAAATGACCACAGTGTTATCCTGACATGACAGCGTTTCAGGGAATTATGACTACAGTATTTCTCTGATATATGACAGTATTTCTCTAGAGTCATCTGTCAATAATTTTATAAAAGTATGGACAGCATTATTTTCAAAAAGTGAACAGTATCGTAGAAGACGTCCTGTGTCTTTTACAATACTGTTCGCTTTTTGAAAATATTGCTGTCCATACTTATATAAAATGATCGGCAGATGACTCTGGAAAAGCGTCATATATCAGACTGTGGAAAAACGTCATAGACCTTAAATTATAATGACAATTTCTATCTTTTTTTTTAATATTATGCAGAAATGAAATGTGCACCATTTATTAAATAACTATCAGTAATTAATAAAAAAATTGGTCTGCTGTTGTTACAATATAATTAAGATTTGAGTAATAAATTCGATTATAATACGTAAATACGTGTTCATTATCATTGTCACGTAAATATGTGTTCATTATCATTGACATTTAAATACGTGTTCATTATCATTGTTCGCGCAATTTATCCTATTTCATCTAATGTTTTGAAATAAGTTGAATGTGAAGTGGAAGTAAAATCAAATTATAGTTGACATTTTTATTGTGCTGTGTTGTCCACGGACATTTTTATTGTGCTGTGTTGTCCACGGACATTTTTATTGTGCTGTGTTGTCCACGGACATTTTTATTATGCTGTGTTGTCCACGGACATTTTTATTGTGCTGTGTTGTCCACGGACATTTTTATTGTGCAGTGTTGTCCACGGACATTTTTATTGTGCTGTGTTGTCCACGAAGCACACACTGTCTTTTTTTTATATTTTTTATAAGATAAAAATAGTAATACTGAAACTATCTTCTTGTTCACTGTACTGCTATTAGTACTTTCTAATACGTTTCTTTTATTTATTTGATTACCTTAAGTTAACCTTGCTTTAAAAGAAGACCTACGTGTATTTGAATTTTACTTTTTATAAATGAAAAATGATGTTTTATTTTTGAATTATGAAATCTTTACACTTTTTGGAGCCTGCAACAGAATTGCTATAGGCTGCAGGATACTTTCGGCAAAATTCGTTCAATCGACTGTTGCAATAAAGAAGACAAGATATGCAGGTAGGTTTAATGACAGAATAATTTACCGATTACTATCTAAGACCGGCGGCTAATTGGCATGTCTAATTTGCTTCATGCCCACATCTGGCCGCTAAAGTCTTTTAATAATCATTCGATTCGATATAATCTTCCCTTCGCATAATTGTCGAGCCATCATCGTCGCAATTTCCACTCAGCGGAGCCTCTATTCATATTAATTCTCTTCTGCCGCCCGCCTAGGCGGCTGCCATTAGGCGTCTCGTTGCTCGTCTCCGCCCATTACGTAACGCGACGGTGATAATTTAGTCAAGCCGGAGCACTTGAACTTTAGTCAATCATCATTAAGCCGCATTAGCCCGGCTGGCGCTATCGTTGTTCGCATCCGATACGTGGAGCGCCCCTTAAGGCTCGGGCGTACTTGTGAATTGTCTCCGGGCTTCGTTTCGCTACTTGGCAAAGGTCCTTCGGGTACTATCGCTTTATTGACGATGTCAAGTTTTATAATAAAAGTCGCGTTCGTGTCGGGTTAGATGATAGTGATAGAAAAAAATTTCTTTAAAGCTACCCCAGCATCTGGCTTTATTTGGCCGACTTATATTTTTATACTTCCTTGAAGTAAGATTCAAATAAGTACAACTTGAAAAGGAAGTGAAGGCAAAGGGAATATCTCATTTTAAAGGGTTAAGGAGAGAGAGGTATTCAAGAAAAATGAGTTGAAAAGCGATGAAAATATTTCTTTGTGCATTTCTGTTTTCACTTACTGAAAACTAGGAATATTGTATCGACGAATATAGATCGGTGTTCTAGTAAAGTATACATTTTGTGTGAGAATTGCTAAGAAAACCTGATCCATTAAGTTTATTGCATAGTTTGAAATTAATAGAATTGAAGTATTATGTACTACATGTTAAAAGTAATTTTCTTTTAATGAAATTTCTTTTCCATTGTTTATTTCCATAAATATGTTCTTAGAAAATTCTTAATAGTTAGCAGATCATTAAAATACTGCTATATATTTGTAAAATTTACTACTTGTTTTGAACTTCTACGTTGTCTTTTTAATCAAATTTAATAGAGTAACGTGAAATTAAAAAAAAAAACCGGCCAAGTGGAGAGTCTGACTTGCGCATCGACGGCTCAGTATTTTGTTTGAAGTGAAATTACATTATTTGTCATAGGTCAGCATTAATGTGGATTTCCTAGCGCAATAAATATTTACTGATGCCCAAATGTATTTAAGTACAGCGGACTTATATATTTTCGTGAATATATCAAAAGCTAGGACATCGAGAGCTGACGTTAGTTTTCCTTTGCATGGGCTCCTAAAAACCGTGCTTTTCCCTAATTTTAGGTTAGTAGTTTTAGAAATGGGGAAGGGGCGGGGGCATATCTTCCATTATGTCACTGACATACAATTATGAGAAAAAATATTTTTGAGACCCTTGTAATTGATTCTTTCTAACATAGAAAATGTGCATGCCAGTTCCGACGCGCGGCTGGAGTTTATTCCTTAATTACGATTGTCTTGAGAATGTATAAAATAGGAGACACTGTGTATAAATATAAATATCAATACCATCTATCAATATATCTCTTACCGTTAAGGCAGCGTTACTAAGAAACGCATTCGCTCGACTGTTTTTGCGTTGACTTACATTGCAAAACTGGTCTGCATGGAACATTTTTGTAACGGCATAATATGCAACCTATGTCCATCCTGAAGGTCCTTTCTAAACATTTGTGAAAGAATTTTTGAACTCGGATGAGTAGTTTCGGAGATTATCTCTTACATCCAAACTTACAAAATTAAATTTTTTTATAATATATTAATTTTTTTTAACGGGATAATATACAACCTGTTTCCATCTTGAAGGTCCTTTCTAAATATTGGTCAAAGAATTTTTGTACTCGGATGAGTAGTTTCGGAGATTATCTCCTACATCCAAACATACAAAATTAAACTTTTTTATAATATATGAATTTTTTTAAGGGGAATTATACAACCTATGTCCATCCTGAAGGTCTTTTCTGAACATTACTGAAAGAATTTTTGAAATCGGATGAGTAGTTTCGGAGATTACCTTCTACATCCAAACTTTCAAATTGTTACACTTTTTTTAACGCGCTGAACTTCTGATTTTATTCCTCACAAAACTTCATAACGGGCGCTGTATATGAAAATCGATTCTTAAGGAGTAAACTCCAACAATACTCCATACTATGGTGGAAATTTAAAATTTTACGGTTTTCCCCCTCCGCCCCCCAAATTCCTAAATAAATATTTGTAAGTGTTAGATATTAAGATATATTCGGGTTAATATGCTTTTCAAGCGGTTTCTAAGAAAAACAGCTGTGACAGACAGACAGATGAACGGGCGAGTGGTTTTATTAATGTTTTGTTTTTCTTTTCCAGGTACGGAACACTAAAAATAATTTTGAATTCACCGTAAGAGAACCGAATCGTTATCTGAGATGATCAATGTAAGTATGTACTATTATAATTAAATATTTTTGTAGGATATTAAATATTTTTGGAAAATTTTGTTAGGAATCGAGTAGAAGCTGAAACCTCTTTTTAAATTGTATATTTTTGTATCAAGCCGTTTGTCTATTGGTTTGTTTGCTGAAGCAGTTCCAATGAATTTTCTACGGCAGTGATGTTTGGGGTGTAGGGTGATGATCCTAGATTGGGGTGCTTTGGGGTCTAGATTCTAGGTCTCGGTCGAATATCCCTTAAGACACTTGAATTTCAAATATGAGTGCCCACGTACTAAGAACCGATGAACAAAAATTGTCGAGGCCTTCACAAATATTCAGCTTAAAGTTTGAGCTTAAAGTTAGTCTTTAGACCCGAAAATTGTTGGAGAAAAACACCGACGCATTAAATAACGAACGGTCTAGCGAAAATTCCGCGAAACAAAATTTTAATCAAATCCAGACAATGTGTGAACCGCGCTAATAATAACGTGACATAGTCACAATTTAATACTAAATCAACCAACTTCGTATTATGTCACAAATATTTTTGAATGATTTCTCATCGAGAGTAGCAGAGTTATCCGAGTTATAACAGGAAATACAAACAAGGTAACCATGGCAATGGCCTTAAGGCGGCAGTTATCTTTTTCTATTGTACGCGCGCGACCTGCCAATAACTTTCTTGTGCATGGGGAAAAATTAAATTTTTTTTTATTTGCTTCCGCAAATAATTTCCCGATTAAAATGAAATAGTAGGTACTGTCTGTCGACCGATACGAATAGTATGTAATTTTTCCGGTTCCAATTTGGTTATTAGGGTTCCGTACCTCAAAAGGAAAAAAGGAATCCTTATAGGATCACTTCATTTTCCGTTTGTCAGTCTGTTTGTATGTCAAGACCCTTTTTCTCAGGAACGCGTTATATACTTAGGTTCTAAATCAATGCAATGAAGAAATACGGCTATTTATGCAGCATATTTTGACACTCGCAAATAAATCATAACCTCTACCTATATACTTCCCGTAGACCTAGAATCATGAAATTTGGCAAGAAGCAAGGTCTCAAAGCACAAGTAAAGAAAATTCTTTAATTTGTAGTTGTATCACATAATTTTTATTAAGTATGTGAAAGATATAGTAGGGAACATAATTTCGTTATAAAGTTAATAGGAATATTATGTACCGTTAAATGCGCCTAAATGTGTACGGAACCCGGCGTAGTGCTAGTTCCGCTTAAAATTTTGGTAGCATATAACTCAAGGGCGGTAAACTTTTCAGAATTTGGTACTCTTCGTTTGGTTCGTTTCGCTGAGTAATATCAGACAAAAAAAAACTCCGTAGTCAATCGGAAACTCAATACTGATTATATAAGGCTTTGAATGTGCATATATGAGCGTACATACATACATAGATACACACATACAGACGCCTATATGATGATTCCTACTGGTTCTCTCACAGTTCCTATGTCTTCCTCCTCTTGCTTTCATCTTCCTTTTGCTTTCATCTACCCCCTCCTGGATGTAAACCCAATATTTTCATCAGTTTGATGAAAGTACAAAACTGTACGAGTGAAGCTACATACAAAAGGTGGCATTTATATTAAATTAATTGCATCCTTTCTTAAACCCTCGTCTAACAAAATTTAATTGAACGTGAATCACAATCCGCAGCCCACAATTAAATGATTTAATTATAAGTGAAACGGCTATATATTCCACTTGATTATTTAATTTGGCTTCTGATTCAGTTTACTATTTGAAGACTATTCAAAGAAAATACACCTGTTGGCAGTTTATTATTCTATATATGGTCAGATGGCCATTGTAATTTTCGGTAACTAAGAAAAACAATTTGCCTTCTACTAAGACGACACTCTAATTGGCCTTCGAAACGGGAAACATAATTTTCAAGATTAAAAGAATAAGTTTTTCTCGCCCCAGGTATTAATTTTTCCTAAAAAAAATATTAAATTGGAAATTTTACTGTTTTCCACAGAAGTTAATTCAACTATGTCTTCTCCAAATTATTCTCTTCCATTACGTACGAGGTCTCTGTAAATGTTGGTTTCATTAGTTCGTTCCAGGAAACATTACTAGCTTGTTTTGAAATACTAACACTTCCGCAGCGTATGTTGGCCATTGGAATGAAACGATTATGTCGGATATGGTGGCTTATTTAGTTTACTATATTCATATATGGCTTCTCAGAAACTCTTGCCTGCAAAGTACATTTAGTACGCTGTGTACGATGTTCTTGATTTTTAACCAAAATATGTGTTATATTTCTTACTAAGTTTACTTACACCTATTATGTGATTCTAGAAATATGTTAGCTTATCTAGTTTAATAGATTTATATACAACTTCTCTGAAAATAGTTTTAGGTGATCTTAGTATCGTGTGATCTTTTTTCGATAACACTGGCATCAACTTTCAATGGTTTTATCTATATTATATATGATGTTAAGTATTTTTGTCAGGAGATACATCTATTATTGGAAACTGGTATGTTGTTAGCATATTTAATTTACTGTTGATATAAGACTTCTCAGAAAATCTTGCTTAGTTTTAGATACTCCTAGTATTCAGTAGTTTTATCCATTTATTCAGTATCAAGATTCAGTAGTTTTATCCAATTTTATATATTATTTGATACTAGAATGTTGTTGGCTTATTTAGTTTACTGTTGATATACGACTTCTCAGAAAATCTTGCTTAGTTTTAGATTCTCATAGTACGTTGTTATCCTTTCTTGACATTGTATGTATCAAGTTTCAGTGGTTTTATCCAATTTATCTATTATTTGATACTAGAATGTAGTTAGCTCATTTAGCTTACTGTTGATATACGAAATCTCAGAAACTCATGTACTCAAATAATATATAAATATTTATAAGTGTCTTAATCTGCTTGGAACCCTCATAGTGTGAGTTCTACTCGTGATTGACAGGTTTTTTATCCACAGTCTAGGTGCTCGTATCACTAAAGTACAGTGTCTCCTATTCACCTTTTAATTTTGAAATAAGCACTTATTTTATTATACGTTTTTTCACAGTAACAAACTAAATATTGTTGTAGCAAACTACGTTACATTGTATATACTGAGATAGTTGTAGAAAGAATATAATACTTATACAATTAATTTTAAAATGTTATTCGGATATTTATGTAACGAAGTGTTGCAATACGTATATATTTAGGCGAATATGAATACACATAGACTGACATAGATGTATATATAATATATGTTGAAGAAAGAAACATAATATATAAGAAATAACCTATAAAATAGTTTAAAAAAAACAAAAAATTCAAACTTCAGTTTTTTAAACTTAAAAGCATATTGAGACAAACGTAATGATCTCGAACTCGATGGGTTTAATGTTAACTATTGAACAGTTCTCATGTTCCATTCTCTTCCCCATCATCAGACCTTTCTGATTACAATATGCAACTAAAGAATACACTGAGACAAATGAAACGAACACATGAGAACTTTACTGTTACCCATTAAGGAGTTCTCATGACCATCTCCCACCTCTTATCATCAGATCCTCCCTGTGACAATGTATTTCCAAGATTTATTGAGACAGTTGAGAAGTTCCTAAGTTCACCTTCCTCCTCTATCATCATATCAGCTCGATATTATTGTATTGTTATTAGAATTGTATACGTTTCGAAGCTCAATAAGAATTAGCCGAAATTTTAATTGCAAGATTTGTTGGGGATAGAGAAATAAGACAGTTAAAACGGACAGAGATTGAATAAAAGCATTAAACAGGCGAATGATTGTGACAAGGGAAGATGGGACGCATAGCTTTCTGATGTGATTTTTAAAATTTATATTAAAGAAGTATTTGATACGTCATGCTATAACTTATTCTACAGCTTAGCAACTTATGCTATTAAATTAGCTTTCGTAAAAGGTAGTTACGGTAATGGAAAATACGGAGAGCAAGAAGCCTTCGAGGCCATGAAATCATGGCTTAAGCCAGCAAATGGAATTATACTATATGGTCTGCCGAGGAATGTTGACTGTGAAGAAACGCAATCAGATCTTATGAAAACACAAGTCACTTTTTGGACTCACTTATTCCAAATGTACTAAAACAACGTTCACAAATGTTATATTCCAGATAGAGTACTTTTGTTTAGTTATATTGAAAATTTTTGCGTGGATTCAAAATGCTGAAATTATTGTGTGTTCATTATTGTCGCTATTCATCAATAGGCAACCTAAATATACAATCATGATCAGTTCCTATTCCACAAATAGTCTCTTTACTCTTTTTTGAGTTTGCTTTTAAATCGAACTCGTATCGAAGCACTTTGGTGTCTGCCCCTCCGTCTGTCGTTCTTTCCGCCATCAGCAGCACAGACATTTTTCTCAGAGAGTATTTAATGTAGAAAATAGAAATTTGGTATAGCTATAGGAAGTGGTGGCTCATGTAAAAAAATATTTGGATTTCTTGAACCGTTGATTCTAAAATAATGTATGTATGTGTACCTTTTTTTCTAGACCATTCAATTCTATGACTTTTTTTTAAATGTTAACTTTTTTTCATATATTTATTCAGTTAATTTCTTCCACAATCGCATCAAGTGAAGGTTTGCCCTTAGGGCGCTATGGGAGACGGGTCGCGGGCGCGGCTGCTCCTATCTTAGGAGGTCGGGCCCGACTTTACTATACAGATTAGATTAGCGTTCAGTGTGCGGCGCCGTATGTAGGCCGCTGGAGGAGCGCTCGCGATAATGACGCAGAGTTCGGGACGTAGTTACTGATTGATTTAGCGTGACTACGTCACTACGTGGTTATTTTTTTTGAGTTTAGTGGGTAGTGGAGTTATTTTGTTTTTTCCTTGAAAGTAAATGTCGAACGGCTTACAAACAAATTAAAAGCTTTTAAAGATACAAATATCGAACAAGTTAATGATGTTTAACAATCAAATGCATAAAAATATATGTTCATATAGATAGGTAAAATTATTATCATAAAGAGGGTATTATGTTTTTCTCAGCACTTTTGTCGTTCGAATTTCAACTGTATTAAATAGTTGAAATTTAAACGAGCGCGTAAAGCATCTAAAGGGCATTAAATTTTTCTTAACCTCTCTTATCGTTCGAATTTCAATTTTATTAAACAATTGAAATTGAAACGTGAACTTAAAGTATCTAAGAGGCATTAATTTTTTCTTAAGCTCTCTTATCATTTGAATTTAATTTGTATTAAACAGTTGAAATTGAAACGAGCGCATAAGAAATTCAAGACGGCATCAAATTTTTCTTCAGTGTTTTTTTGTTCGAATTTCAATTGTATTAAATAATTGAAATTCGAACGAGCTAATATTAGCGGGAACGGCTTTGCAGAGTGTTTGTATTTAGGAGAGTAGGACTGTTTGGACATATTTAAGTCATAGTTTGTCGCCTCATTTAGTGATGTGACAATATTCTATCGATTATAATTAAAAAAAAACGTAAATTTATCGCGATACGAAAATACATTACGACGTGAGAGGCTTGAGTTCAGCTAAAATCAGGATGAAGTTATTACAGCAGTTATATATTATAATTTTATTTAGTTACCAAATTGTGGATGGACCCACTTATGAGAGCGAAAACCTCGTAAAATTGACTGTCATAAACATTGATAACATTACTTTTTTTATAGTAACGGATTAATTTATATGTTTCGATTTAATAACCTGTTTAGGGTTCTGTATCCAAAGGATACCAACGGGACTCTATCATTAGTAGTAGGGGCATCCGCCGTCCGTCTGTCCATCCGTCTGTCTGTCTGTTACAGAGCCGTATCTTTTAAACCGTAATAGGTAGACACTTGAAATTTTCACAGAATACTTGTTACTGTGACCTCAATGACGACAAAATCGAAAAATCGATCAAGTGCGAATCAGACTCACACTACAAGGATTTTGTACATATTTATGTACTTATAAATGTTTATGGTTACACAGTATTTCTATTTAAACTATTTACAAATATTAATTTTTCACATCTTAATTATATTACTTACACTTCACAGGCGTAAAAACAAATTATATATTTTTTAAAAATATTTTTACTAGTATTTTGTCGCAAAGGTACGTGTGGCAGATGTAATTAGCCAATTATTTTACAGATTTTTACGAATCACGTGTTTCTATGGCATCTACCTCGTTATTTATCAAAGAATATTTTCCTTAAATTTTTACTATCGAACAACTTACTCATCTATTGTATATCTTTTGAGGTAGACCTCCCAATATTTTATAGCACATTCAGGAGTGTTGAACCTGCCCGCGGGACATTGGCACTGAGACTTTGCTTATAATGTTTTACCACCGAGTTGAAATACTTACGAAATTCTTGAAGATTCGGCATCTGTTATTTGTCCGTACTTTATGATTAAAAAACCTAATTTGAGATATTACGGTGATACATAGTTATTCTTGGCAAAAAAGAATTTAAGGTGATACAGTAGTAATTAAAATAAGCAATGTGAGCAAAATTCACGATTTATGTAAGAATATTTATCTCAGTATTGAACAATGTAAAAATATTTATCTCAACATTATAGTAAATCAACAATGTAACAATATTTATCTCAACATGAAAATAAATGAACAATTTATCTCAACATTAAAATAAATGAATAATGTTACAATATTTATCTAAACATTAAAAAAAATTAACAATCTAACAATATTTGGCTCAACATGAAAGTAAATGAACAATGAAACAATATTTGTCTTAACATTAAAGTAGATGAACAATGTAATAATATTTATCTCAGAATTACAATAAATGAACAGTGTAACAATATTTATCTCAACATTAAAGTAAATGAACAATGTTACAATATTTATGTCAACATTAAAATAAATTAACAATCTAACAATATTTTGCTCAACATGAAAGTATATGAACAATGAAACAATATTTGTCTTAACATTAAAGTAAATGAACAATGTAATAATATTTATCTCAGAATTACAATAAATGAACAGTGTAACAATATTTATCTCAACATTAAAGTAAATGAACAATGTTACAATATTTATGTCAACATTAAAATAAATTAACAATCTAACAATATTTTGCTCAACAGGAAAGTAAATGAATAATGGAACAATATTTGTCTTAACATTAAAGTAAATGAACAATGTAATAATATTTATCTCAGCATTACAATAAATGAACAGTGTAACAATATTTATCTCAACATTAAAATAAATGAATAATGTTACAATATTTATCTAAACATTAAAATAAATTAACAATCTAACAATATTTTGCTCAACATATTTTGCTCAACTCAGTAAATGAACAATGGAACAATATTTGTCTTAACATTAAAGTAAATGAACCATGTAATAATATTTATCCCCGCATTACAATAAATGAACAGTGTAACAATATTTATCTCAACATTAAAGTAAATGAACAATGTTACAATATTTATGTCAACATTAAAATACATTAACAATCTAACAATATTTTGCTCAACATGAAAGTAAATGAACAATGGAACAATATTTGTCTTAACATTAAAGTAAATGAACAGTATAACAACATTTATCTCAAGACAAAAGTAAATGAATAATATTACAATATTTATCTCAACATTCAAATAAATGAACATCGGAACGATATTTATCTCAACATTAAACTGTCAACCTAAGGAAATGAATGCATGTAGCATTTCTCTCGCTCTTAATACGAGTGAAAACATAACACTTTCATATCCCATGGCGCCTTCCTATCTCGTTCAGTCTTCGCTTGCATTCGTATCGCCGAGCCGCTAAACGTCTCCCTGCTCGTTAATTGTCACCGCAGTGACAGATTGACGGTTTCGCCTCTGATAAAAAAATCATTTCTTATCTTCGTTGTCTTACTTATGAGAGCGTTTGACTTGAGCATTATGTCGCTGATCGATAAGCGAGTCAGCTTTGTGTGCGGCGCCGGCGACACTGTGCGACTTCTCACGTACGGCCGGTACATTTATCTTGTTCTCGCTTGGGTGGTGAAGAAGGCGACGATGAATCTTTTGTTCACAGTTCTCGGATGTCAGAGTTTAGGCGTTCGTTAATTATCGGAGCGTAGACGCTGTATACAGCAGAGTTATCTAATGAGTTACTCCTTTTGAAAACGTTATCGAATTGTCACACACTGTATAAAGAAAGTGTATTTTTCTAGTAGCTAGAGCTGGAAAAGTACTAAATTATTTGAGATATTAATTTCGTTATTTTATGGTTTGGTTTTTTGAATTAAGAAATTAAGTAGCGAGTGTTGAGTTGAGACGATATAACATTTACACAAGGCTTTGATACTTAGGAAAATAAATACGTATCTGTAAGTTTCGCTGTTATATATATATGTGTGTGTGTATATATATATATATATATATATATATATATATATATATATATAGACTTTTTTTTTTTACCTTTTAATTGTGCACGAGACTAAAGTTGGGATTGTTTGATTTGCTTTTCGATGTAGGGCATTGATTAGCGAGTGTTGAGTCGAGATGATATAATATCTATAACAAGGCTTTGATACTTGGGAAAATAAATACGTATCTGTAAGTTTCGCTGTTATATAGTTTTATAATTTTGTTACCTTTTAATTGTGCACGAGACTAAAGTTAGGATTGTTTGATTTGCTTTTCAATGTAGGGCATTGATTAGCGAGTGTTGAGTCGAGATGATATAATATCTATACAAGGCTTTGATATTTACGAAGATAAATACGTTACTGTAAGTTTCGCTGTTGTATATATTTATCTTTTTGTCACCTTTTAATTGTGCATGAGACAAAAGTTGGGATTGTTTGATTTGCTTTTCGATGTAGGGCATTGAGTAACGAGTGTTGAGTCGAGTTGATATAACACCTATACAAGGCTTTGATACTTACGAAAATAAATACGTTACTGTAAGTTTCGCTGTTGTATATATTTATATTTTTGTTACCTTTTAATTATGCATGAGACAAAAGTTGGGATTGTTTTATTTGCTTTTCGATGTAGGGCATTGAGTAACGAGTGTTGAGTCGAGATGATATAACATCTACACAAGGCTTTAATACTTGGTAAAATTAATACGTATCTGTAAGTTTGCTTATTACACGTCCTCCTTTAATTTTGTTACTTTATTTGTGAACGAATCTAAAGTTGAGTTTGTATGATTTGTTTTTCGAAGTAGGACATTGAGCGGACAAGTATTTGACACTTGTGAAAATAAATATGTATCTGTAAGTTTCATTGTTACACGTCGTTATTTGATTTTGTTACCTTTAGTTGTGAACGAGACCAAAGTTGTGATGGTATGATTTGCTTTTTGAAGTTTGACATTGAGTAGCGAGTATTGAGGGTGATGAGATGAGTTATTTTTCAAAGTTATATTGTGTATCAATTGAAAGCGGAATAAAGAAGATTGTGGTGATCGAATATTTGGATATGTTATTATACTTCGATTTAATTACAAATTACATTTATGATAGAGATCGTCTCCATCATACGAATGCGTCAACGCTTGTTGCAAACTACTTGCTAAGAGACTCCCCTTTAGAACAAGCGTTAAATAAATTTCAAGGCCGTATTACATCGAGTCATTTGTAGTCATAAATACTGCTGAATACCATGCGTAATGAAAGCCAATTTTCTCAAGCAGGCGTTTTTTAAAGGAAGGGACGAAGCGTTGAATATATACCATATGTAATGTGCAAGCAATAAAAAGTACATTTTGAATATCATTATTGAGAAAAGAAAGAAATAAATATTTTACCTTAATTAATTGAAAGATTATGTGATATGCAGTTATAAATTATGACATTATCGATTTTAATAACGACCTTTAGATTTTAATAACGTCCTTTAGATTTTAATAACGACCTTTAGATTTTAATAACGACCTTTAGATTTTAATAACGACCTTTAGATTTTAATAACGACCTTTAGATTTTAATAACGGCCTTTAGAATTTTCCGACCTTTTTCATCCGATCCGACCGTATCGTAATTGTAGATATATTGACATGCAAAATCTACATGAGAAACAATTAAATAAGCTTTGAGAAAAATTAAAAAAAAAACCAAGGTTGTAAATTTTCTGAATTTCAGAAGGTTAAATCCTGTAGATCCCAGAAGAAGTAAAGATATTTTTGAAACAAAATTGATAAATTCATTAAAGTAAATATAATATCTTGAAATTTTAGCACTGAATGGCGGACTGATTTAATTGAATGGAACATTCTTGCCATGACAAATATTATGTCGACTTTTTTCAACCAATTCGCACTCACTTCCAATGATGTGATTGCAACAATTTTATCTAGATAAAAGAAATGCATAATCGAGAACAATTTCTGCAAATCTACATAATCTTAACCAATTTTTAATTCTCAATTTAGTACTTTAAGAACTGACCAAATGTTCAGTTCTTAAAGGAATAAATTGACTTTTAAAAATTGGAAATCATTTTTCCGGCGCTATTTCCGGTCTCCATATTCTTTTTAAGACGTTTAAAAATTGGAAAAAGCGTAAGGTTCTAAAATGATATTGTTTAAATTCCACAAATCAACGTTGTCATTTAAGGTTAAACAGACAATACGAAAAAAGACAATTTTCAAAATTTTGTACGGCGTATAGATGATTTTTTTGAGAAATTTGCAGATAGATGGCTTGAATATAATTACAATGGTGGAACGCCATTTGTTAACCCTCCTCAATGTTTCATCCCTCACTACAGTAGTTTCGTTACAAAAATTATTGCGATTGTCTATACAAGACATATAGGCAACGAGGCCTAATATTTTCTATGACAGTTACCTAACAATATTCATTTAATTATATCAGAAATTTCCCGGAAAAATCGTGCACGTACAGAATCCTATATATAAACATACTAAAACATTGATTCAATTTGATAAAAAATGCCTTTATATCTGGGCCGTTGTTAAAGATTAATATTATCTACGTTACAATCATGTGTGACAACTTAAATTCGCATCTGCGAATTTCCGTTGTTGTCAGCTTCATGATATTAGGTTGGTATTTCAGCCGAATAAATATAATATTTAGCTAGAAACAGGCGAATTTCGATATCATACGACTCTGCCTGCATGGAAATTTGCTTTGAACGGATTCGATTTGGCAAATACCCCAATCACTGGACGCTGTTCAATATTCTGTAAATACGATGCAATCAGATACGAAAGGCAATCCAAGTTTATGATAGCAAATATGACTTTTCCAATCCAACTCAACTTAGCCAGCGAGTTTGGTATTTGAACTTTGGTATTTGAACTTTTATGGATCATTTAATACCTACTATCCGGGTTGGTTGAAATACAATATAAATAATTAACAGTAACAAGTCAGATGAATATAACACAAAGGTAAGGAACGATATATTTTAATTTAATTAAAACTAAATCAAAAACATGTTTATCAAATTATATAAGCGTCGATATAATATAGATGTCATTCTTATGTAAATATAAAAAAATCTACAGATGTGTCGTCAAATGTAAACTATATTAGGAAGACAGAACAGACAAAATAATAAGAATCATGATACTAATAATAATAGAATTTTCAATATTAAATGTCAGCTAATAAAAGTACATTATTGTAAAATAATAATAAAAATGTCAAGTGATAATAATGATATCAACAATGGTAATAATCCTAAAATATTTGTTTATCACCTGAAATCGAATGCCTTCAAATATTTTAATTGTTGCAGATAGTTTATTTGAGAGCCTAGACAGTTTGTGCTTAATACTTATAACGTTATGCCCATGTCTAACAATACCCATATACTTATATCAGATGTCAAAGTTTAAAGAGATACAGTTACTTTCTTTGAGAACCCTAGACAATTTACACTTAATATTTATGTTATGCCCATGTCTAACAATACCCATATACTTTATCAAATGTCAAAGTTTAAAGATATGCAGGTACTTTATTTGAGTATCCTAGACAATTTACGCTTAATATTTATGTTATGCCCATGTCTAACAATACCCATATACTTTATCAAATGTCAAAGTTTAAAGAGATGCAGTCACTTTCTTTGAGAACCCTAGACAATTTACGCTTAATATTTATGTTATGCCCATGTCTAACAATACCCATATACTTTATCAAATGTCAAAGTTTAAAGATATGCAGGTACTTTATTTGAGTATCCTAGACAATTTACGCTTAATATTTATAATGTTATGCCCATGTCTAACAATACCCATATACTTTATCAAATGTCAAAGTTTAAAGAGATGCAGTCACTTTCTTTGAGAATCCTAAACAATTTACGCTTAATATTTATAATGTTATGCCCATGTCTAACAATACTCATATACTTATATCAAATGTCAAAGTTTAAAGATATGCAGGTACTTTATTTGAGTATCCTAGACAATTTACGCTTAATATTTATGTTATGCCCATGTCTAACAATACCCATATACTTTATCAAATGTCAAAGTTTAAAGAGATGCAGTCACTTTCTTTGAGAACCCTAGACAATTTACGCTTAATATTTATGTTATGCCCATGTCTAACAATACCCATATACTTTATCAAATGTCAAAGTTTAAAGATATGCAGGTACTTTATTTGAGTATCCTAGACAATTTACGCTTAATATTTATAATGTTATGCCCATGTCTAACAATACCCATATACTTTATCAAATGTCAAAGTTTAAAGAGATGCAGTCACTTTCTTTGAGAATCCTAAACAATTTACGCTTAATATTTATAATGTTATGCCCATGTCTAACAATACTCATATACTTATATCAAATGTCAAAGTTTAAAGATATGCAGGTACTTTATTTGAGTATCCTAGACAATTTACGCTTAATATTTATGTTATGCCCATGTCTAACAATACCCATATACTTTATCAAATGTCAAAGTTTAAAGATATGCAGGTACTTTATTTGAGTATCCTAGACAATTTACGCTTAATATTTATGTTATGCCCATGTCTAACAATACCCATATACTTTATCAAATGTCAAAGTTTAAAGAGATGCAGTCACTTTCTTTGAGAACCCTAGACAATTTACGCTTAATATTTATGTTATGCCCATGTCTAACAATACCCATATACTTTATCAAATGTCAAAGTTTAAAGATATGCAGGTACTTTATTTGAGTATCCTAGACAATTTACGCTTAATATTTATAATGTTATGCCCATGTCTAACAATACCCATATACTTTATCAAATGTCAAAGTTTAAAGAGATGCAGTCACTTTCTTTGAGAATCCTAAACAATTTACGCTTAATATTTATAATGTTATGCCCATGTCTAACAATACTCATATACTTATATCAAATGTCAAAGTTTAAAGATATGCAGGTACTTTATTTGAGTATCCTAGACAATTTACGCTTAATATTTATAATGTTATGCCCATGTCTAACAATACTTATATACTTATATCTGATGTCAAAATTTAAAGAGATGCAGGCACTTTATTTGAGCACCCTAGACAATTTACGCTTAATATTTATAAGGTTATGCCCATGTCTAACAATACCCATATACTTATATAAGATGTCAAAGCTTAAAGAGATGCAGGCACTTTCTTTGAGCACCCTAGACAATTTACGCTTAATATTTATAATGTTATGCCCATGTCTAACAATACCCATATACTTATATAAGATGTCAAAGCTTAAAGATGTGCAGGCACTTTTTTGAGGCCCTAGACAGTGCGTGCTTATAATGTTATGCCCATGTTTAACAATACCCATATACTTATATCAGATATCAAAGTTTAAAGAGATGCAGGTACTTTCTTTGAGCAGTCTAGACAATTTACGCTTAATATTTATAATTTTATGTCCATGTCTAACGAGGTATCCATCATTACACTATATAGTAGTGTACAGGAATATAGTGTAATGATGGATACCTCATTTTTTAAATTGAATAGTTTTTAAATAGTGAAAACGTCAAAATTTGTCCAGTAGTTTTTATGTTATACCAGAACAAACACATTATAAATATTTTTTTTTATTGCACAACCTTCAAATAGTCGATATCGAATACTTTTCTAATATCGTCTGTAATGTATACAATTCCGTTACAATTTTATAGCAGTATTATCTTAAATCGCTCACTCATCATCGTGACCCACGACGACAGGTGCCGTCTTGGTTTAAGCAGTATTATCAGTATTATCTTATTTAAGCAGTATTATCAGTATTATCTTATCGTCTTGGTTTAAGCAGTATTATCAGTATTAATTTTATAGCAGTATTATCTTTTCTAATATCGTCTGTAATGTATACAATTCCGTTACAATTTTATAGCAGTATTATCTTAAATCGCTCACTCATCATCGTGACCCACGACGACAGGTGCCGTCTTGGTTTAAGCAGTATTATCAGTATTATCTTATTTAAGCAGTATTATCAGTATTATCTTATCGTCTTGGTTTAAGCAGTATTATCAGTATTAATTTTATAGCAGTATTATCTTTTCTAATATCGTCTGTAATGTATACAATTCCGTTACAATTTTATAGCAGTATTATCTTTAATCGCTCCCTCATTATCGTGACCCACAACGACAGGTGCCGTCTTGGTTTAAGTTGTTTGGCGCCAGTTCTTCCGATGTGACCTATCCAACGAAACAACGTTCACTCACTTTGTGTTCTCGACCCTGTAGAATATTTCTCTCTTAGTTGTCAGAATTCCGATTACGTGGCCGAACTACCTGAGAACCTAACGAGTAACTCTAGAGTTATATAAAAGACAATTTATCGCGAATGTCGATTTTTTTGATAATGGACTCGTTAGTCCAAGATTCCAACAGAATGTGCCACTTTTACCATATCTCTTGACTGCATGAAATAGTCTTTTCATAATATGTGAAAATTTGCTACCAAATTTGAACCTTCGTTCAGGAATTACACAAATTCAAAATATTGAAGTTTAAATCTGCGAAAAATGATTAGTCCGACAGTAGTAAAAAAAGTACAACCATAAGTTTGAATTAGAAACCTCTTCTTTACGTGAAAGCGTTAAAAAGACAATAGTTTCGCTCCAAAACACTGTCACAATCTCGCATAAACATCCCTCCTTTTCATAACGCTGTACGACTATTCGAGCCTAAAATCGGAAGTGCCACAGGCGTCCAACCCGTTCGTCCAATAGAAATCGTTTTGATGTCATCCAGCCATAAAGAGCTCATTCCTGATAGCCGTGCCGCCCGCCGTAATCATGCCTAAACATGCACTCGACTACATTTGATAGACAGATTCCAATTAGATACAATCGAAAGGGTAATCGTTTCGAAGCCAAATTGGAAGGAAAGTGGTGAAAGGTACAGGCGAGCGTCTGAGTGCATCTTTCCGATAGGTTGCGTTGCTACGATGCGCTCTGGACGCTGTGTCGCAGCTGCTTGAACAGCTTCGGTGTCCACATTTATTAGACCTTCAGATGTTATTGAAGAAATACTGGCGATCAATACGTCACTATTTCTCCAATATTATTAAGCATCTAATGGTCGCCATAGAATTTCATTGCCCTTACGAGTTCAACTTAATTAGGAGACCATTAACCGCTCAGTCATATTGAAGAAATACTGACGGATTGATGAAAGATTGATCGTATAATTGTAAATATTCCGTCATTAATCCATCAATTATTACTATTACACGATCAATCTGTCAGTATTTCAATATTATTAAGCATCTAATGGTCGCCATAGAATTTCATTGTGCTTGCAACATCATATTAATTAGGAGACCATTAACCGCTCAACCATATTAAAGAAATACTGACGGATTGATGAAAGATTGATCGTGTAATTGTAAATATTCCTTCAATAATCTGTCGATTATTATAATTACAAGATCATTCTTTCCTTAATTTGTCAGTATTTCTTCAACATGATTGAGCGTCTAATGGTCGCCTTACGGTTCTTTGGACCAGCCAGATAGCTAGTTGTAACCCAGTCGTGCTAGTTATGCCTCTTGATAAAATTATGCGAGTTGTATGCGATGTCGTCGTAGAATAATAAAATATGTCGACTTTTTGTGCGTAATTTGTTTTATTCTATTTTTTTATTCCTCAAAAATAGATTGTTTACGTATGTAAAGTCGTGTATTTACTTGATTAGTTGTGCACTTTCACTTAAATTTTGCGTAAAGATTTTTACTTCTTTTTTGCAGCAAACGTCAGCTTAAACTTGTCACTACTGCTATTTCACTCGTCATTTCTATCTCAAGCATTCTTGATTCTAGATCTAGTCTGATAAATAATGCCATTATTTCGATAGATAGATTTGTTATTTGAAGTTTTTTCTATGCTACAAAAATTATTTGAACGAACTTCACGCCATTAGTGTGTAAGAGAGAAATAAAGATCGACGATATTTGTGTATTAGAGCAGTATAGATAGAAACTTTTTAAACATTTGACATTTGTCAATATGTGCAAACGTTTCGTTCAAATCTAACTGCCTTTACTGATATCTTTGTTTTTGTGTATTTATTTTAATAAGGTACACATTTTATAGTAGAATAGTACAAAACTCTATAAAAATTCGATTGAAATTTCAACATAAATGTCAAAACAACCTCTTCTCGAAATAAAACGTTAATTTGACAGATGTAAAATGGCGAATATCCGCTATTTGGTTCTTTTATCAAAAAGTGACTATCTGATACTGTACCACAATTGTCTGACGGTTGAAAAATTAAATTATGCTCTATCTGACTAATAAATCTAATTTGACCCTTTATTCAACGATTGAAAAATCGACCCTATATAATAAAGAGATAACTTATAAACATTATAATATGTATTCAACACAATGCCTTTATTATTCAAATTCAGCATCCCAAACTTAATATTATTTCAATAAACTTAAGAGAATTTATCACCGCTTCGTTCTGTTACCTAATGCCTCTCAGATGTTCGCTCGCGACAGGTTAATGCGCGCTAAATGTAATCGATGGCGCGCGTCACTAGCAGCATCCGCGGAGGCGGAGATCTGCTCGAAACGATTTCGCGGACGAGTTTTGCTCTCAAGTACGTGAGTTCCGTCGGATTTTTATTTTTTTAGTTGTTACGTTTGTTTTTCTAAGTTCTAACCGTTACGTTTAAGTTTCAAAAAGTCACTTTAGTCGGAATACGTTGTTATAGAAATTTAAAGATATTTAAATGTTATTTGAAACAAACGAATAAAATCTGTCAAATTAAAGGAGATTCTGATAAGTTTGAGGATGTTTCCAAATAAAATATTTTTGGTGTATAAAATAGTGAGGTACATAAATTATTTATCGTTATTTTGTGTTATGGAAATGATAAACAAAATTGTGTATCGGATGTTTGGTTTTAATGTTTATAAATTTAAAACAAATAAATGTAATTCGTATTTATCGTTTAAAAAAAGGAATATTTTATTTAGTTTTTTTTTAAAAACGTATATTTTTTCTTTGCATCTCTTAATGTTTAGTGTTTAAATAATGATTTATTTTTGTGATCATTAATTTTGTTTCTTCATTTTAATTTTAAAAGAACAATATTTTGGAAAACCCTTAATCGGCAATAATCATTTACCAATACAAAGCAAGGTATATGAACAAAAGTTGTTACATAAAATATTAATTTATTCACAATATTGTTATATTATATTTTGTTTTATTTTGGTCCAATTACAATTAATTTCTGAACGGTATATAGATATTTATATGAAGAAAATTTTTACGTCTTTGGATTATTTTGTATTTGGTCAAAGTTTTAAGTTTCAATATTAAGAGATTCATCTTTTAAAACGGCATTCAGAGTGAGGGCATGTACAGTATAAAGAAGTCCCCAACGATTGTTATTCTTAGATCTTAATGTATATACTATTATTATATTAATGTTTTATTAAGACGTCCACTGCGTGATAATGCGTCAGTTTACGAGCTATTAGACTACGGTGAAGATAACCTCTTCTAGTTTGGGGTCATGATGGCTATAGGTTTGACGCTGATATTGTCCTGGTGCTTATAAAACAGTCCTGCTGATATAGAGGTCAGGATTTTGTGGCTTTGGGGTGGCGACGATTTCAAAAATAGATTTTAAGTATGGTAGCCAGTCCTTTTGTTTGTTTTTGATAAGCGTTAAGAAATGGTAGGTAGTGGTTCTTTGATATATTCCCAGTAGGAGTGTTCATAGATTTTCACGACAGTGAGCATACGGATATTAAACTATTTTTTCTTAAATTTCTCAAAAAAAAAATGAAAAAGATTCGATGTTTTTTCATTTTTTTTGTTGAGCGAAAAATGAAAAAAATATTTGATGTTTTATTTATGAATTACTAATGGATAATAAACCTTTTGTACTTTACAGAAGGCTTTTTATCAGTGACCTCATTGCCTTTCCTATACATTTGTATAACTGGGTTATAATAACACTGCCTATACGTTTGTTAATTTATCTTTAGAAGCCAGAAACCCTATCATTACATGAAAGTTATTCAATGAATTTGGGATTAAATATTTTCTCTCCCACAATCTAAAGTTTAGTGACGCAAATCATATTATCATGTTATATCGACAAGAACCGGGAAAAATGAAGCTTGGACAGTAATTGAAAAAAAATCACGTACGCTATACGTGATAAACAATTTATTAACTAGTTCAATAGCTATACGCCATTTGTATAATCAATCTGTTAGTCTCTTTGTTTGGTTCTCAAACCGCTGTTTTGTTTTTTATATTATGTCTCTTGGGCAAAGTCAAAGAACACAAAAATTTTCCCTTGAATTGGAAAACAGTTGAATAGGAACATAAACGAACGTAACCGGCTACACTTGACAAACGCGCTTTTACAAATCCCCTACGACATATCTTATTGAAATGAAAACAAACGTTTTATTTGCACATGAAAGCGCCTAACGCTCTCCGGGAAAGCGGAAGAAATGTAAGGCGAGTAATTACAGACGAGATGGCACTTTGAAATGATGCTACAGGTACGTAATGAAATGGTTCCTAGACAATGAACGTTTCGCCGGCACTTGTGATGTCTTAATTCGTTTAATAAAACGCTTCAACGAATCGATGTTAGGGCTGTCAGATTGGGTATCACTATATATTCACGATACGATTAATATTACAGTTTTTTGCTGTATAATCGGACATTACATTGTTTTTATGGTACGATTGGATATTATATTGTTTTTACCGTACGATTGGATACTATATTGTTTTTATTGTACGATTGGATATTATATTGTTTTTACCGTACGATTGGATATTATATTGGTTTTACCGTACGATTGGATACTATATTGTTTTTATTGTACGATTGGATATTATATTGTTTTTACCGTACGATTGGATATTATATTGTTTTTACTATACGATTCGAAATGACATTGTTTTTATCGTACGACTGGATATTATATTGTTTTTATTGTACGATTGGATATTATATTGTTTTTACTGTACGATCTTGTTTTTACCGTACGATCGGGTATTACATTGTTTTTACCGTACGATTGGATATTATATTGTTTATACTGTACGGTTAGATATTATATTGTTTTTATTAAACGATTGGATATTACATTGTTTTTACCGTACGATTGGATATTATATTGTTTTTATTGTACGATTGGATATTATATTGTTTTATCGTACGATTGGATATTATATTGTTTTTACCGTACGATTGGATACTATATTGTTTTTATTGTACGTTTGGATATTATATTGTTTTTACCGTACGATTGGATATTATATTGTTTTTACTATACGATCCGAAATGACATTGTTTTATCGTACTACTGGATATTATATTGTTTTTATCGTACGATTGGATATTATATTGTTTTTACTGTACGATCTTGTTTTTACCGTACGATCGGATATTACATTGTTTTTACCGTACGATTGGATATTGTTTATACTGTACGATTAGATATTATATTGTTTTTATTAAACGATTGGATATTACATTGTTTTTACCGTACGATTGGATATTATATTGTTTATACTGTACGGTTAGATATTATATTGTTTTTATTAAACGATTGGATATTACATTGTTTTTACCGTACGATTGGATATTATATTGTTTTTACTGTACGATTGGATATTATATTGTTTTTATTGTACGATTGGATATTATATTGTTTTATCGTACGATTTGATATTATATTGTTTTTACTGTAAGATTGGATATTATATTGCTTTTACTCTACGATTGGATATTTATTTGTTTTACTTTACGATTGGATGCTACACTGTGCGGTTGAATTTTATATTGCTTTGATTGTGAATTACTTTATAAAATAAGTTTTATGTATAATGAAACCATTTTGCAAGATACTAAAGTACTAATGTTGATTAAAACAGCCGAGTGCGAGTTTGGCTCATAACTCAAAGTTTTTGCAGACTTAATAAGGTCATCTAACTCATCTCAAATGAATATATTTTAAATGGAAATAGGAATATCTCAAAAACGGCGACATTTAGTTATAGTTTTCCTACAACTACACGTAATAATTTAATAAATAATAAAAAATCGTCCCGTAATCAATCCCCTTCGCCCCAAATTTCAATACAAATATTATTAAGTATTGGCTTTTGCCATATGCGGGCGTTAATATTCTTTATTAATATGCCAACTTGCAAATTCCTTTATCAAGCAGAAAAACGGCCTTTTATGAGAAAAACGGCCGTGACAGACGGCTAGGTGGACATATGAATGATCCTGTAAGGGTTCCGTTTTTCCTTTTGATATACAGAACACTAAAAATGTCGAGATCCTTTATCTATTTCTGTGTAAAGCAACCCTTGCTGAGATTTCCACATTAAGCTTCAATTACTGGCCCTAGGAACAACAAATTTGTGTTTATTTTATAATATAAGCACAAACTAAGAAACGGAGAGAGCTTTTGAGAGAGGGTCATATTGCCGGGGGAGGGGGGAGGGGTATTTTTTTGATTTAATAATAATTTTCGTAATATATGAATTTGGGAATATAGAAATTTGGGTGACATATTTCATAGGTTTTAATAATTTAATAATAAAATTTTAGTAATACATCTTCCATAGGTTTTAATAAGTCTGTTATATTTTACAATCTTCACCGACGAAGTCAAGAAGGAAGGTTAATAACTAATACTTAAATATTTTTCTATGACTTAATGAAGAAATTGTTATTTTAAATATTCATTAGATATTTTGAAGTATTTAATATAGGTTTTTAGTTTAAACAGATTAGATAGGTTTATAGGTTCAGGGTTATTAAGGTGAAAGAAAAAAAGTATGTTTTTTGTTACGAGATACTGCGTTATTAAAAAAAAACTGCTGAATGGGCGTTAATAAAACAATATACGAAATCGTATTATTTGGATCCTTTCGTGTAAAGCAAGAAAGTTTTATATCAGTTGGTTTAGTTATTGAAAGTTGCAGAAGATACAAAAATATTTTTATACATATATGTCGGTTAAATAATTTTTTTTAATAAATTTATACCACAAGGAAAGTTTAGAAAGCTTCATCGGTATCTATTACAGAGTTGCACTACTACCTACATATAAAGGTAAACAAAATCTCGATTATTCAAGCGTATTCGCTTACGAAATGGCGGACAATATAAGCAAAACGGCTGGCTCGCGCTGGATACAAATAGCCCAAGATAGAGAAAAATAGGGCTTCTTTGGAGGAGACCTTCACCCGTGGAGGGGTTCTTGCAGATTAACCATTTATTAAATATGGTATAACTTACTAATCATTAAGATTACTTATTTTGTTATTTTCTGGCAAGAAATAAAAAAGGCATTATTTTTATTATTATTATTATTGTATCGGTATCTTGGAAATAACTTTTATTTAGAAATAATTTCTACTATATCAATATATGATTTGACTAACATTTTACATTTACATGGAAACTGCCCTGATACTGATTTCTACTATAATTTCTACTGTCTTCCTATTGATTTCTATAGAGTCGTATTATATAAGTTATGTCCAAACGAAGTCAATACAATTCTAAAAGCGAAGGTTTCATTGAAACCGATGAAATTCTCGATTTATTTTCAAATGTACATACCAACTCGTAACTTAGAAATATGTGGTAGGCACTAGTCTGAAATATTTCTAAAGTAC
The DNA here is from genome assembly GCA_039881145.1 of Druceiella hillmani. Lineage (NCBI taxonomy): Eukaryota > Metazoa > Arthropoda > Insecta > Lepidoptera > Hepialidae > Druceiella > Druceiella hillmani. The sequence continues at coordinate 14,349,450 of JAYKKI010000039.1, read as the reverse complement.
AACTAACAAAAGATATGTCCTTCTAAATAAATTATTTAAAGACATATTTTATAATCAGCCTTTCAAGGTATACAGAAATTACTGTCATTTGATTTGATAAAATCTAAATTACTTATTTTATTAAATTTCCAAATATGGACAAATATGAAAAACTTTTTTATCTATGTATTTTTACTGTTCCATTTTTAAATCGAACGACGTTTTGACAGTTATAAAGGCCGCTTACGATTAACTGTTTTAAAAAGAAAAAGAATTAAAAACGGCTTTGGTTACTGGCAATTAGCTTTTAGTTATAAAATTTCATACATATTTTATCTTTTTCGTTTTCTGTTTTTTGTTTTTATTATTTGATAATTTGTATTAATTGTTTAGCGACAAAAAATAAGTGTTATGAAATAAAATCGATTTCAGAAGTTTTTTTAAGTGAGGTTCCCCTATATGTAAAATAGGGATTCACATTTTCCATTGTGTAGGGTATTGTTGAATAGGTCTTTCAAAAAATTGGGGTATGTCATAAGCAGTTTTTCAATACAAGAATCCGTTTTTAAAATATTAAGTTTAAAAGTTGTCATTTTTGTTGGAGCCCTAACTTGTCCCAACCCCATACCGGCTAAACTTTTATATGTTTTAAACTTTTTTTTTAGATTTTAAAGATGAAAAGAAAAGAATACCTGAAAGAACTACGATTCCTTGTAAAAAAAATATTTGTTCAGGAAAAAAAACATGAGCAGCCTTTATAACTATTTAAAATAAAGTAAAAGTTTTCTTCAAATAAATTAAAGGAAAATAGGAGAAAATTCGCTTTTGCTAAAATTGTCTGTGGAGCTCCCAGTCCAGGGCGGACCATTAGTTTGATTCCTGCTTAACCCTTAGTTTGATTCCTGCTTAACCCTTAGTTTGATTCCTGCTTAAACCTTAGTTTGATTCCTGCTTAAACCTTAGTTTGATTCCTGCTTAACCCTTAGTTTGATTCCTGCTTAAACCTTAGTTTGATTCCTGCTTAACCCTTAGTTTGATTCCTGCTTAAACCTTAGTTTGATTCCTGCTTAAACCTTAGTTTGATTCCTGCTTAACCCTTAGTTTGATTCCTGCTTAAACCTTAGTTTGATTCCTGCTTAAACCTTAGTTTAATACCTGCTTAACCCTTAGTTTGATTCCTGCTTAACCCTTAGTTTGATTCCTGCTTAACCCTTAGTTTGATTCCTGCTTAACCCTTAGTTTGATTCCTGCTTAAACCTTAGTTTGATTCCTGCTTAAACCTTAGTTTGATTCCTGCTTAACCCTTAGTTTGATTCCTGCTTAACCCTTAGTTTGATTCCTGCTTAACCTTTAGTTTGATTCCTGCTTAACCCTTAGTTTGATTCCTGCTTAACCCTTAGTTTGATTCCTGCTTAACCCTTATTTTGATTCCTGCTTAACCCTTAGTTTGATTCCTGCTTCACCCTTAGTTTGATTCCTGCTTAACCCTTAGTTTGATTCCTGCTTAACCCTTAGTTTGATTCCTGCTTAACCCTTTGAACGCACTGTATTACAACTTATTTAACACTAAATTAGGTGCTCAAGAACAGAGGCCTCGTTGCTAAACCGCTTAACAATATTTCAGTGCAGGATATTAATATGCCGGAAAATGAGAACTGGTCAATTTACAGGAAATATTTTTTTCTGAAATATTTTAATTCGTGCTAAAATGTATAATGTGTAAATATGTAATGATTCTGTAAAACCAAGTGAAAAAGTTTACGTTTTTTATCGTTGGTGTATTTCTAGGTTTTTATTAATATTATGTACTTCTTTCTGTTAGTTCATCTGTCTTTTACAGACTATTCTCGGGGACAGTTTGGTATAAAAAGTTTATATTTGAGTTATAGTTAGGCATATAGATCAAACATATGTGAGATATTAACATTTTGGGGACCTGTTAATATTGGATCAATTTTTTTTGTAAAAAGTGACTGAAAAATCTTGGATAAGTGTAATGAAGCCCATATTATAAAAATATAAATAAATATAGTTGTCGATTACATTTGTGGTATGGAATGAGGACGCCACTTCGTGTATATTTTCATGTTCATATACCGTAATCTTAATTTTTAAAACAAATATACATGGTCACACTGGTGTATATTTTCATGTTCATATACCGTAATCTTAATTTTTAAAACAAATTTACATGGTCACACTGGTGTATATTTTCATGTTCATATACCGTAATCTTAATTTTTAAAACAAATTTACATGGTTACATACGTGTATATTTTCATGTTCATATACCGTAATCTTAATGTTTAATACAAATTCACATGTTCACATATGTGTATATTTTCATGTTCAACTAAAACCCTAAAACCTGAAACTGGTTGTTTTGAGGGACCATCCCGAAGTTAAGCTTTAGCGATGTGCCAACCCTAGTTGAAGCGCTTTCAAGCTTGTTCGAGGAATCAGTCGTCTTTGTTCCTAAGAATGTATTTTATGTCGGTGTAATAAAATCCTTTATTTGATGGACATCAAATCATGGTAAGCACTGAAATTCGCCGAGTAATGTTTTTATAAAATAAAGTTTATGCGAATCGTTTTGTCGGTGAATTCTATTCGATTTGTTGAATTCAAATTTTTGCAAACTGCGCGAAGAAACGCTTTATGACTGTTGGGTCATAGGCACCAATTACAGTTCGATCAAGTAAATTAGAAACCACATTGAGTATAGTAGCTATTCGATTAGGTGATTATGAAGAAACATCATCTGACTTCAGCTCCCTTTTTAATAGGGTACAATTATCAGTGGATTTGCTTTATACATATAATTTTTTCAAGTGAAAACTACTTTTGACTCACATTGTCTAAAGTTTTTGATGGGAAAAGATTTGTCGTTTCGCATCATGCCAAGCGTAAAGTACTTCGGGTATAATCGGCGGTAAGCCGAGGATGGCTAAACGTTTAAACCTCGAGTGTACTCGGCGCTAGGCCGATTGCTACCGAACGAGAGGAATATAGAAAGTCTATGTTAGTGAGTATATTTTTATTTTGTCAATTTTCTCAGTAAGAAAGGACCGGATTACATAAGGAACGGGACGAAGATCCGAGTTCGAATTTCGATGCTTGCGATTTTTCTTTTTTTTTTAATTTTTTCTATAAAAATATTATTAATTGAAATAAAACTACCTCATTCCTGCGCTCGGGGTATGCTCAGAATATAAAATCCACGTCTATAATGAAGGCGCATATTTTCTCTTTGGACATATGTATTTATTTATTATGGGGTGTATTTTGTATTTGTATGTATCTCGGCGGTAAGCCGAGTTAATAATATGATATTATTTGGTGTCTAAGTGAATAAAATATGATCAGTTGAATGTGTACTCTTTTTTTTGGTTTGTTCACATGTCTCCATGAATGTATGAGAAGTAGTACATGAATTCTATTAATGTTAATTATGTTTGTTTTTAAATGTTCACATGTATGTATGTACCTCGGCGGTAAGCCGAGTTAATATATCATGTTTATTATGATATTATTTGGTGTCAAAGTGGATAGAAGAAAAAGCGTACGCGACAACTGATCTTAGTTGAATGTGTGCTCTTTTTTGGTTTGTTAACATGTCTCCGTGGCTGTTAAAATTACAATTACACGATTTATGTTAAAATTAATTATTCTTGTTTTTTAATGTTCGTATTGATGATTTCCAATATACACATGGTACTGTGTATATATATTGGTTGTCAACGTTTTCACTTCTACTCTGTGATTTTAAGCACGTACATTTTTTTTAAATTGTTTTTTTTTAATCTTCATTTTATCTTCGAATTAAGAAAAATAAGGATCATGGAGGTACGCTTTTTGTAATATACTTAATAAAACCTAATTTAAAAAAAACAAACTAGTCACATATAAAAAAGATCAGTATATATTTGCGGGTTACACAGCTAATTGTATTTTGTTTTTTTTATATCTTATCTTATCTTATACTATTAAACGAGCAATTCTTGTATGTATGTATATATGTAAATGGTTTCTCGGAAACGGCTCTAAGGATTTTGATGAAATTTGGAATGTTTATTGCGTCGATAATTATATTGAATAATTCCAAAGATGAGCCATGTCGGTTATTTATTTTGAAAATGGCAGCCATTTCAAATTTTCAAAATTACTATGAATACTATTCTATGACTTAATAAGGGAAGTGAAAGTGAAAGGGAAGTGGTGTGTAGGGATATGGGTAGGGGGAGGTAAGGGGAAGAGAAAGGTGATGGTGAAGTGGACGGTATGAAAATGGGGAGGGGGAGAGGAAGGGGAAGAGGAGGGGGAGGGAAAGGGAAAGGGGAAGGGGAAGGAGAAATGGAAGCGGCAGTAGAAGCAGGTGCTGAAGGAGAAGGAGAAGTGGAGGGGTAGAGGTAAGGGTAGGGGAGGTAAGGGCAAGGGAAAGGTGATGGTGCAGGGGTAGGGGAAGGGGATGGTGAAGGAAAAGGTGAAGTGGGGTGTAGGGGTATGGGTAGGAGGAGGTAAAGGGAAGGGAAAGGTGAAGGTTGAAGGGAAAGGAGAAGTGGATGAGGAGGATGGCGACGTAGAGGTAAGAGGAAGGTGAAGGGGAAGGTAAGGGGAATGGAAGGTGGAGAGATAGGGTAGGGGGAGCTAAAGGGAAAGGAAAGGTGATGGTGAAGGGGAAGAAGAAGTGGATGGGGAGGGAGAGGTAAGAAGGTGAATTGGAAGGTAAGGGGAAGGGAAGGTGGAGAGGGAATGGAAGGGAAGAGGAAGGTGAAGGGAAGGGAATGGGGAAGTGGAAGGGTACGGATAAAGTGTGGGAGAGGGAATCAAGGGGTATGTAAAGATGGATGGGTAGGGGGGGTTAAGGTGAGGGGAGGGGAAGAGGAATGGGAAGGTGGAGTGGAAGGCGAAGAAGGCGAAGGGAAGTGGAAGGCGAACGGGAGGGCGAACGTGAACGCCAAGGCAAAGGCGAACGTGAACGCGAAGGCAAACGCAAAGGCGAACGCGAGGGCGAATACGAAAGCAAATGCGAACACAAAGGCGAAAATGCGAAAGTGTACGGGAACGCGAAGACAAACGGGAAGGCGAGACCGAAGGCCGAACCCGAAAACCATGACAAAGGGGAAAGGGACGGGAAAGGGGATATAAAACCTAATACTATGAAACAAGCAATTTCACTTTCCTATGGGAAACTCGAAATACACCGAGCATCGCTCGGTCACCTGGTACTACTCATTAATTGCTACGATTGGTTTATATTAGTTCTTGCCATGTTATTAAATATCAAACTTAGACGAACAAACGCACTTTCGAATTCATAATATTAGTTATTTAGTTGTTGAGAAAAAAACGGGAATTGCAGTGTTACAGCATTTGTTTTCGCAGAAATATCAATCGTGTGTAGTATATGTACATTAGCTACAAAATGCTCATCCGTACTTGACCAGGCCCGGCAGATGCCGCCTGAATTTTCCAAGCGCACTTATCTTGACTATGTTCGTGGGAGTTCTGTTACGGTTACGGGCCCAGCGAAAAAAATGTGGAATTTTGTAATTCTGGTTATGAGTTACCCTCGTATATCGCGGCATTTAAAAAAAAATCCGGAATTTTTTTATCCTTTTCCAAATTCAAAGTCCCGCGTCTCTCTGACTTTTTGAGATACGCCACTTGGAGTCCAGGATGAGTTGTAATACATCTCCAAGATATGATCACTTTGTGCATGCGCACTTCTCGATATTCAGTCGCCACAGATGTCATAACTGAACTGGCACAAATTTCATCCTTATTTTGTAAAACACGATGGTGGGGCTTGGTCTATTTTAGTCAAATTATGCAGTTTGAATTGATTTCGACAAAAGCTGTCGCTCATTTGGGCGTGGTTACCTCTCCACAGTCTGCATTGATTTTAAAGGCATTTCACATCAAAAAATGTTTGATTTGCTAGGACTTCGCGTAAATATTGTTACACACCTACATCATCATCCTTACGTACTTTTTACAGAGATAATCGGCGGGCCGGAAAATAACATAGGTTTTTTAACCCGGGTAATCTTATTCGTTCGGATAAATTTTCCTGAAAGGATAAGATTGAAAACTGAAATAAGTACACAAATCGAATAAAGAAGCAATGTTACAACGCAACGACGGTTCGACGTGCTTTTGTGAAACGCTTACAAACGCAATATATGGCAACAAAATCACTTCCCTTTAATCCCTAATTTAGGACAAAAAGACTTTTGTTTTCATAATCATAATAGTCACTTTTGTTTTCATAATAATATAGTGTTATAAAGTCAAGATAATTAAAACTTAGTATTTTATTTCCATCAATCATCCTGGATGGCGCTGCATGTTTTAGGTTGTCCCTATAAGTTTGTAATTATAAACACGCGAGCGAAACCGCGTATAAAAGGTAGTCAATTTATTATATCTATAACGGAGTTTGCTGCTGCTATAATTGGCCAATGATGACATTAAAAAAAATTAGATTACTTTAATATTCCCATATATGTATCAGTTGCTCTCATTTGATGTTCCCTTTGGCTGCTGTTCCGTTCCACGTATATGTACGAACATGTTTTACTTTTTCATCACGTAGGTAGCGTGTAAAAATACGCAGAATCGTGTCGCGTATTCTACGTAGCGCAAACAAGCTGAAGAGACGTGACTAACGGAGTCGTCATTGGGAGCGCGACACAGATCGGCGACCTTGTGGCGTCGATTGTCGGCAAGTTTACACAAGTGGTACGCATTCATATCATTTGTTACGTCAGCTGATGTTCCACTTCATTGGCTTTATTGTGATTCATGAGGGTCGTATTTATGTGCTCTGTCTGTTAGAAATTGTTATTGTTTAGGATGACTTTTTTAAGCAACATATTGTTAAATAAAATAGATTTGTTGGTAAAATCGCAACACATTTCTGCCGGCAAAAACTATATGCACGCTTTTTTCTTAAATCACATATATGATTTATAGATCAACTAAATTAAGCGACAGAATATGGTGATGTCAGTTATCTAAAATGGCGACGAAATTTTTATATTTTATGTATCAAAACCTTCTCAGTTTGAAGCGCCTGTAAAAAATTTGCCTATCAAAATAAATCTCCCAGATTTCGTATCGATTAACGTCTGTTTTGTTTTATTTATTTTCGTTAATTTTTTTTTGCTAAACAAAATTTCAATTTTATTAAGATGGCGATCAATTTTAAACCGAATCTTCAGTGCCATAATGTAATTAGTGAATGATATATATATATATATATATATATATATATATATATATATATAAAGGCGGAAAAGTTTGTTTATGTGTTTGCTCGCGCTAATCTATGGAACCACAGGTCCAATTTAAAAAATGTTTGTGTTAGAAATCTTACGTTTTGAGGAATATTGCGGGCTAAAATACCATCACGCTACTATTAAAAACTATTAAGAAAAGAATGTGATAGAAGTTCGGGGACATTGTTTAAACGATGCAGTAGAGGAAGACCGACTTATTTATTGCCTGATCATCCCGAATATTCACATTGATATACCTGATCCTTACGATCGGTCCCGTTTAGCGAACGGAGTGGAGAAGATTAGTGACCGTGCGGGGGGCATAATTAAGATAATTTCATGCGGGAGGGACCGTTGGGCACAGCTAAGGTTAATATATTTGTATAATTGGCCAATTCTTTACAATTCTAAACGTCACTTTAAGATATTAGTTTTAAATTTCTTTACTAATATCCAAAATTTAGCATTGCTGTAAACAATATCGTATATTTAGAGCTAAATATTGGGGGGGGGGGGCATAATTAAGCTAATTTCACGCAGGAGGAACCGTTGGGCACAGCTAAGGTTAACATATTTGTGTAATTGGTCAATCATTTAAAATTTAAGACTTGTTTACTTATATCCAAAAATTCAGCATTGCTGTAAACAATATCGTATATTTAGAGCTAAATCTAGATCTCAATATGCAATATTAAAATGTATATGAAAAATATGTATGTTTATACATATCTCCTTTGCTGGCTTTCGAGATTGCGTGGAAGATTTAATTTAGCCATAACGTTTTAAACATTTCAATCTTGATTATCCGTCGGCGCTTGTCGTGGTTAATTATTTACTTTCATATAAATAAACGTTGTTTCGCTATGCTGCGTCATATCGATACATAATATTATTATATACAACTTTATAACTTTCAACGGGCTGCAGTTGACGGTGCAGTTTTGCGATATGTTCTTTCGCCGCGATGTTATCGTCGATGCATCTATATCGCCCCAGTATTAACAAGCGTGTTGTACGATGGCGACGGACCGATAATAATGGTGGAAAGTTAGGGGAAAAAGACAGACTAGGGATGGCTCTAGGTCGATGAATAAAAATATTGTGCTTGTACTTTGTACGCGTGTTATAACTTCTATACTTCTTTGGCATAATAGAAGAATAACTTTATTTAGCACGCAAATAATTATTAATGGAAATAAAATAAAAAAAAGGACTGGAGCGTGATTATAAATTCGGTTGATAAAATCTAAATTCAATTAAATAATTAAATTATTTATAATGCAAATAAATACTTACCGAACTACATTTAAAGTATATCTTAAAAAGTTTATAAATCGCGAATATTCACAATAAATAAATATTTTTTTGTATTATATGGACCATTATTAAATTTCAATTATTAAAAATATTATTTAAAAGCACAGATATAAATTAGATTTGTATGAATATAAAACACGTGTATTTACAAATAGCTCAATAACTACATGAACATAGTATCAGTCACTACATGTAAGTAAATATATGTTTAGTGGGCAACTTCATCCTGTTGTTTTTTGTTGCAGCGTACGTGCGCATCGTAAAATTTCACTCTCATCATTTTTTCTTCTTCGTTCACTTCAAAAATATTTTCAAATTAATATTACGTTATCAAAATATTTCTTATTTATTCTACGTATTATATCTACTAGAAGCAGTTGAAATATTCTATATATTATATGATTATAGACTTCATTACATTGGTAGTTATGGTGGTAACGAAAAAAAAGTATTTGAGAAGAGTTTAACCTGCGGGTTCCTTCCCGATCCGTCAATGAAGGCGTGCTGTTATATACAAATTAGTGATAACTGAAATGTTTAATAGGGAAATTATTAATTCATTTTAATTACTGAACTATGTATGATGAAATAAATGTTTTCTATGTCTTTTTCATCTTACAATTTACCTACTCGTATTGCCTTATATGAAAGTTGATTCTGGGTTGCCTCTGGACCTCTCCAGTGATGCAGAATACCCCCCCCCCCCTCATACAAAAGAAGGAACCTTCGAAGGCCGCCCTAATAGTGTCCCGTATCTGCCATCGGGCTCTTCCACCCAATCGGGTTAATGGGTATTCCTACCCAATGAGTCATCGATTACCTCCATTTTTTTTGAGATAGCTCTAAATGACTCGAAGATCAGTCCATTTTCAATCAATTGACAGTGACTAAAGATACCACGTTCTAAAGCTCCGCGTGATTCTACTCTAATGTTAGGATGCACGCCCTCCAACAAAATTCTACGCGCATCATCATGCTCACCGCAGTGGAATAATACGTGATTCATGTCCTACGTTTCGAGACCGCATGAACCCACCGGGCTGTCTCTAAGTCTGAATCTAAACAAGCTGGCATGAAATGCGCCAAAATCCGTTAAAACCTGCGAGGTGTAGTGGTCACTAATGCGCCAATTCTTACTTAACCACATAGACACATAGGGGAAGAATAAGTTAGTTGTTTCACCCTTCGAATCGGGGGAAGTCAATCTAGGCTGATGAAGAGCACAGACAATCTCTGAAATATGTCTCTTTCTATCATAAAGGGATTAATTCAAGGGCCCTTAAAAAGCTGTGGAATAGCACAAACTTTGACATAGGATCCATAATTTTTTTTTATTTCTGTCTGCAATAAAGAAACAAGAAAGTAAAAAATAAACAAACTGTATAATGAACAGTGATACATTTTCATTCTGATAAAGTAAAAGATGAAAATGAAAAAAAGACTATTCATGCAAATTTGTCGAGGTTTGTGATCAGTAGAGTACTATCTTGCGTACGTACTTATATCTTACAAATTTATTGCACTCTATATTAACCCAAAAATGGTTTCATATTTAAAAATGGTGTCTCCTATTTATAATAACATATAGTGTATAAATTCATTGTATAACATGAGCGGTAGTGTGCGTTATGTATTTATTTAAATACGGTTGACAAAATATATTGGCTCTTATAGATTACAGTAACTATAATAGAACTAATTATATAATATATAATATAATTTTTAAATATTATGACATTCAGCCCTATGTTGTGTCGTGTTACTTTATGAATAACTTAAACGTTGTCGAATTATTAGCCTTTAGGCAGACGTCCGAATATTGTATCATCGCTAAACTTTATTTTGACAGCTACTTACGTTAGAACAGCCTTTTATTCCACTTTGCGTAAAGATAGCTAAACAGTGGAAGTTAACGCTGACTTCGTATCTTATATATACATATATATATATATATATATATATATATATATATATATATATATATATATACACATGTTTTTCGATCATTTCGTAAATTTGGTCTTACTAGTAGAATTAATTGGTCAAAGTGAAATAAAAGACGGATTATTTTTATAGTTATTTTATAAAAAATATGTTATATGTTAAGTTAAATACCTAGAAACATAGTTTAATATTTCATTTCGTAAAAAGTATTTTACATTTGTAGAATCACCAACAAAATCCGTACTCAAGAATTAAGAAATGTCTCAGATCCACATATGTTACCAATACTAGTTGTGTAAAATATTTCCGACCATCTAAACAAATAACAAAATTTGTAATCGACAATACGCAGCCAACGTTGAAAATGTCAGTATGAACAAAACCTTACGTGACGCCACCAAAACAGGCTATATAAATGCATCCCTTAGATAAAGTACAGAACTCTCTTCGCTGATAAAATATCGCCTTCGTTTTCTTTCTACTTGTAAAATTATATGATGCCATTCTTTTCTCTCAAGAAAATATGGCTATCTTACGTTAACGAAAAATAAAGGCAAGATAAAAGTGATTGCGATACAATATGTCAATTCTTAAAGCGAATTTAAGGCAACCGTTGTTATTACATGTTAGTTAGCTAATCCATATGTTAAGTAAAGTAAATGATACGACATTGGGCTGATTATGAGCTGTAAACAACGATACAATTTACGAAATTTATTTTTCTTCATCGTAAACAAGTCACATTCTAAAACAAATGGGGTTAGATGATTGAGAGGTGATTTAATATTATATCTACGTGAGCAAAGTAACTTATTTCTTAAACTTAGTTACGAAACGAAGAAGAAGAGTTTTCTTAAGAATATAGAGAGATATATTCTCTTTTGGACTAGGACGACTGGAATACTTGTATACCCTAGAGGAAACTAGTAGTAAATAGAAAAATGAATAAATCAAACCTCTCATAGATCATATCGATAGGACGTTTTTGGAACACGTACTATTTGGTCTCATGTGGGTCCCGAATAATTGAAAGGGATTTAAAAAAAATTTATAGGAAATCCTCCGAATTAGGCAACATGAATCTAGGACCTGTGATTTAGTTTTTCCTTACTTACGCCTAATTCCCTGGAAAATTATGTTATATGGAATCGTAGCGACATAAGATCGCTAGGTAATGATGGACTTCACGTCTCAACATTTATCGTTGTGTTCTCAAAAAAATATTATGTGTTTATCTACAGAGTTATGTTTACTCTGAAAACGAATCCAATTTATTTAATTGTTAGGGATACAACATTATTTTTTAAATTACACACTACGAAACCGACCGTTCGTCGTGAATTCTCGTTCTGGTTTGGCAAGTTGACGTGCGCTCCTGATTTATATAAACTGCGGACTCATTCTGACATTTTTTTTTAACGGGTACGTCAGTTGGTTTGAAATTGTCGGTCGAATATAATTAAAGAGGTTAAAAATAAATAAATGAGTTATACATTTGAAAATTGAGGTAACGTTTGCTGACAGTTTTGATCAGTAATCATGACGAGGCGTAAACTTGCCGTTGTAAATCACGGTACTTGTAACAAAAATTATTACGAACGTATTTCATATATTGTTTGGGTAGTATAGTATAAAAATATGTTTAAATTATTGAAATATTTAAGTAGCTAACAGAAGCAGACTCTAAATAAAAACAGAGTGAAAATGATAAACAAAAACAGGTTTTAATTATTCTGAGAGTCAATAATTAAAAAAAAAATGATGAAAAACAATAACGAGTTGAATTATAAATAAATTACTGAAACATATCAAATGGTAATTTAAATAAGAGCAAGAATTGAACCAGGAAAGATATCGTATTATTGAAATATAGGACCTCCTGCAATCCAGTAATTTGTGAAAATGGACAACGAAGGATAAGAAAATATTAATAATTTTTTTAAGAAAATAAAGGAATGAAAAGAGTTGACCAGGTTATGCGGAAAGAATAGACCAAAATAGAAAGGAATGTTAAGAAATACTCGAAGGAAACTCAGGAGGTTTAATACCCAGAGGAAGATTCATAGGCAAAATAGAAGGATAAGATGGAAGAAGAACTTAGGAAACTGGGGGTATCCAGTTGAAAAAGAAATGCAGCTAACGAAGTGGTGTAAATTCTAAGCGCACTCTAGTGCTAGGAAAGTAAGTATGCGTTTTTAACCATGTTATGTCAATGCCATTGTATTTTTCATTTTAATGTATTTTGTATTTTTTGATGCCTATAGCAGAACCATTTCGAAACCAAAACGTAAAATGTTGCATTTGAACCAATACGTACTCACAAAAGTTACACGTGGACAAAGATATTACAATAGGCAGATTCATCAGATCAATAAATTTAAAGGTAATTCCAATTTTATAACTATTGGAAACATCTCCAGATCATTGAAAAATAAGCTGAAATAAAAAAAGTTGGGTAAAGAAAATGGAATTCCATTTTCTTTACTTTAGGAGCTTTGGAAAAAGCTGAAATAAAGTTAGTGAAAAATTTGCCGCTGAGCGCTAAAAATGCATTTTCTGTCTCTTAAAGACAGAACTTTTCGAAATCTTCATATCTGCTTCTCCCACACTCTGATTATCGATTTTTGGATCGATCGATTTTAAATTTTAAATTCAACATTCGATACATCAGAATTAATAAGTCGATAATCGAGAGAGAATTTTATTACTAGCCCATCCTTATTAGTTTTAGATCTGTAGCTCACAATTGCTCCTATTGTGTGTGTATATTGTATTGAAAGTTAATTAATAGCTTATCTGGTCTAGATTCAGTGGAGAGTTCCAACTTTGCAGTGCCATGTAGCTTTTGCTTACAATGATCACCTGTTGATTGTCTGGAAGTCTTTCACTTATTCCTTTCACCAGCTTGGAACCTAGGACACTTAATAGTTTTGAAGAGATGATAAGCACTGATTGTTAGGTGAAATTGAATCCGCTTATAAATCTGAATCAGATCGTGATCATTTATATGTTTGATTCTTTGAGAGCAACTGTTAGATGATTTCATTATGTAATTATTAAGAGATTAAATATAAGTAATTTATTTTGTAGCGTTACAAAGTGCGGCAAAGGAGATTGGACTTGTTATCAATGAAGACAAAACAAAATTTTTAATATCAACAAATAAAATTCATAATCTATCTCCTCTGACACGAAATTACATTTTTGAAAGTGTAAAACAATTTAAGTATTTGGGAACTCTGAGTTCATGTCGCAATGCTCTGAAATAACAACAGAATCTTCGTGGCTTAGAAAGTGGTTAGAAGTTTTTACGGCCTCAGAAACCAATTCAAGTCCAAGTTGATTTCTATTAGGACTAAGTTAGGCATGTATAAAACTTTAATCAGGCCTATACTTCTGTATGAAAGTGAATGCTGGTCCCTCAATAAAGCAGAGGAAAAAAACTACTCATTTTGGAAAGACAAAATTTGAGAAGGATTTTTGGAACTATTCAAGAGAACAACATGTGGAGAACTCTTCACGACTATGAAATTTACAGAAAATATGACAAATACGGCGGAACTGATATTGTGAGAATCATAAAAGCATTACACTTTAGGTGGTTTGACGTTTCAAAAAAGTGATTTTTTCGAAGACTGAGGGGACTAGGCGAAAAGGACGACCACCAACACGTTGGCTAGATGACATAGAAAATGACCTCCAACTAATGGGAGTCAACCGGTGGAGAGCCATCGCGTTAGTCCGGATCAGTTGGAGGAGGATCAGTGAGTCAAATGATTATGATGAATTAATTTTTTTATGTCTTAATGTTGCGAAAGGCTTAATCAGCGTTCATATTAGGTACTAGTTATTCTTTAGCTGACATTTAGCGATAATTAAACATTTAAATCTAAACTTTTTAACTAACAACATTTGGATATGAACTTATGTACATTTATACCATTTTTGTGCTTGTGAAAGGCAATATATTTACATTATGGAAAATTAATATTTTGTAAATAGTTTAACAAAAATAAATAAGGTAGGTATATAGCCTTAAAATGAGTATAAGTATTTAAATGTTTACGGAACCCTCGTATTGCGTTTTCCACTCGTGCTTGACAGGTTTTTAAATTTTTTCTCCAAAAACATTGAAATTTAAACATCGAACTGCGCAATGAAAAATGTTTTTCTCACTGACACTATCGAATGTAGTGTCTTTTAAAATGCAATAAAAAATATCGAGTAATATATTTTCATTCCGCGTCTCTTTCGCTAGAAATATATCCCCTCCAATTTCTTAACTACGTATGTCAAGATTTTGAAACAACTCAGGATATTATTATATAGTAAGTATTTCAATGTAAAGTTATTTCTATCAATTTGTATTAATAAATTAAAAAAATTATAGGCGACTAAGTTACTGCCCATAGTACTCTTCACAAATATTTCATAGGGGACGACTATAAAGATGTCAGTCGCAAACAATTTAGTAAATTTACATACCATTAAATAAATAATATAAGTACAGAAATTTCATAGGAGTTGATTACGAACATAAGAGTCGCTAACAACTTAGTCAATTTACATATCATTAAACACATAATATAAGACGCGAAAACTTATAGGAGGCGACTACGGAAATAACAGTCGCAAACAACTTAGTCAATTTACATACCATAAAATAAATAACATAAGACGTGAAATATCATAGGGAGGCTACTACAATATGACATTCGCAAATAATTTCGTCAGTTTATATATCATAGAATAAATAAAATAAGACGTGAAATTTCATAGGGAGGCTACTACAATATAACATTGGCAAATAATTTCGTCAGTTTATATATCATAAAATAAATAAAATAAGACGTGAAATTTCATAGGGAGGCTACTACAATATAACATTCGCAAATAATTTCGTCAGTTTACATATCATTAAGTAAATAATATAAGAATAGAAATTTCATAAGAGTTGATTATGAAGATAACAGTTGCTAACCACTTTGTTAATTTATATATCATTAAACACATAATATAAGACGCGAGAACTCATAGGAGGCGACTATGGAGATAACAGTCGCAAACAACTTAGTCAATTTACATACTATTAAATAAATAATATAAGACGTGAAATTTCATAGGAGGCTATTACAATATAACATTCGCAAATAATTTCGTCAGTTTACATACCGTTAAATAAATAAAAAAAAGGGTGCGTGTAGTTATGTACGCGCGTGAGAAGTTATACTTCTTTGGCATTATTAAATAATACATACGGATAGATAACCTCAATTATATTGGAGCACTTGAAAAAGTCTATAAACACAATTTTTTCACTAATATTTACGAATAGTAAATATAATAATCAAAATATTGAATTTAAATCACTACTGAATATAATTTATCAGCACATATATAAATCGCACTTATATGAAACTAAAACACGTGTGTGAATGTGGAAAATAAATACTATGAATATGAAAACAGTGAACAGAGGCGACGATGGTGCCAACTTGCGCGACTAATAGAGGTTCTATTTCTATTTTGTTGGTAGCTTTTGTTTCGAGACTGCAGCCGCTGCAACTTCATACTGTAACTTTTGTGTGACGAATCTTAAAATTTCACTCTCATCATTTTTTCATAACGCGCCTAAAGAAGTATAACTTCAATATAAGAACAGAAATTTCATAGGAGTTGAATACGAACATAAGAGTCGCTAACAACTTAGCCAATTTACATATCATTAAACACATAATATAAGACGCGAAAACTCATAGGAGGCGATTACAGAGGTAACAATCGCAAACAATTTTGTCAATTTACATACTCTTAAATAAATAATATAAGACGCGAAATTTCATAGGAGGAGACTAGGAATGTAACAGTTACAAACAGCTTGGTCAGTTTACGTGTAATTAAATAAATCAGATGCGCCTAGGGCGACAACAACCACGAGAAACTTGGTCAATTTATATTTATCATTAAACACATTAGACACGGATATCGCTTGTTTCATCGCGAGGCGCAGACTTAATTATTTACTAATGCTTTATTACGGAACCCAACGTCAATGCTTGTATGACACGCACTTGACCGTTTTTTTCCTTTTTGCAGTATAGAAGCCTAAAATAGATTTTGAAGGAATCTTTATCAAATATTTTGTTTTCACCATTTGTTATTTTGTATAGTGATAGACACTAAAAGCAGAGTAAATTATGTCAGACGTGTTCTTTGTGTTCTCCCAATGGATCAGAGATCTATTGGGAGAACACAAAGAACATGTCCCTCTTAGAGGACATGTCAAATGTCCCTCTTCATAAAAATGTCATTCAACATTGTAAATCTCTATTTTAGTAAAGTTCCATTAACATGCCAGCGTTGTGAGATTTTTCATTTTAAGCTTATTTATTTTTGATTTAATATAACCTATCTTATGCGCTTTAATCAGGGCAATCTCCGGCATCTCTGATTAATGCACACTGCAGGTTCGAAACCGTGCTCGCCTGCTTCAAAGGAAATATAAAGCCGTTGCATATTTTGTATCGTGTTCCTCCTTTAATCCTTCTCCCATCGCTAGCCACAACAAGGCGGCGTTCGGTCGCTGACCGCGGCGACATAAGGTGCCGATGAACGATTTATAGCATGCGACCGGTGTTATGCGAGCACGTCACCCCGTACGTATCACTAGACGGTGCTACGTAGGAGCATATAAACCTCAATGTGCTATGTGGAGAAGTGCCACAGGTGGTTCATGTAGGTAAGACGTAAGAATTGTAGATGTTTTTAAATTATTGTAACTTGGGATCGATTTGTACGTTGAACGCTACGAGACTCACTGCCATACGGGCGATATCGATTTTTGGAATTTACTTGTTAAGAATCGATTTCCATATATAGCACCCGGTATGAAGTTTTATGAGGAGTAAAATCAAAAGTTCAGAGCGTTAAAATAAGTGTAACCGTTAGGTGGCCTCTTCACATAACATTTCTGCGCATCTTTAGAGTGAGATATCAATATGTTTATTTAGCATTTTCTTATGGCGTAATCGCAATGAAGGAGTGTGACACAAATAGTTTGCTGTCGTTCGTTTATATCAAGGTATAATCATTAAATATCATTATGTGTGAATATTTGGTGTCATCTATCCTATAAAATTAAAAAGTCTCCTTTAATTTTAACTTCTTAGTCCGACGTTACTAAATGTTTTTAATTTTGTTGTGAAAATTTGAACTTGCTCTTTTGTGTTTTACTTGAAAATAATTATATTGCAGCATATTTTTATTAAAGAATTTTCCATTTACATTTAATTATATTGATATTTATATACAGTGTCACCTATTTTATACATTCCAAGACAATCGTACTTAAGGAGTAAACTCCTGTCGCGCATGGGAGCTGACACGCAAAATTTTTTCTTAAAGCCGTGCAGTAACTGTAAATTATAAAATTGTTGTTAGGTTTTTAGGGTACCGTATCTCATAAGGAAATATGGAACCATTGTAAGGTCACTCATATGTCACACTCTGTCACAGCGGATTTCCTCAGTAACCGCTAGATATAGAAACTTGAACAATAATTTGGCATAGTAATAAGGCATACTGACTTGCACGTATTTCAAGTCATTCTTCGAAGATATTTACCTGAAAATGGGAGTGCGGATGAGGAGTACTGAAGTTAAGTTTATGGAAAAAAGACTTTAAAAGCTTACGCAGACGTTTCAAGAGAACTAGGACAATGATTCTAGGTAACATAGCTTTTAAGATATTCACGATAATATATATTCCAATAATATATATTTACGATAATATATATATATTAAACATTTATTGCGCTAGAAAATCTTTATTATTTACTTAACATAAATAAAGTAATTTAGCTTCAAACGAGGTATGGAACCTTCGATGCGCAAACCATACTTGCATTTAGCCATTTTTTGTTATAAAAAGAATAATGTCTTAGATACCGGCAGATTTTGTATCCAACAGTGTGTCCTACGGCGCGATTGGGACATAGCAGTATTATCATTGCTCAAATGGATGGGCCACTGATTGTTTCTTGGCAGTCAATGTACTAAGTAACAAATAAACCACAAAACACTTAACGAAATTTTATGACATTCGGAAACGATGTGTACAGTATATCTGGCCCCTTATGTAGAAAACGGGTTCATAATAAAAACAACTCTTTTTGGTAATGTTGAAACTTATGTGTATGTAATCTTATGTAAAGTATGAGTACAGTCGCAACTAGAGGATGCTGTTGTTATGTATATCATGTGAATAAAACTCTCTCTTTTTAATGATCTCCTTATGTTTGAGGGACGTTTTCATTCAGAGTTGCCAACTGGCAGGATTTTGTTATTTTTTTACACTTATTACGGTATTCCGGTTAATCTTATGTAAAGTACAGTCGCAACTAGGGGATGCTATTGTTGAATATATCATGTTAATAAAATTCTTTTTTACGGAAGTTTCCATTTAGAATTGCCAACTGGCAGGATTTAATATTCCTTTCCGATGGTCACGATGTATGGCACGTCGTTAATAACTCTTTTTGATAAAATTGAAACTTATATGAATGTATCTTATATAAAGTACAGTTGCAACTAGGAGATGCTATTATTGAATATATCATGTTAATAAAAGTATCTCTAATTACTCGTCTCTTCGTTATTGAGGCAAGTTTCCATTTAGAGTTATTGACTGGCAGGGTTTTATTATTCCTTTATATTGGTCATGGTATAGGACATGTCGCAAACAACTCTTTTTAGTAAAACAGTGGCAACTAGGAGGTCTTTCTCGCAATTTTGACTATGAATACCTATGTATAGCTTCATAGCCGAATGAAACGTTTTTAGGCTATTTTCTTCGAGTTTAACTATGTGGCAAAAATAATCGAGGATTCTTTGTAAGTAGATGATGGACAGTCTTCCTTTCATTTTGATTCGTAGCATTCTGCGTCATCACCATATTTAAATTACGTCGATCTTCTATCTTTCAGCTTTTTTTGAAGTCCACGTCACAAGACCGCTCTGCAAAAAAAAAACGAAAATACCAGGGTTCTCGCAAGTCTCACTTTGGTATTTTGATTAGAAATCAGATATTACGTGCTGAAATAAAAGGTTTTAAAATGAAGTATCAAAAATTACTACCTAAAATAAGTAGTTTTTTCCAATAACCGCAAATTCACAAACCCTTTTAAAAGTTTCCCCTATAAAAAGTTTTCAATTTGAAACTTTACCAAAGTTTGCCACCTCAGTTTAAATAAGTACACAATCAATATCTGTTATAAAATATAAGACATTTTTAATCGGTTTATGCAAAATATTAATTTAATCTTTTCCTTTGGCATTCCTAATTCTGCCAATCTCCTCTAACTTATCTAAAATAAGATTCATCTACTGTGTCGTTTCAAAACATAGAGAAGGTAAGTTTTGGACGACATCTTGTACAGTGATAAGTAATGCGTTTACTCATCGGTTAAAGTGTTTTGGCTCGTTAATTTGTTTTGTAAACCGGAGTACAACGCTACTGGTCTTGAGTAATGGTTGTTAACACTCACTTCAAGCACTGTATGTGGCTTCTTCGCATTAAAGAAGTGTACGTGGTTTCTTCACATTGAAGTTTTTTTGTTAATTGTATTTGAGTACTTTCACTTTTTTCTACAAATTTAAGCATGCATGCCTCTACCCTATCTTAAGCTAATTAAGTGTGAATAATGCAACATCTTAAACCTCTGCCTAAAATAGCCCTATATTTGTGCTAGTATTCATTTAAGTTAATGATGATACTACTAATGTTGTAAATGGGAAATATTGTATGTTTTTTACTCAATGAATATTTAAACGAATAGATTACATAGAACTCCATATTGACAGTATCCATGATTTGAATTAGCTATTGTGCTGCAAACTCCCTTAAATGAAGAAACTAAAGCAACTTTCACGGTAGACAGCATGTGATGCTATTTTATCTATTCTTTGTAACGAAATATAAATATTTCGAGATTTATGTCAGTATTTTTCTCATTCGCGCATATGCAAATAGAACGAACGAGAGCGAAACAAATGATTATCCTTCCTGTCCCCCGCTAATTTCACAATTTTACATCCTTCTGATCTGCCTATGCGGTATCCATATAATTTATTATAAATGCTCCACTGCAGGCGAAATGGCCATACCTCTATGGAATTAACATAAAGGATAGTTTTTAACCCTGAGAATAGCAAAATTCCTGTGGGCTGACAGTCGGTATTTTTTATTCAGTAGTAACAAATTACTGCTTGTCTGTCAATGGAAAGCCCAACATGTATCAGTTAGACTTTTAACATTTTTTATAAAGAAATATTACGATTTGATTTGGTATGGAATAATTGCCACCGTCTTGATCGAAACCTACGCGCGCGAAGCTGTGAGCAAAATCTAGTAAACTTTTAACTATAATATGGTATATTAATAATAAGGATTATTTTGCTGTTGTTATTCTTACGTTTATAACTGTGTCATTATTTTTTATTCATAGTAATTTAAGGAAAGCGGGTAAGTACCGTCAATTTCTTTTTTGGGGTTATCGTTGTCATATGCGACTTAAGCTTACAAATTGAGACGAGCTAGAAAATATTAAATTTAATATGCTGAAAATAATGGAACAAATAGCTTTAACTCAGTGGTACTACCGCTATATCACGTGTATTAAAATTAGGCCATTTTGTTTTCTTTAATTAAATAAACCAAAAAATATACGAGGAAGTAGAAATAATGGGTTTATGTAAATGCTTAAAAGAGGTGATGTTGTTAAATTGTGTTGTGCTAGGAATTAAGTGCGAATTTAAAATGGCATGGCTTGTCATTGAAAAGCGACACGCTTGACGCTTAGGCCGGAATGTTCGAAAAATGGTACGTCCCACGGAAACTGGGACATCTGCTAACACCACATCTCACCCTCCGTCGTTTTGAAACGTATTAATGATGTGTTCTGCGAAAACTCATTTACAGTATAAGCTGCTAAGATGAGTAATAAATTACCATCAGACGTATGAACTGTGTAACTTCAAAGATTGTCTCGACAAGGTATTGTTCCTCGTTACGTTTAGGTTCCTTCCTTTTGTCTACACTGCTCTCCATTTTCTATCCCTGTTACATATATGTAAGTGTAACAAAGAACATTTATGTTATACATACAGGTGATTTTATGCATTAAACTGGGTATATTTGAAGTGAAATATTTGATTTGAGTATATTTGTTTCAGTAAAAAAGGATTTGTTTTTCCTAAAATTGCAACTTTGGATAATGATTTTTTAGAAACAGTTAGCATTTTCATATAGCTCCTTAACATTTTCTACTCAGTTTGATGCACAGAATCATCTCTAGGAATAGAAGACACATTTTTTACACCTATATGCCAATATATTGTAATACATAAATTCGTAACGTCGTTTAATGTGGCATGTAAATTAATATACTTTGTTAAACAAAACTGCTTGTTACAATACAATTTTTTAACGATTAGAATCATTAAATCTACAGTCTAACATAACAGTAACAAAATCTATGAATAATGGATACATTTTTGTTATACATGTATGTCAAAAATATTGTAATACATACATAGATGCTTAATGTTGTTTCATGTGGTATGTAAATTAATATACATTTATAAACAAAACTGAACACACTTCGTTATTGGTTCCACAACATTGTTTTATTTATTGCTTGTTACATTTCAATTCCATAATGATGACAGTAATTTAATCTACAGTCTAAAGTAATAGTAAGCAAATCTATGAAAAATAGACACATTTTTGTTACATCTGTATGTCAAAGTATTGTAATACATAAATAGAGGGGTAACGTTGTTTAATGTGGCATAATAACTAATATTATTTTTTAAACAAAATTGAATACAGTTTGTTATTTGTTCCACAACATTGTTTTATTTATTGTTTGTTTGAATTTCCAAATGATCAGTCATTTAATTTACAGTCTAGATGAACAGTAACCAAATGAATGAAAAATAGACACATTTTTGTTACACCTGTACGTCAATGTATTGTAATACATACATAAAAGCATAACGTTGTTTCTATTATATATATATATATATATATTTTTTTTTTTTTTCTTTAAACAAAACTAAACACATTTTTATCCATTCCACAACATTTTGTTTACTGCTTGTTACATTTCAATTTCTAAACCACTGGTGTCATTTAAACTAGTCTAAAGCAACAGTAACCAAATAATTATATTGAGAAATAAAAATATTAAATTAAAAAGTAAACTCTTTGTCAACATGTATTTTAACATAATATTCAGATTTACTTATTTCGTTATTTTCAATGCTTCATCCACAGATCTTTGACTTGGAGAATAGTTTATAATCGATGTCATCGGATAGGTTCAATGAACATTTGAAAATATTCTGGTCTATTTTTTGTGTCTGAATCTATGCTTATAGATTTCCATATGTAGAAGACGGATTATGATACTAGATGAGACATGCCTATTTACATGGGTCCAAAAAGTTTTAGTTGGATTTAAAATTGTACTCTTGACTGGTCAGTAAAGTACATGGATAGGTTGCAGTTGTAATCGGTTGCAGACAGATTTTGCCATGTACTCGGTGTCTGGATCCTGTTGAAAAATAATACAGTTATCAGGAATAGGTATATTTCTTATTGTTGCTGCAAGACACTGTTCTAAAGTGATTTTGTAAATTATTTTATTGATAATTCTGTCAGCTTTATGAAGAAGACACATTAATAGACTACCAACTCTATATTATCTCTAGATTGCCAAAAGACGATCAATCCATGCACCTCTTTAATTAATAATCTTTAGGGTTCCGTTCCTCAAAGGAAAAAAAACAGAACTCTAATATGATCATTTTGTTGTCCATCCGTCCGTCTGCCTGTCTCTCAGAGACAGCTTAAGATGTCAAGTTGTAATTTTAAAATAATATCGTTTATTGTAAAATAATATCGTTTACTGATCAAAAAATTAAAATTTTTGCATTACTGTAAAATTTTAATTTTTTTTATTTGCGCAACAAAAATATGTGGTCCTTATAATTTTTATAAGGTGCATATTTTTTGCGTGTTGCCCTTTTTTAGTATTTATACCGTCGTCTAAACTAATTAGTGAATATTTCATAATTCACTAATTAGTTTAGACGACGATCTGCAAAGTGTTGATATTACGTTTTTTACGTAATTTTCATTAAAGGTGTATTCCATCATAGTATTCTGAAAAAAAAAGAAATAAAATATAAATTCATAGATAGTAGAATTTTAATTGGGTCTTGAGAAAATGTGTCATAAGGAATAATAAAACATGTTTAGAAGAAAGACGTTTTTTTTTATTTCTAACCCTTTGAATTGTTTATGAGTTACAACCTGTTTAGAAAATTGTTAAATCTTCGCGTCCAGTTTCGCCCCTAAGTATTTTTACTTTTATCTTATTTGCATAATCGATTTTAGTTTGCAATAGAACTTATTTTATATTAGTGACGTGCTTATTTATACTCAAATAAATACATTCTAAATTAAACTTTATTAACAGAATTTTACAATCGAAGAATGTAAATAAATAAAATTAAAAAAAAACACGAAAGTAATTTTCGAGAGTTGGATTCTGCTTTAGCGAATACGGTATCCAAAATGATTCCTCCAGCCCTTGATATTTATTGTAAGCACCAAATGATCGTTTGCCCTTATTACTCCGAATCGGATATATGAAAAAAATAAACAAATTAATAGTGATGTACCCATTGTCCTAATTTGCGGAAATTTAGATGTATATAAACGCTTTTCCTGGCCTGAAAAATCTAAAAATAACTTATTTTTAATTTAATTGCGTATAAAATAATACATTTCAATAATTTATATACATACATCAAGGTTTAAAAAAACTTTCTATTACCGTTAATGTCTTAGCAGTTATACATTAAATTAAACCCGCAAAACGTACATTATAACCACTTTTCAACAATTATCACAACACCACTTTTCTGAAGCTTTTACAACACAAACAATAAGTTCCAAAAATAAGCTTTGAAAACATGTCTTAGTATAATATGAAAGGCATTTCACTATTAAGGTATCATCACAACACCAACAACAACAAGTTCCACTATTAAACTTTTACAACACCAACAACAATAATTTCCATTGTTAAGTTTTGCAAACGTCTTAGTATAATATGAAAGGTATTTCACTATTAAGCTATCATCGCAACACCAACAACAAGTTCCACCATTAAGCTTTGCAAACATGGCTTAGTATAAAATGAAAGGTATTACACTATTAAGCTATTACAACACCATGAACAACAATTTCCACTATTAAGCTTTGCAAACATGTGTTAGTATAATATGAAAGGTATTCCACTATTAAGCTATTATAACACCAACAACAAGTTCCACTATTAAGCTTTGCAAATATGTCTTAGTATGATATGAAAGGTATATATTAAAGTAAAAATATGTGTATAGTTTTACGAGTTTCGCTATTTAGGTACGGCTATGTACAGTTAAATATACAGGCTGAGAGTTTTTGCATAGTTACTTAACGTTTTCTACTCAGTTTCATACAAATAATGACCTGTTTGAATAATAGATATATTTTTGTTAGAACTGTACTTATGTAATAGGTGTAGCAAAAAAACAGTATATTATTAATACAGGTTATTCTGTATTTTAAAGTGATTGCATTTGAAGTGTGTTTTCCATAATAAAAAGTCACATTTTCTACTAAGTTTGATGCATAGAATCACATGGATGAATAATAGACACGTTTTTTTAAATCTTTATGTATATAGACAGATATAACAAATAACGAGTCTATATATATATATATATATATATATATATATATATATATACACACACACACACACACACACACATATATATATATATGTATATATATATATTGACAAATATAACAAATAACGAGTCTATTATTTATATAAGTAATTCTGTTCATCAAATTTTCGTTAATGTTGCAAATTTGAGTGATTTTTTCGAAAACGTCGATAATTTTCGTACAGTCCTTGACACTTTATACTCAGTTTGAGGCATGGAAGCACCTGTATGATATAATAGATACATTCTTTTTTATATATTACTATGAAAGCAATAAATATGAGCGGCTACATATGTATTTATTTTTAATATATAATTCATTACACGATAATTTTAATGGAACAGATAGCTTAAATTTATATGTTACACTTATCTTTATAGTTTTTATATATATAGTCCGATATATTAATTTTGAGTGATTTTGAAATTTGCTGGTTTTCAGAAAAACTTGTGATTTTTTTTTATTTTCAGGATCGTAAAATCGAATTCCTAATTTAGCTAATGAGCCTGGCACCAAGAGACAGTTATAAGTAACGTAGTCTAGATGGAAGCAGGTGTTCGGCGTCAAGTGGAACCATGTGGTTATAAAAAGGCCGACACGTGCCGATGTCGCCCAAGTGGCTCTTAACGGGTACTTTATGTTCTACCGTCGTATTCATAGCCTTGGGTATTGTGTTGCCCTGAAAAAGTAAAATATAGAAAACTACTATGCAATTAGCACGTGTATTAAACATTTGTGTACATATCTCGTGTAGAAAAAGAAAAAACGAACATTTAGAAATTGTAATTAAATTTTAGTTTACGTTGTTTGTGCAGATCGATATGACCAACTTTTTCGACCATTATTTAATGGTAATTAATTTATTATTATTCAACTTGCACACTTTTATTTATCTCAGATAACATAAATATTCTATACACGTAGAATTATTTCAAGCATAAGGTAACTGAGATAATAATTTAATACTTTTAAAGTGAAATGAAACAGACAAACATTATCCAATAAATAATCATTAATTAATATTGCAATTCACAATTAAATGAAACTACGTGATGTAGTATTATTTCTACTATTTTGAATTTCTTTACCACGACCTAGGTTTCGTTGTATTACAACATCTTCAGGTGGGATATTAGCAAAGAACATGGTGGGATAATACAACGAAACCTAGGTCGTGGTAAAGAAATTAAAAATAGTAGAAATAATACTACATCACGTAGTTTCATTTAATTGTGAATAATGAATTTCTACAAAATTAACGCCAAATATATTCAATAATATTGATGCGAAACTGAAAAATTTTCCTCATTTTTTTCTTTTTAATTAACGAATGAGTTTCGAAACCGGGATTTAATAGACATTTTTAAAGTCATTTTTTTCGTTTTCAGATTATCTCGCCTATATTTTAGCTTATGTAACTTTTAACTTTTTCTTTTTACTATTAAGTTGATGTAAATTTATTCATAAATTTTTTCGACAGTCTATAAGGACCGAGACAATTATACTGAAAATTATAATTAAATAGTATGTTTAATTAAATAGTTTGTTAATAGTCATGTTCTAAAATATTGTACGATTTTTCCGGCAAGAACGCAATTCGAATTTTCTTATTAATATTTGTATATCGACGATTGAACGCCATAATACTGTAAAGAGCTTAATAAATAAACAACGACATTATCAACTCCCGTTGCGAGAGCAAAATTAAAAAAAAAACGAAATAAAATATGTGCTTTTGTACGAAATAAAAAAATAACGATTAATATTTATAAAAAATCCTTTCTCTCATAATTATGAGTAGGACTAAAGTATTAGAATCCCTTATTTATTTTAATTTCATCTCACCTCCCTTTCCACAACCATGACATGTCAATATTTGTAATTAATATTTTTTTTATTTGTTGTCTTCTTTTTTACCTAATAATTTTTTGACTTAGTATTTTTTCGCTTTTTAGGGTTCCGTTCCTTAAAATAAAAAAAATGGAATAATAGTTATAGCTTCACTTCTTTGTCTATCTTTCACAGGCATAAAAACATGAAGCATGTTTAAATAGTATTATTTCTCACCATGTAAATATATAAATATATAACCTCGTATAATTTTCACATACATAATAAACACACATTTTAAAATACAGTTAATTTTGGCAGTTGGTATAAGCCACTTTACGAAGTTTCTACGAACTTTTTACAGACCCAACTACACTTAAATTTGTCGACTATTACTCGCAATTTATAATACTATTTCTTTATTTATACTACTATTGTGAATACTCTCCAGATATTCATAAATGCCGGTTTAGCTTCGAGAAGTAATTAAAAGCTTAATATTTCGTAAACAGATCCCCGTTTCGAAAAAGTGTCCATGAAATACCTCTAATATTTTTCAAAGACATATTCAAAGGTACTATACACAATGGAGTATAAGAAACAAATTTACCTCTACTTCACATTTAGGGAGGATATCCTAAAATCATTTTGTAAAAGATTTTATCTCATAATTTTTTAGGCGCTATAAATATCTATAACCATGTAAAATTACTGCTTTGCAGCACTAATAGTCTGCAAGAAAAACGATCGTGACATATAGAAAGATAAATTATATTTTTGTTCACACGCTTTAAAACGTTGGTTAACGTAAAAAAAGAGCTTTCAGAACAGCAACTTTTACAAACTTCCCCGCTTATGAGTGTGGCGCGGTCACCCTGGCGTGGCACACAGCTTATTTGAACAGCGATAGTGCTAATGGGCGAGTTGCCGTCGCGCGCCCCCCGCCGCGTCTGCACGCTGCACCCGCCTGCATTGTTGTTCGTGATGCACGGAGAAAGTGCAGTTTAGTTTATAAATAGAAAGTTTGAAGTGAATAGGTCGATTTCAAGTTCATAACCAACAAACACGCGCTTGCGATAATTTAGTTACCGAACGAAAATATTGATTGCGAGTCTGTGGTTTATGCCGTTATTTAAGCGAATGTATTAGGTCTTAAAGTTTGCTGATTTTTACGGCGTTAGATAGGGAATCTTTATAGAATCGTATAGAATTAGAATCAGTGAATCAAGCTTTAAAATTTTTACTCGTGGAATTACGATTTGGTTTATGATTACGTTTTTTTATTGTATTGATATTCTGTGTACTCAATTACAGTTGTTTAGAATTTAAAATCATTGGATCATCTATCATTGGATGGATAGAATATATTTAGAATCACTGGACCAAGCTTTCAAATTATTGGTCGTAAATTTATGATTTGGTTTATGATTACTTTTTTTTATTAAATTGATATTCTCTGTACTTAATTATAGTTGTTTAGAATTTTAAAAAATTGGATTATCTATAATTGGATGGATAGAATATCTTTAGAATCACTGGACCAAGCTTTTAAATTGTTGGTCGTAGAATTACGATTCGATTTATAATTACATTTTTTTATTATATTGATGTTCTGTAGATCTTATTTAAAGTTATTTAGAATTTAGAATCATTGTATAATATGATCATTGGGTAGACAGAATATATTTCGAATCACTGGACCAAGCTATCAAATTATTGGTCGCAGAATTACGATTTGATTTATAATTACGTTTTTAGGGTTCCGCCCCTCATAATGAAAAATAAACGGAACCCTTGTAGGATGATTCGGTTATCCTTATAGGAACTACTTAGTTATCCATCCGTCTGTCAAAGCCCTTTTTTCAGAAATGGTTTGATATATCAAGTTGAAATTGCCGTTTTTTGAGGCCTATAGGCTTATATAGATAGGAGTCAAGTTTTTTAGTTTACGCAGCAAAAATATATAGCCATTTAAAGGAACTTATGACCTGTAAGTGGCCTAATGGGGGAGATCTTATAACATAAGCAGTAACGATATTACAGCATAAGTAAAATGAAAAATAAAAAAAATCAGTGATTTCTAATTCTGTGTAGAATTATACTTTGTTATAATTAACTGATTTTTACGCTTGTGAAAGATGGAGTAAGCAATATATTTACTTTGTAAAAAATTAATGTTCGTAAATAATTTAATTAGAATTATTATGTACAATTAAATGTTTATAAATGCCTAAATGTCTATAGAACCCTCTTAATGCAAGTTCTACCCGTATTTGACAGGTGTTTTCTTTTATATAGCCATTAGAAATTTATGTGATTAAATTTAGAAATTATATATTTTTTTATCCAAACCTTGACTAACTTACGGACAGTAACCAAAATATTGGCCAAATTAATAAGGCATCATATTGAAATATAGGAATATATTACAGATAATTCAATCAAAAAATAAATAAAGGCGAAATTGTTTTTAAACTCAGTAAGATAAAGGTTATCATTTACAATCCATAATTTGAAAAAAAAACATTCCCAACAGCGCGCAATCAAATGAAGTTTCATTTCAATATGTAACAATACCACATAATTCCATTTTTAGTATTCCGTAGCCTAAGAACCCTCATGTTTTCGTCTGGCCCATCTGTCTGCCATAAAGCAAATTTAGCATGATCAGGCATAGTTATAACACTTAATAAGTCATAAAATAAAATCTTAAAAAAAATATTTTGGGCGCCCCTTAATATAGTGGGAATTCATTTTCTTTTTATTCCCATACACTATGGTGTAATATATTGTCGATATAAAAATATTGGGGATATGTCAAGAACCGGAAGTTACAGAAATCAATTTACGAAATATTAAACTTTAAAATGGTCACTCTCGTAGAGTTACGTGGTGGAAAACCCCCACCAGCTAAACCGCTCTTTTTGAATGTCTGAAAGTATTCACGATAGTAGTATATACAACGAAATAAAAGGAAAATTAAAACAGCTAAGTAGACAGTAATAGTCTACCAAATTATGACATGTATTTGGGTCTGTAAATGTTCATATAAGCTCCATAAAAATGGCTTAAATCAACTGCAAAGATAACTATGTGTTATATATGATGAAATCGAGTGGAAATTATAACAACTATGTAGACTCTACTAGTTTGCGAGTAATAGTCGACAAACGTATAACATGTATTTGGGTCAGTAAAAAGTTCATATAAGCTCCATAAAAGTGACTTAAATCAACTGCAAAGATAACTGTGTATTATATATAATGAAATTGAGTGAAAAATTATAACAGCTACGTAGACTCTACTAGTTTACGAGTAATAGTCGACCAACTTATGACATGTAGTTGGGTCTGTAAAAAGTTCACATGAGCGCCATAAAAATTGGAAGTAATTTATTTGAAGTTTCAAGTTAATTAACCGCAAAAATAACTTTGTATTTTAAAAACATACAGTACGTCTGTGAAAGATATGCTAGACTAATATATTTATATATTTACATGGTGGAAAATAATATTTGTAAATAGTTTAATAGAAATATTATGTACGCTTAAATGTTTATATGCGCTGAAGCGTGTTCGGATCCCTCGTAGTATGAGTTATACTTGTGCTTAATACGTTTAACTGTTTAGTTTAATTTATCAACGTTAGCGACAATAAAACATAATGTCCTTAATTATATGCTTCAACATAGATTGGAATGGAGTGCGCTTTTTTTTCTTTTGTCTTTTGGTATCATATAAACTCTTACTGGTCTTTAACTTCACCTAACATTTTCTAAAATACTGTGTGTTAATTTTGCAAAGATTAAAAAATATGTTAATTGTAGAGAACTAAATTGAGAAAAGTTTGAGCAATTTAATATATTTTTTATGCGTAACACGTGTTATCTAATGAATTATTCAATATGTTAATGAAATAACCAGTCGCGACGAAAAATAAATTTTTGTCATTATTATTTTTACCGTATAATACCAATATTTTCGATGCGTTCCTTGCGTAGAGCTTTGAAAAGCTCTAAGCGCCGTGGGCGGAAGTACAATGACTTTGTTTAACGATGTGCACACTCATCCGTTGCTGTTTCATCCGGCGTAACGTAAACGTAATTCATAGCGAACGTAATCTTCAATCAATACACAAGCGCTGCGAGGGAAATTTCGGAGAAAACCTCGTAAGGGAGATTTCCTTCCAGTCGAGTAGGTTTCCTTGCGAGCGATATTAAGAAAAACGTTATTACAACGAAAATTGATTTATACGTGGCAAAGATTGCATGCATCCCCGTGGCGTACTTTCCGTGCTGGTGTTTGGGGCTGTTTCGCCTCAGGGTATTTGGGGAGTAAATGATTTTAAGTTGTTTTTTGGAAAAGTTTACAAGTTTACCCCATATTTAGATCCCTAGGGTGATTGTTGCGGTGATACGCGCATTTCTATGCCATATTCACATTATTTTGCTCCACTTATGTGTAGCAAAATTTATTTTATGTAAATGTATCTATATGAAGATGACATTTGTAACATAGAATAATGTGTGTGGAGGCACTTTAAATAATTTATTGCTGAAATTCATCAAATTAAGAACATTTCTTTGTCTACTAAGTAGTGTAATATCTCATAGATGGAGTTAGGTTCGTACGTCTAAGTTTGTTTCATTCATAGAAAAATAAACATACAAATTCATCTGAAATTTATTTCAATTGTGTAATACTACATTATTTAAGTATTAAACAGAGGATAGTTGAAGGAGACTCGTTACGAATCGAATTAATAAATTTATT
The DNA here is from genome assembly GCA_039881145.1 of Druceiella hillmani. Classification (NCBI taxonomy): domain Eukaryota; kingdom Metazoa; phylum Arthropoda; class Insecta; order Lepidoptera; family Hepialidae; genus Druceiella; species Druceiella hillmani. Next base: position 14,317,478 of record JAYKKI010000039.1, on the reverse strand, counting down.
TAATGAAATATTATTGTCGCTCTACAATGTATTGGTTTAAGTTTAAGCGCTCAAATTGATCATGATTAGTCCTAGAGTACTCCCGAAGAGAACTGAGCTAAATATCTGGCAAGATATCATCTTTGCTAACAGCCCACCTGAAGATGTTGTAATACAACGAAACCTAGTTCGTGGTAAAGAACTTAAAGAAAGTAGAAATAATACTGCATCACGTAGTTTCATTTAATTGTGAATAATGAATTTCTACAAAATTAACGCCAAATATATTCACGTTTATGTTTAGATTAAGATCAAAATCATTTGATATATTTCATAAATTTTTAAAAACATATTTGAAGAAATAAAGCCTGCAGTAATAAGTTAAGATGAATTCAATCCTATTAACGATTTCGTAAAAATAAGCGAGAGATCTATAAAATATTTTTACTATAGATAAAAGATAGTAACTCATAAGTTTGTATATTCTATTGATATATCACTTTGTTCCAATATAGTACAAAAATGATATATATATATATATATATAAATAAATGTTATTATAATTCACAACTTTTCTGAAATAAATAATAATACTGCGAGATTAACTGAAATAAAAAATCAGGGAAAACCGTTACATGAACAGTTATTTATTTCATAAAATCTGATTCACCAATTAACTGATGCTGCATTCGTCTCTAACACGCATTGAAAATTTTAATTATTATCTCAGTTATACTCATCATCGGCTCGTTGAGATCTGGACCTCTGGAAAGCCCACTGGATATAAGCCTCCCCTAAATCTCTCCATCTCCTTCTGCAAGTAGTTTAGCAACACTAGTAGTATCTATTCAATCCAGCAACGATCCTTCCCATGTCTCAGTTTATCATGTGATTGTATTTTTATCTATTTCTGTTATTCAAGCGACTGTTTTGTCGATATTTTTTTGTAAACTTCATATATCTTTAGTGGATATGACGCTTTTGCTGTGCTTGCAGCATTGCCTGTTTTCCTGCAGAATTTAAAGTATTTTCAAAGTCAGCGAAAGCTATACAGATATACAATACAACATGAATGATATGTGGTCAATGGTATCGAAGTCATTTCTAAATCTGGCTTGCAAGTTTATCACAGAATTGTTCAACAGAGTTTAGTTGTGAAGACCTTCGTAAATAGTATGTATGTGTGAGGTAGAAGTTATATTGGCTTGTATTTGCTTATATTAATTTTGAGACCTTTATGTGCAGTTGTTAGTTATTCTACCTTTTAATGTTGTCGTGACATATTCGACATCTTTCAAATAAATGTTTTATAAAATTAGTTCCGACAAGTATCAGAGTCACGCGTCACGCGTTTCACCGGAATCGGGTAATAAAGTACTCTTTGATGCTCAGACCGTTTTAATTAATCCTGATGTGTTGGAAATAACTAAAATAAGATTTTGGAAATTACGTCATGTCAGAAAAAACCCTGCAGTTCTGTGGGGATTAAGCTCTAGATGGTGGTGTCCTTGCTTCTTTTTATTCAATTTTGGATGAAAGAATATAAACGTAGTTAATTTTCTTGTAGCAGTTTCCATTAAGCGGAATTCGACGTATCTCTAAGTAGAGATACGGATAAAAGATGGAAAAAAATGTACAAATTCAGCAAAATGTACAAGTCTGCCCGTAGATACGTTGAAACGAGAGGTTGCCGCGCAAAATAAAAGCCAAAATTACAATGTATTCGCGCGAACCCAATTTATCGGCACAAAGTATCGAAATCCTTTCGCGAACATAAATTTCCGTTTATCGGACAAAATTTCAGTTTAATATTTGGGTAATTCCTCCAAGACAAAGGCCGTTTCCGGCTTCGCCTGTATCTTTGTCCGATCTGGGACCGGAAGGTATATGCGGAGCTATACCGGATATCCCTAATGCAGCCAATGGACGGCTTGCGTTATATTCTTGCGTATATAACGCAAGTCCGACGTTATTACTTGACTTTGTGATTATTGCAAAGTTCAATTGGTACTAAAGTTTACTATATTTTGATTAATCTTTTTGTTTGACGCAAGTATATGTATAATTTTGTAGCGAAAGCTTCATAATTTGTATGGAACAAAACATGTTATTTTAGGATTTACAAATGCTGGAAGTCTTTCCAATGCCGGAATAATGTTAGCTCTCTCGGGGTATGGGGTATTTGATATAAGAGTTATGTTTTTCGGCAGCAGTCGACGTGCTTATTATGCTTGGATACTTAGATTTAATTTTCGGAACTAGCATATGAAACATATTTTTTAAGATTTCCTAGAATCTAATACTAATGTTTCGATTTGTGTTCGTCTGATAAAGTAATATAATTTTGTTTATAAAAATGTATTATTATATATATATATATATATATATATATATATATATATATATATATATATATATATATATATATATATATATATATATAATTTTGTTTATAAAAATTTATTATTATTTATAAAAATATTAGCTTCGTTTAAAGATTCCAAAACATTCAAACGGCTATGGGAAGGGCTATTCTCGAGCTTTCTCTATGAAATTTGTTCCGTAATGAAGTGGATCCGGTGGAATAAAACATATTTCAGGATATTCAAGTTTTTCTATTACTGGAATAAAGTTATCTTTCCCGTATATTTGACATAAGTTGTATGTTTCTCAGCAGTAGTGCACAGGCTTAAATTCTTGGAATCAGTTTATCGGAACTAGCATGTTTATATAAAACTTAGTTTCTAAGGTTTCATAGAACCTAATACCGATGGTTTGATGTTTGTTCGTCTGATAATACTCGTATAATTTCATGTCCATAGCAGTTTGTTGTTATGTATTTTAAAATATTGCTCTCGTGAAAAGTTTCCAAGACTTTCAGCGAGTTATGGAAAGGGCTATGTTCGGAGTTTCTCTACGAAATATGATCCGTAATGAAGAGAATCTATAGGAAAACTGAGACACCGACATAGCTCGTAGGATTAGTGGGCGGAAACAGCAAAGGCAAGCAAAACGGTAAACGACAACGGCGAACAACAATGGCAGGCTATATACTGCGCAGAACTGACAAGCATCGGGGAAGAAAGGTTCTGAAACGGCTAGATCGACAGATGTCCTGGTAAAGATCGCAGGGAGCCGCTGGATGCATCTATGCTCAGCAACCGATGATGATCATTATGATGAAAAATGTTTAAAAAAGTTAAAAAAAAGTTATTTTAAGTTATATCACTTTATCGTATTTGAAAAAAAAATCGCATTTGGCTGGTGTTAGATTCCGGCGTAAATCGAATATGAAAGTAAAAATGTTTGATATTAATTTGTTTTAATTTTCAGTATAATAAATTATCGTAAACATTTCATCGATAATATTTAACTATAAAACGGGCTTCAGTAATTTGTTTGTAAACATTTCCATGCCTGTTAGTTCAATTTACTCCAATGTTAAATTATGAAATGATCGCTGGAATGAGTGAGCCACATTATACATTTTACGTCAGGACGTGATTCTCTCTCCTCGTAGATGAGGAACGGCGTGATGGTACAGTGATACCGGTGCAGTAGTAACGTGACACGTCTCCAGCCGCGGTCCACCCGCCTCCCCTTACGTGTCGTTGTCATGAGCTGGGAACCGATAAAGACAGCCACTCTCTGCGCCTTAATGGATTAGAAGTCACGAACTCGTGCGTGTCGCGAGATAGACGTCGTGCGCCGTTCGATACCCTATAATGTTTATTGCGTTCCGCTTCGATTCTGCTAAAAGTTATAGGAAATTATACACATATGTATGCGCCGTCATAACTTATGACTGAAGTTCGTCTCTGCGGTCCGCGTATGAGGAATGGAAGTAATATAGATTAGTGAAAGTTCGATTGCGTGTTGCGAAATCAGTGTGCATTTTGAGTGGAAGTGAAAATTCTTTTTTACGTATATCGACATAAGTAAGTTTGCTCACACAAAAAGAGAAAGAGATATTTCAACGATCTATTATTACAGCACTGTGTCACATTTTCCTTACGCTGAATTTGTGCAACAAGAGTAACACAAACTGTAAATAGTATGTAATGAAGTCGACATTTAGTGAGAGATGGTGAAGCATAAACCGATTAAGAAGAAACTATAAATAGCATAGTCGCGTATAACAGATGTGTGAGTGAATCAAAAGAAATAATGCAATACACCGGTTCGCTATGCTACATGATTCACTTGAAATCTTATTGATTCATTTAACTCGCTAATTCAGGAATGTTTTGGCGTAAAAAATTATGTAGAGAGAGTGAAATATACCTAACCCATCAAATATGGGGAGGTGCATCACTTTTTTCTCGTAAAGAATTATGGGGAAATAACATATATCATATTCATTCACCCACTAGAATCTTGTATTAAGAATAAGTGTTAAAACTCAGTCAATTATAATATTTGAGGAATTAATATTCGAAATTTTCGTGAATTGTAACAAAATATTAGAGAAACCGAATAAAAAACTAATGTTTGTAAAAAGTTAACCTCATTGTTTATATGTTTGTAATTCGCGAACTACTTGATGAATTTTAAAAGAAAATAGTTTCGATAATTGTAGCTTAGAGTTAGATTTTATAGGTAGGGTTAACGATGAGATTATGCTAATAAGTGGCGGAGGGATGGGTGAATAAAAGACACTAATTTTGATATTAATTGTGATGGTTGAATGGGAGATATTGATTGTGATACTAATTATGATGGGCGAATAAGAGATTCTAATTGTAATACTAATTATGATGGGCGAATAAGGTTTCTAATTGTAATACTAATTATGATGGGCGAATAAGAGATTCCAATTGTAATACTAATTATGATGGGCGAATAAGAGATTCCAATTGTAATACTAATTATGATGGGCGAATAAGAGATTCCAATTGTAATACTAATTATGATGGGCGAATAAGAGATTCTAATTGTAATACTAATTATGATGGGCGAATAAGAGATTCTAATTGTAATACTAATTATGATGGGCGAATAAGGTTTCTAATTGTAATACTAATTATGATGGGCGATTAAGAGATTTTAATTGTAATACTAATTATGATGGGCGATTAAGAGATTCTAATTGTAATACTAATTATGATGGGCGAATAAGAGATTCTAATTGCAATACTAATTAATATGGGCGAATAAGAGATTCTAATTGTAATACTAATTAATATGGGCGAATAAGAGATTCTAATTGTAATACTAATTATGATGGGCGATTAAGAGATTCTAATTGTAATACTAATATTTAAGATGTGTGAATAAGATAAACTAATTTTAATACTAATTTTGGTGAATGAGTAAGAGATACTAATTGTGATGGGTGAACAAGAGATACTAATTAGCCAGGTGGTATTATGAGCTAAAGGTTTTTTTCTAAAGTGCGTTCATCATAGTCGGTATTTTTAATATATAGCTGTGATTTCGTCACACATTATGCACTGTTTTAGTGAAGACAGTACCTTTATATTTTAAATGCTACTACGATAATTCAGATATTAGTAATATATATGGAAATAAAGAAATTAGAAGCATTCCGCAAACAAGCCTTATTAAAAAAAACCAGGCCTTATCAAAATACTTTTACTATGGTAAAAGCTGTCAGAAGCCGGATATGATTAATGGAGTATACGAAGAAGCAAAACGGAGTACACGAAGAAGTAAAAAAAGAGTATCTGAAAGAATTGTTATTGATTCCTGAACATGATCTAAAGCTCTCTCTAACCAAAGTGGACTAGCAATACAATAAACTGCTAGTCCACTTTGGTTAGAGAGTAGGCGGAAGTTATGAACAGCTTCTTGGTTTACCAAACTGTGCAAGATACGTGTAAATACGAATTGGGCGTCATTAGTTGAACAGATTTTATGCCGGGTTAAACTATGATTTGAATTATGTGTCATCAATAAAACATGGAAAAAACAATGAATACACTGCACATAGAGAATTAGCAACACGTTTACATATCAACATTGAGGAGTGCGGTTTATATATTGATAATGAATTGTTTTTTCTAGGAGCCACAACAGACGGTCAGTACGCAGACGACATTGTACAAAGGCTATTTTCAAATTCTACTATCAATGGCTGTCAAGACTGTCAAGCCATTGATAATATAGTTTGAAAATAACCATATTAAGGTTTTGTGCCTCAAAATGGAAAAGAGATCCACCCTTATAAGACAACTAACTTCGTTCTATCATAACCGTTTTTCTCAGAAAATTGTTGACATAGACACTTGGAACTTGATATAAGACATATCAATCTGCTCATATCTCAGACTGTAGGAAATCTGTGACGACAATTCTAGATTTCATAGCTTTTGAGATTATACATGATGCCCTCCTCCCCTCCTACTCAATTATATAATGTATTATTAAATATTTAACGCCCTGGGATCTCCATATTAGTGATAGCTGATGATAAATAAAATAAATTCACGAACGATTCACGAGATACGGAACTTCCGATGCGTGGGCCACACTCGCACTTGGCTGTTTTTTTGGGTTTTGTCGTTATGGAATCCAAACTGAAACTAAATGACGGTATGTTTTGGTTTTTTGGCTTCAAATTCACTATTTTTACCGAGTATCATCTAAATAAAATGTATTAACGGTGTCACCAATTTTACGATTATACATTGAATAACCCTGTGACGAATTTTGTATCCATTATAGGATTTTAACGACGTGATATTTGAAAACAATTGACCCACATAATTGTGGTATGGAGGGTGTTACTCTAATTTCAGGGACCGGTAATTTAAGGTGAGCCTTATCAAGTAGATTAATATCTTAGCCACTTGACATATACGTATAGGGAAAGTTACCCCTTAATATTTGAGAGTTGATAAGCTCATTGTCCATTTATAAGGTGTTGGCGAGTTGCATTATATATATATGAAGTCTATGAAATTTATTGTGATATCCTTAAATTATAAAGAAAACCGGTAAAATTTTATAAATAGTTTTTTGGGCCCAGGTGTTGTAAGAATAAAAATGTTATTTTTGTACAGAGAAAATGAAAAATGGGCCGCCCAAAAGTTTCGTTGAAAGCGACAATAAGGCAAATGAAAAATCTTGTATTTAAATTGAAAAGATAAGTTATTTTTCATAATAGTTTGTAAATTATATTTCTACTGTATTCTTTGAACCAGCAAGATAATACAAAGCGCAGATCGTGTCCTATTAAATACTCTACCAACGATGTTTCATATCAATCAATGAAACTCGCAGACCCGAAGAGGTCGTTCAAAAAGTCACTTAAAACTCGATAAAAGTATTTATTTTGACAACACAGAACGAATCCCAATGTCGATTAACGAATCCCAATGTCGATTAACGAATCCCAATGTCGATTAATTTAGGCAATGAGTACACATTAAAATACAACTATCGATATTAATTTTTTCTTTAATAATTTCTAAAAAGTATGTACTTCTTTAGGTTTTTATGGTAATTTTTTTACTTATAAATATTTTTGATATGTTAAAAATATAATAAATGCGTCTTACTTCTACTAAAGTACTATTTCTGTAACGCCAGGACCGTTTTCGCTGGTTTGCATTGCGAATCAATGCATATCATTAGTACTTGCCTTGTTGCAATCAAGCAGTAATACTACAGCCTGCTACTACCTAATCTGCTACTTTGCTTCATTTTTTCACATTTAATTAATCAATATGTATTTTGTAAAAAGATATAATTGATAAAGAAACTATGGATGTTGAGCTTCAAAAATATCTTTGTGTAAGTTAGCCTACTTGAGATGAATTTTGAATTTAAATATAAATAGAATTTAAATCCCGTTGATTCTGCAATCTGATTTTTCGAACTGTAAATGATTTTTTAAAGAATATTAAAACCGATTACTGTTCTCAATTCATAAGAATTATTGAAGAAATTACTAAAATTCCAAGGATTTTTTTGAACATTGTTACGAATTCTTCGTCGTATCGTCACGTTCTTTAAATAACGAGTTTTTTTTATAATAATAGTAATTTATTTATTCAACAACTAATTTGAGAACAGCAATGAATAGACGAACAATATCTCAAACATAATCACTTGCCGAAAATTAATTACACACTAGTTCAAACTTGAACAGTCAAACGAAGATTTCTACTGTAAATTATGTTCCCTTTGTCGTTGAACCTGCCAACAGTTTATAGCATATTCGATCTGTTTGTTATTATATGGAAAAATAATAAAAAATATCGTATGATCAAGAATCGTCAATTGATGCCTAAATATAACTGAGGGGTACTTTTCATGTACATTTGATTACACATGGTGTAACGTAAATTTTAGTGTAAATTAGAAATGAAAATTAGAGATATCTTTTAAGTATGCAATTTTTGTAAAAATTAAAAAAAATAATGTAGAAATCTATCTGATTGCTGATTCCTTTGTCACTGAGTCAAAGAACTGTGATTTTTTGAATTTGTAAACGTAAAATTAAAAATAAATAAGTTTCCGAAGACGTTAGAAAAGGTAAAAATTTTTCAAAACTGCCTCGAACATTTCAATAATCTTACTGCTGCCAGTTATTTCCTCGATCTTCCATTACCAGGTTTTTACTTATTTGAATTTATATCAAAGAGTGATTTGAAACTTGAAAAATTTAATAATTGCGAAAATCGAACATTTTATAGGAGTTGTCTAGTATATTTGTGTGACATTTACGGGGATGAAGAGTTTCGTTGATATTCATAGAGAACGTAACAAAGAATGTGTCATAAAATGTTATATATATAAATATATATATATATATATATATATATATATATATATATATATATATATATATATATATATATATATAAATATATATATTTTTTAAAGAAACACGCTTAAAATATACTCAGTTTGACACATAGAATCACTTGTATTGAATGGGATACGTTATTTGTTAAATCCAGCATTATGCGGTGTTGGATACATAACGTGTCTCAGATACACACATTTTAATTTCCATCTCCTGGTATTGATTTCAGTCTCGTACAACACATTTCGTAATGTGGCTTGGGATGCTGTTTTATATGATGTATGTATGTAATTAATATGGAATATGAAGACTCTTCAAATGGTACTCAGTTTGACACATAGAATTACTTTTAATGAATAATAGATACGTTATTTGTTAAATCCAACATTATACGATGTTGGATACATAACGTATCTCAGATATACAAATTTTAATTTCCATCTCCTGGTATTGATTTCAGTTTCCTACAAGACATTTTGTAAAGTGGCTTAGGATACTGTTCTATATGATGTATGAATGTAATTAATATGGAATATGAAAAATCGTCTGTTTTGAACATTGGGATACATAACGACTAACCCTTTTAAAACTACATTAATTGATTACACAAACTGAAAAAATATCCATTTTTTGCCAGATCTTCTAAATTTGTTGGTTTTAACAAATTTAAAAATAGTTTGTAAAGAAATATAACCATCACTTTAGTGACGTACAATATCAGTGACATTGTTCTACTTCTAACTAAATCGTACTGTGTCCACTGTGCTCATGAAGGTAGTTTGCACGTATCGATCAACATCACGAACGTATGCTTAATTATTAATAACGGTTCATTAATGACCCCAACCCTGACGCGCACAGGGATGGACATAACAGATGCTGTTGGCCTCGTCGACCCTCACTTGTGTTAGGGAGCTAATCGATGTGAAACGAATTTCGTGTATTTGACCGTTTTCCATTACTTTGAAAAGGGCGATGGATAGTGTATTTTTTTAGACGTTTTGTGTTCATCCGCTGTTTTGTTCTGCGAGAGGTAGGATAGAAAGGCACATATTAGGGATTTATCTGGAGTAGTTTAAAAAAAAAATCAAGCTAAGTAATGGGGGAAAATTAGCAAAAGGTGAAAAGAAATATTGCGCACGAAATTCTTCATGGAAAATAGTCCCTTAAACTTGGAAGAGAATTTAGTTATTAATAATAAAAAAACAACAACTAAGGCACGTGGTTGGGAAAACAACTTTTCCATACCCTTTAGAATTTGATTGTTTATTAAAAAATAGTTATCTGCCACATGTTTATCATTTATTGACTTTAAAAAATAATTTTGACTAATTATTTTTAACGACATCGAGAGATGCTTCATTTCCCTGTACCATCACTATTCAATTAAGTTGATCTCTTCGCCTATGCTAGTTTCCAGTCCGTAAACTATGTATTTCATTTTGTTTTAATTCTAGTCTCCCCCATATTATGTCATAAACACTAATATGGGAGAGTTTAGGTCTAGGGCAAAACGGAGTTTGCTTGTAAAACTTCATAATTCTTAATTATCCTGAATTCTTTTGTTATATAATAGAAAGTTCGACGAAACCTGCCGAATTTGTAACGACCCAGGATTCTCTAATAACCTGTCAGGGGTCAGACTGGCCCCTGAAAGACGGGGCCGAAGTATAAAATATGTAGGGCCTCATAAAGGCATACTCGGACGGCCTAGAGAGGAAGTGGAGCCATCAATCAGCTGTCATCGCCGCCGGAAGCGACGGGCTGGCAACTTGAAGATTTTTAATTTTCACCGTGACGATGCAGGAGGATGGGCATCCCTCCTGCTCGTGAATTTGTTTGTTTGACATCCACCGCTAAGTAGCGGGGGCTCTGTTTTTTTTTCTCCCTCTCGTATCTCGTACTTAATCATTTTTGAAGGGCGGGCGGTGGTGCGTCCTTTCTTCATTTTTTTGGAAGGTAAGAGTGCATGCTGGAGGATATACTGCTTGTCGGGATGTGAGGCGGCAACGTCACGCCATTTTCCGTATATTCGGGTCGAATTTTCTTTTCTTTCAAGGAGATTTTTGAGTTAGGTAATGCCCGAACTGTAATTGGAAGTTAGAGCGTCGTCCTCAGTGGTAGTTGTTGTGCGATACCTAATTAATCTTATTTATTTAATTTTAAAACCTTATTGGTAAATTAAAGCGTTAAATAAACCTGTAACGAACTTTCTGATATGGCAATATAGGTTATGTTGTAAACTGAGAATATCAGACTGAGAATTTTCTGCAATATCGGTTATATTGTGAACTGAGAATATCAAACTGAAAGCTTTCTGCAATATAGGTTATTTTGTAAACTGAGAATATCAGATTGAGAACTTTCTGCGATATAGGTTATATTGTAAACTGAGAATATCAGACTGAGAACTTTCTTGCGATATAGGTTATATTGTAAACTGAGAATATCAGATTCAGAACTTTCTGCAATATAGGTTATTTTGTAAACTGAGAATATCAGAGACGATAGATAAAGTAATTAGATTATTTGAATAATTCAACTCATTTTTTATATTTCTTGGTACAATCCGATGGGGAGAGAATAATTACAAATTTTAAAAAAATTGCTCAATTATAAAGTTTTAAACTTAACATTTAGACAATAATGATAACACTGAATTATGATGTCATCTTTAGTAATGCTTAATGTATTTTACAAGAGCGAATGAGACAGGGAGATGTACCACTCTATCACTACCATTAAATTTAGAAGGTGGTTGCTACATCTTACACACCCACACATACAGATGAGTACTACATTTCACTTGAAACTGTCTTTTACACACCCACACATACATATGAATACTACATTTCACTTGACACTGTCTTTTACACACCCACACATACAGATGAATACTACATTTCACTTGACACTGTCTTTTACACACCCACACATACAGATGAATACTACATTTCACTTGACACTGTCTTTTACACACCCACACATACAGATGAATACTACATTTCACTTGACACTGTCTTTTACACACCCACACATACAGATGAATACTACATTTCATTTGGCACTGTCTTTTACACACCCACACATACATATGAATAGTACATTTCACTTGACACTGTCTCCAATGACCTCTAGATGCAGTATTTTGCAAATTTATTTAAGCTCGGAAACGATATTGTACCGTAAAAGTTTCAACTAAGTACTCGTATTTTTCGCAATTAAATGAAACTACGTGATGTAGTATTATTTCTACTATCTTTAATTTCTCGGGGTGGCCGGAGATAGTAGAAATAATACTACATCACGTAGTTTCATTTAATTGCGAATAATGAATTTCTACAAAATTAACGCCAAATATATTCAATACTCGTATTTTTATTATTTTATACTTACTTTCCAATGCGCTTCTTATTTAGCGGTTTTATGAAGACTGTTCAATTTTTTTTGTAAAAAGTTCATTTTTTTCATTTTTTAGTGCTGTGATATCGTAATTCACGCAGAATTTCATGCACTTGTGTTGAATTCTGTATCAATAATATCTCATTCATTGAAATCGGAACAGATGATTGTGGCGTTCAATGAACCTAAATATATTCATACTAGCTGACCCGTGCGAATATTCCACAAAGTATCGTGATGAAATACCGAATATTAATAATTAACTACATGTTAGTTGAAAATATTTTCATTAGGAATGCCATGAATAGATGGCATTGCTAACTGAGAAATATTATATTTTTTATTAGGAATGCGATCAAAATATGGCGTTGCTAATGAAAATATGCTTTTTATAAATTTTTTCAAATAATTTTTTTAACGAAAATATTAATTTTAAACTATTTGTCTTTTTTTGTCAATAGCGGAGAACATATGCTTTAAAATGATGTTAGTATCATTAATTTTGATGGAGAATTAAGGCAGATATGACGTAGGCACAAAAACACCTTTGAAAATTAATATGTATGAGTATACGTATATGTGTATGTATATGTGTGTTTGTATATATGTATATGGGTATGTATATGTGTGTATGTATATATATATATATATATATATATATATATATATAATGAAGATAAATCAGACGAGTCCAAACTGTATCAGTTTACTCCTTATCACTGAAGAGTTACTTCTACCACCTTCCGGCCCCATCATTGTACTCTGATTTTGCTCGGTTGTAGCACCTGTGCTGTTCAGCGTTGAGGAATTCTATGATGTACCTCCATTTTTTATGGAATCACTATGGGGTGCTAAAAAAAAAGAATCAACCAAATCTGTAAAAAAAAGATAAATGGTGGAGATATGAGGGTAGCACACAAAAAGTACAGTCTAACTGAGAATAACTTTTTTTAAGTTGCTTAAAGAGGTTGAGAAGTACTCCCCTGAACATTGTGCTTTGCCTCAGCGATTCATCCAGTATACAGTTACATGTTTCCTTGGTATGGCTGCTTTAAGTTTATGCCTCCTTCTGTTCCATCAGAAATAATCATATTGTTTTGTGAACAAGGACGACCTTCAAATCAAGTCCATGGATAATCGTTGTCGTGAAAAGAGAATAAGGGAGTGTTTTTAATTCAATATTTCAAATTTTTTGACATAAAAAAACAGATATTACAATGTCGGAAACTGTCCCAGTTATTTTGATTGTTGTATTGAAATTTAATAAAAATTTGCCACAAAATTCACATAGACATTGGACCCAGGCTCTTCAGACGCCACCTGAGTTTCCGAGGGTGCTTACGTTACTTCTATTTTGAATCCAGGTTCAGCGTATTCAGTATCGTTATTTTTAGACTTTTGTGCTCTGCACTCGCACTTCGCACGCGCTTTCGCACTCGCATCCACTTTTCGTAATTCTGATTATAATTAGCTCTCATATACAGTGACGTTAAAAAAAATCGCGAAATATTTAATCTTTTTCCAATTCATAGCCTCGCATCTTTTTGAGTTTTTGAGATATGCATTTGTAACACATACACTTCTTGTTAACTTGTATCGGATAATTAGCCTCTGAGATAATATCCCGCTTATTGAAACGTGTGGAATCCATAGTGACAAATCGTAGGATCACTTTGCCCATGCGTAGTTCGCGACCTCCGGCCATCCTGAGTGTACTAGCACAATTTTCATACCTCTTCTTTAAAACGAGATTAAAATCGTGTCGATATATCTATATTTAGCAGAGTTATTGTAGTTTGAAATTACTCCTACGGAAACTGTTGCTCGTTTGGGCGCGACATTTGCGCTCGTTTGCCACCCCACCCAGCATTGATTCTAAAGACGTTTTTACCTCAAAAATACTTCATTATTTAATTCAGTTTACCTTTACAAATAACTCGTGGCTTAGTTGGCGGGTACGTGAAAGTACAAGTGAGATATTTGAAAGCGGCATACTCATTGCCGTCTGTACTTAACAAGCCTCCGCAGTACCTAATATTGTGGTACGCTGCTGAATATTCTCTATATTGTTATTCCCGTCACGAACCGCAGTTATTATCTGGCCAATTAGCGTCCTTTTCCCCCGCTATCAACGTAGCGGAGGGCGGGCGCCTACTTTACCAATTTACTAATAATAACCTAGGCCAACTCCACTCTAGTGGGGGTAATATGGGACCCCGCACCGGAAATGGGATTGTTAATAAAAATATATTGCATCAGCCGTTAATTTTCACGTGTTACACAAATGGTTAATTATTATTTTACCTTATGTGTAGCCATTCATTTTGGCGAAAAAATAAGTGAAGGCAAGGCAAAACGTAATCGGAAAATGCTGTTTCCAATTTCCGTTTAATAGTTTGTCAGTACAATGTATATAATGTTTATTGCCGTAATATATTTCACAGTTACGCTTATATGCTTTAATATTATTCCAAGATATTAAACAAATCACAAAAGTAACCAAGTAATTTTGCCAATTGCTTTGAATATTTTACGTCCAAGATAAATTATCATGTCTTTTGACTATTGCTCGTAAAGAGCTAGAGTAATATAGCAAGAAATTTTATATTCATACTTTTCGTGCTATATATTTTATTTCGTAACTTTGTTATTTCGTAAGTACTCAAATAGTTCTGCCAAGTTGAATTTACTTTTAGGGTTCCATACCTCAAAAGGAAAAGGAAACCTTATAGGATCACTTCGTTGTCCGTCTGTCTGTTAGATGTTTTTTCTCAGGAACGCGCGGAGGTGTCTTTGGGAATTTAAGGAAAATCAAACTTCTAATTCAACGCAATAAAAAAATACGGTCATTTATACCGCATATTTCGACAAAACTTATTAGGGTATTTCCCGTTGACCTCGAAATTTCGTTGAATCACGAAATTTGGCAGAAGTAAGGTTTCACAGCGCAAGTAAAGGAAAAAATCGTTAATTTGTAGTTATAACAGATACATTTTTTTAAATATGCGCCTGGTGAAAGATATAGTGAGCAATATATTTTTCGTCTAAAAAATTAAAATTTTATAAATATTGTAGTTTAATAGGAATATTATGTACCATCAAATGTTTATAAATGCCTAAATGTGTACTTAACCCTCGTAGTGCGAGTTCTTTTCGTGCTTGATAATTTTTTTAGATGTACTTATGGTTCGTTTGGGAATTAAATAAAAAAGTCGTTAAATTAATTAAAATTTTGCTAACATACGCACCAATTGCTGAATGTCTCAAATGACAGATTGCAATAATAATAAAAATAAAAAAAAAAAAAACAAAATTAATTAGCTGGAGTTTATAGGTTCTACTTTTGCGCACATATTAGGTATTAGATCAAAACAGAGTGGCTGTTTGGAGGACTGAAAATTTTTAAGTTAATTCTGGTCTAAATATTCACATTTTTTTGTGATTAATATTATGATGAAGTATTCATCATAAAAATAATATGCACATAGGAGCTTTTTCAGAGAAATGAAAGGCACAAATAGTTGCCATATTATGATCATATGGTTTTTAGGTTATCCACATTATAATAGAACATATAACTAATTATGTATGCAGTATGTAAAATACTTAAATGGTACATACGGTTAAGTATTTTTCTGCACCAGGACCAAAAAAATATTTTAACAGAAAAGTACAAAAATTAGAAAAATCAAAACAATTATGGTAAATTAAAAATAAAAAAAATGAATTTAAAAACCCTCTTTGTAGAATAATTTAAAAACCCTTTTCGTAGTAATTACTGGAAAAAGTTGAAGTTGATGGTATAGTACTTACTAGTATCATACAAAACGATAATTGTTATAATGGTGATATAAGTTTCTGACGCCTGACTATTTTAAATGCACTTTTATATGTTTAAGTTCTATTAACCAGCATTGCGATGCATGTGTCCATTCCAGTATTGTGACCTTTCAGATCTCTGGAACGATTCTTACGCTTCTGCTAAAATCTTTATCTCATTAAAATGTATCGTTTAGGCCACATTTTCATTAAAAATTGTTAATTGGTTCACAAACGGGTCACTCTTTCAATTTGATCCTAACAATACGGTAGTTGACTCATTCTAAATTTTGATATTTTTCGTACAGTATTGTAAAATATAAGTTAATTAAAAACCAGTCTTGAAAAAAATTCAAAAATTGAGTGAAAAATAAGCCAGTTATAGGCTTCTAAATTTGAAGATACGAATAGGGTTGGGTATATCCCTCTCTTTTCCTCTTGTAGAATATAATGTGCAATATTAAAAATGACCTCACAACACAGCATTCCCGTCCTTGTCTAAAGATTAAATTTAAACTTTTATGACTCTGACCGAGTTTAAGATTATTAAAAAAATTGTTCACTCTTCATCAGCTTGTACCTTGAAATTATTATTAATGAAATAAAAAAATTTAGTCAAATACCCAATTAAATATAGTATGAGGAAGTTCAATTTATAGGACGAAATTTTTTTATTATAATTTGTGTTTTATAAGATTTTCTAAATAATGTAAGTAAGAAGAAAAAAAAAAGGGAAACTAGCTATGCTGTATAACAATTAGGAAATAAGAAACTAGCTACTGTCTTCACTCTTGAAATAGAAGGTTGCAGAAATATTACGAATTTAATTCTACAAATTCATATTTTTTTTTATTTGTGTGAAATTTCTCTTAGTCGGAAGTTTCTTAAATTATTTCATTCGGATGGTAATACAATTGTAATAATATTTATTACCATTGCAACCGAAAGTGGTCAAGTTTCGGAAATCTCTAAATTAATTGTAGTAGAACTGTCGTATTTGTCTCGAAACGATTTCACAATATTTTTGAAGCTGCACTTCTTTAAGCGTATTTTGAAAAAAATATGAGAGTGAAATTTTACGATACGCGCGCACGATGCAACAAAAATTCACAGGATGAAGTTGCTCACTAAACATGCGTGTAGTGACTGATATTATATTCATGTTAGTTATTGAGGTATATGCAAATACACAACACACGTTTTATATTCATACGCGTACAAATCGAAGTTATAACTGTGCTTTTAAGTAATATTATTTAGTAATTGAAATTTAATGGTGGTCCATATAATGAAAAAATATATATTTATTTATTGTGAATATTCGTGATAGAAATAGTACTTGTAAATTTTTAAAATATGTATTTTAAGTTTTGGTATGTATTTATTTGCATTATACAATATTTAAAATTTAATTATTTGATTGAATTTAGATTTTATCAACCGAATTTATAATCACGCTTCAGTCTGTATTATTTTTTTTCTATTATTTTTTTCCATGCAAAATGAAGCTATTTCTGTATTATGCCAAAGAAGTATAATTTCTAACGCGCCTACATAAACAAGTACAATTTTTATTATACTGGTTGACATAATATATACTTATGACTTTACACATAATATACACTTATGACTTTACACATAATATACACTTATGACTTTAGACATAACATACACTTATGACTTTACACATAATATACACTTATGACTTTACACACAATATACACTTATGACTTTACACATAATATACACTTATGACATTACACATAATATACACTTATGACTTTAGACATAATATACACTTATGACTTTACACATAATATACACTTATGACATTACACATAATATACACTTATGACTTTACACATAATATACACTTATGACTTTACACATAATATACACTTATGACTTTACACATAATATACACTTGTGACTTTACACATAATATACACTTATGACATTACACATAATATACACTTATGACTTTACACATAATATACACTTATGACTTTAGACATAATATACACTTATGACTTTAGACATAATATACACTTATGACTTTACACATAATATACACTTGTGACTTTACACATAATATACACTTACGACATTACACATAATATACACTTATGATATTATGGAATGCTTAGAAAGTTATTTTATACCCTTTAGTGCAATACTTTCATGAAAATTAATTTATTTCTCGTTTTAAAGTTATAATTTATTAAATAAATTCTTTTAAAGTAATATATTTTAACCTATTCTGGTTCTGACACAACATGGATCCCTTTATTATAAGTTGAGAAACCACATTTTCAATTAACGATCATAATTAACCCCTTAGTCTACGTGTAATACGTTTTTATCGAAGGCGATTCACGGTACGTGTTACAATATGGGTCAAGCGTCTAGGGTTGAACGCGTATGGACCGGAAGTGGGCGTGATATTAAAATTAAGTTATTACGAGAACCTGGAAGGTGCAAATTTTTACTGAGTTTCAGAGATACGCGAAATTTAGTGTCATTGTATTTGGAACTGCCGTTATTGGGTGGGTCAAATAAAATAAACTTTTTACTTTTACGTAAGTTGTTACGTTAAGGGGTGTCACGTGTTGAAAAGGAAGAGATTTAATAATATTGAATTGCTATGAAAATACGTATGTTTTATTAACCCAACAAATATTTTATTTGCTGGACTTTTAAACCCCCTGATAGTGTAACTAAATCTTACAACTTACTTTTTATCCACTTCTAATTGTATCGACTTGAAACTTTGCAAACTTATTCAATTCAATTCTGGTGACAATACAGTAATATTGACAATAATATTGACAATACAATACTGTCTAGCTGATATGATGATGACAGAAGAAGGAGGCGATCGTAGAACTTCTCAATGGTTAACACTAAACCCGTCGAGTTGGTGTTCGTTTCGTATGTATCAATGAGTCCTTTGGTTACATATTGTAATCTGCAAAATTGGGAGGATCTGATGATGAAGGGCGGAGGTGATGGTTGAAACTTCAAAATGATATACTTATCGAGTCTGGGCTCGTTTAAATTTTCTCAATGACACAATACTCTTTTATTTGTTATAACCAACCTATAATTATAAAAAATAAAGTGTGTTGTTTTCTTTTTGAAGTAGAAACTTTTTAGGCGCACCTGTGAATATTAGCAGTGCACGAAACTGAGGCGTCACGCTCGGGTCGGTGACAATGAATCGGGTAAATTCGGCTCTTTTCGGCATCGGCCAAACGGGTTCCAAATTCAAAAATGACGAAATGTGATCAATTGAATGTACACAGCATTGTTCGGGTAAACTCGGCTCCCTTCGGCACGGCCAATCGACTTCACTATCTAACACGGAGTGCATCCTTTCAAGAATGACGTTCTATTTTTGAATAATATTTTGTTTGAGTATAATTCAATATACTCAAACACATACGTGTATAACATACGTGTTGTTTTTGTTTTTTTTTTTAATTTTCGTATTAAAAATTTCCAACATACACAGTACGGTTATATTGTTGCCCAAAGTTTTCCCTTTTGCATTGTGGTTAAGTACACCAATATTTTTTTAAATTACAAATTTTATTTATTTTAAAAATATTGATAAGAAAAAAGAATTGTTGTTTTATAAAGTAACAACATTCTATTATGTAACAACACGCGTCTTGCAGATTTTTCGTGTTCGTAATGAATATTGGAGTATAACAGCATACTTTGTTGGAAGTTTTTTCGCGCGCTTGTAATAACACAGGTTTTTTTTGTTTTGTAAACACAGCAAATTTTTGTTGTGTTACACATTTTTAAACAGACTTTGTTTCGTTGCTAAGAGAGAAGCTTGAAGGCTATGATTTCGTCGATGTCATGATTTTACTAATTCCCCTGTGACATGCTGAATGATGATTGAATTTAACTACTGTGTGATGATTGAATTTAACTACTTGTGTGCAATAAATGTTGACAAATATGTTATTAATTTGTGTTTCTTTGTTTCAGGTAAATCTCCGAGTTTATTAATGCATAGAGCAGTTCAGAATGGTAATTATAATATCCGATTTGTTTATATATTTTATAATTATTTGGTACGGACATTTTGTTTACTATTAGCTATTTTAAATGTTCGTACCGTGTTTTATGTAACACCATTGTCTAATATCCGTATAAATATTTGTCTGTTATATCTAAATATCCGGTTGCGATCGGCTTACTTCGTTTGTTATTGTTAGCGTGGACTGCAACGATCGTATTCGCGTGTTGCTCAGTGGACTTAAGTTTTGCAATAGTTGAGTGTGCCCTCTCGTTGACGAGTGAAGAAGTTAACGCTTTTAAAGAGGGTATTATTACGGAAAGTAAATATCAATTACAATAATTTCTAATTTCTTTATTAATTATTTAGCTAAAAAATACTCTACTTTTTATTTATATTTATAAATGTAAAATAGGTCATAATATTTGAAATAAATAATATATATATTAAAGTTTTTTCTTTTCTTGAAACTTGAAACATATATTATTAACCGACATATTTTCCACTTAAAAAAGTATTCATATAAGAATTAAAGAGTGGGTAAGTAAATTAAGGCCCTAATTGGAGGGGGGGGGGGGTGGGGAGAAGGGCGCGTGTTTTTTAGACATTTTCAGCAACATCTCTAGGAATATTTTATAAAGAAATTTGAGATTTTATCCGATCTAGATAAATCGCTTTTTCATTTGTAAGAAACATGTTTAACCACTTATAGATGTCTTTGGCAACCAAAGCAATGATGCATTATGTACAGCGCATTGTAAGTCTCGTTTTAATTGTATGAAACAATAAAAAATTAAAAGGGTTTTCATCATTAGTAAAACATTTGTGGCTTCGGCCAGTTTTATTAAAAAATATTAATGTGATAAAGTGGCGCATATCGCGCTCTATCTCTTTCATACAAATAAAGCAATAATCATAGATCATAGTCACATCTTCAATACGGATATCCATTTTATGTACAAGCTTTATTTCCCTCTGTATCTCTTTCATCTAGATAAGGTAATAATTAAGGATAATAGTCACATCTTCAGTAAGGATATCCATTTTATGTACAAGCTTTATTTCCCTCTGTATCTCTTTCATCTAGATAAGGTAATAATTAAGGATAATAGTCACATCTTCAGTAAGGATATCCATTTTATGTACAAGCTTTATTTCCCTCTGTATCTCTTTCATCTAGATAAATTAATAATGTATGATAATAATCGCATCTTCAGTAAGGATATCCATTTTATATACAAGCTTTATTTCACTTTCTATCTCTTTCATCGAGATAGGTAATAATGTAAGATAAAAGTCACATCTTCAATACGGATATCCATTTTATGTACAAGCTTTATTTCCCGTTGTATCCCTTTCATCTAGATAAGGTAATAATTAAAGATAATAGTCACATCTTCAGTAAGGATATCCATTTTATGTACAAGATTTATTTAACTTTCTGTCTCTTTCATCTATATAAATTAATAATGTAAGATAATAATCGCATCTTCAGTAAGGATATCCATTTTATGTACAAGCTTTATTTCACTTTCATCGAGATAGGTAATAATGTAAGATAAGTTACATCTTCAATACGGATATCCATTTTATGTACAAGCTTTATTTCCCTCTGTATCTCTTTCATCTAGATAAGGTAATAATTAAAGATAATAGTCACATCTCCAGTTAGGATATCCATTTTATGTACAAGCTTTATTTCACTTTCTATCTCTTTCATCTAGATAAATTAATAATGTAAGATAATAATCGCATCTTCAGTAAGGATATTCATTTTATGTACAAGCTTTATTTCACTTTCTACCTGTTTCATTGAGATAGGTAATAATGAAAGATAATAGTCACATCTTCAATACGGATATCCATTTTATGTACAAGCTTTATTTCCCTCTGTATCTCTTTCATCTAGATAAGGTAATAATTAAAGATAATAGTCACATCTCCAGTAAGGATATCCATTTTATGTACAAGCTTTATTTCACTTTCTATCTCTTTCATCTAGATAAATTAATAATGTAAGATAATAATCGCATCATCAGTAAGGATATTCAATTTATGTACAAGCTTTATTTCACTTTCTACCTGTTTCATTGAGATAGGTAATAATGAAAGATAATAGTCACATCTTCAATACGGATATCCATTTTATGTACAAGCTTTATTTCCCGCTGTATCACTTTCACCTAGATACGGTAATAATTAAAGATAATAGTCACATCTTCAGTAAGGATATCCATTTTATGTACAAGCTTTATTTCACTTTCTGTCTCTTTCATCTATATAAATTAATAATGTAAGATAATAATCGCATCTTAGTAAGGATATTCATTTTATGTACAAGCTTTATTTCACTTTCTATCTGTTTCATTGAGATAGGTAATAATAAAAGATAATAGTCACATCTTCAATACGGATATCCATTTTATGTACAAGCTTTATTTCCCTCTGTATCTCTTTCATCTAGATAAGGTAATAATTAAAGATAATAGTCACATCTCCAGTAAAGATATCCATTTTATGTACAAGCTTTATTTCACTTTCTATCTCTTTCATCTAGATAAATTAATAATGTAAGATAATAATCGCATCTTCAGTAAGGATATTCATTTTATGTACAAGCTTTATTTCACTTTCTACCTGTTTCATTGAGATAGGTAATAATGAAAGATAATAGTCACATCTTCAATACGGATATCCATTTTATGTACAAGCTTTATTTCCCTCTGTATCTCTTTCATCTAGATAAGGTAATAATTAAACATAATAGTCACATCTCCAGTAAGGATATCCATTTTATGTACAAGCTTTATTTCACTTTCTATCTCTTTCATCTAGATAAATTAATAATGTAAGATAATAATCGCATCTTCAGTAAGGATATTCATTTTATGTACAAGCTTTATTTCACTTTCTATCTCCTTCATCGAGATAGGTAATAATGTAAGATAAAAGTCACATCTTCAATACGGATATCCATTTTATGTACAAGCTTTATTTCCCTCTGTATCTCTTTCATCTAGATAAGGTAATAATTAAACATAATAGTCACATCTCCAGTAAGGATATCCATTTTATGTACAAGCTTTATTTCACTTTCTATCTCTTTCATCTAGATAAATTAATAATGTAAGATAATAATCGCATCTTCAGTAAGGATATCCATTTTATGTACAAGCTTTATTTCACTTTCTATCTCTTTCATCGAGATAGGTAATAATGTAAGATAAAAGTCACATCTTCAATACGGATATCCATTTTATGTACAAGCTTTATTTCCCGTTGTATCTCTTTCATCTAGATAAGGTAATAATTAAAGATGATAGTCACATCTTCAGTAAGGATATCCATTTTATGTACAAGCTTTATTTCACTTTCTGTCTCTTTCATCTATATAAATTAATAATGTAAGATAATAATCGCATCTTCAGTAAGGATATTCATTTTATGTACAAGCTTTATTTCACTTTCTATCTGTTTCATTGAGATAGGTAATAATGAAAGATAATAGTCACATCTTCAATACGGATATCCATTTTATGTACAAGCTTTATTTCCCGTTGTATCTCTTTCATCTAGATAAGGTAATAATTAAAGATAATAGTCACATCTTCAGTAAGGATATCCATTTTATGTACAAGCTTTACTTCACTTTCTATCTCTTTCATCTAGATAAATTAATAATGTAAGATAATAATCGCATCTTCAGTAAGGATATCCATTTTATGTACAAGTTTTATTTCACTTTCTATCTCTTTCATCGAGATAGGTAATAATGTAAGATAAAAGTCACATCTTCAATACGGATATCCATTTTATGTACAAGCTTTATTTCCCGTTGTATCTCTTTCATCTAGATAAGGTAATAATTAAAGATGATAGTCACATCTTCAGTAAGGATATCCATTTTATGTACAAGCTTTATTTCACTTTCTGTCTCTTTCATCTATATAAATTAATAATGTAAGATAATAATCACATCTTCAGTAAGGATATTCATTTTATGTACAAGCTTTATTTCACTTTCTATCTGTTTCATTGAGATAGGTAATAATGAAAGATAATAGTCACATCTTCAATACGGATATCCATTTTATGTACAAGCTTTATTTCCCGTTGTATCTCTTTCATCTAGTTAAGGTAATAATTAAAGATAATAGTCACATCTTCAGTAAGGATATCCATTTTATGTACAAGCTTTATTTCACTTTCTGTCTCTTTCATCTAGATAAATTAATAATGTAAGATAATAATCGCATCTTCAGTAAGGATATCCATTTTATGTATAAGCTTTATTTCCCGTTGTATCTCTTTCATCTAGATAAGGTAATAATTAAAGATAATAGTCACATCTTCAGTAAGGATATCCATTTTATGTACAAGCTTTATTTCCCTCTGTATCTCTTTCATCTAGATAAGGTAATAATTAAAGATAATAGTCACATCTTCAGTAAGGTTATCCATTTTATGTAGAAGATTTATTTCACTTTCTGTCTCTTTCATCTAGATAAATTAATAATGTAAGATAATAATCGCATCTTCAGTAAGGATATCCATTTTATGTACAAGCTTTATTTCCCGTTGTATCTCTTTCATCTAGATAAGGTAATAATTAAAGATAATAGTCACATCTTCAGTAAGGATATCCATTTTATGTACAAGCTTTATTTCCCTCTGTATCTCTTTCATCTAGATAAGGTAATAATTAAAGATAATAGTCACATCTTCAGTAAGGTTATCCATTTTATGTACAAGCTTTATTTCACTTTCTGTCTCTTTCATCTAGATAAATTAATAATGTAAGATAATAATCGCATCTTCAGTAAGGATATCCATTTTATGTACAAGCTTTATTTCCCGTTGTATCTCTTTCATCTAGATAAGGTAATAATTAAAGATAATAGTCACATCTTCAGTAAGGATATACATTTTATGTACAAGCTTTATTTCACTTTCTATCTCTTTCATCTAGATAAATTAATAATGTAAGATAATAATCGCATCTTCAGTAAGGATATTCATTTTATGTACAAGCTTTATTTCACTTTCTATCTGTTTCATTGAGATAGGTAATAATGAAAGATAATAGTCACATCTTCAATACGGATATCCATTTTATGTACAAGCTTTATTTCCCTCTGTATCTCTTTCATCTAGATAAGGTAATAATTAAAGATAATAGTCACATCTTCAGTAAGGTTATCCATTTTATGTACAAGCTTTATTTCACTTTCTATCTCTTTCATCTAGATAAATTAATAATGTAAGATAATAATCGCATCTTCAGTAAGGATATTCATTTTATGTACAAGCTTTATTTCACTTTCTACCTGTTTCATTGAGATAGGTAATAATGAAAGATAATAGTCACATCTTCAGTAAGGTTATCCATTTTATGTACAAGCTTTATTTCACTTTCTATCTCTTTCATCTAGATAAATTAATAATGTAAGATAATAATCGCATCTTCAGTAAGGATATCCATTTTATGTACAAGCTTTATTTCACTTTCTATCTCTTTCATCTAGATAAATTAATAATGTAAGATAATAATCGCATCTTCAGTAAGGATATTCATTTTATGTACAAGCTTTATTTCACTTTCTACCTGTTTCATTGAGATAGGTAATAATGAAAGATAATAGTCACATCTTCAGTAAGGTTATCCATTTTATGTACAAGCTTTATTTCACTTTCTATCTCTTTCATCTAGATAAATTAATAATGTAAGATAATAATCGCATCTTCAGTAAGGATATCCATTTTATGTACAAGCTTTATTTCCCTCTGTATCTCTTTCATCTAGATAAGGTAATAATTAAAGATAATAGTCACATCTTCAGTAAGGATATCCATTTTATGTACAAGCTTTATTTCACTTTCTATCTCTTTCATCTAGATAAATTAATAATGTAAGATAATAATCGCATCTTCAGTAAGGATATTCATTTTATGTACAAGCTTTATTTCACTTTCTACCTGTTTCATTGAGATAGGTAATAATGAAAGATAATAGTCACATCTTCAGTAAGGTTATCCATTTTATGTACAAGCTTTATTTCACTTTCTATCTCTTTCATCTAGATAAATTAATAATGTAAGATAATAATCGCATCTTCAGTAAGGATATCCATTTTATGTACAAGCTTTATTTCACTTTCTATCTCTTTCATCTAGATAAATTAATAATGTAAGATAATAATCGCATCTTCAGTAAGGATATCCATTTTATGTACAAGTTTTATTTCACTCTATCTCTTTCATCATATTTCACGTGTGGGGTATCTTCGAGCCATATTTATTGTTTGTTTTTGGGGTTCCGTCTGTCTATATGTTTTATTATTATGCCAATTCAAGCTTATACTTTAGATGGTTTCGGAAAAAAATATATACGGTATGCAAGATACTTCCAGATATACTGATATTTATAGCAGTATCTCTGGAACTATATAGCAGTATCCCTGGAAATAAATATTTTTGAAAGCTTAAGTCGCTCTTTTAACTTATTTCCGACACGATACAAGAAATTCAAAAAAATTAATACATATTTCGCACTCTATGAAATTTGTACATAAATATTCTTAAATGCTTTATTGCTACGCCAAACTTCACGTTTCTATGTGAAATGGTTTCCGAGAAACAGCTGTGACAGACGGACGTTAACTTTTGATGCACAGAACCATAAAAAGACAATCATAAAACATATTTAATATTTTATGATTGAATCTCTTGTTTTTTTTTCTTCACACCGGGACTTTAGGTCTCCAGAAAGCTTTTTCATCACCCCGATATAAAAACAAATTCTTAGTTTAGCGTATTGTTTTTAAAGTTATGATAGAAGAATATAATAAAATAAATTAAAATATAATGCATATAAATATATGCTTATATCCCTTTGACAATGAACTTAATGTAACCATAATATTAACAATCACTTTTTGACAAGCTTTTCTTACTTTTGCTTGTGTATCTAAACAAAGGTAGCAAGTCAAGTTTCACCAGCTTCTAATTATTGTACCGATTTGAAACTTTGCAAATTTATACTATTCTGATGATACCATAGAGCTAACATGATGATGGATGAGGGTGATGGTCACGGGAACCTCTTACGCCCGTATGCACCACACACAGTCAGGACTCTCAGTCGGAATAACTGACAGTTAAAAACATATTTTGTCTGGATACTTTACCCATTGTGTCGTGCAATAGGACACGGTCATTAAAGTAGACTCTTGTTCCAATTCGACTGACAGTTAATAAGGAACAGAAATACATTTTGAACTGTCAGTAAGTCTGGCTGACAGTCTTGACCATGTGTGGTGCGTATGAGCGTCAATGGTTAACAGTCAATTTGTTGAGTTTGGACTCATTTGACTTATCTCGCTGAACTCCTTTCGTGACATATTTTAACCAAGAGTATCTGATAATGATCACGGGAAATTCTCACGGGAAATTAACAGTAAACCCACCGCGAAAAGACAATAAAATAAGTTTCCTCTTTTGTATAATTTTTCTGAGTTCCTCAATGACAACATCACCCAGATGTTGCATAATTTATGTATTAGCTAATATTTCATGTTAGTTTTTTTAAAAAAAATATTTTTTTTTAAATATTTTTTTTTAGTTTCTAGCGTTTTGTCCCTCAAAACCTAAAAAGGAAACTTTATAGGATCATATGGTTGTCCGCCGTCCGACTGTCCGTCTGTGAATTCCTTTTTTTTCAAAAACGACTTGATGTATCAAGTTAATATCGTGCGGAGGTCTATAAACTTGCATTGCTGTAAAAATATAAAGGTATTTGATTCACGCAACAAAAAGATATGGTCCTTTAAAACATAATTTTTTTTATTCATACAATAGTTTAACTTACTGTTTCTCAAAACTTATAAGGTCCGCTTCCGGTTGACGTACAGTCTTGAAATTCACAATGTATAGGGGGAAAAATAAAAAAAGCAAAGATTTTTATTTCTATGTTTTATTATACATTTTTATAATTAGTTTCTTTTTATGTCTGTGGAAAAAATAGGAGGCAATATATTTACGTTGTGAAAAATCAATATTTTTAAATAACTTAATTAGGTATACTGTGTACACTTAAATGTTTTATAAGTGCTTAATGTGTACGGACCTCACGTGGTGCAAATCCTACTTATACTTAACAGGTTTTTCAAAATGTTTTAAACAATAAATTTGACTTATTTTTTATGTTATGCTTTCCCTTTCTAAACTTCCCATGTTTCGCTGATGATTCACTATGCTCAGCATATAAATTAAGAGTAATATCCCAATTTATGGCACTGATATGGAGGTGTTATGGTTCATTACAAACATTATGGAATATAAATCACGGCCCTCTCAGTGGTGAGTGGTCAATATCCGGTGCCCGCATCAGTGAGGAATATCGTAAATCGTTGTGACGAACCACCATCGTCATTAGTGTGACTTTACATGAATATATACGGTAAACTGATGTAAGTTGCGTACAGTCGCTGACAATATTTTCTGATCAAAGGGAATGTTATATTATAATTTTGCCTGCTAGATATTTTTCATTTCTGTTCAATATAAAACATTAATTGTTGATTCTGTTCGCTCGTTCCGCGAGAAAAATTGTGTTTTTACACTTTTTTAGAGTTCGTGTATAAAAAGGAATAACGGAACCTTTATAAGATAGCCCACCTGTCTCTCAGTATGTCACAGTCGGTCTTTCAGAAACCGCTTGACGTAGAAACTTAAAATTGGGCTTAGTAATAAAACATAGTTAACCCTCAGATTTTGCAAAAGCTGACACCCCAAAATACTTTAATATATTCAATTAAGTGTAAAAAAAGTTCTTAATTCCGTATATAGTGCGTCATAATAATGAACGCCTCAAAAACATTTTTTTAATAATTTTTGCCGGAATATATTTTGGAGATACACTGAAAAATATGCCCCCATCCTTACCGAAACTACTCAATTATGAACAAAAACTGGAGTATGTAGGAGGTTATGCAAAAATTGTGAGAAAACTATGATGTATTCAAAGGCCTATGTATCAAGAAAAATGGTGAATGTAACGTTGATGTTTTTTAAAAATTTTCTTGTTTAAGTGGCTTTCTTATCTTTACTAATAACAGTGAAATATTGTCAATTTAATTGTTTGCCTAAACCATATGGAAATACCCTTTAAATTGCCCCCAAAAATATTATCTATACTTGGCCGCCATAATACTCACAAATACGGCTGAACTGCAAAAAAAAATCGATGATTTATACATTTTGTAGAAAATTATATTGAAGTTTCATTTTTTCCCTGACTAAATGAAGCTACGTGATGTAGTATCGTAACTAATTTATTTATATTATTAACCACTACCAAAAACTGTATATATATATATATATATATATATATATATATATATATATATATATATGTTAAAAATTATATTGAGACCTATTTTTTATCCCCAATTAAATGAAGCTACGTAATGTAGTATTACATCTACTTTATTTAAATTATTAACCACGACCTAGGTTTTGTTGTAATACCACATCTTCAGGTGGGCTATTTGAAGATCTTTTCAAGAAGATGTTGATACATCGAAACCTAGGTTGTGGTTAATAATTTAAATAAAGTAGATATAACGCCAGATATATTCAGTATATTGATAATTACGGTAGTTCACAATTTAGTGTAATAAACAAAAACTGCTCGAATACGTAATCATCTTCTTTCTATCAAGTTAACAGTGAGTCTGTCTAATTTAAAATTTAAGGGAAAACAATTATTCAGCTAACACCATCTTTACATACGTCAATGAGCACCCCTGAATGTTTATATGATGAAAACGAGTGAGAGGAAAGCGCAAGTGATTGCTAACTTCAGCTGTAGTCATTTTAATCACGCAGTAGGAAAATTAATTTAAATAATATTAGACAATGAAATGAAATCTGGAAAATACAATGAAAAAGTAAAAGTGAATTGGTCACGCAAAACATGTATATTGAATATTTTATACGGTTGGGGTCTTTAATTGCTTTGCACATCCATGTTATGTGCAGGCATAATTCATAATATCGAGTCTTGAGATTAATCTGAGTCTTCACGCTTAAACTGTTCAACGGATTTGAATGAAATTTTGCATGTAGATAACATTCGATTAGTCAACGTAGATTAAATGCTAAATATATATATATATATATATATATATATATATATATATATATATATTACTTTATAATTTGCAGTGAGAGCAGATGCTACAAATATACTATATATATAAACTGTGTGCAAATGAAGTGCACGAAAAAAATTTAATTCATTTTAAATGGTTACGTAGTATCGTTTTTATGGATGTACTAAAAATATATAGATATACTTCAATTTATATTTAGTTTAAAGAATACATTTTGTATATATGTGAAGATCTTAAAAATAAGTTCGAGTAATAACTTATAAGTAATTTTGTCACATTTATAATGAGTTTTTTTTATAAAACGATCGTTAATATTGTTTTATGCCGTAGGAGCAGATATCGTTATACTTTTTCATTCGTTATAAAATAGAAAAGCTATCCAGTGGTGCTTATAGTACAAAGCTTTGTCGAGACTATTTTGTTTACCTTAGTGCCTCTTTGTCACAGACATTTTTCTCAAAATCAGTTTTAATTGGAAACTTGAAATTTGGCATAGTGATAAAATATTTTAATCTGTAAATAATGCTATACCTCAAAAATACCCATAAAGAATATATTCTTTCTCTTTATTTCCAAACCTATTTGCCCTAAAATTAGGAAAAGAAAAACGAAATAAGCTCAGTCGTGTTTGAACTGTCGAATTTTACGTGAATAGTCATTTTGGTCTCTTTTACACATGACCTCTATGTTCTTATATTAATTGAATGGTTGAAATAATCAAACCAGCTAGAATCTTAAAAGAGTCAGCTTTCTGAATTTAATTCGCAATTTTCTCTCGGTCCATTATTCACAGAGTTACCTCGTCACGAAATTCGGCATAATTTGATTGCTTCGACAATTTTTACCTGGCTACCAAACCGCATTTATAGACTTTCACGTCAAAATAGGTGTTTTGGAAACTGCGTAGGTTCTAGGTTGTAGGAAAACTAACTATTCTAGACGTCATAATTTTCGAGATTTGTACGATACTATTTAAGAAATTATTTTTAATATTTTATTTTTAATAATTTAATTGTGGTTTTGATGCATTTTAATTGTGAGAACGCCTTCGACGAACGAGAATTTCGGAAATTGAGAATGAATCGGGTGATGCAAAAATTTATTTTTTAGAGGCGTAGCGTCTGCATTTATCGTAATGCGTCGACGATATCGAAAAAAAATGTGCTCGACATTGAAAGATATAGATACTTTTTCTATGTCCCCAGTAATATCTGCATCCCAAAACGCCCTTAACGTAGATCGAATCCCTTAGTAAATACTCGATCGCAATAAAAGGTAGATTAATAAAAACTTAATTTAAATCGCTTAAAAACTTAATTGAAATAGTTTTTTAGAGATAATGTAAAAACAAAACGAGAGACAAAATGTTTCTTATGAAATATTTGATCTTACCGGAAGCTAGCTGGTTTTGATTTTAAGGTTAATCCCAAGCATTATTGTTGTAAAAATTCTATTGAGATCAGTTTAATAACTTTATGCATGCTACCTTAAGAAATTATTAATTAAAATGTGTCTATTCCATAAAACGTTGTTTTAGCTTGTAATTAATTCCGATTTTGTAAACTTGACAGCCATGAATTCCCAAAAGTTCAATCAAATGGACACAGTAGCGATCTAGTTCGGTGTTATAAACAAACTTGACGTAAGTATGACCAGTGAAGAGTTTGTTTATTGATTTATTAACGTTAACGTAGTGATCAGTGTTTTATGGCCACTGGCGTTATTACCCGATACGTTAGTCTTAAATTAATTAGAGCCAAAGTGTGTGAAGGGTGCTCCGTTGTAAATTTTTTATGGGTAAACAGTTGCATTGCGCAAAAGAAAACGAAATGTCTGCAGTAAAAATCTTATTGATGTATATTGCCGGCTTGTTGTGGCACATGATGTTTTAATGATATAATGTTACTAAAGTTCAGAACGAGACAAACTAAATAGCTGTTTTTACAAAAAATAGTATATTTTGGAAATATTTCTTAACGGCTTTTGTCCGTGGCTTCGTGCGCATATTATTGATATATTGTACTCATCACTTTATGCACATTCGCAAACGCTCCATCGCGATCGGCCAAAATTGCCCGCTCGGTCGGAATATGTAGATACCGCGTGAATATACCCAAGAGTAAATGTTTACATTTATAATTGCTAAACTATCAATGATAAAGATGTAGCGTCAAAGGAACTCTGTAGCTAACTTGTGAGGAGTGAAAACTTTAAGGAAAACAAGGATTCATAAGTTTTCGCAATAAACATACTGAATATGGTGTTCAGTAATAATATTTTCGTTTATCACATCACTAGCTGTGCCAGCGACTTCATTCGCGTGGACCTTTGACATTATTAATAACTGTACGATTAATACGCATAACGCCATCTATTATGTTAATTATAAAATTAATTTTTTTTAATTACGTATTGTATTGAAATGTAAAATTATCATATCGTCTTTTTATTTGGTCGATTGCAGCGAAACAAAGTCTATGCAATGAAACATATACCCCAGAGCCAACAGAATCCACCAAATTGAAAATTTCATGAACAAATAAACCAATATTATTTTGTTCTATATTACTTTCCTTAAATTTAACGGAATAATTTTTTCGTATTTTCAATGTATAGAATTCTACAGTTTTATAATATGTACAGTTTTACATAAAATTGCTTAAATTTTTTTTTGAAAATATTAAATTCACATATCTAATGATTGGGCGAACCGATTGTGGCGAAATAAAAATTATAAGTTGCGTCAAGTCGACTTCTATTCTATAAGTACAATCTCTATTTGATCATTAGTTTTTACGTGATGCGCGTTCAAACAAACACACAAACAGATACACAGGCAAAAATTCCAAATATTATTCTATTTTATTGTATTACTTTTATGTATTCTTAAATCATTTTTTCATAAATATCTAATGTACAGCACGCCAGTTCTACAGTTTTATTGTAGGTATAAATTAAAACGCTGATTATGTGTTATAATAGGTATATCTCGTCTGGAATTTTCGCTATACTTCGAGCAACCTATTATTGTCTATGTTATAGTACATAGACAAAATTTCATTATAATGCTTTGGACCATTTAAGCGTGAAAAAGAGATAAACAAACATATAAATGACACTTTTTATTTTATTTATATTAGTGGGAATAATTTGCTCTATTTTAAATAAGATTAAATATTAAATGAAAAGTAACCCATCCTTGGCAAATTTTGGTGACAAATGGCAAGTTAAGAATGTTTTCGATATTCCCATTAATAAAAGCCGCGCGCATGTAATATAAAAGTTTTTATTACTGTTTGTAATATAAAAGTTTCTTTTTGAAATTGAAATCGAAAAAGAATTTTTGAAATCGAACATGTGATTCCAGAGATTAGTACGAACAAACTTTTCTGAATTAACACTGTTCTGCCTCTCTGAATCGTAACTTTATTATATATAGCCTATAATATTCCTCAAAGTATGAACTTCCTAACATAAAAAGAAATTTAGTTGTTGCACAAACAGACAAATAAGCGAAATTTTTTTTATCTGTTGGTTATAGATTTAAAACAGAGCGGTAAAAATAATTGAATGCATTATATGGGAACTTATTTAAATCCATCGAAAAGTATATTGATCTACTACCATGTTTTGTATGTTTTTAATTTTTTCTTCTTTCGTACTTAAAGACTACTACAACATGTTTTCCACTTGTTTCCTTGTGGTTGACTACACCTGGTTCTCGTGGTCAAAGTAACAATCTAGTATTTAATTATAAGGGTTAGTAGACGTATTTTTTATAACAGTGACTAAATAGTTAATAATTGACGAAATCTTTATTTAAATAATAATTGATATCGATTTCATTCAGATTCTGAAACGATTTAGAGTATCAATGTAATGAAGACTGGATCTAACTCTTTATGAACCCTTCGAGTGACTCATCTTCATAAAAGAGCTTTACGTCCGCTTCTAGTGTTCCTAAATAAGGGTTCGCTAAATTACAGGGTCGCGTGTCCGTACATCAATAGGGCTTTGTGTATTCCATGATGGAGTTGGTATTGTTTGTTTAATTTATTTTATTAAATACCAACGTCACGTTTGACGTTTGGATTGCAAAAATAAACGAGAAAGTTTTGAAGCGTCAATATTTGAATTGATCGATTGTTTATTACCGATCGTTTATTATTGAATCGATTTGTTTATTACTTGTTTTGTTGTCTTTTTTTTAGAGTTGGTGTTTAGAGGCTTTTCCCGTCATTACTTCTATCTAATCCTTGTTTAGTTTTTGTGTTATGAGAACTCCATTAATGCGATTTTTTAGTTTGTGCGATTTTTATATGTGATACGTTTACTACATACGCTTATCACGTTACGTATGGGACATAGGAACTAAACTTCAAATATTTGTCACTGGACACAAAATAAGGCACAAAATATCACTGTCGGTTAATAAATAGTTTATTTTTTTTAATTGGCTACACATTTAAAAAGCATACATAATAATAGTTTATTTTTTTTATTGGCTACACATTTAAAAAGCATAAAAAGCTAAACATTTTAAATGTGTGTTATATGTACTCGTAAAATTTAAGTTTTGTTATTGATATTTCTTGATATTTAAAAAATATATTTGCGTACTTATAAAGATAGCTTTTTTTGTTTTGTATTGTAATCTTAAATTATAATATTTATATAAGTATTTTATCTTTTTTCCTGAATTGTTTTTTATGTTCCAAAAATACCGGCTTTTTAATTACGGTCTATTTCTCTAAAACTTAGCGTATTTTCGTCCATTTCCTTGAAACGAATTTACGAGCACCAATGGATACATTAAATATACGAGAATGAATTGTTAAACAACTTTTTTATTTTATGGGCGACTTACATCCCTTTTAGTACGTAACCTGCCAGTATTTTAGCTCTTTCTGTGTATTTATCATTGAGTGAAAATATCGAGACAATTCTCGAAAATTCGTAATCTGTCATTTGTCGCCGAATTCTCGCCAAAGTATATACTCTTCGCTGAACACAAACTTTTGCACTAAATAATTTGCATTTTAGCGCAAAATAATTACATGTCCATTAAAAAATAAAGAGAAATAAAATAATTAGACTTAAATTTTCACAAAATGTACAATTTTTGTAAAGTATTTTCTAGAAAATTGATTTTTATTGTGATTTCTTTAGTTTCTAATGTAAATAAATTTTTATCCTAAAATTGTTATTTAAATATAACTCATAAATCTTTTATTCATATTTTCTTTCTTCTATCTGTTCGTTGACCTCGTATATTGCCCAACCAACGCGTCACAAACTTTTCCAAGCCATAACTTTCTAATTAAGCTTCGCCCTATTTTGTTGAGTAGTCTTATTAGAGTTGTTTGCGCCTTTGTTCTTATTGAAACGAATTTCATAGAGAATATCCACTCCATCATAGTCTACACAAAAACTGTACTCACGCGATGTATTTCGTCTCGAAATCGAGCACTGTAAAAGCTCCCGCAGCACCGGAAATAATGAATACCCTCAATGAATGCCACAGCAGTTTCCTGTTAAAAGGCAGTAACTGAAATACGAAGATAACTATCGAAATGGGCTGCCGTTTACAATGACAAAGTTGTGAGACGAGAATTTGTTGTTAACAAATTTTATTAACAGACTGCCTGCCAATCCCGACTTGGTACATGGCCGTATATAAAAGTGTTTTTATGTAATATTTATTTTTGGTTAATTTATTACCATTTTCAACGATTAAATTACTTATTAAGTATTTTACATGGTACATGGCCTTATATACGTACGGTACATGGCCGTATATAATTTGAAGCGCTTTTTCTATATGTAATATTTATTTTCGGTTATTTTATTAACCATATTTTCAACGATTAAATTACTTATTACATACTTAATTGAAATTCTAGAACTATGCTGCCCAATCTTGCAAATAAAAAGGACTATATCAAAAAATCTTAATGAATAACTGTATCATCCAGTGAACTTTTTAGTCAGATTTTAGTGTTGTCTATGACATCTTTATACATTATTAATATAGTTATAATTATTTAAACTTTCATCTCAGAAATGCATCTAACTTTCTTCTACTGTGAAAACATTGAATTGTTATTGTTTATTACTCGCATGTTTTAAAAAATATATAATGTCTCCTATGTTGGTATATGCACTATGAACTATACTGTAGTGAGGTACCCACATTAATCGAATAAGCAGTTTTTGGGGGAAACCATAAAAAAGTAAAAAAAAAATATTTTATTTTTGTAAATTGCTAGATAAAATATAGTTTATCAAGATCTTGTAAGCCATCGCATTTCTTGCAGCTGATTAGTTGATTAGATCCAGGATTAAAAAGCGAAACTAATGCCAATGATAGTTGATATTATTATTAATAAAATCAACATTATTTATCGATATAACAATTAAATAATTTTTGAATTACATTGTTAAGACATCTTTTGTTTTATAAAGAGTTTTAGTCGAAAATGCGTAAACTTAGTAGGACTTCTATATAATTAATAATCATGTTTTGGGATATGAAAGTCCTATCAATTTTTCGCGGATTTTCTTCAACCCTGGTTTTAAATATATTATTTGTTTATTTATTTAGTCTTTAATGCAAAAGCGGACTTATTGCCACAGAGACTTACGGCGGACTTATTGCCACAAGAGCAATCGCCAAAAAGACAACCACGACCAAAGAATACAACTAATTAATTTCAATGTGGACCGCAATAGATTGTATTATAACAATTTTGACAAACAATTTTCTTTAAATAAAATTTAAAAATAATAATGATTAATTAAAAAAGACCTAAATTTCACATGTTGGCAGTGGAAATGGAAGGGAAAAAGGAAGTGATCGGGGCACGAAAGGAAATAGGATGTGAGCGTAAATAAAATGGCGCTGGTTAAGTCAGACCAGGTATAATTTTTTCAGACAAATTTTGAAAGCGTATATGAAGATGAATGACGGATGATAGGATATAATAAATTCCATAAAATAGTGAAGTAAACAATAAAGGAATGTCCATGAAAGAAGGAAAAAATCTTTAGGAATCCATAAGTGGAAAATGATGACTATTGACAAGTGCAATAGTCTGTGTTATATCAGCAAAATTGGAGTGATGCTGTATCAAGACGTCTCCGGATTGCTATTGTTTTTGGCATATTTTTTCCCATGATGACTGGTCTCTTTATAAATTGAAAATACATATTTCATCTAATGCAGGCATGCCAGCGTTCAAAATAATCATCATAAAAATAATCATTATTAAACTCACATTGATATACGAACTTAGTTCGTGACATTACAGCCGAAAATTAATTGAATACACTGGTTTTAATTACGTGATCGTAACGGATAACTAGGTACCAATTTTCATAACGCTCATCAATGTTTTAATCCGGTTACTGAAGTTAAACATCCCTGGGGCAGGGCTGAGTACTTCATTCGGTGACTATGTACACATATATAAAATATTTTGTAAGCACAACAATAAAATAAAATAAATATAATTATTGCGATAATTGCATTTTGCAAGAAAGTATGTCTGACGTGGTTGATTATTATTGTAGTAGTGTTTTTGTATTATAAATACGGTAACACGTATATAAAATATTTTATAAGCGTAACAACAGAATAAAATAAATATAATTATTGTGACTTTAAAAAAATATCTATATGAGGAATGAAGAATTGCATTTCGCAAGATAGTATGTCTGGCGTGATTGATTATTATTGTTGTAGTGTTTTTGTATTATTAATATGGTAACACGTATATAAAATATTTTATAAGCGTAACAACAGAATAAAATAAAAATAATTATTGTGACTTTAAAAAAATATCTATATGAGGAATGAAGAATTGCATTTCGCAAGATAGTATGTCTAGCGTGGTTGATTATTATTGTTGTAGTGTTTTTGTATTATTAATACGGTAACACGTATATAAAATATTTTATAAGCGTAACAACAGAATAGAATAAAAATAATTATTGCGACTTTAAAAAAATATCTATATGAGGAATAGCACTTCGCATGACACTATGTCTAGCGTGGTTGATTGTTATTGTTGTACAACAGAATAAAATAAAAATAATTATTGCGATTTTAAAAAAATATTTATATGAGGAATCGCATTTCGCAGGACAGTATGTCTAGCGTGGTTGATTGTTATTGTTGTAGTGTTTTTGCATTGTTAGTATGGTAAAGTTAAAGGTCGGGTTACATTAAAATAGAATGTTCACTGCTTAGTAAGTGAATCTGACCCGATGTCATTGTTATTGTCCTCAGGTGAAAACGGATGTTCTTTCAATGTTCAGATCCGATCAATGAATTTGTTTTCCTTAGTGATATGGAAAGTCTGATAAATTATTTTTAACTAAAAGATGTTCTGTGCAAAAGTTTATTACGTGCGCTAAAATATACAAAGATGAGTGTCTTGAAAACGATTTTTCCTGGCGGAATAATCCAAGCAAACTTGACTGAATTTTCTTGGCATTATTAGTATAATTAGGGTTCTATTAAGGTAGAATGCGTATCGCTTAGTGGATGAATCTGGCCCGGCCTTATTGTTATTGTCCTCAGGTGAAAACGATCTTTTTCCGATATTCAATTTCTATCAACGAATTTGTCTTTCTTACCGATTAGGAAAGTCTGTTAAATTATTTTTAACTAAAAGATGTACGCAAAAGATTATTACGTGCGCTAAAATATACAAAGGTTAATTTCGTGAAAACGATTTTTTTTGGCGGTATAATCCAAGCAAACTTTTTTTTTTGTCTTTACTTGCAATCAGTTCCAAACTATAAGCAGATTTGTTCTGTCGTTTTATCATTTCCAAGGAGCTCCTCAGCAGGAGACACCTCATCCTTCACCATCTGTCACCAATTATATCATGGCGTTTCAGTTGTTTATTGTAGGAGATGATTACTAACGCAGTAGCTAATTCATTTGGGTGGTTTTCCAGCCGTGTCTTATATTTATGCCCTATTAATTTTAACTCCTCCTTAATTGTTGTTATTTTCAGAGCTTTGTGGATCTCTGTATTGGTGATGAACCATGGTGCATTGGAAATGGTTCTTAGCATACCATTTTGCAGCCTTTGCATTATGTTTAAATTGGAGTCGCAAGCACTTCCCCACAGTTGTGCACCATATGTCCATATTGGTTTCAGGATAATTTTGTATATCAGCAATTTATTGTCGATTGACAATTTAGAGTTGCGTGCCATCAACCAGTAGATGTTTCTGAACCGCATGTTCAGCTCGTCTCGTTTTGATTTGATGTGCTTCTTCCAGGTCAACCTTCTGTCCAGATGCATACCGAGATATCGAACAGAGTCAGTCTGTGGCAGAACATTTTTTCTCAAGTCAGTTTTACTGGAACACAGCTTCCTTTCCTCAGCGTAAAAGTAACTTGTACGGATTTGGTTGTGCTGGCTTTGATTCTCCATTTCTGGATCCACTCGTTGACCCTATCGAGGCTTTTCTGCAAGACGGCAGATGCTACAATCGGATCTTTGTTGCTCGTGAGAATTGCAGTGTCATCAGCAAAAGTAGCAGTAGTTACCTCTTTTGTTTCTGGGAGGTCTGAGGTGTAGATGGTATACAAGACAGGACCAAGGACTGTGGAACTCCCGCCATTACATCTTGGATAATTGACAGTTCTCCGTCCTCTCTCACCTGGAAGATTCTGTTCGTGAGGTATGACTCCATCAACAAGTAGTAACTATGCGGTAAAGACGTTTTTATTTTATAGAGTAAGCCCTTATGCCATACCTTATCGAAAGCTGCCTGGACATCTAAAAATACAGCGGAGCAATATTCCTTCTTTTCGAAAGACTGTCTAATCTTATCACAGACTCGATGCACTTGTTCCACTGTAGAATGCTGTTGTCTGAATCCAAACTGATATTTAGGTATCACCAGGTCTTTGTTGAGTATGGGTAATATTCTGCTCAGGAGGATTCTCTCAAACAACTTTTATAGCACAGGTAAGAGACTTATAGGTCTGTATGATGATGCGTCTTCCGGGCGCTTTCCTGGCTTGTGTATCATTGTTACTATGGATACCTTCCATAGATTGGGAAAGCACTGTACTCGAAGCACTCCATTGAAGAGAATAACTAAAAAGCAAACTTGACTGAATTTTCTTGGCACTATTAGTATAAAGTAAGATCTTGTGTTTTCTTAGACTTTAGAAAACTATTTTAAAATTGCATTTACTGACTTTTCCTCTCCGACCGACATGTAATTAGAACAAGTAATTCAGCAGCGAATTTTGACATTTGTAGGCCTGTCAAAGGGGAGACGGAGAGGGCGGGGTGTGTGGCACGTGGTTTGTCACGTGCGGTGTAGACCCGTGGAGTTTTTAATTTGGCGACCCTATGGGGGAGGCGGGTTGAATGGCGTTTTAATTATTATTAATATCGATCTGGCTGAGTGCGGACGTGTTGACGAATGATTGTGGGGTCTAGGCGCATTGGGGCTTTAGGGGTTAAGGGCGTCCAACTTTGTATTTGTGATGTGCAAGGGACGGTCTCGTTGGGGGTAATGGATTGCTGTGGTAGTTGTGACTGATGTGAGGATCAAAACTTAGCAGCTATGTTGGAAGAGAAATGTTACTGGGCTGGACTTGCGAAGCGGCTAAAGGTAGTTGATGGCTAGAACTAATGACTTTTTATGGGTTTTGACTAAAGTAAGATAATCTTCCACTCAATAATTTGCCTCATTTTTCAGTAAGTATAGTCAATAAAAATGGAACTTTACAACAACTTTGATGTAATTTTGCTATATTCATTGATATCTCATATATGGGACCAAGTTTTAGTAGTTTCTTTAATGTGTGCAATAAGTAAGCTTGGCCTTTTCTTCTTTATTTTTATTGTTGCTTCTTCAAAATAATTTTTTTTCACTTTCAGGCGAAGTAAGCATTAAATGAAGTATTCTAATTCTCCAAAAAATTTAATTCGATTTTCACAAAATTAAAGAATGTAAGCATGCGTATATATCCTACACCAGTGATTCTCAAAGTGGTACAGGTGGACCCCCAGGGATCCACGGCGGACTCGACGAAGGTCTACGTTGGCATGAAAAAAGTTTGGGTTTGGGAATATGGTAGAAATGTAGCAGCAGGGGGTCCACCGAAACCAGTAAAATTTTGAAAGTGTTCTACGAGAAAAAAGTTTGGGAACCTCTGTCCTAAACCAACGGAACAATTTGAGTAACATTTTGTATTGAGAGTTTTTTTATAAATATTTATATACTCAGATTTTTTTTTTGTAAATTCATGAAGAGTATTCTACATAGGAAAAAAAGATTGCATTTTCTCAAAAATCGGCCGAACGATTTTCTTCAAACATTCCACTTTATTAGTACTTTAAGTACCAAGTAATATGCTATATTTCATTTCTCCGAAAAGGAAACATTTTTTGGGTATATTACCTCTTAAACAAATATTGAGTAAATTTTGTGTTTCTTCAAGGTGGGCGGGAAGGACTACAGGCGCACGGCAATAAAATTACTAACACTTAATGAACTCGAAAATGTTAATACTTTACAAAAACAACTATGAAATAAAATAAAGAATTATTATTGTACTTGTGTAAAAAAATAGATTTTGTAAACTTAGTTATTTGCGAGAAATTAAAAGGCTTTTTCATTTTATTTATTTATAGTACTCCAACAATGGTGGATGCTATGTAGAAATGCGTCATTGAATAGGCACGGCGAAAAGCGCACTGACTTACTGTGATAAAGTTTGGAAGGAGAGGAACATAGCCAAATATACCAATTCGCCTTTAGTAAAAGCTCTGATTTTATTCATATTTATGTCCGGTGCTTAAGTCATGGGCGCTGATCACTGGCTGATCGCTGAAGAATCGATGCTTTTGAAAAGAAACATTTCAAGCTGGAGGAAGATGCTCAACATCTCAATGACCAACACAGAATCAAAGTCTCGATTCTGGAGGTGCTTGGAATTAAAATAAGGCCCACAAGCTGTCCCCGGAGACTTCTCGAATAATTCGTATATATTGCGAGAAACCTGCTAACAGTAATAAGTAGCTAATGGATGGTTAACGGAGATTGCAGAGACGCTATCCTTGACGCTGGATGGACCGTATTCGAGAAACGCTTAGCACTCTGTTACATGATGCGCTACACAGCGTTGAGAAAAGGAACATATGGCGGGATATCGTTAAAAAAGAAGGTGTTATCAAGAGGATGATAGGATCTTCAGCAATGAGGGGCCAACTCAAGAGGAAGAATTACGGTATAATTATTATTATTGAAAATACAGTAAAGCTGAAGATGGTATACTGTAAGGTAGAAAAATACACCGCTTGGTGGATAAATATGCCCCGAAGTTTTTATTATCATTCTCAGATGAAAATGGTGTTTTTCCAATTGTCTGTGAGTACCATTTTTGGCGATTGAGAAGTATGTTAAAAATATTATATTTCTGGGTTACTTTTCATATTTCCGGAAACGTAAGTCATTTGGTCTTTGTATACTTGAGTCTTTTAAATTAACTGTTTAATATCTATGCTGGAACTTTCAGAAAGACTGTGTTCATTTAGTTACTTTTGTGGTAAAGGGTTTTGGAGTTTCCATAGTAAGTACAATTCGAAAATCACACGTAAAATAATACTTTGAAAGTTCGTCGACCTCACGCCATATTTCATACAGCAGTTTAGAAAGGAGTACAGCCTCGATCGACGATTGACTTTGTAATTGGACTAAAATCGATGAGCGCTTTGAAGGTCTGTTGTTTTACCTGAAGTTATCTGCTTCGATCGCAACACTTTCAGAAGGGAACGCCATTATATATTTCAGAATGGGACGCCACTTTTCGGAATGGAACGCCACTATTATCATATATTTTAGAATGGATCGCCACTTTTCGGAGTGTAACGCCACTATTATCATATATTTTAGAAGGGAAACGCCATTATATATTACAGAATGGGACGCCACTTTTCGGAGTGGAACGCCACTACTATCATATATTTTAGAATGGAACGCCATTATATATTACAGAATGGGACGCCACTTTTCGGAGTGGAACGCCACTACTATCATATATTTTAGAATGGAACGCCATTATATATTACAGAATGGGACGCCACTTTTCGGAGTGGAACGCCACTACTATCATATATTTTAGAATGGAACGCCATTATATATTTCAGAATGGAACGCCACTTTTCGGAAGGGACGCCACTTTTGTCATATATTTCAGAAGGGAACGCCATTATATACTTTAGAATGGTACGCCACTTCCCAGAAGGGAACGCCACTATTATCATATATTTTAGAATGGAACGCCATTATATATTTCAAAATAGAACGCCACTTTTCAGAAGGGAACCCCATTATATATTTCAGAATGGAACACCACTTTTCAGAAGGAAACGACACTATTATCATATATTTTAGAATGGAACGCCATTACATATTTCAAAATAGAACGCCAATTTTCAGAAGGGAACGCCACTATATATTTAAGAATGGAACGCCACTTTTCAGAAGGAAACGACACTATTATCATATATTTTAGAAGGGAACGCCACTTTTATAATTGGAATTAACACTATTAAAGGAGAATGGCCACCACTGGTATCGGTCATTTAAAAAATAATATATTTATTTATTATAACTTGCCTTAAATTACGTTTTGACAAAATTCTTGTCGGAATTTAATAATAGATAGACACGATACTGTCAAATTTTTTGTTTTCGAAGATTCAATTTTATGACAATTTTGTACTTACATTCCTACGATGTTACTATCGGTTATTTATAGCGCACGTCTCATTCTAATAAATGTCAATAATAATGTTGTTATTATTAATATCTTGTCCCATATTATGTTGATTAAATTCCGTGGGTGGATGTAATATTGAAGAAAAAAAGTTGCCAAATGGATAAACAAAGTATAGCACGGAAAATAAATAGCGCCACATAAGGTGGCTATAGTGTCGTAAAAATTATATATAATATAATTTTTTATAATTTTTTTTGTAAATATGTATTAAACAAAGTATAGCACGGAAAATAAATAGCGCCACATAAGGTGGCTATAGTGTCGTAAAAATTATATATAATATAATTTTTTATAATTTTTTTATAAATATTTATTGACAATTCGCATTGTGAATATTGTTTGTGTAATTGTTTTTTGCTTTAGAATGATGTTACAATTTGTTTTTAGTATATTATTTTGAATATCACTATTAAAAAAGTTTAGTCGTTAGTGTGTGAACCTGATGCGACTTGTTTAGTAGTTTAGTCTAAAGATAGGCACAATCAAAGAATGTCATCAAAAACAAATCAATCCAAACATAAAACACCTCTACACTACTCGCGAAGTTACCTCGATGAAGTGCTCGTCGACGTTGGTCGCAATCTGA
This sequence comes from Druceiella hillmani, assembly GCA_039881145.1. Lineage (NCBI taxonomy): Eukaryota > Metazoa > Arthropoda > Insecta > Lepidoptera > Hepialidae > Druceiella > Druceiella hillmani. The sequence continues at coordinate 14,272,883 of JAYKKI010000039.1, read as the reverse complement.
AGTACGTGACTACACACTCGTGCCACCTCGCGAGGAGTTCAGTAGCCGTGGCTAACCTCGCGAAGTCCTTTGACGTCTCTCGTGCTCTAATCTGGCGAAGTCTCTTTGACTCGGGCGCAAAAAACCGACAGCGATCGGAAGTCGCCAGAGTCGAGGCGAGTTTGCACAAAGCGAATCGATGTACGTCTCTATACTATTCTCTTCGCCTAACTTCAACCAACTTCGCAAGTAGTCTAGTGCAGGTTTAACGTTAGTATTGAGTTGATAGTGTCCAACATTATGTATTACTGTTTAGTTAACTTGTCAATAGAATATGGTTTGGTATATATTGAATGTATTTGTTTTTATATCTCATATAAATATTCTTCGAATCTGTAAATAATCTTGAAAACAACATACCCCAAATTGAGTAGACTGACTAGAGTGTCGCATGAGTTGTTCGTTATTTTGAAAGCTTTTTCGTTATTATCAATGAGGTTGGTGGGGTATTCCATAATGTTGATAGTTAGAAATTTTAATGATTACGTGATATTTCACACAATATTGAAAAAAATAATGATCGACCGTCAATATTTAGTTATACCCAAGTTTTACACTAGGCACTTTTTGGAGTTTACTCCTTAATACCCAAGTTTTACACTAGGCACTTTTTGGAGTTTACTCTTAAGAATCGATTTTCATATTTAGCGGCCGATATGAAGTTTTATGAGGACTAAAATCAGAAGTTCAGAGCGTACCAAGTTCAGAGTGTTAAAAAAAGTGTAACCGTTAGGTTACCTCTCCGCGCAAAATTTGAGTGTGATACAAATAGTTTACTATCGTTCGATTATATCAAGATGTAATCATTAAATGTCATTATATGTGAATATTTGGTGACTTCTATCCTACAAAATTACAGTATCTTTTAATTTTAACTTTTTAGTCTGACTTTACTGAATGTTTTCACTTTTGATATATAAATTTGATCTTGTTCTTTTGTGTTTTACTTGAAAGTAATTATATTGCAGCATATTTTTATTAAAGAATTTTCCAATTACATTTAATGATACTGATATTTATATTTATATACAGTGTCACCTATTTTATACATTCCAAGACAATCGTACTTAAGGAGTAAACTCCAATCGTGCGTCAGAGCTGATACGGACAATTTTAATTTTTTTTTTAAATACTATAAGTTGTGAGTGATTACAACAAAATAAAGTAAGTTTTATGAATTTCGATTCTACAATGTGTTCAACAGGGCGTAGATATTGTCAATGAAGTTTGTCATGGTAAGCTGTTTTACATCAAAAATGATTTTCTTTTATAATGATTATGTTTGAATGTTAGAATGCTTATGTTAGATGAAATTAGGGAGTACCCTTTGCCAATGAAGTTTCTCATACGTCACACACATACGTTTCAAAATGTGTAAGCTGTTTTATATCAAAAGTGATTTTCTTTTATAATGATTAAGTTTGAATGTTAGAATGTTTATGTTAGATGAAATTAGGGAGTACCCTTTGCCAATGAAGTTTCTCATACGTCACGGACATACGTTTCAAAATGTGTAAGCTGGTTTATATCAAAAGTGATTTTCTTTTATAATGATTAAGTTTGAATGTTAGAATGTTTATGTTAGATGAAATTAGGGAGTACCCTTTGCCAATGAAGTTTCTCATACGTCACACACATACGTTTCAAAATGTGTAAGCTGTTTTATATCAAAAGTGATTTTTTTTATAATGATTAAGTTTGAATGTTATTAGGCTTATGTTAGATGAAATTACGGAGTACCCTTTGCCAATGAAGTTTCTCATGCGTCACAGACATTCGTTTCAAAATATGTAAGCTGTTATGTTAGTTGACATTACGGAGCTTTACAATATACGAAAACACTAAAATTAAAACTGGACAATGGTATGCTTTGTTAGCATGATAACATCCTCATTAATTCTAAGCAGCATGAACCTATAAAAATGAAGTTATCGCCTTGATTACTTTTATCCTGCTATGACGATGCAGGGTCGATCAAGGAAATTGCTTGTCAGGTGGAAAGGAGCCAAATTAAACCGTTTTCCAGCGATCCGCGTCGCCGCTATCCCGTCGGGCGGCGCGCCGCCGTCGGCCGGCAAAAAGGACGCATCGCCGAACGGAAGCGGCGGATTCGGCTGCGTTTCCGGAAAAACAATTACCCGATTGGCGCCAAGACGCGGGAGCGGTAATGGATTTTCCATTTCGCGGCGCGGAAACGCCGCCAGTGGGACTGCCAGTTAATTTATGGCAGTTTTTCGTCGTTTGTCGCCTAACGACCCGGGTGAAGCTCGCTATGGAGTCGTTGCGCCGACTCGTTATTCATTTGTCGCGAGTAATTTTATGGGTTTGTGGAACGGGTGCAGTGATGGAGATTGCGCGGGGTGAGTGGGCGAGGAAATGGGAGGGGGAGTTTATTCAGTTTGGCGGGTATCCGGGAAAGAGATGTAATTTGTCGGTGGGAACGAGTTAGTTAAACGTTAAATACTTACTCGATTTCTTCCACTCAGTGGGAATGAGGGTCCATTCATAAGCGATATTCTTCTCGCAGCGCAGAAGAAAATGCAGCTACGAGTACTTTAAAAATAAAAGTTTGATCCGTATAGTAAACAATTGACGAGAAATATATAAAAACTTAACTAACTAGTAAAAAGACCTGATTAGATAAATACAGGGTTTAGTCAATTAAAACAACGTTGGAAACCGTAGCAGTACGTGAACTTTTATGAAGACCTCTTCATCAGAAGAAGACATATGAGATCAAGGTTAGACGTGAAGTCACTCCATATTCCGCATTGCTAGAATATGTCGTGATAATTAAATTCCTAAAATTTATTATAAATGTGTTCGTTGCTTTCCTAGCTAGTAAAAAAGATTAGATAAATACAGGGTTTAATCAATTAAGACAATGTAAAACAATGTGGAAACCGTAGCAGTATGTGAACTTTTACGAAGACCTCGTATGCACCACACACAGTCAAGACTGTCAGTCAGACTTACTGATAGTTAAAAACGTATTTCTGTTTCTCATTAACTCTCAGTTGAGACTTAACAAAAGTGTATTTTGCTAACCGTACTCTATTACACGGTCCAATTTTCCAAAAGTATCCATACAAAATACGTTTTTAACTGTCAGTAAATCCGATTGAGAGTTTTGACTGTGTGCAATATAACGAGTGCGCGTGTATCTAACATGCACTTCTTTGTTTCTATTTGGACCTTTACTCCGAAACGGTTCCGTTAAATTCGGTCAATTTTTGTTATCCGAAACGGTTCGGTTAATGTTTTTTATCATTTATGTCTCATTATAGGCTATTATTTAGAACAGAAATGAATTCAAAACTTGTCGTCCTTCAAACGGTCCTCTTTCGTGCTTCAAACGGCTTTTGGGGTCACTCGTGATAATATTATAGACTGATATATAGATTTCATCCTGAAAAAATCTGTCAAGCACGAGTGGAACTCGCACTGCTAGGGTTTTGTACACATTTAGGCATTGATAAACATTTAATGTTGCATAATATTCCTATTAACCGATTTAAAAAAATTTTAATTTTTTCGAAAGAAAATATATTTCCTACTATGTCTTTCAAAGGCTCATATGTAAAAAAGTATTTTTTATGTGATATAACTACAAATTAACGATTTTCGGATTTATCCATTTACTTTTGCTGTAAGACCTTGGTTCTTGCCAAATTTGATAATTCTATGTCAACGGGTCAAGTACCCTATAGGTTTTGATATATTTGCGAGTGTCAGCACATGCGGCATAAATGGCCGTATTATTAGGGTTTTTCTTGTTTGCGTTGACTTTTTTACAGTTCCAAGGGACTGTAGACCTCTTAAGTATTTCATATCAATTTCAACTTGATACCTCTACGCGTTCCAGAGAAAAAAGTCCTCGACAGACTGACAGGCGGACAACGAAGTGATTTTATATGAGTTCCCTTTTTTCTTTTGAGGTACGGAACCCTATCGAGTGGTTTCTTAGTCAATAAAAATCTATTGTTTTGGAAAGTCAAGAAGTATTTTTTTCTTCTCTGATGGATGACGATGAAACTTTCGATGTAAGTTTTGTGCTATACAGTTCATTCTAACTATCGAATAGTTGCAAAAGCTTTTTAGAGTCAATGTTCTCTAATATCTTAATAGCCATGTTGGCTATGTTTTTTTATGATCTAACACACTTGTAAATTTAATGACTCATTTTGCATTCAGTGGATGTAATTCACTTCCAAGCGGTCGAGTACAAAGGTGATCGGCGGCAGATATCAGAGGCGGCTCTTAAAGTTTATGCAAACGGCTGTCGGCGCTCACAACGGAACTGAGTTTAGAGTACGTACACACCTACCTATAATATTACAATCGTCACCGTGGTCGTCATGTTGACTTGATTACAAGGCATACGGCCTTTGACGGCGCACCGCAGGGACCCGGGTTCGATATCCGACTTCTCGCCGAGCGGGTCTGGAATGGTCTTCTGGTTGGCTGTAAGAGATTGCTCTTATAGCAATAATTCCGCCATAAATAAATATTTTCTATTTTGTTACGGTATTTCTCAACGATTAAGAGTACCTACAAGGCTATTTTGACAAATTTGAGACCGAGTTTAAACTCATTTGACGTGTTTTTATAAGCAATTTAGTCACAGACACTGACCAGAGGCCGACAATGAGGCGGAAGGGGATGAGAAAATGTCTCAGTTGCGAGGAGGTTGATTTATCGTGTTTGGGCTCATTTCAATTGTTTTGACGAGTCCATTGATCACAAATGGCGGCCAGAGTTTGATTATGGAGTTAAAGGTGGTGACAGGAAATTCTCAATAATGAGGAGTAGATTTATCGTGTTTAGACTCATTTCACTTGCTTTGATGAGTTCTTTGGTCGCAAATGGCGGCCAGAATTTGATGGTGGAGTCAGAAGATGGTGACAGGAAATTTTCGATGGCAAAGAGAAGATATATTGTGTTTGGGCTCGTTTCACTTGTTTTGATGACTCCTTTGTTGACCAGAGTTTGCTGACAGAGTCAGAAGGTAGTGGCAGAAAATACTTAATCGTGTTTGAGTTCGTTTCACTTGTATTAACGAGTAATTTAGTCGCAAATGGTGGCAATAGTTTCATAATTGACTCAGGAGGTGATATCAGGAAATCCTCGATGACTAGGAGTAGATTTATCATGTTTGGGTTCGTTTCACTTGTTTTGACGGACACTTAGGTCACAAGGAATGGCCAGGGTTTAAACACGGAGCCAGAAGGTAGCGACAAATTGCATAATGCGTAAATTCTTAAATATTTTATTAACAAAAGAAAAGACGCGGTAATGATAAGTTTGAAGCTAATTAATTTAAATTCAAATTATCGTCATTTATGATTTAGTTTTGTTATGCACGGTAATGTTCGTTGTTTGAAAAACATTGTTACCAAAGCAATATAAATGTATTTATTTTTTACAAACTTTAATGTACATATGAAATATATACATTTGGCGGACTTATTACTATATGAGCAATATCTCCAAGTCAGTCACATTGGATAAATATGAAAATTTTGTAATGTAAAAGACTGTAAAAGACATTAATAACAAAAAAAGGGAAAATATCAAATGAATAATTGAAAACTAAAAATATAAAAAAAATATTAATTGCAAATCTTAACATAGCATGGTTGGGAGTAAAGAAAGGGGAACAAAATTGAATTGAGGAAGGTTAGGACTAAGGGATTATGAGAGGAAAAACTTTTTCAGAGGACCTTTGACCACATTTATAGAAAGCGAATTCCTGGTATCCGGGTTTAGTCGAGAGATATCCTGGAATCCGGATCCAATCGATTCCAGGGTTTTACTCGTTATGCAGCGAAAGACTTTTCATGAAAGTTGGTTGTATGTTTGGGAAAAAGGAGACTGAGATTATGTTCAGAGCGTGGCGCTACACCGCTTACAAGTAACTAAATCTGGTTCTAGATACGAGTAAGTAGAATTGTTCAAAATATTATAAAAACAATGTGAGAATATCTAGATTTCGCCGATTACGGACGTCCGTCCATTTAAGTTGCGGTCCGAATTGAGAAACATGATCATAGTTTTTGAATCCAAAAACATAGCGGATGCACAAATTTTGAAGGCGTTCCTATTTTTTAAAACGATTCTCAATAAGGTCTGGGTAGCATACATTTCCGTAGTCATAGTCAAGCAGTAGCAGTAAGTCTGTGACAGAAGTAAGTTTTGGTTTAAAGAGATAGACATTTTTTAGATGCTTGAGGGAGTACTTCTGCTGAAGATACGATGGCTCACATCAGATCTTGAGGTTGTAGGCATATACCTAGGATTTTGAGATGGTAAGATTTGAAATTTACCAATAGATAGCGTCATGTGTTGCGGAAAAGTGTCATATGTCTTTCAGTGCTTCATTCATCTAGATTTGGAAAAAAAATAATACCGGTTTTCTTGGGAACGTCTTTGTTGATCCATTCATATCTTAACTATGTAAGTTATTGAAAACAATTTCGAGAAAAAATAATTAAGATGAATTAAGATATATTTTTAATATAGAATCGTAATAATAAATTAACAAAATTAATAGCTAAAATGAAACGGACAGGAAATACCGAATGTAATATGGAAGTTCACATTAACGATTATTTCCGTTTCCGCGTTTCCCGGATATTTAAAAAGTCAATGAGACACATGAACAGTGTACTCTATATGCAGTTCACATTTCACGTTCATTTTTCCATATCCACCTTTTTCCTCTACATTACTTTCTGCGCGGAATTGCATTCTTCGCATCGCCGAGGCTGAACCGTCGCGACGTCTCGATGCCGGCATCCCGTTGAATTATTGATGTGCAATGGGAAAAGGCTGGAACCCGCCACCTCCGTTGTTACCTGAGTGCATTCAGTTGATTTGGTACCCACCGTAAACAAGAAAAGCGTATGAACGTTATAATTGACGGTATCGTTAGCCAGTATCTTATGTTTAGGGCTACGTTCTTTTATTTTTTGCCACAAGTAAGGCAAGTATAATTTCGATTTTGTAGAATAGGGTGCGAAATCTATCCTCGTTACTGCGCTCTCACTCCGTTCGTCTGTCTGTTTAATTATTTTAGAATATATTAACTGAAATCTCCATCTGAACCATCTGCTTGCAAAAACTCGTGCACATAAGAGTAAAACTGAAGAATTGTGAACTATGCAGACCGAAGCTCATGTCGAAGTTATAAGAATTTCTTGTTTCACAAAAGAAACCATACCGTGATCGTATCTAAAAATGCAAACCATATTTCTTAACCAATAAGACAATAACCGTCATTACGATGATATTAATATCCAAATTTGATATTAACCTACTGAAAATGATCACAAGGCGTATTCTAGGATATCCATATTTGTGTTAAATAAAGCGCTGATACTTTTACCTGTCGCTGAGCATGTTGGTGCTTTGTAAACTTTGGCCAGGACTAATTGAACGCATGCCGAGTGGAAATTATAATAACTAATTTTCCGAATGAAAATGAGATTTCTAGGCTCTTTAACGGAATAATCTTTTACAGGAGATCGGCAATTTTAGACATCTAAACGCTATCGAACGGCGCCTACAAAACCATCATAAATGTATAGAATTATACAAGAACATAAAAGCTATTATTACATAATCTATGTTCTACTTTATTTAAATTCTTAACCATGACCTAGGTTTCGTTGTATTACAACATCTTTAGGTGGGCAATTTGCAATCTATACAAATTGCCCATATAAAGATGTTGTAATACAACGAAACCTAGGTCGTGGTTAAGAATTTAAATAAAGCAGAAATAATACGTAGTTTCATTTAGTTGTGAATAAAAATTATGTTAAGGTTATTTTTACATATAGTCTCTACTTTTAATACAATATAATATAATTGGTATTTTCCCCCTTATCCTTGAATTATAGCGTTATCTATATATATATATACTATTGTAATGATAATGTAAATTGAATTAAATGGATCTTTATCCGTAGCTTCTCCCTTTTCAGTATAGGTTCTACTTGATGAGTAGTGATTTTGATTTTTCAGAGTATTTCAAAGTCTCATTTATTTTATATGCAATATATAAGAAATGTTTAGTGTATGAAACCTTTTGTATGTTGCGAAATACCTATATGACGCAACAGATAAACGCGCTCTGTCTAGAAGAGTCATTTTACCTGAACATATTTAGTGCATGTTAAGGCTAATAGACTTTCTAATTTGCAAATAATGTAGGAAAATCTGAGTTGAATATATGATTTTTTTAAAAAAGAACACAGGTTTGGTAAAAATATGATTACGGCAGAAATTACACATATAATGACTTAGTGGAATGATGTTAATTTCTTAACATGTTGCAATAGTTACATTACTACTATTTTTTGTCTAGACTATCACCGTATACTAATACAATTTTTGAGATCATAAGCAAATCTCTAGTTGTATAGATTATACTACAGTGATTTTTTCTAAAATGAAAGGAGAAAAAATTAACATAAATTTCAAACAATAGTAGAAGCTAACAATAAATGCAAAAATGCTTGCTACATTACTACTCTAGTTTCATACCAAATTTTATGTGATTTAGTGGAATAGTTTTCGAACAAACGTGATTTATGTGTCTGGAGTAAAGATTTCCTCAAAAAAAGTACAAAAAACTGATAAATTATTGATTTTTTTTAAATGACTTATCACGACGTTCTCTATCTAATAAATTTTTGGCCCACTGTAAATTGTTTTTTTTGACCCACTGTAAATTTTTTGGCTCACATCTGTATGTGTTGAAAAATCAAGGATAAGCGCAGTTAAGGTAGTAAAGGATTTCAAGGAAGCTAATAAAAATTAACTCCTTTATAGTACATGTTATTAAAACGAAAATGGCATTAAATTTGCTTCATCTCGATTCATCATAGTTTTTCAACACAGATGAAGAGGGATCTATTAAATGAGACGAGTGCGAAAGTCTGAAAAAATCAAAAGCATTACTTATCAGGTAGAAACTGTACTGATAAGGACAAAAAAATTTATAAAGCGTAATATTATTTGTAGAATTGTTACAATATATACATAAATCTATAATTCAGGGATAAGAGGTATTATATGGTATTAAAAATTATATGGTATTATGATTAGAGAATATATTAGAAAGTTGAGTTTATCTCAGTTATTAATCTAATGATTTTGCTATAATGAATGGTTTTAGTTACTTTGTGACAATAATATATTTTGTTTTTATTGTATGCATCTATCCTTTCGCTGTGGTTCCATTTGTGCTCAAATATGATAATGTGATCTAAAGACCTAAATATTCCATTTACAAATATTAGATATTGCATAGACGAAATTAGGAAATTAGAAGTTGTATTTAAAATATTTTTTCTGCTACTAAATTTGACAAAAGAATTTATCGAGTAGAGTTTAATTTTTTTAAATTTTTTTTATTAAAATAATGATATGAGGAACCTGTACGGTTTCCTAATTTAGATCATATTCGTTACTAGCTATGTTTTAATCCTGCTTTTGATTAGGTGCCTGGAATCTATGGTCTGTATTCTAAATATGATGTATTAAAATAACATCCACGATCTGTATTGTTAAATATCATGCATTGAAACATTATATATTTTCATATTTTGTTGTTTCAGTTCATGATATTTATATTGTATATATAATGTATTGAAACATTATATATACAATACATTGTCATATTTCGTTGTTTCAATTCATGATATTTATATTGTATATATAATGTATTGAAACATTATATATACAATATATTGTCATATTTCGTTGTTTCAATTCATGATATTTAACAATTGACAATTGTCATATTTATTCTTTAATATTTTATAAATTTTGTGTAATGTAAGACTTAATTTTTTTTTGTTAACAATAATTTATTGTTTTAGTTTGAAATAAAGTGTAAATTTGTAAACCTTGTAAAAGGTCGCTTTCCTTACATTAAAAAGTTTAAGCATGTATTAAATTATTATTCAATATTTAATAATATTTGTACACTCTGAATATGTTTTTGTTATTTTTAGGGTTCCGTGTCTCGAAGGGAAAAACGAAACCCGTGTAAGATCATTTTCCTGCCTCTCGCTCTGTTTATCACAGATGTTTTACTTAGAAAAACTGGCGTAGAAACTTGGAATTCGTCTTATTAGCTTACCCGTAAAAATATTTATGTCGAAATTTTAGGGGCAAATCTTTTTTATTTTAATTTTTTTTCAATTCCATTTAAAGTGTGGGAATCGTTTGAAAGGGTTAATAATAAGGGTCTCAGAAATAATCATAATTTTACGTAGTAATATCTTCAGATGACACTGAAAAATAAGAATAAAATACAGTTTTTAGAAGCCCACGCAAATGTTGTAGGAAAACTGTGGAGATTATCCTAAATCTTATAATATTGAAAATATGCATCATATTTTTACAGCTGTGAAAGATATAGTGGGCAACACACTTGCGTTGTGAAAAATTTGTAAATAGTTTAATAGTAATATTTGTAAATAGTCTAATAGAAATACTATGTACATTTAAATGTTTATAGTATCAGAATGGACACGGAACACTTGTAGTGCAAGTGCTGTTCGTACTTCACAAGTTTTTAGTTTTCAAACATCACAAGTAGTTTAATAGTAATATTTGTCAATAGTCGTCTAATAGAAATACTATGTACTTTTAAATGTTTATAAGGGCCTAAATGTGCCCGGAAACGTGTGTAGTGCGAGCGCTATTTGTACTTGACAGATTTTTCGTTTTCAAACATCACGAGACTTGATAAATAAAGTTTGATTAATTATTATTATTATTAAATGCAGAAATCACTACTTAGCATTTGTCTATTAAGCTGTTCCCACAGCGCGCAAGAGTGGGGTCAATAATAGTCCAGACGACAGATGGCCATTTGGAGCCGGCGAAGGGCCCGCGATTGAGCTAAACGAGGAGAGCCTCAATTACGCGCCCCCGGGCTCGGCTCTTGTTTATTGAGCGCTTGAGCCGTCGAGTGTCAGCGCTAAATTATACGCTATATAAATATATCGGCGGTACTTCCTGATAATGTTGCTTAAGCTCTGCGGGAGTAAGATAGAAGGCGGTTTAAATTATTATGTTTAGTTTAATTTAAACTAAATTAACTCGTTGAAAACGCGTTTGTCTAACTTATAAATTAGTACTAACTTTTAGGAGTCACCGAAAAATATGAACAATATGAAATCTTGTGTGCAGAACAAATATATTATTAATTAGACAAAATAGAATTTTCTGTGTAAAAATTGACGAAACGTATTTTTTACATGTTAGATATGCGTAAAACCGATTAATCACAAATCGATTAAAACATATCTCAATCTTAAGCAGAAAAGATGCAAAAGCATCAAAAATTGAGGAAGTGAAAGTTCTTTTGCCAATATTTGTTTACAAATGATATAGTAACGAAAAGTGAAATATTTAGGTAGTGGGGGAAGCGGATGGATAAAGTTTTCCGCTCAGTCACTTTGCGTGCCAGTAAATAACAGACTGTCAGTAAGGTAAGGCTAGTCTGTTTCACTTTTCGTTATGCTCTCAGTTATAGTAAAGCATACTTTCCTTTTTATATATTAATAATATTATGACATGATCGTGGTGTCAATGCGTTACATGGACACTTCAGGAAAATCTATAGATATAATAAAATTGTAACAGAGTGAATTCTGTATATAGAAAATATTTTAAAAAGTGATTGATTTACCGTAAAGAATGATAAAAGAAGCCAGAAAATCTGTTTTTAAAATTTTACCTCTGTTAATTTGTTCTTCAATCACACGAAATCTATTAGACGGATTTTGATGAAATTTGGTATGGTAATAGTTTATACCCAAGAGCAACATATGAGAGGGAAAAGAAAATTTTAATAACTTCTAGTTCACAATTTCACAGGAACGAATTCGTAGGCACAGCTAGTATTATATATTTTCTATCAACGATATTTTATCTGTTTTTTTTTGCACGAAGATCTTAATATTTTCCTTTTGTTCTTTCGAAAAAAATAATAGAGTGAATTCTGTAAAGGGAAAATATTTTGAAAAGACATATAAGATACATTTTATCTAGATATACAGATATAAAAAAATCCTGATTTGATGAATATTACAATGTTGGTATTGCCAAAATATATATTAGCTTTTTTAGTAAACTTTATGCTCATAGAGTCCAGAATGAAAAAAAATGGAAAAAAAACGAAAAAAAATTCCTAATAACTTTTCTTATATCGAATTTCACACGAATCAAGTCGCGTAGATACAACTAATAAAAATAAATAAAGAAAATTCACTTCCATCACGTGTAGGATTACCATCTGACTGAATAAATGCGATATTGACTGGATTTTAAGAGCTTTGGATTCCGTTCAGATTTTATTGAGGACTTTTCAGATTTTTTCAGGTAACGTCACATCTATAATAAACGAACGCAATATTCATTCATTCCGAACCATTTTCATTTGTTAAAATCGGTTCAATTGTGGGAGATCTAAGCAAAAACATGTGTAACAGCATAGGGTACATATACAGCACAGCAAAAACTTTATCCATCTTTTCAGTTTTACCGTCATTTATTTTAAACCTAAGTGTTGTAAGTTATTACGAAAAGTTATCATAATTTATCTCAAATAGCAGTATTCACGTTCGTTGAGATAAGTTATGATAACATTTTTCTCTTTTAATGTAACGCGGAAACTAGCGAGCTGCATAACGAATGCATATTGCATTGCATGAATTAGTCTCATAGACGTGAACAGCGCATTATGGGGGTTGTGAATTATGCATACTGGTTCAGTCATGCATGCTTCATCCCATTTCCTGTGTCTTCTTCCGGATTCGTTCGCACTGTATCCGAAATGAGATTACTTTTCTTCGGTTATAATTTTCGGTGTGTCATAGACAGTATGCGGTCAGGCAAGTATTTTAATATATTTAATTTGATGAAATGTGCCTCTCCTATTTTTAGATAATTTTTTTCCAAGGAAATGACGGTCGCTCTCGGTGTCGGAAAAGTTTGAAAATTTCTCTTTATCTACCGATGGCACCATGCATATCAATCAGAGCTTGAAAATACGGCTTGTCCAAAAGTTTATGTATAATATGATCACTATTTCTGATTGGATCGTTTTGAAACTTGGCCATTTCGCCGTTCTTGTAAAATCGGGAAAAAGCAAATGTTCTACTTCCAACTGCAAACTGAAAAAAAAAATTATTTCTTTTAAGTCTGCAAAATAATTATTAAACTTGATAGACTTTAAAACATATAATTACATACCATCGGTTTTAGTTGGTTCCATCCAACGGTTTTGGAGATATCAGTGCACAAACCATGAGCCGATTGCGAAACGACGCATACAAACGTCGTAAAAGAAGCACAGATCGTGCACTGATGACGGCACGATCACGCGGGACATAAGTTTTTTTTATCACATGCTTAAGAAGCATTTGGCTTCTTCAAACTTCCAATTAATATTTACGAATTGTAATTTAAAGAAAAAGGTATTCTAAACTGCAAATGGATTATAGTGCCAACTAAATAAAAATATACACAAATTATGCCTTCAGTGTTTATGTCGATAATTCATCGGAACTTGCATCGTGCAGGTTCAAATTCCATAATAGGAGAGCTATTCCTCTCCTATGCTCTGCATGTTTTGCATGAGAGCTATTCCTCTCGTATGCTCTGCATGTTTTGCTATTCTTGACCTATTTTTTTACCTATTTTATTTGACTTCTAGATATGAGATCTTTGCATGATTATGTTTATTTTTCTGTGTATTTTTATTAATTGGTTTTTATAAATAATTTTTAATTTACGCTACTCGTATTCTACATTCATTTCTGTATTGTGGTTTATTGTGAGTGTTTTGCTCATAATTCCATCACCTGTTTATTTTGTTAATATATTAATATTCGTACTGTTTCTGTCAATGGATTGTCTGTCAATGTATTTCGCAATAAATTGCTGATGTAAAATTACGAACAAAATACGTTTGAAGTTTTAAAAAAAATGTTTTACACCAATGACATTATATCATTAGCGATCCAAAAGTGATTCTCAGAAGTATTACCTTGTTTTTAACACAACTGTCTTTTTAATATACTGATTTTTTTTTACTTTATTTCTTTCCTTATGAATTTTGTCATTTTTTTGTTCATTATATATGAGTGTAACTCAATTATCTCTTTATATACTGGCTTTTAGCTTTTGCCTCTTTTTCTTTGTAAAGACTCGTGTTTATTTAATCCCAATAAAATATTACTGTAAAAAGATACAAGTTCCGAATACTTAGATAAAATAAATTAGGTTTTTGCATTGCTTTTCTAGAGAAGTGTACACGAGTGAGTTGAAGCTTTGCGTCTAGATTTATTACATAGTTATATTTATCAAATAATAAGCCTGACCGCGGTGGATAGTTTCTAGATATTTTACGCCTTAACAACCAGATAATGGAACGAGAAATTTCCAGGGGTTTTATAGATTCTATGATATGGTAAAGCGTTAAGAAGATAAGAATTTATCGCCTCTGCTCACGCTAAAAATTAGGTTTTAGCGTTCGCTGGATTTAAAGTTACGAGGGAGTCGAAATAGACGGCGAGCGGATAAAGGGCGCAGTTTCCGGTTGTGCAGCTTAGAAATCGGGGGTGCATTTACGGTGCATACAGATATAACGTCAATGTTTTATATGTTGTTTTATAGATAGCGGATATGTAATATTATAATAATTCATAAATTTTTATCACTTTTTAAAATTTATAATTAGGAATCGGAAGAAATTATGATTTATGTGTTGTAGATGTTAAGGTAGTTGTCATGTGACAGTAAGATCCAAGAATTTTTAAAAATGTATTAATTTTTTTGTATTATTTTGCAAACTGTTATTACAATATAACTAGCGTGACCCGTGCGAAGTCTTCGCAATATTTATTCCATTATGAAGCTCAGATGACAGATCAAACAAATATTTTACTAAAATTGACATATAGAGGCGCAAGTATCAAAAGCATTGAGCTAAAGCGCCACTTTATTTATACGTGAGTGGATTTGAAATTAAACAAGAATTTTACCGACCGTCAATCATATTGACGTTGAGCCGTTAGATGGCAGCATTGCTGTTTTGTGTATATAATTTTAATAATTAATTAATTTGCAAAAACAATAGCAATAATAAATTTTTTAGTTGTGGATGCCGGTAGAGCAAGCAATTATCTATAAAATGATATATAATTTATGTGGATTAGTTGTGAGGTTTTTTCTAAAAAGGGAGTGTAACATCTTAACCTTAGCGTATTAATATATATGATGATGATGATTTTAACAGTTTAAAAGAAGAAAATCTTTAAGTTTTTTTTAAATAAAATGAAATGAGCTGAAATTCCTACTTTTCCTGTAATGTTAAATGTACAATTTTTAAGAGCTGATTTTTACCAAAATTAAACTGTAAATATTTTATTTTTTAAATTTTGATGTAACATTGGCACTGTTTTTTAAAACATTACTACTTTTCCTATAATGTTAAATGTACAATTTTTGAGAGCTGATTTTTACCAAAACTGAACGGTAAACAATTGTTTTTCATTTTTAAAATATTAATATAACTTCATTTTATATTGACTTAGTTTTTTAGACAAATAGTCGAGACGCGCTTTCTAAATAAAATAAAATGTGTGGTGAAATACTATTTTTGTATGTACCTGTAAAATTGATTTTGCAATTTTTGAGAGCGGTTTTTTCCAAAACTGAACGGTAAATAATTTTTTTTCAAAATAAATATAAATAATGTAACATAATTTTACATTGACTTAGTTTTTTAAGACAAATCGCTCGGGGAGTTTTTTAAATAAAATGAAAAATGTGGCGAAACAACTACTTTTGCTGTTATGTTATTTGTATAATTTTTTGAGAGCGATTTTCGACAAAACAAAACGGTAATTATTTTTAAATTTTAAAATAAGTTAGATATTTATAATTTAAATAAATATATCAGAAAATTAGTGAGTTTCATCGACAACGCGATTTATACGACAACTAACTTAAAGAAACGAAAAATCAACATTAGGTTTTGCTGAAAATTTTGTATCGCGAGTTATCTTTTAAGGTTTCCTATCTCAAAAGGAAAAACTGAATAAGCTCAATCGCATGTCTAGATGTCTGAACTGTGAAACATAATATTTGGCATAATATAGGATATTAACCCGCATATATCTCAACAGATAAATTAAAAAAAATATTCACTTCGAAATTGGGCAGGAGGGGGGGGGGGATAATTAGACATATGTAGTGTGATAGAATAATTTTTGTTTTTTTAAATAATATTAGCTGTTGTATTATCAGATACAGTCTAAACAATATACAAAAAAAATATATTCTCCCCCTTATTTCCAAAATTATTCAAGAGAAAGTTATGAAAAAACAAAATTTATGGAAACTTACGCCAAAGTTGTAATAAACCTGTAACGAGATTATCCTATGTCTTATAATTTTTGAAACATACACTATGTTTTTATACCTGTGAAAGATATACTATACAATATATTTAAGTTGTGAGGATTTCATATTTGTAAGTAATTTAATAGAAAAACTATTCAACCTTAAATGTTTGAGTTAATACATTAAAAGACATTAGATTTTGAGATAATTGTGAATTATACTAGTATTTAAAAAAAAGAAAAAGTTTAAAATTTTTAAGAATTTGAAACAATAGAAATACGTAAGAAGAAGCAAACCTACCCGCCCTATTGGGCTTGCTCAAAAATGTTTCAGTCTTGATTAAAATTAAGATAACTTTTTCAGCCCGCGACGATTTTTAGAAGAAAAATGAATGTAATAAATTGACAAATTGTTTTTAAATTCAGTTCGCAATTATGTAGCCATTTTTTGGGCCATTATGTAACCATTTCCCTAATAGTCCCAGCGAGCATCAACTTTTTTTGAATCACCAAATTGGGCAAACACATTGCGGAACCGGATCAGAAATATTATTCAGTTCGCTCCGTATCCGGGAAGGCTTTGACCGATGTCGGAATTTAATGATAAATTATGTAACTTTTCACGCTTTTCCGCTGCCGGAGTCGTAATTTCCCTTTTGGCTTAAATATTTATGCGCACACAATGGAACGAAACGGGCGCAGTCGGCCCACTGTTTGGGATAAGTTGGCGATATTAATTTTAATGTCCGCCCTGAAT
Organism: Druceiella hillmani; assembly: GCA_039881145.1. Classification (NCBI taxonomy): domain Eukaryota; kingdom Metazoa; phylum Arthropoda; class Insecta; order Lepidoptera; family Hepialidae; genus Druceiella; species Druceiella hillmani. The sequence continues at coordinate 14,255,654 of JAYKKI010000039.1, read as the reverse complement.
GGGTATTGGTATTGAGGTCTGGGCGCGGATTGAGGTATGTCTTTGTCGGTGTCGCGGAACGAGCTTTGGCCGAGGGCGATTTTTGCGAGCTTTAAGCTTTTGTTTCCATTATTGTGCTTTCGGAATTCCGGTTTTGAAAGGAGCTTTTTAATTAAATGGGGGCTGAATGTTTATTCGTCGGTTTAGAATTGGTGGTACTCCGAATGTGGTATGGGTGTTTATGACATATCAAAGCTATTCATTTTAGGATATGGGGTTGATATTTATTATACTTAATTGCTGTAAGGATTCCATGGACGTCGTTTTCACACCGTCTCTGAGTGTGGAAGTATTTAGGAAATATTTTTCATTTGACAGTATTTTTTAGCTTCAAATACGATCCATTAAATCTGCATTGATTTGTGATTTTATGATATTTTTGGTTTTATTCCGTATAAAGCTCAGTTTTATTTGTTTTCCATACTTTGCTAATTTTCAGACAGTGCACAGTAGTGAAAAACTGAACCATATTCCGATTAGATGATTAGAGAGATTAAATGTAAATTATATTCGTTCTTCTATGTTATGTATATTGACCAAAAACTCATCATAAAGTACAGTTTTCCAGTCAAGCTAATCAGAAATCTCTATTTTGGTTATTTTATAAAGCATTGAGGAAAAATCTACAAGACTAATTAGAAACCGTTTAAAGCTCAGTTTTATTTGTTTTCCATACTTTGCTAATTTGTAGACAGCGCACGGTAATGGAAAACTAAATCATATCCCAGTTAAGATTGAATGTAAATTATATTCTTTTTTCTATATTACGTAAATTAACCTAAAACTCGTCAGTCCAGTCAAACGATTCAGAACTCTATTTTAGTTATTTTATAGGACATTGAGAAAAAATATATGACTATAAACTGCGTTCTTTTTTATTGCCGAAAGTATTAAATCTTAAACTATTTCGTAAACACGTGTCGTACGTGAAAAAGATTTTTTTTGGTTGCCTGAATTTTTTTTACAGATATCCTGAGAAAATACTAAAGTTTTTTTTACAATTACTAATTTTTATTTTTAGGATTGTCAAATATATGGTTTATTGAATAAAACAAAAACGGTAATGATCTTGACAATTTCGCCGCTTTTCTATTTTCTTCAATCCATATTTATCCAAACTTTTTGTGTGGGTTTTTCTTTTCCAAATTTCAAATTATTGTTAGATTTCTTAAATTTAGTTACACAGCAAAAATTTGATATTATACGTTTATTGTTTATCACAGAATGAGACTTTAAATTTCCTTAATTTAAACCAGTATGGGAAAAACCCGCCTCATACAAATGAGTTATTGAATATGTTTATTGTTTATCGTAAAATGAAATCTTGAACAAAAAAATCTTGGATTACAAATCTGGGGATTGGACTTTAAATGTCCTTAATTTAAACCGGTATAGGAAAAACTGGCCTCATACAAATGAGTTATTGAATATGTTTATTGTTTATAGTAAAATTATATCTTGAACAAAAAAAATACTGGGCTACAAATAGACCTTAAATTGTCATTAATTCAAAGCGGCGTGGGAAAATCCCGCCTCATACAGTCGTCAAACTGTGATAGGCGGAAAACCCAGGTCGCACGCCCAACCACAGTAAGTTAGTCAAACCTTTTTTGAAAAGTTATTGTTGCTCTCACCTAATACAAGAAGATCATTTTAACACTTTTATGGTATGAAAAATTTTAAATGTAGAAAGAGGCTGGGGTTTTGAATAAGCCTGTATTATGGTATAATTTATATGGTTAATAAATCGTCTTTATCTATAAACATTTCTAACGCCTTCATCGTTTTCTCTATCCCTAGAAAGCTCACCAAACTTAGCAACTCGACAAAGTGGCTTATTGTGTTTGGAAGAGAATTGAAAGTTGCCTTTATACGAGAGACGCAGTTCTGTTTCGCGTTACCGCCGCGCCACTAAACGAGAACAAATGGCTTTCGTGACAGCAGGCAGGAATCTTGCCAACATCTTGTTTTGTGTTGCTAGCTAAAATATTGATGTTCGTGCTCACTACACATTCTGCAAACTTACATTCATATGCCCCTGTTTAAGCAGTGGTTTAAACGAGGTAATTCTCGTGATGCAGATATTCTCATGGTTTCAATATTTATGAAATAATGTAAACAAAATTTAACGAGTAATTTTTTTACAGAGTTGTATTGGTTGTTATAAACGAACCTTTTCGTATCGAGGTTTGATTATCTTATACTGTTCAAAAAGTAAAACGTTAATTTCTCTCAGATTATTCAAATATCTTTTGATTCAATTTTGTTTCATTTACAATTATATGATTCATATAATTAAAACTTTTTAATTTTATTATTATAATTATAATGATCTCAAAACAGTGTTTAGATCAAGAAAAGTGCTAGCAATTGATTTTATTATATAGCAATTAGGCCATCAAAGTATTAGTATATTATGGGTCTATACGACAAACTATGTTGTGCTGAAAATAATAATTACGAAGTTTTTTACGGCTATTTTTGAACAAGGATTCCTAAAATTTATAACTGGGGGAAGAGGTCGGTGTGGCATTGTATCGTTGTTGAAAATGATTGCAAACGGCTTTAAAAGTGTTCAGTTTTATTAGAAAATTCTGTAGTTCCCCTGATATACGATGAACGTGTTTCTCCATATTTTTTTCAAGTTTTTTCATTTATTTTATTTATATTTGGGTTATTGTTCTGCAGTGTCTATCACATGTATTTGAAGACTTTATGAACATTCGTTATTGTTCACTAAAATACATAAAAAAAACATTTAAACTCCGAAATATAGTACAATCCTTTCGATGACAAGCTGAGAAAACACATTGCCGCTTTTAAGATAGCTAGTGCCAGATACGAGGCTGGATGTGGCTGCGAGATGCTGGGCGTCTCGTAGATCTCCACCGTTGTCGGCGGGCGCTCCTTATTGTGACGAATGGAGACAATAAACGTGCTGAGAGACGACTCCTTCGGGAGCGGTAAAGAGGATAATTTTGTTATCTCGTGTTAGCTGACCGTCGCTTGTTATCCTAGATCGTCGCGAAAGGTTTTTCGTTTGGTTAATGCTTTTAGTTTGTGGCTTATCGCCTTTTTTAATCGAACCTCTAAAACAGTTCATACGACATGGTTTAAATATTACAAAAACTAATTAATATTTATTATAAATGTTATTAAATTACACTAAAATATACCTTGATGTTTGTAAAAATAATGTGTAAGCAAAAATACCCCTTTTATCATAGAAAATTTTGGGAATGTTTTTGATTTTTATTGAAGATTTTATTTGATTACAAATATTTCTGAATAATTAATTTTCTTCAAGTCATTGATAGCTTCGCCGCTAAAAGGTACAAAAGAAGCTGGGCGCATCCAATAAAATTATGGCTGCCGTATTGTTGTCGGTGTTATGGCAATATTGTTCTATGACAGCTTATGTATGTGTGACTTATTGTGTTGTTAATATTTTTTTTGAAATTATTTGTTGTCCGCGAAATTAATTTTCTTGAATAAATTATTTCTAGTTTAATTTTAATTTTAATTAAGACTGCATCCGATGTTTATAACAAATAAGATATGTCAAAGGACCTAATAATATATTCAAGACGTAACAATATATTGTAACAGGGCGGAAATGGGAATTATGTGCTACGCAACAACTTAGACATGTTCTTATATATCTTTGCTAAAGGACAATTACGATCATAATAAATATGTTTAATATATTTAAAAACTAAAACAAATTCTATTTTTTGAAGACGATCTTCTATTTCCAAAAAAACTACATTAAAACTTGATTACTCGTAAGAAATTGCCCGAACTGTAGTTATTTCTGTCGCCTAAACTCGAGACTGACGTGCAAATCGATAAAAAGCACGCTAGTTATATTTGCGTGAAGTTGAATATGCAAGTCCTATAGTAAATTATGTTAATATAGTACTAACATAAATTAAAAATTGCTTTAAATTACTTGTAAATAATTATCTATCGCCTAAACTCGACACTGGCGTGCAAGTCGATAAAAAGCACACTAGTTGTATTTGCGTGAAGTTGAATATGTAAGTCTTACAGTAAGTTATGTTAATATAGTTTTAATATAAATTAATGATATTTCCGCAATCAATGTTAATGTTACATAACAACGATGGTTTTAATTGTTACGATTACCGCAATATATTAGTCGTAAGTACTTTGATGGGGGTAACTAACTTAACTTCCAGTTCCGGTTGACAAAGAGCGAGGCAGGTACCCGCAGTTAGGCAGTACAATGCACATCGTTAAAGAGAATGACAATAAATAAATTATCGTCGTTGGAGTCTATGTGAAATATAAATTTGAATATATTAAATATAATTTATAAATTCATACACTAAATCTTAAAATTACCATAGATCTCAGATCATAGAGATCTATGGTAATTTAGGAGGACATAGAGTAGATGACTGCCAATTCAGTCTAGATTAGAATCCGCTATTGTATGTATAATTACAATAATTTACTCACTATACCACATTAACTATGTATTTATAACTCGGCATTTGAGGCTTTATAACAAGTAGAAAATAAGTGAAGCCCATGCTACACTCGCATTGTATCCCGGCGTGCATCTCACGTTGCATCTGGCGACAAGACTGCAGGTCTTGCAAGTGCAAAGCTAACGCTGTCACTATATCGAGGCCATTATGCTATCTTGGGAACTCTGTTAACGCATTGTTGCTTGAACATGTTCGAAGGTGATATATGAACCGTTAGCGGTTAAATTTTAGCCTATTTTAACTGAAGTTGCGCGGCGTCGAGAGGTTCCGAAAACATCATATACGTATACTAATACTATTTATTATCTATAATAGTATTAGTATGAGAATATTTAAAGTATGAAAATTGGTGTTAGTATGAAAATATTGAAAATATGAAAATTAGTATTATTATGAAAATATTTAAAGTATGAAAATTAGTATTAGTATGAAAATATTTAAAGTATGAAAATATTGAAAGTGTGAAAATTAGCATTAGTATGAAAATATTTAAAGTCTGAAAATATTGAAAGTATGAAAATATTTAAAGTATGAAAATATTGAAAGTATGAAAATTAGTATTAGTATGAAAATATTTAAAGTATGAAAATATGGAAAGTATAAAAATTAGTATTAGTATGAAAATATTTCAAGTATGAAAATATTGAAAGTATGAAAATTAGTATTAGTATGAAAATATTTAAAGTATGAAAATTAATATTAGTATGAAAATATTGAAAGTATGAAAATTAGTATTAGTATAAAAATATTGAAAGTATGAAAATTAGTATTAGTATGAAAATATTTAAAGTATGAAAATTAGTATTAATAAGAAAATATCGAAAGTTTGAAAATTAGTATTAGTATGAGAATACTGAAAGTATGAAAATATTTAAAGTATGAAAATATTGAAAGTATGAAAATTAGTATTAGTTTGAAAATATTTAAAGTATGAAAATTAGTATTAGTATGAAAATATTTAAAGTATGAAAATTAGTATTAGTATGAAAATATTGAAAGTATGAAAATTAGTATTAGTATGAAAATATTTAAAGTATGAAAATTAGTATTAGTATGAAAATATTGAAAGTATGAAAATTAGTATTAGTATGAAAATATTGAAAGTATGATTAATATTATAGGTATGAAAATATTTATAAAAGCTACTACAATATAATCCTTTTTCATTTTTACTTTATTTTTATAGCAATAAGTCCGCCGTCTATACTAACAAAGAGACCAAATGGTCGTGGCATATTTAGGTATGTAGTGGAAGAGCACATCGAAGATTACTATCTGTGAAAGTATTAATGCACATAGCTGAGAAATAATACAGGGAAGTTTTATAAAAATGATTTTCTACAAAAAAGTTTGAATGAAACCTAGGTCGTGGTTAACAATTTAAATAAAGTAGAAATAATACTACATCACGTAGTTTAATTTAATTGTGAAAAATTAAGAAAAAAATTGGTTTAAACTAAATTTTCCTGACTGTATCGTTTTCTCGTTAATTTTTTAAGCTGGCAATACAGTTTTTATTGGTAAATAAATAAACAAATAAATATCATATATAATTTGCTGCTATTCTTACGTATGGTTGTATGTATACATGTCCGTTGCATCTTCACCAGGAAGGTTGTTTGTTTCACAATCAGTTTTTCACATGGCATTTATGAAAAAATTTACTATTGATGTTACGTATTATTTTCACTCATCTCCCAGTTCAAAATAGGAAAAATCGTGATAAACCGATCGCAGATTGCTTGTGGTTAGTGAGAAAATTAAATCGACTGGGTTAAACATCTAAATTTCCATAAATATTACTGAATCGATTTTTTAAAATGTTTTCCCTGTTGTTTATATTTCCATTATTGTTTAATTGAACTTTTCATAACGTTTTCCCCGCAGCATTGAATGTGAGAAAATTAAATCAATTTCATTGCAAACATTGAAATTTTAAAAATGAGCTTAGTTACATATTTCTTTCAAATAGTTGAAATAGTCGCAAAAGAATAATTCCTAAGCTTGCAAAATTTTGTTTCCCTTTCGTTTTAGAATTTCATCAAAGATGGCAACTCCTTTTCCATGCATATATCTAATCAAAATGTAACAAATGGATCAAAGATTTGTTTTGAAATTTCGTTATAATACTGTAAAAAGGTAAACAACTAAACTTGCCTCGCTACGTATTGAGTAAAATTTAAAAATGACTATAGTTGTAAATAATGCATGAAAAATGCTCGCTATATCTCTTTCAAGGCGATGTCAAAAGTTTTCGATATACGCAAAGCGAAAATATACGCGTGCGGAATATAAATTTCATATTATGTCGCCCGAAAACTTATCCTTAACGTATACAAATGGTTCATTACATCGCGTCGGGCGAGGAAAAATTTTAATCAACATTTTTCCGAGGCCGAATGAAGTATTAAGTTTTTGCGGCGCGGCTGATGGAAATGCGGGCGGATCGCGTAGTGGAGTTTGTTAGTTATTGGGGTATCGGGAAAAACTGAGGCGCGGTCGAGGTATTAATATTTAAAATTAAGATAGACGGAAGTCAATTTTGGCTCCGGATTATGTTTTGAAGGGGTTTTAACGGGAATTTTCAGGAAAAAGATTTAATGTTTCGAATTTTTTCAAATAATTCTAGCCGTTTGGATATAGATCATAGAGACAGGAGTCTGATTACTATTATCTATAAGCACGCTATTATGAGAAAGTCCTTACCACCGCTACGTAGTAAATCCGTACCCATACGAAGAGAAGCCAGGCAGGAAGATAAAATATCACTCAAACTGTTTACCCTCGTCCTAGAAGAACTTTTTAAACAACTGAACAAACGAGAGTGAAGATCTTATGATATCAGATATATACAACTTGATATTTTGGGGACATATAGTACAATTTGCTAGTAATCCAGATGGAATACAGGCTATGATCCAGGATATATAGGAAACCTCGCTGTCGGTAAGACTCGAAATGAATCTGTACAAGTCAAAGTTATGCTGTAGGAAACCGTTACCCCTGCGACCATAAATGTGTACGAGACAATACTTAAGTACGTAGATAAATATGTGTACCTCGACCAAGAACTATGAATGGATAAAAAGAACCAGACCAATGAAATGGACAGACGCATAAGATTGGGAAGGGCAGCTTTCTAAAAACTATAGAGCGCCTTCAAAATTAACATTGAGAATAACTTGAAAGCATGTATCTTTAATCAGTGTGTACTACCACCAGTTCTTACTTACGGAGCCGAAACTTGGGTAGGACAAAAGCTGCCCTGCAAAAGATTATTTTTCTGATCAGGTTGATCAGGTCGCTCGAGAGTCGGACTAGTGGTATAAAGTTCTCTTTTGTATAAAGTTGGGAGGTTTGATTGGTATAAAGTTGGGAGGTCACAAATGCAATCGAAAAATTAAGTAAAGCGTGGCGTGCTGGACACAAACTGGACCCAGCAACCCAAAATAGAACCGAATGGTGCAAATTGAAGGAGATCTACAACAAACTGGTTGAGGATGGCTCATGATGATGATTATCCAAGACGGTAACTGAAAATAGACTGTGGGAATATTTTATAAAATAACAAGGAAGGAAATTGTCACACATTCGTTACCAATTATATTCCTCGAGGTAATAAATACAAAAGATACACCTGTTTTGAAGGTATTTAATTTTTTTTCATGGATTTTCGATAAAACTTATATCTTCGTAAACTAATAAAGTTAGTAATCATGCTTGATGAATATCATATTCAGTTTTAATTAAAATAAATTATATTTTTCTGACGATATTTTAGAGGACGGTCTTGACTGAAAATTCCTCGACCAATACTATTTACTAGACTACTGATAGTCTTACGTAATTTAGAATTTTCTTAGAATTTTCAGTTTAATCTGCTCTCTAAAATCTAGTCAGAGGTTATTTAATTTCAAATCTAGTTTTATTTTTATTTTAATTTTAATTGTATCCTTTAATCAAAGCTGCGACTTGATTACAACAATTAACACAACAATTAACTCGCCTTCTCCCTATAAAATGGCAGAAAAAAATTATATTGGTCATCATCTCTTTATGAATTGCGTAACAGAATAGATCAACACACATACCTACTCGTATTTCCCGAAAGTTTACGTCGGTATTTTTTTTTCATTCCGATCCATGCTATTAAAATTTAATTATGGAAACTTTAATAAATTTTTAATAAACAACGCCACAAACTAGTTTGTTGGGTTTTTCCTGTTTCAAAATATATTTGTATAAATTTAAAACTGCCCTTCAAGTGTGGAAAAATATTTAGAGTTTCACCATTAATTTCCGGAAATGTTAAGTGGTAATATTTTGGTTTTTGTTTTCAGAATGTAGGTACACCGTTTAATGTATTCACAACGTAAGTACACCATAAATTCGGAAGTATCCCGAGCTTGACTGTTGACTTCTAGAGAAGTTATGTGGTCATTTTTTTGCCGGAATCTTTTTTATTAACTGACCGCAGAATTCTTTCAGTTGGTAAGGAATAAAGTCTTCTGATTTCACTCCACGCTTGTTGATACATTTTTATTAGAATGGGAAGTCAACGTTTGTGTATGAAATTCTATTCTGTATTTAATTCAATTTCAAAGTCAATTTTTCTCTTCACTCTGCGAACCGAACAATGTTCGCGGGGTCACTGCCAATTGCACTCTAAACTTAGATACATTTAGCGCAGGTCAGAGTGCAGTCGATGCATCTTTTACGAGCTCGATGTAGACACACACTTCCCATGTCCACGTCGCTCTTCTAGTCGAGTTCAAATATACATAGCTACCACCGGGACGAGGCTGGCGCCGTTCGTTATGTATTCTAAACGGATGTCTTGAAATGTGAAAGGTAAATGGAAACCTATTTACTGCGGAGACATGCGAGAGATTAAAATGCTGTGCCATTTTCTCATCTCTGAACCTGAAGGAGGATCGTATTTTAGTCGTGGTATTAGCAATTGCTTTAAGCAAATGCTATTTCGTTTCCTCCGTAATTTCGCGTACCTAGTAAGGATGGGTAATAGACCATAAGCAAAAGAAAGAGTGTATATGGAATATATCGTCCTCTAAACAGAAAAAAGGTGATAAGTTGTAAAATTTTTAAGGGAGGCGTTTTTTTCAGTTTGTTTGAAAAGTCAACTGGTTAATTTGGATTTCCTTTATTGTGAATTCAATTATCGTCTACAGTAATTTAAAAGAAAGCAGCGCTTTGATAAGTTTTCTCCAACAAGTATGCTAGAACAATTTTTGACATGTTTGCAAAATGATTTACGATAATTTAAAAATTTATCCATAGTTAAAATAATCTTTAATTTATTTTCTTTTTAAATATTGTATGTTGTAAGGTTTTATATAAACTATTTTATTTCCCACTATTATTAATATCCGATGGAGGTCAGAAACTGACTAAGAATTTTAAAACATTTGCTTGATAATAAAATAAAATGTTATATTTTTTTTTATAAATTTTCCTAAACTAATTTTTTCGAATAATAAACAAAAAAATGATATTCTATTTTTAAAATTATTCTAAAAAAAAGTAAAAGGAAATTTTGTAATATGTCAAGAATTATTTGAAATATTTAATTCTTTTTATAGTCTTCAGTTTCAGTCGATAATAAAATATCATGAAAATAAAGGTTGCTTAAAACCAGTAATGAAAGAATTAAAATTAATTAAAAAATAAACAAGTAATGAGCTTGTTAGTTTAATGATAGAGATAGATTGGATATCTTGTTGTGTAAAATAGTACAAAACCATGTGGATAAATCTAATCCCCAAAATAATTATTAAATTAATCCAGACAATATTTTTCTAGATTCAAAGGTTAATTGCCATCACCAACTAGAAGAGCTGACGATTACATCATCACGCATTTATAGCCGTTGTATTATTGATCGGTACTTAGAATTACAATGTCAACACATGCGTAATCAATTAATATTCACTGATTTGAAGATTTCTTCGCCAGGCTCTTGCACTCCCAGGAACTCCTTCCAGATAAGAGCCGGTAACCTTCAAGGTCCGAAGACGATCCCAAGCAGAATGGTATTCCCTTTGGTCCGGACAATTTTCCATTAAGTTTAACTCAAATTCGAATATTATTCAAATCGGCCAGGTCACTTGAATCACTTGGTAATATCCAGTACAATAACGGCTGATTCAATAAATATGTGCAAAAGCAAAAAACCAGCAAGAACTTACAGCTATCATCCTGCGGTCACCAAATACTAAAGAAGAATGAATATAAAAACTAATATAAAAATATGTTGCTTTGTAAAAACTAATATAAAGATATGTAGCTTTGTATAAAAAACGAATGAATAAATTCTAGACAGAAGGACGTGGGGAATTTGCAGTTGTTTTGAAGAAAAAATATCAAAATACGTCGAACTACTAGATAGTTTTTAAAAATCATGATTCTGGTCTTACTTTAAAATTATAAAAACTAATATAAAAATATGTTGCTTTGTATAAAAAACGAATGAATAAATTCTAGACAGAATGACGTGGGGAATTTGCGTCGAAGTTTCTAGACCGTTTTTAGAAATCATAATTCTAGTCTTATTTTAAAATTAAAATAAACTTGATGTCCAGTTTTACATTTTTGAAAATAAAACATGTATGAAGGTTATTATTGCCGTTTCTGATTCAACGAAGAACGCCAAAGATGATGTATATACGTACGCACTTTTAAAGAAAACTAATAATAAGATAATTATTCTTAAGATATATATATATATATATATATATATATATATATATATATATATATATATATATATATATATATATATATATATATTCGAATAAGATATTTTTGTTTCGTGACACATTAAATGTTTCGTGATCACGAACGTTTCGGAGAAACATATTTTGTCGTCGCACTCTGCAAATGATCGCCGTTTAATGGCGGGAAAAATGTGTTGAGAAAAAAATGGTAACAATTTCAACTAATGTTACTTTCAAATCGACATTTGTTAACAACTATGTTGAATACCACCTTAATTAAAGCTGACTAAAACTAAAACAAACAATGTCAGGCAATGACGATCACGCACGGCGGCGCGCTCGTTTTTGCATATTAATGCAAGAGTAATGCGCCTCCCGCAATTTGATATGCAAATGCCGCTGAGTCACATCCGGGCCGCGTGGCGTCGGTTGAACCCCTGCCAGTTATGTGAGTGGCAGTTATCATTTTGGAACGTTGGTCAGTAGTAGTCAAGCGATTTACGCGGTGGGCAGTGGTTGTCAACTGGATTTTGTGTGATCGGAGCATGTAGGTGAAGGGTGCATATTTGAATTTAAAACGCGTTTTATTTATTTGGTTATGTTTTTTTATCTAAAGTAAACTTATTGGCCAATTTGTGATTCGTGAATTATTCCCTATTTATTCATTAATATAACTTTACTTCTTTGTCTCTAGTATGATATATAGTATAAATATCATTTGTAATTAGATTATCATACCGACTAACTTGGATAACAATTCTGGTATTTTTGTTATTTTTGAACATTTAGTTTATCAGATATATACTGCCTTGGTATATTTATTTGAGCATAGACTTACGATCGTTGATGGGCGGTGCACCGCGGATTTTCGGGTTCGTTCTCGACCGCTCCTCGAGCGGAGCCGGAATGAGGTTGCAATCGTGAGCCTAAATGCTGTAGACCATTGACGGCCAACAGCGCTACTGGTGCGAGAAAGTACGCACTGCCCAGCATGGCGAGAATAGTCATAACAAAATACCCAGCTTTCTGTCTCTGTTTGTAACGACTCAACAACTATAAGGTCAAAAATAAAGCGTTTACGGACGTACTCAGGCTATTCCGTTCGTTCTTTAAACCATACTTAAGAAAGAATGAAACAAAAAACATTCCACGTAATAGGCTCATATATAACATTTCATATTCTTGGAGAAGCTAGTATCTCATATACTCGTACTTTGTGTTTGTTACATACTAGTTTTCTCTAGTCTGTCTAAACTCCGTTGCGTATCGGCATTTATTACGTACATTTTCATTCACAGTCTACTGATATTAAAGTGTTATAAGAATAGAACAATAACATTAGATTTTTTTCTTAGCTTTTTATTTAGTTTTATGCAAATAAGCGAAAGATCAAAATGTGGTATGTGACATCCAAAAAATATTGAATACTTTATAACGTTTCCGACAGAACATCCGACAAGCAATTATTCGAGTGTCATTTATGCCCGTATGCACCACACACAGTCAGGACTCTCAGTCGAATTTAATGACATTTAAAAACGATGTTTGTATTGATACTTTAGAAATTGGACCGTGCAATAAGGTACGGTCGGTAAAGTAGACTCTTGTTCCGACTCGACTGACACTTAATGAAACACAGAAATATGTTTTTAACAATCGGTAAGTCCGACTGACTTGAGTCTTGATCCTAATGTGGTGTATATGAGCGTTAGTGATTTTAACCATCAGTATTATCAGAAGCGTCTGACGTCACTTTATGCTTAGTTAGTCTGTTCAAAAAATTTGGTTTTGTTTACCACAATATTTCGAGCTGGGACAACCTTTATTTTTTTCTTCGATATGCGACTTCAAAATCGCAATCCTGGTATTTCGACGCTTTATATCCAATCCGTTATATGTCTGCCTCTTTATTAATTTTGCGTTATGTTTGATTTCGTTTTGTTTTTTTTTTCCTTTTTATTTATCTTATTGTCGCCTGAATTTGTATTTTAGCTATTTGTATGTCTTATTAATTTATTTATATATATTATATATATTATATATATATATATATATATATATATATATATTATATATATTATATATATATATATATTATTAATTTATTTATATATTATGGGCTCAAATAAAAATTATTATGATTTTTATTAAATTTGATGGTTTCTGGAAGGTAAAAATTTATGTGGTAACTTAAAACCTTTGGAAGAAATTATGTTAACGCACATTTTTTAAATTCGTTATTAAATTATACGCTACTACTATATTATTTCTTGCGACTTATGTGAAAGAAATATTTCGACTTATTACTCCTAATATTAAAAAGAAAAAATAAAGTATTCAAAAAAATATTTTTTTAATAAAACTCATCTTTAACTTTTTCCTATTCACAATCACCTCTGTAATGGATTTGGTGGAAACTTACGGAAAAGCGTCATGCCAACGCTTCTCAAATTTTCAACTGATCCTATTAGTGATATTTAATTTTGAAAAAGGATTATCTTATTAAAGTTGTATTTAGGATAGGATTATCTGGGATTAGGGAGGCAGGATATAATAAATTAGGGAGGCAGGATATGGTAAATGAGATTTCTGCTAACAATTGGATTTTCTTTCTTAATTTTATTATAATTAGCTCTTAAATCTAATTAATACAAACCGATCAGTAAGTATGTCTTTACAGACTGATATCAAATCTTTTTTGTTATGTAAAATAGACTTTGCGAAAAATTAATTCTCTCAACAATAAAATAAATTTCCATGAATTGAAAATAACAAAGTGAAAAAAAGAAAGTTCAAAGGAGTCTTCTTTCAGTTACTTAGGCAACAAGTGACAAATATTGGCACAAACAACTAATTTTAATAAAATATAATTATAAATTTAATGACTAAATTGTTTTTGTTAAAAAAATAATTTTTGCCCTACCTAAGAGAACACGCTTCTATACACCCTACTCCCTCGCGTCTCTCCACCCTGTGCGAAGTAAAGTGCTAATTTTTGTTATGAAACTCGATTATTTAATTTTTGGTAAGCAATCTATTAAAGACTTAATTTATTCGTGGTCTAAATTGTTGTCATAATTGCCAAAACATGCCTGGGTAGGACATAAAAAAGTGTATGATTGAATAGTGGATATCTGTAAATTACTACTATTAAAAAGGAATACTTTAATTTGAAGATGTCTCCTTCCTGTAAACGTTGATAAATGGTAATTTATAGGCGTTGAAGATAGGTTAGTTCGATCGAGAAAACCATCGTTTGGCTGTTGCCATCACAGTTCACATTCTACAAGAATGCTACTGTCACATTCTACGAGAATGTTCAGATTTATATTGGACCTCTATGTCTCCTTATCTCGGACAGATTGATTTATGTTTTCAAAGATATGGCTGCGAAATATTTAGAAACAATTACATAAGACGAGTCGAAGATATGGCTAAAAGGCGCCCATTGTGATAGAACTATCTCCAGTCAGCAGCGGACTGATTCGGGCTATTGATCATGAAGACGGATGTTTGGTCGCGTCATAGCAGTTTTGTTTTTAATTATTCGTTATGAAATGTGTCATACATTATTATTAAGTGTATGGCATATTATTGAATATATTAAATGTGTGATATCGTCGACTAATTCGGTATTTGCTCAATGTTTTGACTTGCTGGATTTTAGGTTATGATTTTAACTTATCAATTTTCAATATACATATATAAATTAGAGAAATTTTTAGTTGGACTAAATATGTAGAGTTTTATTAAGAAAGTTAACACTACGAAATAAGTGGAATTGTTGGTTCACAGCTGTCTATTTATTATGTTATTAATGTCACAAAATCTTCACTCATTACAAGTTTTGAGTTCAGAGTTCAGAGTGAGTTGAGATCAAAGTAGTCAAGTACATTTTTAAGCTATAAATACAATACCAGGTGATTAGCCTATAGAAATTAATTACGTCTAAGAATATTGTGGATACGAGCCAGGTCACGATTAAAAATAAGTAAATTCATAAAAAAACAATATACGTTATGTATTTTCATCAGCACACGTGCCGACTATTTCCGAAATCACGTCGGCAAACAGGACCCGGACCGTTTGTTTGTCCTCGACAAACGTCGGTCGGGGCCCCTAGGATTCCATCCAGGTCTCCAGCGTGGGCCCGGGGCCCGCGTGACGTCACCCGAATCACGGATTGCCCATTCGGTATTCCGCCCGCGGCCCGCGCCGAGTGAATTGTTAACGACGTTATGGTAATGGGCGCGGGAAAACGTACGTGTAAACTAAGTTAGAACTCGGTACCTGTGTGTCTACTTCGTGAAGGGCAAGTTTGTGGCAAAGTCTAGCTTATTTATTGCTCGCTAGTTATATCTTTGCGGTGTTTATCGTTTGTAGCGCTGTGTAGAGCTTTACGATTTTCTCTCATATGGGTCGCCTATTTATCTGTCCATCGGCCATAGAGAAATAGCTCTATAATTTAATTATAGCCCCTTAAGTTAAAAATATTCTTTTTTCTCATTCTAGCTTCGTAAAGATGAATTCGGTTAATTCTTTTTTAAACATTTAAATATTTTATTGGATCAAACTTTTGCAGAAAAAAATCTGTTAATTCCACTATGATGATATGAAGAACCAGTACAGCGCTTTGTCAGGTCCGAACCATGCAACATTTTATATTTCCACTAATTGTTTTTTCCTATATGCTTTCCCAAGATTACACGGGAAGCGTCCAGTACAGCTCTTCATCATTTATGGCTTCACGCCCATCCTATTTCTACTAAAGCCTAAAGAAAACACAAGATTTTAAATAGAATGTAAAAAAATGAAGTATTAACACGTTCTCATTAATAAGTTCTATATATTCCAAGTGCTTCTTCTAAAGGCAAAGATCAGTGATAATCCAATCACTAATCTTATCTCCTTATATCAAGGTTCAAGAGCATTGCGCCTTATTTTTTTATTAGGCTGCTTGAAAGAAGTTCTCGTGTTATTTATTTAGTTCTCATAGTGATATCCTGTGTTTTCTTATTTAATAAAATAGTAATGAGATTATGTATGAATTTTACTCTACCCTAATACTCAAAAGGATGGGATCAGAATGGAGTCAAAACCAACTTTGTTCTATTATCGTGATGGAATTCTTGAAATAATCCGCATTATAAGCTCATTTAATAACAAAAAAATATTTTTGATCTGACTTTGTACTTAGAAGTATTCCTAGTGTGTTGTAAGTTAAAAATACTAATTACTTGCTTTTTGCACTTTCTACACGCGACATCGTCAAGTGGATGTTTTTAAGGTAGGGGGATATATCTGTAACTCAATGATGGTGCCATTCCCGGTCTGTAAATAATATTAAATCGTTGATATATACACATTGCCTTAATAATAAATCTTTAATATATGTAATATATATATATATATATATATATATATATATATATATATATATATATATATATATATATTTCGCCTTAATATTAAATCCTTGATTTATATAAATTGCCTTAATACTAAATCCTTCATAAATACCATCTACTGACATGTTATACTACTCAAATTTTATTATTAAATAGAACGACCGAGTTAATTTACAGAAATAATTTAATTTCTCCGATTAATAGTAGCCAATATGTTAGTTTAAATCATGAACCATGTCTCTGCCAAAGTTTTTGAAAGTTTGTCATGTGGTTTAGGTGTGATTAAGTAACAAACAGCTAAAATAATCTTTCTGCTACTAATGTACCACGTGTGTGAAGCCGCGTGTAGTAAGTAGCATGTTTGTTATGACGCTATATGAAATGTATTCACGCCAAATTTGGTAGTGATTCATTACATTGCTCCGGAGTTATTAGGTAACAAACTTCCAATCGTAATATCAATATTAGTGGTATGACCAGGGGCACTTTAAAATATAAAATTAGAGTAAAAATACTTTTTCGTTTATCAGCTGGAATCCAGAAGGCAACTTGGTGTAAATATTTCATCATAACAATTGAAAAAAATATGTTTATAGAGTTCCGTCCCTCAAAATGAAAAAAGAAACCTTTATGCTATCACTTGGCTGTCCATTCGTCCGTTCGTCTGTCTCAGTCTGTCTTTCCTCAGAAATACATTGATGAAAACTAACGTTTTTGGTTCACGCTGGAAAAAGATATGGCCCTTTAAAGCGGTTCCTTTTTTATTCCTAAAATAGTTTTACGCACTATCATCAAGATTTATCGGGTACTTCTGATCGACATATAAACTTAAAAGGCAGTATAATGATAGGTATTATAGCACAAGTACAGGGAGAAGTCGAGAAAAGTCCAAATATCGATGATTTCTAATTCCATGTGGAAATATACATTTTCATAATTGGTTTGTTTTTATAAATGTGAATGATATATGTTTGCGTTGTGAAAATTTAATATTTGTAAATAGTTTAATTATACTCAACTTTCCTAGTGCGAGTTCTACTTGTGCTTGACAATTTTTTTGCCTTTTCCCCCTACTGAACAACTTTTGTAAAAAGGTATTGCTATACCCTATTTGTAAGGGATAGGTACAGTTACTACCTAAAACAGCTCATTGCTTTGTTGCAACACTTTGATGGTTTTTTTTATTGTAACTTAGACCAGATACCTTGCGGCGTGAACCAAGAGGCTGCTATATTCAAGGACATGAGTTGTAGAAAAAATCTGGTGGAATTAAGCGACCGCCCGAACGAATGATATTAACGATATAATTATACACCCTCGATATGAATATTATGCTGCTAAGTTTATATAGCCCCCAAAAGGTGATAGTGTAATGGACTTTGTAGTGTAACTTCTCGACTACGACTTTCGAACTGTTGATTATTTATTTTACAGAAACAATTATCTTATAATATTATAAATCTACAGTTCGTCTAGAGAATTATTAAACGTCTAGTTAATATGACGAAAGCTAACAGCCGAATGTCTCGTCACCATTCCTTACTCTGTTATGTAACCAAATGTTTGCGTGCCAAAAAAATGCACTTAACATTAATATTTATACATTAATACTCAATCAAATGCGAGTAATGTGATATCAAATATTTATAAAACAAAAGATAATGCAGTCCTACCACTGCTCAAGTGTTTCGGGAGATAAACACAAACTCGCAATCACATACGTTTCACATTAATTCTTCCAGAGTCCATTCAAAAACGAGTAATATGAGATGATAGCTTTCATGCAACAAAAGCTGAGTGTAGTATTATTACTGTACCTTATTTTTTAAAAGCAAATAAGCGATTAAAGCAGTGGTACAAAAGTGCATTTGGTTTAATACATCGTTACCTAATAAGCCAGAAACTACGAGTACTTGGCTAATTGCTACCGAATGTTGAATACGATACATTAACGATATGAAAAATGATATAGCTAATTTTGTAGGACTCATAAATGGTCTTCGACTTGCTTTTTGGGGCAAAATTTTTTATAATTTTTGTGGTTTTTTTTAAACAAAGAAATTTGAAAATACTCGCCCTTACTTCATAATACTGATGATGCGAAAGTGCCTATTTGTTTCATAGATCCTTATTTAATATGTCAGAAAGTAAGTACTAAGCTAATCGTTACCATATGTTGCCTATCTGTTGAGTATCTCACAGACAGGTTTATCTCAGAAATGAAGTCGTCGCTTAAAGAATAATTGAAAACTAGTGGTCGCCCAGAGGTCGAAATTCAGCCGTAATCATTTTGTTGATATTATTAATTGGTAGGTGAGAGTAAGTCAATTCAGATGGCTGCTGCAACATTTTCCTTTTGCAATAGGTTTCGCAACAGGTGTATATTAAGGAAGCTGTATTTCATTAATATATATAAAACACAGATATCTATTATACAAAATATCAAATTAACGTTTTTTTTGCACTGACACGCATTCGACAGATTAATGAAAATAGAACATTTGAAATCACACAAAACTCACAGCTCGAAACTGTTTCAGTCAATCTGACATTTTAAAATTCTTTCGCGACAATCTCTACTCTGTGCGATTGTTCGACCACAGATCATTATGTGTTTGACATTCACAGTACGAAAGGAAACAATCTTTTAGTGTACTTGTAATATATAATTTAACATATTTGTTACACATATTATGTATAAATTTTACCTTTCTGCGCTCTTTCTTCATATAAACTTTTAACTATGACATTTTAACATTATTTGACAATCTCTACTCTGTCCGACTGTTTGACCACAGACTGTTATGTGTTTGACATTGACAGTACGAAAGGAAACAATGAATCCTTTAGTGTATTTGTAATGTATAATTTATCATATTTGTCATACTATTATATATAAATTTTACCTTTCTGTGCTCTTTCTCTATATAAACTTTAATTTTGCCAAATCTCACACTCCTCCGTGCTCGCAATATGCTTAAAAAGGGGTATAGAGTTTTCTCGTAATAATATATAGATTATTTTCTTCTCTAAAATAAGCTACGCTTATAAATATTTCATTTTTCTCAATGTTTGACAGTTGCTAAGGCCTCTTAATCCCAATTTCAAAAGTGAATGCACGCGCACTAGTCTAGTATTTTTCTTCTTAACCGAAGTAAATTAAAACAAATATTTTGTTTCCATAAACCCAGCGGGCATCTTTAAATTAGTTTGTTTTTAATTTTGAATTCCAGGAATGAAGCTCTGTATAACAAGTAGTTAATAATTTCATTTCTTTGTTTCAGGTAATTTGAAACTCTACTACACGGGCTTGAGTATTTACATTGAGTATCAAGGAAAGTAAGTAACGTTGAATGTCTCTACAAAATGATAACACGAAAATTTCTGAACTTATATAAATATACTCAGAAAAGTCTTACGAAAATTGGGTACTTTATAAAAATTGTGTTTACTTAGGTATTTGAGTTTAGACTACAAGATTTTATTGAGAGATTAAACCATGTTGAAAATAAAGCCAATTCGGAACAAAACGAAAATAATTAAGAAGATAAGTTTTAATTTAACCATAGAATTTGGTTAAAAAGGGGAAACAAAAGTGTATTAAGGAGCGAGTATAAAGAGAGGTATGACTATTTCTAATTATGCTTGAAAATATTACTAAAGTAAACAAAAATCGTGTACACTTAGGCGCATATAAATATTTAAGGCTATATAGTGTTTCCGTT
Source organism: Druceiella hillmani (assembly GCA_039881145.1). Taxonomy (NCBI): domain Eukaryota; kingdom Metazoa; phylum Arthropoda; class Insecta; order Lepidoptera; family Hepialidae; genus Druceiella; species Druceiella hillmani. The sequence continues at coordinate 14,235,231 of JAYKKI010000039.1, read as the reverse complement.
GAACTATTTACAAATATTAATATTGTTTTTTTGCTATGAAAATATGTTGCTGTGAAAGATAGAACTTTCACAGGCGTAAATTTGTCTTGAATTTTTCTAAAACATTGAGATTTAAAAATATTGCTATAATTTTACGGAAAATTTCAGGTTATTTTGCTTTTTGAAACACAATGCCATCTGTCGGGTCCGGATTTTGTGGTTTCCTTTTTTGACACTAAATCGACATATTTTGTGGATTCGAGTCATTTTGGTCCACAAATTAAAAAAAAATCGTAATAACTCGACTACAACGCCCTTTATCGAATCCTATCTTAGCTTATGAACCATCGTCTTCACAGAACATCGGTCAAGGTGTTCAGAAGTTATAGGATCACTAATAGACGCACCAACGATTATATTATATAATAAGATTTCTGGAAAATTTAAATAAAGGAGTAAATATATAGATGGAAATATCTAAATCAGCTCAGATAGCGTCACGAAATATGTGACAGAAGTAACGCACGGTGTGAGTGGTGGTATCGTATTACGCTATTGAGGAGAGCGCGTGAACTAGTCACTTTTTTAATTAATGCGTTTTATTGAAGCATCTATGCTTCATAGGAGATTCTCTTAAAACCGACGGATTTCATCTATAGTTTTTTATAGTAGTAATATTGTCTTTGACTATAACAACCATTTAAATTGTACTATTCCACCAATTACACTACAATACGCAGAAATCTTTTTATATCGTAATTGGTTTATTTGTTTAACAAAATAGCATAGCAATTGTGAAAATAAACATGCAAATAAAATGAACGTTCCTTTGTTACTATAAGTACCAGTTGGGTAAAAATAACCGCTAGATAAACCGGAAGAGTGGTAATTTTGCTGCATTTTCCCGTCCACTCAAAGCCAGCAATTCTCCATGCAGCTGCATGCATTATGCAATCGAATGACCCCGTCGGGGTTCGGCAAATGATCCGTTCGATAGCGCTCCGTCGACTTAATTTGAAACGGCTATTTGGCAAACAAGCAGCGGCTGGGGATGTCCTGCGGGCGTGCAGTGCCATTGTTTTGGTAAAAAAGCTCTCAATGCAAGTCACGTTAATCGATGCACTCCCTGTGTGGGTACAAGTATTGTAAATTTTATAAAAAGTTAAAATTTTATTGTTTTACTTTTTTATATGAAAGAATATTTGCAAACGAAGTATTTAAAAGTTATAAAGGCCGCTTGCAATTGTTTTGGTTACAAAATCGATTTTAATAGGGCTTTTACTACTGGAAAATGGCTCTCAAATAGCAAATTCCAAATATAATTTTATGCATTTTTTCATTTATTTAATTTTTTTTACGATTTCTTATTTTTTTGGTAATTTACGTTTTTTATATTAACTGTTTATAGACAGATGTTTAGCGGGAAAAAATGCCATTTAAGTGACAAATGTTTTTTTATAAAAACATCATTTGTATAGAAAAAGTTTCGTTATGTCGTTTTTAGGGTTACGTACCTCAAAAGGATAAAAAGGGGAACCCTTATAAGATCACTTCGTTATTCGTCTATCGGCCTGTGAAGACTTTTTCTCAAGAACGCGTGGAGGTATCGAGTTGAAATTAATATCATATACTTAGGTCTACGGTTCCTTGGAGCTGTAAAAAAATCAAGCTTCCGAGTCAACGCAATCAAAAAGCACCCTTAAAATACGACCATTCATGCCGCATATTTTGACACTCGCAAATAAATCAAAACCTATAGGGTATTTCCCCTTTACCGGCACAAATAAATGAAAAAATCCGAAATGATCCGATTTGTAGTTATATCAAATAAAAAAAAACGAGTGTGCTTTAGACCATGCGATTGAAATAAAACTTCAAATTCACAAAATATGAATTTACAATTTTATTCCCTTTAAACGTAGAATATTTAATGTATTGAACAAAATAATAATTTATAAAATTGTTCAAGAACGAAATGATTACAAAATAATCAAAAAATCACCGTTCGCGTAACTCTAGCAAACTCTCGCATATATATATATATATATATATATATATATATATATATATATATATATATATATATATATATTTCATGCGCTGGCTATGAGAGGAAGAGAGAAAGAAAACGTGCGCGCGCACTGCTCTCTCTTACTCCTACAGTGTGATACAGACAATAGGCTTGCACTGTGTTTTAGATATACGAAACATAACTGGCTATGAGAGAAAGAGAGAAAGAAAATGTGTGCTCGTACCTCTCTCTCTTGTTCCTACAGTAATATACGAAACGTAACTCTCTCTCTTTCTGTCTTCACTAACTTATATCTCCCTCTCAACTTCCGTTCGCCTCACCCGATCACACTTTTCGTAACGCTCTCGTCACGTATTCACCAGGTTACTCCCCAAGTCAAGCGTGCGTAAAGAAGTTTTACTTCAATAAACCGTAATCTGCCAATGTAATCATCTAGTAAAATGTTTAGTACAAGTTTTCTTTCAAATAAATAAAGGAAAAAATTGAAATATTAAATTTTGTTAAAACGCGGTTTTGATACTTTTGTAGTTAAATTCCCGCATTGAAAGAGTTAACTTAGAACTTAACAAATTACAATCATACATGGTAAAATTAATTATAATCATTAATAAATTATTAATAATAAATTACGATTAATGATTAGTTAAATACTGGCGTATAAGTAAACAGAAGGAAACATCCTCAGAAGGACGTATCTATCCCTATTATGGGCGTGTGCGACACTGTCTTGGTGGGTTTTTGGAGTTTACTCCTTAAAAATCAATTTTTAAATATAGTGCCCGGTATGAAGTTTTATGAGGTGTAAAATCAGAAGTTGGGAGCGTTAAAAAAAGTATAACAGTTAGAGGGTTTGGATGTAGGATGTAATCTCCGAAACTACTCATTCGATTTCAAAAATTCTTTCACCTATATTTAGAAAGGACCTTCAGGATGGACATAGGTTGTATATTCTCCCGTTAAAAAAAATAATGGAGACCAGTTTTGCAACGTAAGTCAACGAAAAAACAGTCGAGCGAATGTGTTTCTTATGAACGCTGCCTTAACGGTAAGAGATTTATATTTATATACAGATGTACCTATTTTATTCATTCGAAGACAATCGTAATTAAGGAGTAAACTCCAGTGACGCGTCGAAGCTGAGACGCACAATGTTTTTTATTCCTTTATTTTTCAACGCTTCTTTTCAACGATTTCTTTCCTTGACTTCCATAAAAAGAACAGTGGAAATTCTATTTAAATTTGTTTAGTAATTTTTAAGTTACCTGAGCACCAATGAACAAACTAAACACGGTTAAAGATAGGCTGATAAAAAGACAGTCCGGAAACCTTTGGGCATTTTTCAGAGTTAAATGAAAACAGCAGCGAAATCATTTAAATCCAAACTAGGCTTTTACTTGACGCGGAGTCAGAAGCATTGCTGCCAAGGAAACAGACGAAAATTGCTAAAACCATAACGTTCTTATCTTCTACGAAAATATTTAATACTAGCTTTTATTATTTTATCGCATATATCGATTCGACCCAGTTACATCACTATCGTTGAACAAATCCCGTTCACCTGCTTACATTTCGGTACTTTATACGCTTTACATATTATATCGGTACCGTTATGTAAATTTATGTCGGATTGCTCTTATTCTAACTCGCACGGAAACTTAGGCGAAGTTCGCCAACGGCGCGCGTAGGTTACATAACGCGACTCCGCATCCAGCGCTCGCCCACGCGGCCACATCTTCATCAATGAACGTAGCCGGGCACAATGGCTGGGGCCGGTTACGCTCGGCGGCGCCCGGGTAATTGTCCGTGAACGCGCGCGGTAATGGCTGGCGGAGTTGGCACGGATTACCGATGCCGCTGGTGCGATGGGCGCTTGACGAGACGCCGCGGAGGCTGTGTCGCTCTCGCGCGAATAGGAGAGGTTAACGTATCGGTTTTGGCGGTAGGGATTTGTAGGTATCGGTGCTGGTAGGTTGAGTACCTAGAGAAGAGGTGCGTTGGGCCTCGACGGCTGGGAACGGTGCAAACTTTCACACGTCAGCGTAGTCTATTTGTACGTGCTGCGGATGTGTAGCCTCGTACTGGAATGTTCGTGAAATTTATTTTAGAAATAGAACTTGAGATAAATTATTCTGAGATACATAACTTCTCTGATAAATGTTCAAACAATAAAATGGGGTTGTAAATCATATTTGCCCCTAATTCTACAAATAAATATAGTTTTCTTCCGTTGAATCACATTACCAATAATTTGTAATTTTTCAAATTTCACGGATTTCATATTCACTGAGTCACAATATTTATTATATAGCATAAAGAAATCAATTTTCTTGGTATTCTTCCCTTTACCACTATTCGATAGCTTGCTCGCCTGACTGTAATCGGACTAGAATGTGATGTGTCTACGTTTATTGGAAACATATTTTTTGGAGATATGCTATCTTTATATACACTTTATACTTGCCGTAAGAAAATACAAGCGCTTTTGTTTTTGGAGTAAAGCTAAAATCCAAATCGGTTCCTGTAGCGTTACGAAAATTTGTTACAGAAACGAAGCAGCGAAAGTGTGTTGCTTTGCTTAAACATGTCAAGTGGCGATTTTAATTTTTATACCTATAATTAAAGTGCGAAAACTTCGTGAGTTTGCATGTTATCTTTGCGCGGGAACCATGCTAATATTGTCTGTATATTTTCAATGTTAGTGTAGTTAATGCCAAAGCAACTGCTATTAACAACACTTGCAAATTATTTATATGCTAGTCGACAAACATTTCGCTAGTGCAATATAACTTATCATTTTTTCTATAGCCTTGTCTATGAAGTTTATACAAATTAATATTTAAATTTAAATAAATAAATTAAAATCTCAATCAATAGCAAAATATTAATAACAGTAATAAAAAAAAATGTGTATTCATACATAAAGTGTGGGCGGAATAAATTTTTGCGTATTTCGTCGAGTTAGATGTTATTGGAAAAGTCTTCGTGTTTCAGGTACCATTTTTCATTTCTCGAAAACTATTTTTGACCATTTTAAATTTTTTTGAACTGTGATCAATTCAAAGTGACTAAAGTTTGAAAAAATATTGAGTTCTTTTTGATTAAAACTTTCAGCCAAATTTGTTTCTGTTAAACTACATCAATAATTTTAAGACATTTATACAACTACTATTGACCCGTATTCCAACACGTAATCGGTTGTTTTCATTATTGTAAAGATAATATTTTTGTAAATTAATTTTAAATAAGGATATTTACTTTTTATGATTAATTTTCATATTTCAACCCAGTCACGCGAGAAAATTTCATATGCAATTTTAGCGATTACGTAATTTGAGTTTACAGCGAATATACATTATATATATATATATATATATATATATATATATATATATATATATATATATATATATATATATATATGCTTTCGTATATGACTAATTAATTGTTTTTATTCTTTTATATGTTTAAAGTTTCCTCCGATACTGTTGTATTCAAATCTATCGTATCTAAGCCAATGGCTGATGTGTTCTTTGAGATGTAAAAATATTAGATGTTATTAATATTTGACACAAAGATATGTTTCACTACGAAATTGAAAATGTTGCTGAAACTTGTATGACTCTTTCAGATATTCCGGTTTTTCCAAAAATATTTTCATTATTAACCACCCGGTGCTTCACTTGCTTGGTTCTACCTTTCGCCACATTGGTTGAGGTAACAAAAAGTACCTCATATAGTCACGTACAAGGTATGTAAGTACATACTCATCTACCATGCTGAATATTTGCGGTGGACGGAACGTTTGGATAGCGTATGCAAATACGCGGCATTCGCGTCGCGAATCACGTCACAGGTTGTGCATATAGATTGGACGCCACACTGCTGTATGTGAGGCTTCTGTTTTGTTTGTCGTTTGTGTCACAGGTTTATTGGGAATGGTTAACGTTTTCTATTATGATATTAACAAATTTTAAAAGAAGAAGAATGTCTAAATAGAAACCGTTTGTATTTTTAGGATATCGTAACCGAAATACGGATCATTATAATTTTGTCACTTTCGTCCATCTATTTGTAACAGTTTAACTATCTGCAATTTTAGAGACGTTACGTGAAATTTTGCGAATAAATACGTTAGGTGGAAATCTTAATTAATGCGAAACATAACAACTGAAAAAAAAAACTTAATAAAAATGAAAACCATTTTCTCGCGTGAGTGGGATGTCAGTTATACTTCTTGAGGCATGTTATGAAAAAATTATGAAAGTCAAATTTTAGGACGCGCGCGCACGATGCGACAAAAATCGACAGGATGAAGTTGCTCACTAAACATGTATTCATATGCGTGTAGTGACTGATACTATATTCATCATAATTAATAACTATCACGAAAGTCTGTGTTTTTAAATAATATTTTTTTTTATAATAATGGTAATTCTAGATGAAAGATTAAATTTTTTATTACTCTGTATGAGAAAATAAATTTTAATTTTTAAAATTTAAATATTTCATTTAATTTAGATTTTACCACCGTATTTATAGTCACGCTCCAGTCCTTTTATTACTTTATTTCCATTAATTATTTGCAAGCTAAATAAAGTTATTCTTGTATTATGCCAAAGATGTGAACTTCTAACACGCGTACATAAGTACACACAATTTTTTGTTTATGTAAAGTGTCATGTAAGACTTGTTAAGTTTTAAAGTAGTTTACGAAGTGTATTTAACGATTTTCTCATGTTTAGGGAGTGGAATTTTCAAATACACATTCATATTGGATTATCTTCATCGTAGCGAAATTGTCTCAAAGATAACTAGTTTGGACAGGATATTTGGTATATAAACACATTTGTATTTTTCCCTCTTTTTTTTCTTTCCTCCAGGTGCCACTGATTCTGTAAACTATTGTCTTCCTTTGACCTTTTTTCTGTTAGCTGCTATTGTCTTCCAATTGGCAACGCCCAATTTTTTGAAGGTCTTCTGTCACTTGATTTGTATTTCTCTGGTTCTTTAACCAGATTTTCTTTGAGCAATTTCATATCTGTATTCCTTTGGTTTATTCTTTTTATTTTTATAGCGATTAGATTCTTTTATTTTAATTTTTGTGATAATCTAAATTTTATTTTGTTTATCAAAATGTTTTTATTTGTTTTTACACTCCATTATATTCTTCATTTCCCTAAGAAAGGACTATTGCAAAGTTATTTTTAGGAGATTTAATAAATAACTTAATTTTTATAATGTTTATATTTTTCAACGATTTAGACTTCGCTAGCGGTTTACTTTTCGCTAGCGGGCTACTTATTGGTTCTGTTATGGAACAGCCTCCATAATATCGTTCCAATGGAATTAATCGCATTACTTGACAGTGATTACTTGACAACTTTAACTTAAACATTTTCTATCGAATATGACTTATAAATATTATTTTTTCGTTAAATAAACTTTTGGCTTTGATTTTTTGTTCCTAGTTAATTTTTATCATTTTAATGACAATTGTTTAGTTTTAGGTTTGCTGAATGGTTTGTTTTTAAATTATATTTAAGGGGTTAACACTACACGAATTTTATTTTTTTTAGCCGTTGTATTTATTTGCATTTTTATCGCGTTTATGTCACTTTATGAATATATATATATATATATATATATATATATATATATATATATATATATATATATATATATATATATATATATATATATGCGCACACACACACACCCATATATATATATATATATATATATATATGTACATACGTAGTAATTGGTTTTGCCTGTTCGTACCGACATATAGAGGTATAACAATGAAAGTGTCTATTATTCATAAAGATGCTTCTGTGCATCAAACTGGGTGATGCATAGTAGCATGTTTCAGTGAAAAGGAAAAATGTTTCAGTAAAAAATATATTTTTTTTCATTGGGATCGCAAATTTGACGATAACTTTTTTCAGAAACGCTTGAGAATCTTGATATAGATTCCTCAATATTTTCTACTCAGTTTGATAAACATAAACAAACCCCTCCCTCCCCCCAGTAAACACATGACCTAAAACTTATGTCAAACGTAGATCATATGTTTATATAAATTTGATGTGAAACTGATATTTTTTATGATCTTGTTATGATGTCACTGCGTTTTGATATAAATGTGATATCGAATTGACAAACAAAATTACTTTAAAATGATATAATTTATGATAATGTCACATGGACGTCATACTTATGTCATATTCATTACGTCAGAGGCTAACGTAAAAATATGTCAAATAATGATTCTCCTGTGATCTTAATCTTATGTAAATATTGACCTGAGCCTGTGTGAGTGAATAGACGCGCTCTTCGTTACAGTGGGTATATACGTTAATTTATAGTTGCAAATGTTTTGAAAAACAATTTCGTGAGCGACCCCTGGTCACTTTTTTCGTTTGTTTAACATCGTATTTATGAACATTTGTATATTGGTGCTTATAATGAAATAAGTACTAATTAAATAAAAAAAATTACGAAATGTTTTTCTATACCGATAGTGAGAATCGCGTTGATTTTCATATCTTTATTGTGAGATTCAAATTTAAAAAAAAAACTGTTGGTCGCCCCTGCAATTCGTCGCTTTCAATCGTAAAGGTTAATGCGAAGTTGGCATTACGAACTTGTTGTGGACGTGTGTGTATTGTTGTTTTGAATTTTGGTGGTATTTTGAAGATTCGCCATTACGTTTTGACAAAAGAATTGTATGTATGGTTAGTGACATTTAAAAGTAAGTCCGTTTGTACGTTTTTAATATAGTGAACAATCCCTAGGGTCACATGTCCCGTTGTTATGTTTGACATTTTATTTTTATTGCTAAAATTTTACCTTTGCATTTTAATATCATCATCATATATATTAATATGCTAAGGTTAAGATGTTACACTCCCTTTTTAGAAAAAACCTCACAACTAATCCACATAAATTATATATCATTTTATAGATAATTGCTTGCTCTACCGGCATCCACAACTAAAAAATTTATTATTGCTATTGTTTTTGCAAATTAATTAATTATTAAAATTATATACACAAAACAGCAATGCTGCCATCTAACGGCTCAACGTCAATATGATTGACGGTCGGTAAAATTTTTGTTTAATTTCAAATCCACTCACGTATAAATAAAGTGGCGCTTTAGCTCAATGCTTTTGATACTTGCGCCTCTATATGTCAATTTTAGTAAAATATTTGTTTGATCTGTCATCTGAGCTTCATAATGGAATAAATAATGCGAAGACTTCGCACGGGTCACGTTACTATTGTATATTTAAAACACTTATCGATAGCGCAAAATTGTTAAGATTGTCATTACTTTATGTTCGCTTATTTTATTGAAAGCTTTTTTAATTATTTCATTGGAAACTTAAAGAGAATCTAAATATATTTTTGCTCACACGTTCATTCAAAGTCGTGCTAAAGGCGTAAATGCACAGTATGTAAGTTGCTAATATAATTTCTCAAAAAATACCGACAACATTCCCATTCCCTCGTAAGAGATAGATTGAAGGTGAAGATGAATAAATCTAAATTTACGCCAGCAAATACGTAATTACACGAGAGTACAATGCGCCACTCACATATTTGTTAAAAATTACGACAGCCCAAATTGAGCTTTCGTCCAGAGGACTGACAGCAAAGCTTCAGCTTAGGGCTTAATTAAACCCAAACGTCGTGGATGCAAATTTAATTAAATCCTCTCGTCGCTTTCGTCGTCGCCCGGAAGTCGCAGGACTGGGACGACTCGCGCGTTCTCGGTACCCCGCTCCCGATATCCGTTTCCACATTTCTCCGCGCTATATTGGCATTCCTGCTGTCTGAATTGGCGGTAGTGAGCCACCGATGATAGTGCGGCGCCGGCGATAGATTCGGCGAAGCACTTTCTGTCTTAGTTTAGTTTTTGTTTTGTTTTGGTGATTGAGCTGATTTGAAAAATTACTGGATTGGTTTAAATGGGACACTTTGGGATGATTCTTTCTTTTCAGATTAATATCAAGAATTTGTTTTGGCTGAATATTTTATAAAGGGCTAAAAATTCAGTCACCAGTGCTCAAACGATAAGAACCGAATGCGCAGGTATCAAAACTGATGAATAAAAACTGTTGAGTCTGTCAGCTGTCTGTGTGCTTCTTCAGATCTTAGCTTGAACTTTAAGTCTGTCAGCTTAAAGTTCAAGCTACGATCTGAAAAAGCTGGAGAAAAACTCCATTAATTAGATGTCCACGAAACGAGGCCTTTGATAAGAGCTAGAATTATACAATTTCCCAAATATTCTACACCTTTTTAGGGTTCCCTAGGCAAATGGCAAAAACGGAAACCTTATAATTTCGTCCCGTCTGTCTGTCCGTCCGTCTTTCCATATGTGATAGTCATTTCAATCAGAGGTTATTAGGTTGGAGGTCTGAGGAGATCCCCCCCTCTAACTTGTCAATTAACGTGTGTAAAATTCTGAAAAAATTAAGGTAGTAGAACTTAAAATAAACTTTCAACGAAAATTGGTTGGCATAAGATATCTTGTGCAGTTTTTGAGATATGAGATATTCTTTGTTTATTAGTGTCTCTGAGAAATACAAACTGTTTAGGAGTGTTTGCTGCTACGGGACCCTTCGTGTGTGAGTCCGACTCGAATTTCGCCATTTTTATATTGAAAAGTGAATAGTAGTTCGAATCGGTTATTGGTTCAAATTTATTGTACGTATATTGGAGTAGAAATTATACGACCAGAAAAATAAATAAAAATTTTCACGAGTGTATGAGTTGCATACTTTTGACTTTTTAAAGTTCTTGCCAATTTATAAAATATTGAAATTCGTTCTTTATATTTATAATAAAAAATGGATATATATTTCATTTAAGATTTCCTTTATGAAATTTTCTCACCTTTATTACTAACGTTTATAATTTCGATAACAAAATAAAAATAAGTCGTCTTCAAACGCCAGGTAGATGTAAAGCAACTAAATTTTTTTATAACTCGTATTTTAAATTAATAAACGCTTTTAACGTTTTAAGACAGTTTAATGCAACACACCGATATAGACGAATAAAGTTGTTTAATGCAACACACCGATATAGACGAGTAAAGTTGCAACACACCGATATAGACGAGTAAAGTTGCAACACACCGATAGACGAGTAAAGTTGCAACACACCGATATAGACGAGACAGTTTAATGCAACACACCGATATAGATGAGTAAAGTTGCAACACACCGATATAGACGAGTAAAGTTGTAAGCGTTAGTAAATAAGAAACAATGCTGTTACACACGTAAAGTAGCGCGTGTATAATGTAGTAGAGAAGAAAGCTTTAAGTCGGAATGAATTAAGTCGGAAAGAGTCAACGACGACGCGAAGCTAGTCGAATTGAGTCGGGAAGAGCCGACAAGATACGAAGCTGGACGAATTAAGTCGGAAAGAGCCAACAAGACGGAAGCCGGCCGATTTAAGTTGGAAAGAGCCGACAAGACGCCAAGCTGACCGATAGTACGTCGCGACGTATCATTAGAACGTTTAAACTCTCATCGGAATGCGTCATTAGATGTTCATATCAAAAATATAATAAAATAAGTTAAATTAAAAATCCTGTATGTAAAGTAATACCAAATGTAATCTGAAAAAAGGTAAAGATGTTCCTTATGCACTGGGTGTTATTGTACATAATTATAACAAAGGCGACATAAGCTTTTAAGGGCTACGTTGGATGCTTCAGTTAAAATCTTGTTAATTGGTGAGAAATAAATAGTTTAGAACTTTTATGTATTAATTTCAATAAAAAAAAACAAGTCATCATGTAATTCACAATTAATTAAAAAAAAATTGCTTCCAAATGGAGCTGAAATAGTCATTTTTAGAATAACTGTTTTTGTAGCAATACAAAATTACATAGCAACGTCGAGTCCTAAACCGTTCAAAACCTTACTCCAGAAATTATGACATGAAAGACCTCCTAATATTTTGATCTCAATTTCAGAACTAATAAAATTTTCTTTGAAAAGAAAACCAATTATTGACTAAAACCACGTTACTATATCGTGCACAATTTAAAATTATCATTAACAAGGTTGAAAAATACTTTGTTTTCTTTTTCTTTGATATTCATGACAACAAAGCGTCCTTTCTTTCAAGCAGGCGCCTATCCTTGAATCTTTGTTTACGTGCCCGATTTTTATAAGATCAACCTATTTAAGCTGAAGTTCAAACGAAAAAAAAGAGAAGTCGCTTAAATAAAACATACATTTTCCACCGCCAACGCTTTACTTCGTATTTATGGGGAAAACACTCTACGCTTTATCTCACGCCGGCGGGCCAAAGTCCCAAGTAAACAAATAAATAAATATTATGACTATTTCACCGCGCACCTAAAGCCTTAGGCGCAAAGAGAAAGACCGACCCCATACCAATAAGCCGACTAAATCTTTTATTCAACCTCTGACATCGATATAATATCGACATATCTGATGCCCCGCAGGTTTTTCGTCACGTCCGTCCATCATACCAGAGTTTTTCAAAGTTTTAAGGTTATTTGATATTATAAGAGTCGACGAAAATAATTAAGAGTACAAAATATAATTAATGAACAAATTTAACTGATTTCAAGTAATAATCGAATGAAATCTCCATTGAAAATTCAATTATTGCACCCTTCACCAGTTTTTAAAACACAACTATTAAAGTAACATTGGTACCTTAATCATTTATAAACCTAAACCTTCTCTTAAATATGAAGATATTGTAAGAAAAAGAACTATCAAAATTGGTTCAGTTGTTTTTGATCAAATCGCCAATGTACCCACATATTTACATACATTTGATTGAAACAGAGATTTTTCCTTTGCGAAGTCGGTTATAAACATTAATCATACATTCATAGAACTTGTAATTTAATAACTTCATTTTCTTTAGAACAGAAGTTTATGATCATAGCTAGAAAACGCAAATCATGATTAGAGAAATTAACTGAATCTATCTGGAACACCGGTACAATGGGTAATACAAAAATTAGGAGAAAATCGTATATTCAAAATTGCTCAATATGTTGGTACCTTGTGATCTCTAAGTCTGTTTGCTCGGTCTTCACGTAAGAAGCTCAGAAGATATTTTGATGAAGTTTTAATCGGTGGATTTTAAATGGCTTGGGATTATGCCTAGACTTGTTTCATCGCTATCGACCTATTGGGTATTTGACTAAATTTTTTTAATTTCATTTATCATAATTTCAAGGTACAAGCTGATAAAGAGTTTAAAAAAATATTTAATATTCTTAAAAATTTACCGAGTTATAAAAGTTTCAATTTAACCTTTAGAGAAGGACGCAATACTGTGTTGTGAGGTCATTTTTAATATTCCACGTTATATTCTACGAGAGGAGAAGAGACAGGGATATACCCAACTCTATCTGTATCTTCAAATTTAGAAGCCTACAACTGGTTTATTTTTCAATCAATTTTTGAATTTTTTTCAAGGCTGGTTTTTAATTAACTTATATTTCACAATGTTGTACGAAAAATATCAAAATTTAGAATGAGTCAACTACCGTATTGAAAAAGTTGATACGGTAATTTCAACACAAAGGACACCAACTTGAAAAAGGTTTATTTTATAATGATTATAGATGGAGATACGCATATCTGGCAGATAATGATATTTTCCAAGCTCATTCAATACAATAACAATATTACTGCTTGCTTAGTGTGGACTTTTGGCGGTGCCAACTTCTTATTTTATCTTTAAAAAAGTAAGTAAGTGAATCGCTATTCCCATTTTTATAATTTAATTCCTCTTTTGACCAAGTCTGCCAACTCCACCTTTAACTATCTTCATTATTCTTCATCATACAATTATTTTCGTGACTCAATGTACAATGAAAACAATAATATTTCCTTCTAAATTAGAGATTAGGAGTGATTCTGTTACTTCTTTGTATTGCGTGTGAAAGATTTCAAAAAAGTACCATCTATCCTTTTCTGCGTCACGACGTTATTCCGTTTGTGTAATTTTTAGTTTCTAGTAAGAATTTTCCTGTAGGAACGAAATTTTCCAGGATAAATAAGTAGTCCATGTCGTTCCCCGGTCCGCCAACTATTTTTATGCAAAAAATCACCTTGACTCGTTGCTCCGTTGCGACGTGAAAGAAGAACAAACAAATACACTTTAGCATTTATCATATTAGGATTATGGAGACACATGTTAGTATTAATAAATATTAATACTCTGATTTTAGTGAATACTTTCTAAAGAAATATAAAGAAGAGCCTTCTTGAATATCTGCTAAAGATTCATGCTAAAGGGTCATGGAGTCCATTAATGATAAATTATGTGTTCCAGCTGAAGTAATAAACCTACGACGTGTGTCCCATGAAAGGAACGCCTTAACCGATGCAAATTGGGGGCAGTTTTGATACTTATTTGCTAAATGGGATATTTCACTGAAGCTAGTATAAATATTTATTTATGTACAACAACTTTATACCCGCGTAAAAATTAAGCAATCATTAAGAATAACTTGCTTTCTTAAATAGGGTAAAGAAAGGCTAGAATAGGTTATTATATTTAGCAACTCTGCAGACTCATAATTTAGGAAGAAACGCAATTTCGTTTTCAGTACTACAGATTAAATCAATTACTATCGCAGACAGCGACGTTTGCGGCTAAATAAGCACAATTCGAGACAATTATAAAGAATTTTATCTTAAACTAGTATTCTAACTTTGCACATTATTCTCGGAGAGACTTGAAAAAAATTACATTTAAGCGCAAAGAATTGGATTTAAATCCCGTGAAGAAAAAAGAAGTGCTCTTTGTTCTGGAAAAAAGTGCTCACAAACAAACCTATGACACAATTTTTCAATGTCAAGGGACAAATCGACAGTTTGCGACTTTGGAAAACTTCGAGAGCGCCGATATAAAAAGCGAAATCACCTTCGTGTGAAATTCGTAATGAAAACTTTACTTCTTAACATTTTCACCCCCAACCCACGAGCGAATGAAAGCTCGAATGAAAGCTCCTATTTCTAACTTTGAGTCCTTTTCGGAAGCTACCCTCGCTTTTTACGTGTTAATATGCGCGTTCTCGTCTGATACTCTCCCTTCGAGATGCCGCGATTGGGGCTGAGTTGCACTATATACGTTATTTTGATTGAATAAATATTTCATTACTTTTTATATCGAAGCGTCATTTGGTGGTCATATCTCTTTAAGATATGTTTCAATGTATTTGATATATGAAGTTTTTATATTCATCTGTTTTGAAGTCGATGTTTTTGATAATGAATAAATTACATACGCATTTAATGAAACCAGTTATTTTTAGATAAGAGGAATACACAGGCAGTTGATGCAACCAGTTATTTTTAGACAGGAATACTATTTATTTACAATACAAATTGAGGTATAAATTCTGCCACAATAAACGTATTGTTATAAGTTAAATTAGCAGAACTTACATAGCCTTTTTCTGGTAACGAATAAATTACACACGCAATTGATGAAATAAGTTATTTTTGACAGGAATACTATTGATTTACAATACAAATTGAGGTCTAAATTCGGCGACATAAACCTATTGTCATAAGTTAAGTTAGCAGAACTTACACAGCCTTTTTCTGATAATGAATGAATTACACGCGCAGTTGATGAAACCAGTTATTGTTAGACAGGAATACTATAGATTTACAATACAAATTGAGGTCTAAATTCTGTGATAATAAACTTATTGTCATAAGTGAAATTCTGGGCTCCATAATACTTTCACAAATTGTAAAAATTAAGACAACAAAATTATTTTGTTTCATTTTACAGCAATGAATGTTTATAACAAATTCTTTGTGAATAATTATACTTTCTATCAAAATTTAGCGGCGTCACCAATTCTGGAGTATTGACAGATTCTGCCGATATCAGAATCCATAATTCCTCGACCTTTAAAGTAAACGAGTCTATCGAAAATAGGTTGATAAAAGAGAATGATCTTTAACAGAGTTCAGTGCGCCGCCCGCCCAAAGTAGATTTACTGTTATTATTTCATCAGTCCGCGCCGCCCTAACTCTGCTTCGCGAGCGGAATTCAAACGAGGCACGGCGGCATCCGCTTCCGCTAAACGCCTATTTAAATATCGGGAGCGGCATCGCTAGGTGTAATGGAATTATGGCGAGGAGTCCTTTGGAACTAAATGGGCCGAATCGGCCGGATACGCCGATTCTGACGCTAGTTAACGTTCCGTTGCACGTCTAGCTCTTGGGACGTTTCGGTTATTGGCAACGTCTTTGTTTTATTGTTTGTGTATTGAGCTACACTCGGTTTTGGCACGAAGATATTATGTGCTTGTGCGCTAATAGATTGTCTGTTTGACTGTGTGTTTATTTTATCTTTTATTACATGTATTCGAAAGCAATGTTTTTTGATACTTTGGAATGTATCGATGGATTATTTTTGGTGTATTAATCTGTAATATAAATTTGTAATAATTGTGTTAGTGTTATTTATTTATCATGTTTTTAATGTAACATACGGCCGACTTATTACTACAAGATCAATCTCTTCCAGTTAATCAAAGCGGAGGAATTCAAAGATCGATTCCGTCGTGAGGTGTAAAGAATTGTAGTTACCATGACACTGACAGCAAAGTTATGAGATAAAATTAAAGAAATATTTCTAATAATGAAATTATTCTCAAAAGATGTCCTAAATTCTGCATGTAGCGATGACGTTGTCCAAAAAAGATGTACAAAAGAGGAAAAAGGCCTGGCATGAAGGAAAAAGAAAAAAAAAGTCAGTTCAGTCAGTCAGTTCAGTCAGTTCAGTAATCAGTAAGTTCTCTTTACCTAGAGAGAGTGAGATAACGTGTTACTGTGTGTTTCATGTAAAGCATTCATTCAGTTTCAAGTTTCTATGTAAAGCAATTTTTAAGAAAAACGGCTGTGACAAACGGACAGACGGATACTTGACTGATCTTATCAAGGTTCCATTTTTCCTTTTCAGGTACAAAATCTTAACAAACAAATTCTCTTTCACATTTATATTATTGATTTAGAATACTTACGATGATGTCAAATTTGCTATAATTTTTACTATGCTTTAACATATATTAGACATGTATATCTATCATAAAGGTAGATGACCTATTACCGTTGTAAATATATAACTATTAATAGAGTTATCAACAATATTTCTTTCAGCTATACGTAAATTTATGTGGTCCCTCACCAAGGTTTATAAATCTTATAATTATTTATAGGCGCGTTTAAATACAGACATATATATGTGCCTACATATTTATTCATACGTGCTTTAACTCTTCATTTACATGCATACTCTTAATATATTTTTTTCCTTTAATGACGCCTTACGTTCCCAGGCTTCGAGTAATTGAATTAGGTTTAACTTCCTATTTCCCACATGCATTTTATTATTATTTATTAAACTGTATAAAAATTAAATTCAAAATGCACACGAACAATAGACGCCATCAATTTCGACATCAGTTCAGACGTAGAAAATACATTTCTGTTTACTTTTACGAACGCTGTGACAGTGATGAACAACGAACGTTGTCAAGAGCATTCATTGTCAAGGCTGTTAACACAGCACTTCCGGCAATCCACTTCTGCTCTGGGAATCTAATGTTCTAGTGAGGGGATTTGAAAATGGGGGAATGCGAGATATATTCTCCTTACCTTCATGCGTCCCATCACTAGGTGTAGTCAGTTTGAGTCGAGCCAGTAATACTGATGTAATGTTGTTGTTATTGTAGAACTTTACTGTGTAAATAATTTTATTACCGTATGCTGAAATTTCGAATATTCGTATGTACCACTTTATTGTTGTAAAATATCACTATTTTGTTAAACAAATTTCAATTATTAATTAATTAGTAGATTTATTTATTGAAACCTTAATCAATTTAATGTAAAAACCGAAACATAGGAAATGTTGGTTATACACTGTGCATTCAAAAGATTATCAATGTGGCTAAACGAATTCAAAAGATTACCCCTGTAGCTGTACAAGACCCGTTATAGATCTGTTCTGAACGGAATCTCATAGTTGTATTCTGCCTTGAGACATCACAATTTGACGCAACTCTGTATGTTTAGTAGTTTGTGTTCGGTTAGGGTTGGAATTTGGTGTGGTGTCTTGTTGATAGCCACTATCGGTAGGGGCGCTTTCCACAAGCTTTAATGACAATAATATCGAGCAGACTTCCACTATACTGACCGACAATCGTCGTCTAAGCATCAAAATCTTATCATAGATGATAGCTATCAGTGTTGGCTGTGTTCAGAGTATTGTATACGATATTCCTGGTAAAAGGAAACTGAGCGTGAAATTTGTGCCGTACCGATTGTCGTCGGGACAAAAGCAGTAATGTGAAAAAGCTATTCCTTTTAATGTAAACCCGCCATGTTTATCTTACCTGACTTCGACCGATTTTTTTTGTCCTCTAAAATCGAGCTACGTTAAACGATCAACAGTCTGATGATGTAGAGACCATCCAAAAGAATGAGACTTCTTTTATAAAAACAATTTCGAAAGATAATGTTTTCAAGCCCTTCAGCGACTGTACGAACGATCTAACATATGTATCGTTTGTATGTAGAGATAAAAGTGAAATTTATGAAAAAAACTTAAAAAACTAAATAATAAAATCTTTTTTGATAAAAATTGTTTTTTATTGAAAAGTGTCCCGAAACTTTTTGACTGTACTGTGTACATCACAAACACAGTTTTAAAAAAAATCAAATATTATCCAAGATCTCAAATTCATTTTCCTTCTTACATTCGGTTGCCTTAACGTAGAAAATTTTAAAATCTTGGACAGTGCTTATCACCTAGTCGAGAGATCCTAGACGCATATGATAAGAGATTGCCATAAAATATTGCTTCTTGGTTGAGGAACATAAAATGCGTTTGAATATAATTTTCAAAGTGTTGTACGTATTCGTTAAGTAAAGTGAATGATACAACACAGAGCTGATTGTCGATTATAAATGTTCACGAAAATTAAGCGCCTTCCGCCCAAATCCCTGAAACTTTTGACAATAATCAAAATTATAAAAAAAAACAGTTTTACTAAAAATTTACCGAATTTTTTCACACAAATTCGTTTCGAAATTTCCTCTCGCCTTACAAGCAAGAGCTGACGCTTAAGATATGAGATAATGGTAAAATTGACGATGACTATAACCAAACATATTGTGATTTAGCAGTTTTTGGATTTTTTTTGTTCTTCCCTATTTTTTTCATTTTGAGTATATCGGGTATCGTCATAAAGAAAACAGGTGGGTAAAAATGATTTAAGCTACCTGCAGCGGAAAGCTTTCGGAATTTGAAACTCACTAGATGAAAAGGACGCAGTAAGTAACTGCTCGTAACAGCAATATCGCACTCATTTGCTTGATGAAAAATAGCATTAATGTTATTATAAATAGATATTGCAAAGCACTTATTAGCCTCGCTTGGAAAGAAACCCCGTATGAACTTGAAGCGCTTCGCAAGCAATCACGTGATTGTAGGGCAGTTATTATCAGTTATCGCCCATGTTACTAGCTGTCAAGTTCTCGGGAGACTGATCGATACCATGAGCGTTCACTGAACGCCGTTTATACATTCGCGCATTCATCACATTAATTTTGTGAAGAGGAAATTTTCGTTTGTTTTTTTTTGTCTGGATATAATATATTTTAGAATATTTTATAACGAACAGTAATGATTTTATTGAAAGAGTCTACGGTGTCGGGTTAATTTCCGAGCTAAGCATTATAGCCACATTAATTTAATGTATGAAGATGTAACACATAGCGTGAATATCTACCAAAAGTTTCAACAGTTTTATTGACGGTTTAACAGTTTTTTAATTATTATGAATTACCTGTTGTGGATTCGTTTCTGTTCAAAATTAGATTATAAATTTCTGCGTTGAAATAAAAGCTTTGTTGCTAATTAGTTGTTAGAGATTATTTGTTATTCCTCGAGTTTCCTGGCCAAGCAGCAAAAAATATAGTTACCCCGTGGAAATGTTATACATTTTTTGATACAATGTTTCTTTGTGTCTCCAAAGTGTCGAATAGTGTACCCCATCCAAATATTTTTTTAACTATGCTTGTGAAAAATCGTGTTATGGTTAGCTTGTATTAATAAATTAAAGAAATATAATTTCTTATTATACGAATTCCTTTATTAGTATTCCAAAAGTGAGCCTATTGTATTGATAACGCTGTCTGTCTGTTAAAAAGATATATCTATAGATATACATCCCTATGTTATATAATGTTACTTTATGAATAATGTAAACGGAGTTATTAGCTTTTAAGCCGACGTCTGCATGTTGTGTCATCATGAAACCTTTATTTTGACAGCCACGTTAGATACGTACGTTAGAATGTCGTCTTATTTCACTTTACGTGTAAGGTAGCTAAACAGTGTACGTCACAGTTACCTTAAAGGTAGCTAAAACAGTGTACGTCACAGTTGACTTTATAGATTATTTAAACATTTCTTTCGATAATTTAGTAAAAATTGCCTTGTTAGTAGAATTAATTATGTGAACTAAAAATTAAAACGACTACTTTATATAGTTACTTACAAAAATGGTAATCCCTGTTAAATTGTATACCAAGAAACATTGTTATATATTTCATCTTCATAAAAATACATAGTATTTGCAGAAACGCCAATAAAGTCCGTACTCGAGATTCGAGGAATTTTTCAGTTTCATATACGTTACTAAATAATACATTCGTAAGATACTTTCGACTAAATAAAGAAATAACAAAATTTATAAGGGACAATTTGAGATTGACGTTGACTAAAATAATATATTCGTAAGATACTTTCGACTAACTAAAGAAATAACAAAACTTATAAGGGACAATTTGAGACTAACGTTACTAAATAATACATTCGTAAGATACCTTCGACCATCTAAAGAAATAACAAAATTTATAAGGGACAATTTGTGACTGACGTTGACTAAAATAATACATTCGTAAGATACTTTTGACTAACTACAGAAATAACAAAACTTATAAAGGACAATTTGAAACTAACGTTACTAAATAATACATTCGTAAGATACCTTCGACCATCTAAAGAAATAACAAAATTAATACATTCCTAAGATACTTTTGACTAACTAAAGAAATAACAAACTTATAAGGGACAATTTGTGACTAACGTTACTAAATAATACATTCGTAAGATACTTTCGACTGAGTAAAGAAATAACAAAATTAATATATTCGTAAGTTACTTTGGACTAACTAAAGAAATAACAAAACTTATAAGGGAAAATTTGTGACTAACGTTACTAAATAATACATTCGTAAGATACCTTCGACCATCTAAAGAAATAACAAAACTTATAAGGGACAATTTGTGACTAACGTTACTAAATAATACATTCGTAAGATACTTTCGACTAACTAAAGAAATAACAAAACTTATAAGGGACAATTTGTGACTAACGTTACTAAATAATACATTCGTAAGATACTTTCGACTGAGTAAAGAAATAACAAAATTAATATATTCATAAGACACTTTCGACTAACTAAAGAAATAACAAAACTTATAAGGGACAATTTGGGACTAACGTTACTAATAATACATTCGTAAGATACTTTCGCCTGAGTAAAGAAATAACAAAATTAATATATTCGTTAGATACTTTCGACTATCTAAAGAAATAACAAAACTTATAAGGGACAATTTGTGACTAACGTTACTAAATAATACATTCGTAAGATACTTTCGACTGAGTAAAGAAATAACAAAATTAATACATTCTTGAGATACTTTCGACTAACTAAAGAAATAACAAAACTTATAAGGGACAATTTATGACTAACGTTACTAAATAATACATTCGTAAGATACTTTCGACTAACTAAAGAAATAACAAAACTTATAAGGGACAATTTGTGACTAACGTTACTAAATAATACATTCGTAAGATACTTTCGACTATATAAAGAAATAACAAAATTAATAACGAACAACATGAGACTGAGTTGAGAGTGACACAACGAATAAACATTACTTGACTTGCAACAAAACAAAATAACCTATAAAAATGGGCCTCCTGTCATCCATAGATAAAGTACAGAACTGTCATCGTTGACGAAATAACTCCGTCCTTTTCTTTTTGCTCGTATAATTATATGATGCTGTTCTTTTCTCTTAAGCCGATAAAAAATAGCAATAAAGGTTTGTCGTTTTGTCGAACAATAAAGGTTTGTCTTATAAAGTCAGTGTGATACAATATGCCGATTTTTAACACAACTTTCATTATCGTGCGTTAGCTACTTAGGAAAATACACTTGAAATATATTTTTAAAAGCTTTATAATCAATAATTCTAGCTTTATAAGCACTAATTCTATCACAAATATTTGCAATAAATAAATGTTTTTTTATTAAATGGAATTAGTAAATTTCAATTATTAAACATATTAGTTAAAAGCACAAATATAACCTAATTTTTTATGACTAGTATATATAATTTGTATGGTATTTACAAATACCTCAGTAACTATATGGGATAGTATCAGTCACTACACGCATGTAAATAAATGTTTAGTGAGCAACTTCATTCTGTTGATTTTTGTTGCATCGTGTGCGCGCGTCGTAAAATTTCATTCTCATTATTTTTTTAATAAATTTAAAAAAAAAACTTTACTATTAATTTACCGCAATTTCGCCGGAAAATTTCTCTGATTGTAAATCTTATAGCTTTTGTAAAAAATACTATTTTTACGGCCGTGGAAGATACTCTAGACAATATATTAACGTGGTAGAAATAATATTAATATTTGTAAATAGTTTAATAGAAGTACTGTATGTATACTCTTAAACGTTTACATGTACCTAAGAATGTACCGAAATTTAGTTACATTTTTTTACAACTTTGTTTCCTGTCTCCTTAGCATATATTTATGTAAGTAATCGAATCGTGCATGACGTCTCTTAATTAAGAATATATTTTGCCGGTTTCTTGTTTAATGATTGCGTGAATTTAATTTATCGGTCATAATAAACGACAACTTGTACATTACATAACACGCTTGTCAATCTTAAAACAAATTTCGTAAGAGCGCTGACTCTGTTGACTTACTGAAAGACACAAAAATGACGTAGTTTTAAGTTATATTTTTGTTTGACACATGTAATATCTAAGTGAGACCTTAAAAATCAACAACTTGATCTTTAGTAGCTGGTATAAAAATCTGTTGAGGTTTTAATATTGCTCTTCATAGCCTGCTGATCGTGGACATTAAAATTGACTTACTGAAAGACATAAAAATAACTTAATTTTAAGTTATATTTTTGTTTGACACATGTAATATATAACTGAGACCTTAAAAATCAACAACTATATCTTTAGTAGCTGGTATAAAAATCTGTTGAGGTTTTAATATTGCTCTTCATAGCCTACTGGTTGTAGACATTAGAATTGACTTAGTGAAAGACATAAAAAATTACTTAGTTTTATGTTATATTTTTTATTTTATTTATTTATCACCTATGGAGAAAAAAACAGATGCAAGTCATACTTATATCCCAACATTCCCACATGAAAGTAATATTCTACATACATATATCCTCAGTCTTTTCTAGATATTTCCATGATACATTAAATATTCAGAAATTTTAGAAAATATCAAATTAAATTTTAATAAAGTAATATTGTTAACAATCAAGCAATAACTATTGAAATGATTGAAATCAGCCTTTCATTTAAAGTTCACTGTAACAGTTATCAATAATAGAATTAATAGTAATCACTATCCCACTTATAATAATATCTATTAAATAAAGATTTGAATAAATGAAAATGTAGTGTCAATGCTTTCAAAGGACTAATGGTTGTATAGTATCCGTTTAACTGACTGTTTGTATTGAAGTACTGAGCTGGCAAATATATCTAGAGAATGAAATTATCCGTCGCAATCATCACAAAGCCTGCGTAGTGGTACACGAGCACCAGCATTAGTGCGAGCGGTAGGTAGAAGGAACAGTGCGATGCTACGGATCGCTCTCCCTGGCACACGAAACTGCAACTGATTCACTATATCGGCGCAATCATAACGACTATGGCAAATATTATAAAATACAATTGCTCCGACTTCGATATGCCTTTCGTGGAGAGTACGGTATTTGAATGTGTACAATGCATTATAATAGTCTATTTTGGGTGTATTGAAGCGATATTGCAATGTACGTATAAATCGTTTTTGCACTCTTTCGATCATATCAGAATATGTAAGATAGTAAGGATTCCAGACGGCAACAGCATATTCAAGTTGAGATCGCACAAGACTTGTGTAGAGGATGCGATACGTGTATATATATATATATATATATATATATATATATATATATATATATATACGAATATGATGTAACATCTACCCGAGACCTTAAAAATCAAAAACTTGATCTTTAGTAGCTGGTATAAAGACCTGTTGAGTTTTTAATATTGCTCTTCATAGCCTACTGATTGTAGACATTAGAATTGACTTAGTGAAAGACAAACAAAATGACTTAGTTTTATGTTATATTTTTGTTTGACACATGTAATATCTAACTGAGGCCTTAAAAATCAACAATTTGATCTTTAGTAGCTGGTATAAAAATATGTTGAGGTTTTAATATTGCTCTTCATAGCCTGCTGATTGTGGACATTAGAATAGACTTACTGAAAGATATAAAAATAACTTAGTTTTAAGTTATAATTTTGTTTGACACATGTAATATCTAAGTGAGACCTTAAAAATCAACAACTTGATCTTTAGTAGCTGGTATAAAAATCTGTTGAGGTTTTAATATTGCTCTTCATAGCCTGCTGATTGTGGACATCAGAATAGACGTACTGAAAGATATAAAAATAACTTAGTTTTAAGTTATAATTTTGTTTGACACATGTAATATCTAAGTGAGACCTTAAAAATTAACAACTTGATCTTTAGTAGCTGGTATAAAAACCTGTTGAGGCCTTAATATTGCTCTTCATAGCTTACTGATTGTAGACATTAGAATTGACTTAGTGAAAGACATAAAAAATGACTTAGTTTTATATTATATTTTTGTTTGACACATGTAATAGCTAACTGAGATCTTTAAAATCAACAACTTGAACGTTCGTAGCCAGTATACAAATCTATTTAGGTTTTAATATTGCTCTACATAGCCTACTGATTATAGACATAGTTTAGATAGTAAATTGTCTCCCAAACTGTTTCAGTCTTCTGATAATGTGAAATATTGAGGTTAGACTGATATAATATCACAAGAAAAAAAGATGACACTCCACCGATGGTACTCAACATTCCCAAGTCACATTTCCTCTAAAAACTTGAAACATTGATAAATAGCTATTAATTCTAGCTGTCTGCAGTCTCATTATGGCCACTTCGGAAGCATCTCTCTCAGATGCTCCACGACAATGAGATATTCATTGCATTAGGCGTGTCGGGTGCATTTTTGTGTACGAGTATTTTGGGACAAATCTATAAATAATAGAGTGCGTTGGTTGAGGGGATGTGAAATGCAATCAGGGAGAAGCGGTATATGTTCGGCGACGCCGGCCTTTGCATGTTTGTTTGTCCTGGCGTGTCAGATGTTGTTTTACGGCTAATATGTTGTGTTTTTATGTGATGTATTTTTGTTTTGGAAGTAAATTGTTAGGTTAAGCGAGGTCAGCGTCATTGTATAAATCTTATTTGGCTCAACGAAAATATTCTTTTGTAGGGTGGTGTTTATTTTAGAAGTACATTTCAAAGCAGAATAGACATCGCTCAATGGGACGACATGTGGATTACGCTCGTTAATATAATCTTGTTGAATATTTTGTTAAATTCTCCAGTTTCAGATCGAGTATTTAATGGATTCCAGTGAGCTTTTTCACAAAATCCTGAAATACAATTCGAGTATTTTATTTCTAAATTTTAGAATGAAAACAATAGAAGTAAAAGGCGTTTAAATCTCTATGGAAAACTAATCACAAAATAAGATAAAATCTTTACTTTTATTTCAAACATATACAAAATTTCCTATTTTTCTTTAAATAAAAACCGCAATCCAAAATCTTCACTAAATTAAGGTATGTAATAAAAGATACAAGCGACCGCATTTGGCGACCATAAAAAATTAGTGCCTATAATGCCAACGTCGGTACGTAAAGCGCAGCATACACTCAGCATGACATTAGGCTGACAACGATATCGCCGTTAAATCATATAGTCCGTGATAAAAACCGCAACCCAAAGTCTACTCGAAATTAAGAGGTTTATAATAAAAGATTATTTATAATAAAAGATACAAGCGACCGCACATGACGACCATCATAGATTAGTACCTATAATGACAACGTCGATACATAAAGCGTAGCATACACTCAGCATATTAGGCTGAAGACAATGTCGCCCTTAAATCATATAGTCCTTGACAAAAAGCGCAACCCAAAATCTACTCTTAATTAAGGTATAAAAGATACAAGCGACCGCACGTGGCGACGATCAAAAATTAGTACCTACTCGTATAATGCCAACGTCGATACATAAAGCGTAGCGTACACTCAGCATATTAGGCTGACGACGATATCGCCGTTAAATCATATAGACCGTGATAAAAACCGCAACCCAAAATCTACTCTAAATTAAGGTATATTTATAATAAAAGATACAAGCGACCGCATACGACGACCATTATAGATTAGTACCTATAATGCCAACGTCGATACATAAAGCATAGCATACACTCAGTATGTTAGTCTGAAGACAATGTCGCCCTTAAATCGTATAGCCCGTGACAAAAAGCGCAACCCAAAATCTACTCTTAATTAAGGTATGTGATAAAAGATACAAGCGACCGCACATGGCGACCATCATAGATTAATACCTATAATGCCAACGTCGATACATAAAGCGTAGCATACACTCAGCATATTAGGCTGACGACGATATCGCCGTTAAATCATATAGGCCGTGACTACGGATCACAATCTATTCACTGGCTAGGTGTTACGAGCAATGCGTTATCTATAATGCTTATGTTAATAATGCGATAGTATCGGAATAGATACTTATTAATTTGGTGTGCGTGACGGTGTTCGGTGGTATGTTTGATGCGGGAACGCGTGAGGATTTGCATAGTAATTGTTTAATTTGATCGTAATAGGAATGCATGTAATGTTGCGATGATGTTTTGAATAATCTATTTGGTTTGATGTGAAAATTGTGGTTTTGGCATTATTTAATATTACCTGTTACAAAGGAATGTAATAATTAAATTGTGTCTTTACAAACCTTTAGTGAAGTATACATGTGAAATTGTGTTTAATTCTTTGTTTGTCTCGCTTTGAAAGTATGAAATACACGGGAAGAATAAGTGCAGTTTTAGCAAAAGTTGCGTTTTAATAAAACTTATACTACATCTTGTTTTTAGACAGTTACAATGGTCGCTAATATTTTATTTAAAAAGGACGTAACTAAAATTACGTCCATAAAGATAATGTTTTGGAACGAATCATTTATTATAGTTTTCAAACCAAATTCCGTTGCATAAATATGGATACGAGTTGTAAAATATTGGAAACACGAATTAGTTGGTGAAAAAAATGCTTTCAGAAAAAATGACAGTTTTTTGGTAAAAGACTCAGCGTTCAGTAACAGCCTCAAGTGTACAGTGGTAAAAACTGTTTTTATAATTTTTTTAATATTATTTAATAAAGATTGAGTGAGCAGGTTTTATAACTGTAAAATACTTTATTTTTTTACGAGTATTGAGTCCTTAAAAAAATAATCACATGCAATTCAGTACACGTGACACGGAAACTTCTTTGGCGATTTAAACCTCGATTTGTAAGATTATAGTATACAGCAGAGAGAAAGAGAGAGAGAGAGAGAGAGAAAGTATATTAAGTGTAAATTCAAAGATTATATTAAATTTACAGCTCAGATTTCTATCATGTACTAAATACTCAGAAAAAATAATGTCATTATAAATCTACGTAAACAACTAATAAAATCTTCGTATAAATTTACATAGACAAAGGTCAATTAAAATAATCATAAAACACAATGATAAATATAAATAACACAATGTAAGCGTGGTACCTCAGCTGTTCATTTGTAGCGTCTGAGGCATACATCTACAACGCACGCATGCGTGACACTATCTTATTCAATCGCTTTGTATCGTTGTGTATATGTCGTTCTCTTTTGCTCTACTTCCATGACGTCGGAATATATAGGTCTCTTTCTCTCTACGTCGCATCTTTCATATATTCTCCCATGTAACGAAATGTGCCTAAACGTGATGCAACCTTAAAATTTTACTCTCAATTCTTGCCCACTTATCGATTATCGAATAACTGCCTAAGAAGTTTCACTTAAAAAAAAATTAATAAATATTTCACTTACGTTAAAGTGCATTTATGCTTCGTGGATAACGTAAATTTACATGCTCTGTTATTAAATGTACATTGATTGTAAAGGCAATTTACATAAAGTTTAATATATAATTCAAGTTTTATTCCATTTATAATTCGAAATAAGCTAAAAATTAATCATTTATTTTATTAAGTTTAAATTTGGAAAATTAAGTGTTAAATTTCCTTGTCTTTCCCATGAAAATACGGATATTTCAAAAAAATTGTTTTTTTTTTAAATATCCCATATATTAAGGAAAACAAATTTCTGACGACAAAATTTTATATAATTAAGGAAAATATATGTACTTCACCAAGGAAAAATAGTCAACATAGAATTAATAAAAACAATACAGCTGTGTACACCTTTTCGTGGGATTATCCAATTTTCTCTTGGCTTTTTTTTATTATGTTCTGGCCACATTTGATCGCATTATTTACAATATATTTTGAATACATTTTACAAAATTCTATTTTTATTGCAGTAAAATACTTAAGATTTTATAATCCTTTTTAAAGAGTTTTAATTTTCCTTAATTTCTAAATAAGATCACATTGAGATCTGCTGAATATGCAATATGTATATAGTTTAAGATTTTTTTTTGAAAACTCAAAAACATTTCCCAATCCTGGACGCGCATGGTACTTAAAAGTACCGTCAGTGGACTCGCGATCCTCCCAAAAAGTCCAGAAATAAAAATAATAGCCTTACACACCGTAATTATATATTTTACTCCTTACTAAAATATTTCATGTACGTGTTCAACGTTTTATGGTCGAATAAACTGACTCGTATGATTTATAAATATTGTTTAAAAATATATTTATCAGACAACCTGTGTAATAAAAGTTCCTTAAAAAATTATACCTATACTGAGATGTAAAGTTAAATAAGCAAATTACAGTCACGCAAGAAGACAAAGAGAAAACAAACACGGAAATTTGATAGGATTGCTTGATAATTTGAGGAATGGTGGGGACCATTGTATATTTTATATTATCTAAATTTATTTTTATCTTGTAGGTAAAAATAAATTTAGATAAAAGATGAAATTTCCACATCATTGTCACGTAGACAAAATTGTCTAGATCCCACGTTGCATATATTTTCGTAGCACTTGCGACCAAGTTACAATGCAACATTGTCTAACCAAATATCCCCACACGCTACGAGATAATCCACAGCCATACAGCAAAACTCTCCCACGTCCTGTCCTTCCCAGCAGCTTACATTGCATTTCACGAATCGATTCCAGCTGCACAAGGGCGAGGACATTCCGTTGCATCTGGAGAAGCGCATTTAACTGCAGCCGGTCTGCGCTCGCGAACTCGTCTCCCCGTTATTGGTAAAGTTTGCTGCAGACGGGTCTCGTATCGGCGTCTCCGCCTTAATTGCATCTCATCCAGCGATTATTGAAAGCGATGGCCGCCACGAAACTGGAAATGAGGAAAATCCGAGCTGTGGATTAATATCTAGGCATATCTTAGTACTCTGAATATTAATTCCGTTTGCTTACGTCTGGTATATAATATATTCAGTTTCTGTAGTCAGTTTTATTTATTTATTAATATCTTATAATAATTAATTTATTTTAATATATTTAGGTTATCTTTTCATAATAAATACCTATTTACAAAGGAATACAATAAAATGAAGCTTTGGAATGAGATCCCTTAGAGTAAATGTATATGATTACGTCTGGTATATAATATATTCTGTGTCTGTACTCAGTTTGCTTTATTTATTCGTATCAAAGTTAAATGATTTTAATGTATTCAGGTTACCTTTTACATTCTTACTATTTATGTTTTTGTTATGTTTTTACTTCTTTAAAAGTAGTGGGCGTGGAGTACAAGAAGACAAACATTTCATTTGAGGCAATACGTGTATTACACTAATAAAAATATAACAACAGCTAAACCTTAATACTAAATCAGTTAGCTTTGAATTAAGTCACAAACTTAATTAAGTATTAAGTCTTAAGTATTAAGTAAGTAATTAAGTATTATTCTGAATTAAGTCACAAAATTGGTTTGGAAGAAATCGCACATTTCTTATCAAGAGTAGTAGACTTATCCAATTTATAAGAGCAACAAAGTAATCTTAGAATCTGAGCTGTCAAGCAATATAACCATAGCAACGACATCAATGACATTCATTGTCTCTCTACTGCCTAATAGTGACTTTCTGGCATACGAAACAAAATGTTTTCTTGCCAGATTTCGAGCTACTCTATCCATTTTGACAAAAAATAAAAGTTTACGGACTACCGAATAACACGAGTAGTCAGCTATTCTTGCAGTTCCATACAATTAGTTTTTCTTTAGTCTTTCTAGAAAATAGGTTTAAATTTTCGGTGGCGTAACTCAAGGAAGGTTCGTTCCGTTAAGCACTATTAAATAAAAAAGTCCGAATATAATCGGATGCTGTTTACAGATTTTACATCATTTGAAAGTACATACGTACGTACGTACGTACGTACGTACATACGGCACACAGATTCCGTTGTTATTAGTGCGTATCCGTTATGATTAGTTCGTACGTACTAATCAATTAGATTCCTTTGTGATTAGTACGTACGTACATAGGGCACACATAGACTCCGTTGTGATTAGTGCCTATCCGTTGTGATTAGTTCGTACGTACTAATCACTTAGATTCCTTTGTGATTAGTACGTACGTACATAGAGCACACACAGATTCCGTTGTTATTAGTGTTTGTTCGCTACAATGTCCTTTGAAAACATGCTTCTTCCCTTACGTTCATTGACAACCTCCTGGATGTTAGTGCAATGTTTTAGTTGTTTTGATAAAGTATAAATGCTACTTCTGTCAAAAGATGAAATTTCACAAATTCGTGTATGATTGTTAGAGGTAGTCATATATTTATACGTATATCTATTGCTTTCCTATAAAGTTATTTTTATATGCGATTTACGGAAGATTTAAAAACAAAACTAGTCTCGAAATTTCAAATGTTTATGCAATAATGATTTAATCTTGTAATGGGGTTGTAAATTAAAAAAAAATTTACTCTAATTTTAGTTTTGAATTCTGTCAAATATTTTAAGTTTGTAAAATTACAAAAATGTACTGTTTGTCAAAATGGTACATGCATTTAATTTGACTTTTTATTGTATCGTAAATCCGATCAATAAATTAAACAACCCAAATTAGGTGTTTTTAAAAAAATCATTAGAATAATATTTGCAACTTTTTTAAAATGACTTTTTTTGTTAATTTGTTTTTCTGTCTTCAAAATGGAATGAACTAAACCATTATTGAATTAAACTAATTTCTTAATTAGCTATGTTTATGTTAAAAGTTAAAATACATTCGTTTTGAAAAATGTCGATGTATAAGAGAAGAATGACGTCATCATTGTTCGTTTAGATGTCATTAGAAATACTGAGATCCAGCGGAATATATTTCAAATTAATTTCGTTTGTATCCTCTTTGGTATCAACGTAAAATTTAAGTTTTTTTTTTAAATTTTATTCATTTTTCTCTACTTCCAACTCAAATTCAAATATTTTGTTCTAAGATCGTTTTCTGGTACCAACAGATGGCTTATCTACTAGAACCGTGCATCGTTATGTTACACACAGTGGAGTTGACGAGAAATAATATCTGCTTGTAACTGTTGAGCAGTATGAAGCAGTTATTAATTACGTTGCAACCGCTATTTAATTATTATGCACGTTTTGCTTAATCTGCGTTAAGTCGTCGCAACCGCAACATGCCGCAAGGGTGACTGTGTTTTATGAATATTAAATTATTAAGAAGTCATATTTTGCATTAGTTTTATATTACTTGCACTGTTAATAGTACTTCAATATCTTTCGATATATAACATTTGAGAAGATCTTAATCTAAGTTTTCGTATACCTGTTATATGCGTAATAAGTTTCAAGTATCTATAATGTTTACATTAAAATATTGAATATATTTGGCGTTAATTTTGTAGAAATTCATTATTCACAATTAAATGAAACTATATCACGTAATACTACATCACGTATTATTTCTACTTTCTTTAATTTCTTTACCACGACCTAGGTTTCGTTGTATTACAACATCTAATACTACAAAATATACTACATCACGTAGTAAACAAATAATACTACATCACGTAGTTTCATTTAATTGTGTTTACATTTAAAGTTTACAGTAAATATTTGAATATTTATTTATATTTATTTAGTCGCTCTTACTCAATGATACCTGATGTCGACATTATATGTGGAACTTGAAGATTAAATTTGAAATTACGGGGTATGATTACTATCCAAATCTTAAGTAATTGTATATTTACTCTATTTTTATAGATGTATTAGATTTTTACCTGCGGTTTCGCTCGTGTGGTTATAGTTACAAAGTTATAGTGAGAAATTAAAACAAGCAGCACCATATAGAATGATTAAGGAATGTTAAATACTTAGTTTTTGTATTCAAGACTTTAGAATACAATGATAAAATATTCCCTCTAAATTAGGGATTAAAGATAATTATTCGAGCGCCTGTAAAATTTCAAATAATCACGTCGATTCTCTGTCCGGTCTAAGGTCCTTCGTCCCTTTAGGAATTGTTTAGGTTCAAATAAAAATTTTCCGGAAAGAACGAGTTTTCTCTGAATAAAAAACCTGTATCACTTCCCGGTCTGCAAACTATCTTTGTGCAAACAATTATGTCGATCTGCTGCTTCGTTGTGACGTGAAAGAAGGCCAAACATACACACTTTTACCTTTATAATATTAGTTAAGAATGAGGAAAAATGTTAGTTAGGAAGCTAGGATTAGGATCAAATAAATTCCAGGGATAAAAAGTAGCCTATCTAATTTCCTTCCCGGTCTAGTGCTCTGTTGCGAGAGAACGAAGTGCAAACAAATACACTTTTGCATTTATAATATTACTTAGGATTTTCGAATTTCGCTTTGTTCAACAGCAAGAACTTTTATAGGCGTGCCTCTGTTATTACAGATCGGTAATCTTAAAAGTACCTAGTGGAGAAATGACAAAGATGGCTCTTATTTCCCTACAGGTAGGCTAATGTCGACCAATATTTAGAAATATCCTCAAAAATATATGATTATGTAAACGTTAAAGGATAATAATTTGATTCTGTTGTGGACGTCGCTTTTTTAATTTGAAGCATGCTATTTATTTTGTATTAAATATATATTTTATTTGAGAGAATCTTTGAGGACTTCCAATTACCTAGTTAGTTACTTAGATCTTATATTAATTTTGCTTGATAAACGTTGAGGCTACATTGCTTGTGTATAAGGTTGAATTATGAACTTCTTCCGTTATTTATTTATTTGCCGAGGTCTTTCGGAAACCTTCCCACTTACACCTAATTACTTTTTGTAAGCGTAGATGTATTTAACCTATGTGAGGTTACGTTCGTCTACATTGCTTGTGTATATGATAGAATTATGAAATTCTTTTTTTTTATTTATTTGAAGAGGTCTCTTGGAACATTTCCAGTTACACCTAACTACTTATTATAATCTTATAATCGTATGTATATTTAGCCTATGGGCGAACAGGCGTACAGTCCCAGTTACACCTAACTACTTATTATAATCTTATAATCGTATGTATATTTAGCCTAAAGGCGTTAAAGTTACATTAATCTACATTGCGTGTGTATATGATGGAATCATGAACTTCTTCTGCTTTTTTTTATTTATTTATAGAAGGCTATTGTAAACCTTCGTACTTATTACAATCGTATGTATATTTAGCCTACGTGCGGACGTTGAAGTTACGCTAATCTACAATTTTTGTCTATATGATATAATGATGTACTTTTTCCGTTTTATTTTTATTTATTTGAGGTGGTCTTCTGGAAACCTTCTCAGTTACACTCGACTACTTTTTGTAATCGTATGTGTATTTAACTTACGTGCGGACGGGCATTGAGATTACGTTGACCAAACATATCTCAATGCCCGTCCGTATTGTATATATATTTTATTTGCATTAATAATATACAGAAAACTCAAATGCAAAGTCACCCTAACTCTATTACTGTTCTGTTAGCCAAACCCGACCTTCTCGGATCCTCCTTCGTCCGGGCTCGATGCTACCAGGAAACTTAATACAAGTTTACGCATAAAACTTGAACCAGCCCGGCGAATATTACCGCCGTATTCCTTTCAAGAAGAAAGCGTCTGCTTTATGCTAATCTGGCTGACTTGGCGCGCGGGAGCTGTCGTCTCGAGTTACGCGATAATATGACGATATGTCTGGGTAAAGTGCGAGACATGCTTCAGGATGCTACGAAGCATTTGAATATCGGTGACGGTCCCGTGTTGTATTTCAGGTGTCGTGTTCAGGTTCTACCTACTTATATATATATATATATATATATATATATATATATATATATATATATATATATGATTTCGTATACGACTATTTAATTTTTAAAATTTTTTTTGTATATTTAAAGTTTTCTCCGATACTGTTGTATTCAAATATATCGTACTTAAGCTAATAGCTGATACGTTTTCCGAGATGTGGAAATATTCGATGCTATTCACATTTGACACAAAGAAATGTTTCACTGCGAAATTGGAAATTTTGCTGAATCCTGTATGTCTATTTCTGATATTCCTTTTTTCCAAAAATATTTTTATACAGCATGTATTTTATTTTAAAATAACGATTTTTTTAAGATTATATATATATATATATTACGATATAGATATATATTACGTCTGATAATTTATCATATTTTGATGGACGGATGAAATGTTATGTGTATATATTAAAAATATAAATATAAAAACCTTTTTATAAATGATTAAACAATATTCCTTTTTTACATCACTGTAGTACAGATCTATTACAGTTATACATGAAAAATGATAATTCTCATTTTCTACATCATGTCCATGATTAGATGAATGAACAGCACGCAATGAATTATACGTTATTTCCGGTCCAAATATGATATTCAGCCTTCTGTTGTATCGTATTACTTTATTAAATAACATGAACATTACGGAGTTATTAGTCTTTAAGCAGAGGTCCACATGTTGTACCATCGTGATATATTTTGTATACTACTATCATATGATCAAAATTTGTAAGAGACTTTGACAGGAGGTCAGATAATCAGCCCTATGTCATATTATTCACTTTACTTAATGTACCTACCGTTAGCCAACGCAGGAATAACAGTTGTTTTAACGTTCGCTTTAAAAATCGTCATGTTGTATCGCGCTGGTTTTGTCCTAACCTCTATTTTTCGTTAAAGTAACGTTTCTTTTCGTTGGCTTGAGAGAAAAGAATAGCGTCGTAACATTTTATGTGCAAAAAGAAAGGGATGGAGCTATTTCGTTGACGATGACAGTCTGTACTTTATCTATGGATGGCAGAAGATACTTTTCGATTTTGTTCTGTTGAGCGTCAAGTGATGTTTACTCATCGTGTTACTTTCGACATCGGCTTAAAATTTTCGATTATATTTTTTTAACATTTCGTCAGGGAGATATTTTACAAAAATCTGAGACATTTCTCAATTCCCGAGTACAGACTTTATTCACATTTCTGAGATGAAATATATGAAATATATTTCATCTCAGAAATGCGAATAAAGTCTGTACTCGGGAATACATCTTTCAGCATATCTGAGATGAAATACATAACGTGTTTCTTGGTATCTAATCTAATCACAACGTAATTTTTATAAGGTAACTATAAAAATTAGTCGTTTTATTTTTCAGTTCGCCTAATTGATATATATGTATAAATATATATATATATATATATATATATATATATATATATATATATATATATATATATATATATATATTAAATAACCTGTTAAGTCAGCCGTAACATCCGCTTTAGTTATTTTTACCTAAGGTGAAATAAGATGTCATTTTAACGTACGTAACAATCAAAATAAAGGTTTCACGATGGTACAACATGTGGACTTCTGCTTAAAGGCTAATAACTCCGTAATGTTTATGTTATTTAATAAAGTAATATGACACAACATAAGGCTGAATATCATATTTGGACCGGAACCGGAAATAACTTATAATTCATGGCGTGCTGTCCATTTATCTAATCGAGGACATGATGTAGTAAATGAGAATTACCATTTTTCATGTATAACTGAAATAGATCTGTGCTACAGTACTGTAAACAAGTAATGTTGTTTAATCGTTTATAAAAAGGTAATGTTTGTAATTTTTATTTTTTTTTTTAATAAATACACATAAAATTTCATCCGTCCATCAAAATATGATAAATTATCAGACGTAATATCATCTTGGCTTTCCTGCTGAAGCTAAGTCTTGACAGGCGCACCGTAAATCAGCGGAAGATGACATTCATTACCCGAACTATAACAATAAAAGTTTCCAATGAAACGCCCCAACGTATATTTTCCCGAACTTATGGCGGACGCTTAGAATTTATCTGAAAGATAAAAAAAGCTCTGCCAAATTTTCAGTGGAACGTAATTTTGTAACCTTTAAATAGTCCCATGGAATCGCTTTGACCCGGGTCGCCTAAAAAGTTCTTTCTTGGCAACCGAATTAATTACAGGCTTGGCGTGTTGTTTCGAATATCCATGTTTTTATCAGCGCGAATAGTTTTTTTGCAAAAAAAAAAAATTTTATTTGCAAACAAATTATTACAAAAAATTTGTTTTTGTAAAAACATGTTAGACATACGAAAAGACCTTGGCTCAAATGTAATTTTTTTACTGAAATTCAACCTTTCATTTTTCGTTTATAGACTGTTATGTATATTTTTATTTAATTTATTATTAGAAATTTATGGTATAGCAGTGTATGTTGTTTTTGTTAATTGCTTTTTAATTGATATCCAAATGGAGAACTTTATTTCACATATTAATAAATTAGGTTTTAATTTTTCATTAGGAAGAATTCAATTTTAACGTCTCTTAAACATGAAAATATCAAATATTTTAAGTATATTACTGTTCATTTAATTTACATAAGAGAAAAAAAAACAAAGTAATTACAAATAATACAATATATTATCATAAATTATAGGAATGATGATAGGATAAATTAAATGTGAAAATTCATCAATAAATTTGAGTATTGAAATAGATTTTTCATTATTTCAGATTTGGATAGTATTTGATTAGAATTTAAATTTGAATAAAATTACTTAAATTTGATTATAATTTAAATTTGATTAAAATTACTTAAATTTGATTAGAATTTAAATTTGAATAAAATTACTTAAATTTGATTGGAATTTAAATTTGATGAAAATTACTTAAATTTGATTAGAATTTAGAATAAAATTACTTAAATTTGATTAGAATTTAAATTTGATTAAAATTACTTAAATTTGATTAGAATTTAATCATAATACGAAAAGGGAAATCTATATGATTGTTTCTATGTCAAAGCAAATTATATGTATTCAAGGCATAAAAATCTTTTAATTTTCAAACATTGCACAAAATTACAAAAAACCTAACTTGAAATCTAATGAAAACTTCAACAATAATGTGAATTATATTTTGGGGTCTTATAGACTTCATGCTACTGCTTACGAAAGAGAAAAGAAGCGCCTAATTAAAGGTTAAGGGGCGAAAAGTTTTTAATAGAGTTTTTTAGCTGCGGGTGCCGGAAAATAATATTGTTAGCGCGGACTTTGGAGGTTATTTCCGGGACGTTGATGCGTTGTGATTTTTCATTTTTTTTCATTAGTTGCCGCCATGAGTAGCTCTTTCGTAGTATATGTACGATGTGTATATTACATAT
Organism: Druceiella hillmani; assembly: GCA_039881145.1. Taxonomy (NCBI): domain Eukaryota; kingdom Metazoa; phylum Arthropoda; class Insecta; order Lepidoptera; family Hepialidae; genus Druceiella; species Druceiella hillmani. The sequence goes on along the minus strand of JAYKKI010000039.1, from coordinate 14,196,995 downwards.
GTATCATTTAAAACTTTCTGTGGGTCTTTATGAATTCAGCTGATTCTTTTTTTTTAATCTATATCGTGGTTTTTTTTAAGTTAAATTGACAAAAACCATTATTTAAAAAATGTCATTGTTTAGAAATGAAACAAACTTTCAGCCTAATGTTTTTTCATAATTGTCCATAAAGTAATTTTAATTTTTTTGCAAGACTCAAATTTTATTGCGTGAAATATCTTATTGAATATAAGTCGAGAATAATTATTAACGTAAAGAAAGAATATTGTCTATTGTATAAAGAAAACTTATAAGTTTCAAATGTTTATTTGCGTTAGTTTTTTTTTAATTGTCATTAATATCTTGATTTTATCTTAATTTACAGATATTGTTGATTACATATTGTTGATCAAAAAGCTATATTTAACATATTTATCGTTTTTTTCTCGAATATTCAATCGAAAAATTATGTAACGTATATTACCCTTAGGTATAAACGTATACTAAACTATAACGATAATCCACGATAATGTATATGTCCTTATTTAATTACCTCACGTGTTATTAAATATTTGTTGCCCTAAAAAGTTTATTACACTGTATAAACGTATATTAAATTATAACGATATGTATACGTCCTCCTTTAATTACCTCATTAATGACGATTTATAATAAAGTAACATCACTTAAACGAGGTGCGATTCCCTCGATGCGCGAGCCGGAACTGCATTTGGCCTGTTTTATTTATTGAATAAGATACTTTTTTCGCAATATGTAGATAGTATAGTACACACTTCTTATACTGGCAAGCTATGGAATAAACTAAATCGAATAACTTCAGGAAGCAATAAGTTTTCCTAGTATATATTAGCTATATATGTGTATATATGTATATATATATATATATATATATATATATATATATATATATATAATACTTGACGATTTCACTTTCAATTAAATCACCGTCGCCAATTACGTACGCTGCGCCTAGCAACGCGTACATCAAAGGGTTTGTGTAGTGATGCCGAATCCGGACAGAGCCTCAGATCTTTTCGTTGTTATCTTTAATTAAAACTTGGCATTCAGAAAATGATTGTTGTATTCGTCAATTTTAACGATAAGTTTAATGTCGTAACAATATTCACTATTGGTTAAGAACACGTATAGTGTTTTAGTAGTGTGTATTGGATTTGTATAATGTGACTGGGAAATCATATTGAGGGCTATATTGAGAAAAATATAGACTTTAGCCCTATGTCATTATGTCCTGCTCTGCCTTGGTTAGGTGGTGAGTTGGATTATAGATTAATAGCTAGTTTGCAAGTTTCAGTTTGTAGCTAATATTACGAAAACGTTTATTTCGATCTAAAATAATGTTAGCTTGACACGGTCATTGTGGAGCATGTCATGTACGTTTACGTGTCTCATTGCATTAACTGTACTTTATCAAAAATTATTTTTTTATGGTTATGTCACTTTATGAAATATATATGTACACACATACACATACCATAACATATAGTAACAGAACTCTACGATTTTTTTCTCATTTTTACACAAGTAAAGCTATTATAATAGCGGCGATTCGATTCAATCGATTTCCAAATATTTTCAGGTACTTAATATCAGACTTTAATATATAAGTGACATTTTAATTATTAAAATCAACATAATGTTTTTCGAGAGCATATCGTAATATATGCAAGCTGTTTGTTGTATTAAATTCGGTGGGATGAGTTAAATATGAAATGTTCAGTTTCGCTTTAATATTTAATTAAAATAGCAGTATTCGCGAAAAGGCAAATTACCAAAACATATGCTTATATCGGGTAACTCAAAGGTTTTAATTCGGTTCAATTAATTCAAAGGAATTTATTATACCAAACTAAAATAAAATTCTAAAACAACAAAATAATTACAAGGACAAAGTTTTCATTAACGAACAAAATGTTTAGGCTCATAATAATAAAGCTTACGAACATGTGTCATCCTATCAACCAGTATTTCTAATCATATTTTATACTGATAAAAAGAGGATCGGTTCCAAGAATAATGGCGGGATAGAGCTGTAATATTTTAACACACCCACATCACTAAAAAAGCTCAAACTCTCCAAGAATTAGACTCAAACGCGTCGAACAAGCGCGAAGCTTAAGTTATTTCAAAAGCTTTTGCGAAAGTTTAGCCGAAATCCGTTAAGTCGCTTTAACGCAAAAGCAACGCAATTACGCGGCGAGAATGTGTCGGGCGAAGTTAAGGAGCGACGGGAAAAATAACGAACATGACGGATGTAGGCTTACACGGACCGGATGCCGGAATTCAGCAATGTGTGCTTTTTTCTTTTTTTTTTAAAGGTTATCGCATTGTCTGCGCGTCTTGTCAGCGAAAACGTAAGGTTGTTAAACAGGGTTGCGTAAACTAGTTTCAGCCTTGTGACGTCGGATTTTTGCGGGAATGTTTTAGGGTGAAATTTGTTGAATTGTGTTAGTGTTGATATTGCACGTTATTATTAGAACGAAATTCCACGGTAAAAAAGAATTTATAAACAATGGGAATGCCCGTGCCACTGTGCAACACAGTATCATATCGAAAGTTGTTGTAACACAATGAAACTTTGTTTTGTTGTATTCAATCAAGATTTTAATTAAAAAAAAAACATTCCTAATATAAATCTTGGAGATGTTCTAGCAATGGCACTGTCGCTTGATCGCGATTTTTTCCGTATTGCTTGAAATCTCTAACTATAAACATAGTGGAAGACTCGACCTCAATGAATACGTCTGGTGCTCGTCTATATCATCCGGTACTCAATTTAGGATAAGCCGTTGTCAAGATTATTGTGATAATTGTAACGAATATTGATATGAAACATTGAAAAATATACTCAATATATACCAAAAGTATATTATACTTATAAATGAAATAAACAATAGTACGTACTATTTGATATACTGACGTTATATTTTTGGGAGTTTGTTTTTGAAGATTTTCTTTGTTATGCCTACTCTTAGGCTGTCAGGGTTCGAAATTATCAAGATAAATATGCCCCTGTGATAATTATCTCGATAACTATCATGATAATTATCAAACAATCGATAGTTATTTAACCGGTATTTATTATCAACTTTTACGTTACGAGCAAGTACTGTAGTTAAATTAAACATATTGAAAAACCAAGGTAATATTTTATTTATTTTGACCGTGATTTCGTAATTAAAAACTTATTAAACCAAACGTTCAAACAAAAATAGGCAAAAATCAAACTCTTTATTAAATAATAAAATTATTGAGTGGAATATTATCCTCATCCTTCTCAACTGCATCAGCTGTTTGTGGATTTTCTGAATCTGAAGATTCCGAATTCCAAATAAAACTTAAATCTGATATTAACATTCAAATGAAGAATGACTGATAGTTTGACAGATAAGAAACACGACACGGGGAAACACCTGCCATAAATGCTAAGTGGCACGCGTAACATTTCTAACTATTAAAAAAAAATACTGAATATATTTCGCGTTAATTTTGTAGAAATTCATTATTGATAATTAAGTGAAACTACGTGATGTAGTAATATTTCTACTTTCTTTAAGTTCTTTACCAAAAGAAAAAGATATCTTTGCTAATAGCCCACCTGAAGATGTAATACAACGAAACCTACGTCGTGGTAAAGAAATTAAAGAAAGTAGGAATAATACTACATCACGTAGTTTCATTTAATTATCAATAAAAAAATTAAAAGTGGCAAATTAAATATTTTTGCTTATATTTATAAAAATAATTATGAACCTATATTTATCTTGATAATTATAGGTGATAATAATCGCTTCTGACCCTATATTGTTAAGTAATTTATAGCGGGTAACTCGAAATCGAATCGGAATCGGAATCGAAATCGGTTTTGATTTAGTGCAATTAATTCAAGGAATTAATGAGGAATATTGAACCAAACTAAGATAAAATTCTAAAGCAACGAAATAATTACAAGCACAATATTCACAACACGAACGATTAAAAGGTATTTTCCATGACACTATGACAATATTTTACTATGCAACTTATTTACCGAGAAAATTTATTTTTAATTTTGGCGACTTTTTCTATTATTAAATTTGCCCTCGGAGTTTAATATCCATGTGGAGTAATCTATAATGGATAAAAAAAAATTTTTTTTGGCATGATATTAGAATATAATCTCGAAAAAATTCGATAGCTATTTCAAAGGCAAGTAATTTTAAGGTCATTCGACGGAATTATCGTAAACTGTAATAATGGAAAACAGTTATTATATTCTTCTACGAAGATAAATCTATATAATTTGGGGTAAGTTATAATAATATTTTTGACATTCATTTGATGAGTGCACTATTTAGAATTAACCAATATCACTGGCAGACATTACCATTTGTTGCATTTTATAACAATATAACTCGTTCCGGTTAAATATTATGGCATATTTACGTAACTGGTTTCGTAATATGTATTTTATGATAGTCGACAAGATAATGCCTGATATGAAGTTACATTTTCATGAAGTTAATAATATGTATTTCCGTAATTTTCTATGGTAAATCGGAACGTCCTGTCCATTATAAACTTTTCTCTACATGTCGGTTAATAATTTTCACAATAGTTTTTGAAACTTTGAATAGATTTTTTTTATTTCGTTAGTAATAAGCCTTACATACGTTAACTATTACCATGGTAATCATTATTTGAACTTTTATTTAAGTACTTGTGGCTTTGTAAACGATTTTTTAAGTAAAAGTTATGTTAGTAATACCATTCTGAACAAGGGTAATAATTGTTTTAAGTTCAGGTTTATTGTTTTATTTGACAAGGTAAAAATTAATTGTTTTTGTTTAATATATGTGTTTTAATTAGTATATTAAATGTTCAATCTGATAAATATATGTACATTTAAATGAAGTACTCTGACATGGAAACCAATTCTAGCGTTCTTTTTTTTTATAAATCGTAGGCGGCATTTATAATTGTCCAAACCAAGGTTTACTATAAGGTTTCTTTCAATTAGATAATGGCAAATCGTGAAAAATTAACTTTTGCTAAAGTGCACTTATTTCCCTGAGGCTTGATTTCCGTATTTAGAGTGTTTAAACGTACAGTCCGACTCTGCCTGGTATCTTCGGACGCGTATGAATTTTATTCACTTATTCGTCTTATTTTTTTCTCATTTAACTTTTCGTTTTTCCCCGGGAAAGCATAAAAAAGAGCTGACGGAAATAGAGGCGCACATAAATTATTTCTCTCACCGGCCCGGGGAAATAAAACGGCGCGAAGTTTTTCCTTTTGTGTTGTTGTTTTGTATTTTGTATGTGTGATTGTGTAGTTGCGTCTCGTTTCCGTTTGGAATTCGGCCCGCGTCCGCTTTTCGTCGAAAACTTCTCGCCGTAACGCCGTGATGATCAGTTCCTGATTGCCGAATCGCCTCTCGTCATAACGACTGATAACTCGTTGGCGGTGTTTAGAGCTTTTGAAGTGGATAATTTCGTGTATTTCTGAGCTTTTTATCGTGACGCCTCTTTGGTGCGGCCCTTTCCTTTGTTGGGAGCGTATCCTGTCGCGTCGTTTACGTTTGTGTGCACTTCCGGTCTTTATTTTCTTGAATATTTAAATATTCATTTATACAGAGGAGAGAAAATGGGCAAAGTTATTTATTTTAATTAATCTATTTTTTCTATCGTTAGCAAAGCTTTAAAGGAAATTGTCATTCTTGAAACTAGCATAAATTTAACGATATTTATACATTTATTTCCTCTTATTGAAAGATGAATGCAACTTCACATTATAATACATTTGGATACATAATTGTTTCTGCGTTTATTCTAATTATCGGTTTATAGCTAAATATTTAAAAGTTATCGTGGTAGTCATCAGTTGTATTGAAGCGAATTTGAAAAAAAAATGTGTAATATCCGAAAATGCAATAGATTTGAGATAATTCAAAGTTAAATTCGCTTTAAATCAGTTTTAATTGAGTGATATAAGTCAGTTTATTTTTATATATTTTAAAATTTAAGGTGTTGCAGGCGTTGCATTTAGTTCAAGTAATATTTGGGCAAGAGGCCTTTTTTTCTTCTAAATAACTATACGTAAGCTTAATGTTATAAATAGTAGAATAATAATATTTATTTATTTATTCATTTCAAACTTTAATGTGCATGCTAAAATTTATGTTTAGCGGACTTGTATACTTTCTAGTTTTGTAAGTTAGTCTATTCAAGTTAAGTCACAATGGATAAATTTGCAAAAATCTCTTCAAACAAGTCAGAACAATATCTTCTAGTCACATCACAATGATTAAATTTCTAATCACGTTAGAATGGTTAAATTTGCAGAAAAAATTGGTAATATTGTAGACTGTTAAAGAACACTTTTACAGAATTTATAAATCAAAAAATTTGGTTATTAAAGAGAAAAAAACACTAAAAAAATTAAACAGTAAGACATATATTAAACAATTTTTACAAACCGTGACGGCATACTTGATGAAAGAGAGCAAAGCTGGATGAGGGATAAAAGCTTATGAGAGAGCCTTTTTCAGAGGACCATATAGTTAGTGCGTTCCTGGTATCAGGGGGCAGTTGATTCTATAGTTTTACAGCTTGGACAGGGAAGGAATTTTAATAAAAACTGATTGTATGTGCGGGAAACAGGTGACAGAGCCTAGATCGTGAGTACATATCTCTTGAAATGGAATTGTACTAGCTGAAGCAATGAAACCAAAAAAAGTTACTTCGATTATATCACATAAAGTCATAACCAGTTATTGAAGTAAGTGACAATTACTAATCTGGCCTCCGATCAGAGGTGGGGCGTATATAATGTAATCCGTATGAGTGCAAAGTATTTGCGTGGATCAGATGTATTATATATATGACATTCCGCAGATACCTGTTACAAAATGCGCAGTTTTCTGTTTCTGTTTGTAATGACTCAACTATATAAAAGCAAAAGAAATAAAGCGATGGCGGGCATACGTAGGGTATCCCATTCATCATATAAATCCCTTTTTAGGAAAGAATGAAATAGAAAATGTTCCATGTAATAGGTTCATATTCGAAACATATCATAGTCTTGAACAAGCTAGTATGCCATATACTCGTACTTTGTGCTTTCTTTATACAAGGTCTGTCTAAATTCCATTGAGTATCGACATTTGGCGCGCGCATGTGTTCATTCGGAGTCTCTGAAGACTCGTGACAAAAGATTTCCTAAGTGTAGAACAGTAATACGCAAAAAAATATTGAATAATTGATCAAGTGCTTACGTTGCGTACTCCCAACCGAACAGCCTACAAGCAAGTATGCGTGCCACGTACGACCTAGTATTTTGTAACAGGTACAGGTACCAGTTATTTTTTACATAATCGTAGCAGGATCAACTAATAGGGAAACATGTTGATATTGCATATCTTTAGCACCAATTTGAATTTTGCTTCAGCTACGCAGTTCTCGAGTGATCCTTAAACTTTTTACCCCTGGGCTGCAGGTACACAGTGGGGGGTTGGGCGTTTTATCACAAATTATATTAAATAAGGTGGCAGAGAGACTGCCCACCCCCCTATGACGGAAAGCGGGGTCCTTGTATGACGAAGGGTTGCCGTATTAGCTTTAATGTGCAGTGTGAGCTGTGTCCGCTGTCGCCATCTGTCTTATTTGAGTGAAAGTTGACATGATGTAAGAGGTTATCTCGATAGTTACACCGTTGCTTGTTTTTTTTCACTTTTAGAAAATTATTTCGTCTCAGTTAAAGGGGGATATATTTTTTATGTCTGTCTGTATGTCACAGTCGTTTTTGTCAGAAACTATACATACGTAGAGACTTGAAATTTATTATACATTTCATTAACTAATATATTTTGCACTAGTTACCTTTTTTAAATATTCATATAAGAATTAAACAGGAGGTAAATAAAGGTACTCAAGTTTTTTTTTTAATTTTCTATGTCAAGTGGGGAATCATTGAAAGGGTTTATTATGAGAAATATAAAAAAAATTTCCTAATTTTAAATTGCGTAATTAAAAAGATAATTTAAAAAATATACGAAAATGTAACATTCTCCCACCTCCATTATTTCAGAAACTACTGAACTAAAAATCGCGAAAATAACACAACAGGAAAACTAGAGTGTTTGTTATCCTAGTTCTTGTAATATTAGAAATATACCGCCTGTGAAAGATGTAGTTGGCAATATATTCACGTTGTGAAAAATTAATATTCGTAAATAGTTAAACAAAAATACAATGTACCCTTAAAATTTTATATATACCTTAGTGTGTAGTACGGGACCGTTGTAGTTTTACGTTGCAGGTTTTTATTTTAAAGCGTTTAATATTTGTTATCACGTAAGTTTCAACGGTTTTTAACTTATGCACTTTAAGTACTGGCTATGAGCCTTAAATACCATAATGAATAGAATGCGATAACTGAATATTAAAAAAATACTTGCTTCCTTATCCAAAATGAGTATTTCAATGACAGGATTAGGTCTATTATAAACTGGTGCCTACGAAAACTCCCCATACTAACCTTTTTTATATTTGGTTATGTAATAGTTTGCCAATTTGACGGAAGTTTACCTAATTTAGGCCGGATGTGACACTATAGATTATCTATAAACATAAAGTTCAAGTAATAAGTCTTTTCATCGCACCCTTTTTTATAAATTGCTACGTATTCGATTCATATTTCGATGCGTGCGAGGGCTCGTAATTACAACCGTATGTGCACCCATTAACGTTAAACGACCAACGATACATCAAAGCATTTATTCTCAAAGCTCGATCGTTCAGTCGAGTCGGTGTTTTGAAATATGATTGCCTGATGTACGGCGTCGTTACGCTGAACGATCTCGTTGTGGCCTCTAATGATTGTATTAAAAATGAATTATTTCTTATAATAGGTCCAGCCCCGCTTTGAGCTTTCAGTGATTTAAGCTTGGTTGAAGGTAATTTAAAAAAGCTTGGATGCTCGAACACTGGTCGTGAAAAATGGATTTAGATCTTTTAAAGTTGGTATTGTGAATATTGACTGATCTGTATCTCTTGTGATATCTATACTTGATTTTTTTTCTGTATAATCTTGTGAATAGTGATTCAACGAGGATTTTCTGATCATCTCTAGGTTTTAATGTCACAGTCTTTTTTTGTCCGTTTTTGGGGAAGCCAAAGAAGGGTTATGTTTTTAACAGTCTTTGTATGTAAGGTCATCGGTTCCCCTACAGAGCCTAAACTGTTTGAGCTTTTTTTTAAAATTAGTACGTCTTGATTACGGAAGTATTATAAGCTGTATTGTTTTTGGATAATAATGACAAATTTTGTTATTTAGAAAATTAATTTTTGTAGTTATATAAAATATCGTGTAAGATTATGGAAAGACAGATCCAAAACAAATTCTAAAAGTTATGAACAATTTATTAGTGTAAGTTAAAAAAAGACTTCACATTGCCTCATATTACGTTAAGTACTTAATTAATTCGCCAATAGCATGGTGCTACGAATGAAGAAACCAAACGACTATAACGTTGGACAGCGAAAGTGATACTTTTATCACTTTGCTTTGCGAAATACACTTAATTCGAAATATAAATAATTTTTTTGTCAGATTTTCTCTTATTCAGGCTTATCCGAATTAAACGATCGAGAGCGAAACAGACAAGTATCTCTTTCTCTCTCCGTGAACTACACACATTCCCTCTGAACTGGCGTAACCAGGTCATTATTGATAGCGCCTCCAGGAAGCTCGCCGTCGGCGAGACGGTCGTACTTCTAGGGTCAATCCTCATGATATGTTATAGTTCGAAAATAGCTTTACTTTATTACCTTTGTATTTTAGAATATGTGTAGAATAGTTTGCAGGATATCTGATGAAAGGTAATATGAATGAATATGAGTTGGTGTAAATAAGAATATTCAAAATTATTAAGGAGGATTTTCTCGTCGAAAAGCGCGAGAACTATCGACTTCTCTCTCCGTGTGCTTATAGCTCAATGAAGCAAAATAGTGTTTGACAGCGTATATTTATACCATTTTGTCAGATGAAACAAATTCTAATCTTATATTTTAATTTTTTTATTTATCGCAATATCGTAGTTGATCATTATTCTATTAATTCAGAAAATGAAGCATATATTAAAACTCTTAAAAAAGTTGGATATTTCCTCTGTGCAAAGTTTTGTTATAAGGTTTTTCCAAATAGCTCGGTCTTTTAAGTTCATATTTTGATTAATTGTGGCCAAGTAGTCTGGTAAAGTTCTCAAAAGTAGGCTAGTGTACCCAAAAATTATAACTTCATAAAACATAAGTCGGGACATCCATTGAAATTATTGAAGGTATAGTATTTTACTAGAAATTTTGGCCCTTTATTTTTTATTCATTCTTTTTACTTTTAACGCTCTTTAAGTTAAAGTAGGGCCAATAAGCCCTTTTTACTTTCAATTTAAGTTGCATTAAAAGTATCAAAAAATAAAAAGATAGATAAATGTCAATTTAAGTTGCATTAAAATTATTAAAAAATAAAAAGATAACAAATATGTTCGTGTGTGTTTGTCCCTCTAGTTGTCAAATGTCTAAACCGATAGACGTATTGATTGAAGGGTTGTTTTTGTAATTTTTTATATATATTTTCTTGCATTTTGTTTAATTTTCTCTAACCTTAAAATTTCGGAAAGAAATGTTAAAATTATATTTTCGCTTAACTTTCTAATGTTTAAACTAAAGTTTTTAAATACATGTGTATATTTCGTTACTATATACATAAAGTTTTTTCAACCTACATAGAATGCATTAAAAATGAGTCGTTCCCACGATATTTGTTTCTAATATCTGCTTATATAATTTGTATGTGCATTTTTAACTTTATCTCCTGCATTCTGCCCACATATAATCGTCAGTGATCTCAGTCTAACTGCTGTTGTGATGCGAACCATGCTGCTGCGATGCGAAAATAAAGTTTCTTGGCCACTTTGATGTCGATAGCCATTTACGTAGCAAACGTGCGGACGATTGTCTCGGGCAGAAACTGATAATGGTCGGCAACGACTTAAAAGTTCAGTAAAACTTCTGCTAGATATTTTGCTATATGTTTGAGCGATGTATTCAGGGAAACTTCAGAGAGATAAGAGTCAAAACGTTCTACTATATCTGACTAGAAACCCACCTGGCTTCGTACGAAAAGTAGTTTTTTATAAACTACCACTTTTTTATACACCACGGTAAAAAAATATTCAATTATATCATTTACTTTACTTAACTTGTACATTAGCCAACGTATGATAATAACAGTTGCCTTAACATTCACTTTAAAATGTTGTATCGCAATGGCGTTGTTCTAACCTTTATTGTGCGCTAATGTAACGCTATTTTTCCTTTGCTTAAGGGAAAGGGAGCGCATCATATGATTTTATGAGAAGAAAGACGACTACGGAGCTATTTCATCGACGATGACGTTTCTGTACTTTATCCATAAGTGGCAGCAGATGCCTCGTTGTAGGTTATATCGTAATGTTTCTTCAACGTATCATTTTCAATATCGACCTCACATTGTCGATCATAAATTTTGTTTTTTCTTTAAATAATGAAAAGTATTTTACGAAAGTAATATTTGATAAGGCAATTGAATCCGAGACAATAAATTCTCGAATACGGATTTTATTGATGTTCCTCCTAGATAATTTTATGGGGTGAAATATATAACGACGTTTGTTGGCATCTAATTTAATATATAACACAATTTTTACAAGGTAACTATAAAAACTAATCATTTTACTTTTCAGTTCGCCCCAATTAATTCCACTGAATTTACTAAATTATTGAAAGAAACATTTAAATAATCCATAAAGTCAGCCGTCTTTTAGCTAACTTTACCTAAAGTGAAATAAGGCGCCATTTTAACTTACATTACGTAGCTGTCAAAATAAAGGTTTCATTTATGTTACAACATGCGGACGTCCGCCTAAATGTTAATAATTCTGTAACATTTACGTTATTCATAAAGTAACATGACACAAAATAGGGCTGATTGAGACCCGGCTTCATATAAGCATTGTTGTTGTTGCGCTGGTTATACTATAGGAGTGACTCAACCCCCACCACTCGCCTTAAATAGGCCTGCCCTCCATCGACCGCGTATGTCGATATGTCAGACCTTGATGTATGAAAACTAGTGAGTTTAATTTTACTTAAAAACGCCGTCACAGCCTTTATACTATACGATAGATAGCTATGGTACATAAAGAAAATTTAATCTTTAGAAATCGAGGAAATTCACTATAAAATTTAATTTGATAGGGGACCCTAGAATGGTTCTGCACAATTAGCTCTAGAATTTCTGAATTTTACGTAATATTCATATATATGCTGTCGTGCACCTTATTGTAGAAATTTTTGAGGGGAACAACGTTGCTATATATTGTTTTTATGTATTTCTAACGTTTTAAGCAGTGCATGTCAAGATAGCTCTCCGACAAATGTTTTTTTCTAACTTTATCGACCTTCATCATCGCAGGCCGGGTAATTTTCACTAAATATTCATATAATTACACATTTTAACCTTCCTCATGAAATAATCTATCCATTAACGAAAACAAGAATAAAATTAGTTTCGTAGTAATTGAGAAAATCGCGTACATGTATATTCGCCCGGTAATTTTCACTAAAGACGCGGATTGACGCAGAAGAGGACTACGTTTTATAAAGTCTATGAATTACAATGTGCAACGCGAGTTTAACTAGTAATGCAAATATTTTGAATTGATCTAGTCTATTAGATCAATATGATACAGTACTTAATAATATATAAATTAGGATACTTTATTTTATTATTAAATTAAGAATATTTATTCAAAATTATGTAAGCACCGCCATCTAGTAAAGAATTATAAAACTACACATTTATTATGTTCACTTAGAATAGAAAGAGATGTCAGTTAAATGATTAGTTGTAGAATTGAGTAATAATAAAGGTGTCTCTTGCAGATATTAACCAAGCCTCGAGGGTATAATTCTACAATTTTCTTGGTGCTTTTCGCGCGATGAGGGCATAACACCGTTAAGATTTTTGAAGTTATACTTCTTTAGGCGCGTTATGAAAAAATGATGAGAGTGAAATTTTAAGATTCGTCACACAAAAGTTACAGTATGAAGTTGCAGCGGTTGCAGTCTCGAAACAAAAGCTACCAACAAAATAGAAATAGAACCTCTATTAGTCGCGCAAGATGGCACCATCGTCGCCTCTGTTCACTGTTTTCATATTCATAGTATTTATTTTCCACATGTTTCTAGTGTCTACATTCACACACGTGTTTTAGTTTCATATAATTGCGATTTATATATGTGCTGATAAATTGTATTCAGTAGTGATTTAAATTCAATATTTTGATTAATATATTTACTATTCGTAAATATTAGTGAAAAAATTGTGTTTATAGACTTTTTCAAGTGCTCCAATATAATTGAGTTTATCCATCCGTATGTATTATTTATTGATATAAATTAAAATATTATTATTTAACATAATTAATACTAAATATTATTAAATTATTAATGTTAAATATTTATTATTGGTTATTCAATATTTTAAAAGTAAATAAATAAATTTAATAATAAATTCAATTTGAATTCATTGAATTTAAGTTTATTCATTTTTTAAATATTGTTATCATTTTCTTACTTTAATATTCACTTTTCATTATTATCAAAAAGTTTTCATTAAATTTGTGCATTTATATTTATAAATATTGATTATTTTCATTTATTCAATTTAATAATAAATATTGAAAATTAATATTTTAATTTGTTTAATGATGCCAAAGAAGTATAACTTCTCACGAGCGTACATAAGTACACGCACCCTTTTTTTTATATATGTAGATAATTAGTTGATAATTTTAACTATGAATTATTTCCAATTGAATTTTACCTCTCTGAGTGATTCAATTATTAACTGAGGCATTCGTAAGTATCTAATGGCCAGATTACACGGTGATTCCGACATTAAAGAAATTTGTTTTTTTTTGTTGACAAACATACTGCCATAACACTGACAACGTACTCTTTTCTTTAATCCGCACATAATAATTGTATAAAGACCTCAATTCATTTTGCTTTACCGTGAATAAATTATATTTAAGACCCGCATGAAGCGAATGATCTCAAAACCAGTTTACTTCTTATTTTTGCGAAACTGATACCGAGCGAGCTGGTATCAATGACATAAGGCCACCTTTTTATAGACGTGATGTCAACTTGAACGTGAGCGCATATCTTGGAAGCCGTTGGGCGTTGAGTTATTACCCGTATCACCTTCTGAACGCTGCTCCGGGCCATTACGTCGTCGGTACTTTGGAGTGGCTATCAACTGCGTAAATGCAATGTCGATAACTAGAAGTCCAACGACATAAATCCCTTCACTTTTGCTCAATACCAAAGGTATACTGTGTTGTACATTGATTAGGTCAGATGCTTGGTCAGCTGTAGGTTGAAGTGCACAGTGAGAGATCCGCTTCTTAAGCACACGAGAGGTCCGATCAACGTATTCTGCTAGAAGATAAAAGTAAATAAAGTGATGAAAATAAATCGCCAACTAACAAGGTGAAGATCTCTTTGATTGATAAGCAATTTCTGAAATCTTTGAAGATTTCTTTTTAACCAATTTCTTCTTAAGCAATTTATTTTAACTTTGTGTTATTTTAGAGCAAATTTGTATGTTGTAAATCTGTTTGAAATCACTTTATTAGCTTGAAATTCTTGATGGTAAGTTTTGTATATATGTAGTTATTGCATTGAGAAGAGTGCTAAAAGTTTTACCTGAAATATGCCTAATGCATTTCTGTTTGTGCACGCGACATTTTCATTCTGGCGAATATAGTTTGAAAGCAAATAATATAATCTTTACGTTGATTTCAAATCAAACGAAATTTATTTGCGCTCGAACTAAGCTCTCAGAACATTGTATTATTTTATTACGATAACTTTTCTAGCCTACGTCACTACTGAGAGATCGAATTATAAGTAGTTTTACGTTGAAGTGGATAGTGTATGAAGAAACAAAGATATTTCTTATTACTTTTAAATATTAAGTCGTTTATTTTTATTTAATTTATATACGGCAACCTGAATGACAAAAATCATCATAGAAGATTAACATTAACCGGTGACCATTGGTATTTGATTTTTTTTACTTTACTGTGATTTCAACATAATGATTCAACTTCATTCTGTTTAAATTGTTGAAACGCTACGCTCACTAGCCTTATACTTCAGATCCTCAAGGCAAAAGGATATTTAGTTTAACGAATCCTTTCACATGTTGCAAGGTTGATGAGTGCATTGAAAGTAGGATGTACTAAGCAAGGAAGCTCTGATAGTAGTTAACATTGTTTATTGGATACTTAAGTCTTTTGTCCTATCCGAAGACCTTGGATCTAATATTTCGTTTTTGCAAAGTACTTACCGTTTCTTATTTGTTGTATTCCTTGTGATTTTCCTATTGATTAGAGCAATCTCTGGTTGGTAAAGGATCGCTTAAAACACTTTACCATTGTGATAAAAGTGTTTTAAGCGATCCTTTACCAACCTCAGATTGCAACTGCTCAAGTTAATCTTGTGTAGCTCATCAGTTCTTGTAAGAATTGCATATAAGTTATTAGTTAATAAATGATGTAAAATTAAGGTTAAACTATTAAATATATAATCAGGAGTAATGAAGTTTATTTTATTTATTTTTGGTCTTTTTAGAGGTATCATGAGAATTAGAAGAGTTTCTTGAAAACAACTCGTTTTTCAACAATACCTGCAGTCTTTCAATATTATTTCCATTGATCTATGAGTTTTTGAAGGAACAACATTGGGCAGGTTTGATTGGATTACGTCAATGTTTTTATACTTTGATATGTGCCATCAAAATAATCGAAAACAGTATATGATGTCATCAGTTGCCCAGGGCAAAATCTCAACACTAAATTGCTAGACGCGTTGGTGCGTATCCATAAGGACGATGTATGCCATTTAAATAAATTGAAGATCTAATTGACAGCGCCGTATATGTCAACCACTTTGTGTTGTCATTGAGTGGCGGTCTCCATATGCTACAATGGAACGGGGCACTTGTGGTTATGACAGTTTCGTTGATTGTATTATGGTAATGCTTTGTCGTTTAGGCAGTGGTTATGCAGGAGTCCGACCTATTTGTTTATGGAAATGTTATTGTCCTATGGTCGATTCAAAAATATATTGTGATGTAATTTGATACCCATCGAAAATGGTAAAAACCTATTGCAGTAATGCACTTATCTAAATTGTATGTAGGTCTAAAACAATTTCTTCATTGACTGACAAACATTTCCGCTTTTTTAAAGTAATTTTGATGTATGAATATATTCAATGTGAGCTGCTTAGATTTTGATGAATGCGCTATGTCGCGGTATAAAAAAATGTTGAAAAAGGCATAATTTTTACTCCTCCCAGATTCACATCGCTGATTTGTCGTATATTGGGTCTACGTTTAGAAAAACTAAACACGGTTCTTATTTAAAACACATTACCATTTATTTAAATAATATAGCTTGGCCCTGGGCATACAAAAATATGAAAAAAAGGTATCTGTGTGTGTGACATTGAGTAATGGTACTCAAACAAAAAAACATGTAGATGTATATAAAAATATTCGTCTCTTTATCTCTCACACATTCGTGACATGTTAGATCCGTGTTTTATATGTTAGATACGTGTTCTATATGTTAACACATTACGTGTTCTATATGTTCACACATGTTAGATATGTGTTCTATACGTGTTCTATATGTTCACACATGTTAGATACGTGTTCTATATGTTCACACATTCGTGACATGTTAGATACGTGTTCTATATGTTAATCGACTCTCTCTCTCTCTTTCTCTCTCTCTATCGGTGTTGCATTGTTTCTCTTTTTTGGTGTCGACGTCATTTTGTATAGATTAAAAACACGCAATTATTTGAAAAAAATAAGATTTATTATGCAATGATTACACGTTCAACGTTGCATCTTTGATCGTATTAATGTTTTTCTATTTCTAGGACGAAAATGGGTTAATAGGATTTCACAAATAATTATTTGTAGACACACGACCGCTTGTAACGACTGCCGCGAGCAACTAACGTTAACATGTGTGCCTGCACACGATCTATTGTGGTCGTTCTTTTTGCGCTTAACATATGGGCAGGACTTATCTATATGACTACTCATTTATTATCTTCATTATTAATTTATGGAAGAATCATGATTCTTGGTTTTGGAAGTAATATAAAAAAGGAATTTCTCTCTTAATATCTTACAATCTCCCTGTTTACTTTTCGTACTGTTATCTTGTTTTCTTTAGGTGCCGATTAAAATGCTAGATGTGAGGCTTTTAAATTTTTAACTGCCAACCGACTAGAAGTAAATGTCAAAATCTAGGATTAAATAGTAAATGTCAAAATCTAGAAAGAAATCTCAAAATCTAGGACTTCTTATCTTTCATCCTTCTTTCCCGCTCACAGTTTAAGCGTTTTGTTATAATTTTTATTCTTATTAAGCAGAATAAAAAAAAACATCAAATTCTAAAACCCACAGAATTAATTTCAATATAAAATCAATGTATTAACTCAATACTTCAAAGAATAGGGCCTTTAAAATGTTTCGTGTTTTAAAACGACTTATGGAATTTTGCACAAACGAAGGTTATAGTACAAGTAATGTACTATGAGGTATTGTAGTACAAGCAATGTACTATGAGGTCTTATAGTAAAAGTGCTGTACTATGAGGTCTTATAGTACAAGTCATGTACTACGTAGTCTTATAATACAAGTAACGTACTATGAGGTCTTATAATACAAGTATTGTAAATACTTATAGGGTTTTATATTCTATACAGAATACGTCTGTCGCATATACGTATACGGTAAGTTAAATTGATTAAAGATTTCTTTCTCAGCTTCGGGGTAATAAATAAAGAATATTAGAGATAAATCGGAAAGAAATCTAAATATATTATGCAAAACTGAATATTGTTTGTACATGCAAGTTATATACTTATTATACCTATATTATATAAGTTATATACACAATTAAATGAAACTACGTGATGTAGTATTATTTCTACTTTCTTTAATTTCTTTACCACGACTTAGGTTTCGTTGTATTACAACATCTTCAGGTGGGATATTCGTGGTAAAGAAATTAAAGAAAGTAGAAATAATACTACATCACGTAGTTTCATTTAATTGTGAATAATGAATTTCTACAAAATTAACGCCAAATATATTCAATAAGTTATATACTTATTAACAGTCTACTTAAATCGCGCTACGGATTACTATGTAACCTGTTATAATAGTAATATTTTGTTCCGTCGGTAACTTCACCTTAATGCTAATCTTAGTACATCGTTTGAGCTTCGTAAAAAGAAAACTTTTTTAGGCAGACGTGCTTCGTTTTCAACATCATCATCCATCCATCAAGTAAAATTGTGATTAAACTTAAGCATGGAAAACTTGGAGAAGATATTTTTGAGATGAGATTCGTTGAATAAATTATTCTTGGAATATTATTAAAAAGCTTTCGCCTACGACTTTTTTTCTCTTAGAGCTTTAATAAACTAACACTAGACAACTTTTTAGTCTTTTCAGCATTGACCGAGACAAAAATGGTATAAACAATTTAAGACGAAACAAAATAACTGTAAAGCGAAATTCCTCTCGCTTATTTTATAAGTATTAATGTTTATTACATTATTAGTAAGTATTTAATATAAATAAAGTAAAAATTAATTAAGTTATATAATTTAATGTAGTTTTTATTTCACTTAGTCATAATCCTATTCAGAGTTCTTAAGGCCCTGATTCCTTTTTTATGTATTATTTAATTATACCTAAATATTATATAATATATTTACGTGAAATCGAAATTAAATGAGGCTAAATTTTTTCTGGATCTTATTTTGTAAGATCTGTCAAGTGCGAGTTGAAGCTGGCGCAATGATTATTCCGTACCAGAGTATGTAATTAAAACTTTTAATTTCTTTTTGCTATTGTGTGTTCATCTTCCAGTTTTTACACATTAACCTTAAACTGCATTAATTTTTTTATAACTTGACAAAAAATTAAATTATGAAAAAAATGATTACGACATTTTTTATGCATTTCAATATGAGGAGTTTACATCAATCATTATATTTTTGGCTGTTACTAATAATTCAAATTTAAGTAATAAAATTGTTTGTAATAAAAATAGGTATTCTTAATTTTAGAAGGGCTATAGTTTTCCTTCGATATTTACCTCGTTATTCATAACTGTAATAATTATAATTTTTCGATTTTTTCGATTAATAATTTATGAGTACAACTCTAGAATATTGAAATACAACGTAAGATGTGTTTAATGTGTATTCTTTTCGTTCTGTTCCTTTTTGTTTGGATTTGGCACTGAATTCAAAAAAAAAAAAATTTATTGGTAAATAAAAAATATTTATAGATATAATTACTTTTAACTCATCGGTTTTCCTTTTTTTAAAGTTTAATTTATTCGATAAGTTAATGATCCTTGGTTTCAAAACTTTTAAAAATAAAATGTAATTTTTTCACGTATTAATTTTTGGTCATCAATCTATAATTATATCAAATTTTGCTTTCTAAGTTACATGTTTGAATTTTAGAAGTGTGGCAGACAACGTCTGTCCGTCGTAAGAGTTCTGTTTTTACTTTCGAAATAGAATTTTAGAAATGTGATATTGTTTTCGGAAATTTGTGTTTAAAAAAATAGTTTTATTTTAATAACACGATTTATTTGAACGTTGTTGATCCAAATAATATGGGCGTATCTCACGCGACTGGATACCTATAGTTTGTGTACCCAATTATAGTACTGCTAAAAATCCATAATTATATACTTTGCCCACGCCCATACCCTGAGTTTGACTCGCACTTGACCAATTTATTATTTAAGTTATTTTTATGTTTTGTATCTACACACTTTTGGGATCAAAACAATAGCCTGTTATTTCTATTAGTCAATATTACGTTGCAGAAGGATTTAGCGCAAGTATCTATCTGTGTCATCGCGTCGACTCCCACTGAGGCGACGTAAGTGATGAAGGTGCGCCGCCCGGTACGGTCCTCACACAATTTATTTTATCCGTTCCATGATATTTAGTTTCTGATTATTCAGCGTCTACTTTAACACTTGTGATCTTATCGGCTTTTAGCACTCGATTTATTGTTTTAATATGTTTTGAAAGTTCGTCATCGTTTAAAGCCTTGGATGTGTTCTGTCGATACCCGACTCCCACTCTCAACTAAGTGAGATTAATCTTGATGGTGGTATTGCAAAAGTTTTAAAATGTATTGGTAAATATGCTTTAAACATCCTGGCTTCTTTTTATTTTATGATTATTTAGTCTTGGCTTATATGTAGGAGAAATAAAATTAATGCGAACTCCTTGATAGTAACTTTAAAGTTGATTACAAAATACGCCGAAATTTCTATGGAAAAAAAATTCGTTGTCTGTAAAGTCGGTTTACAGACGATAGTTTTACGTGATAACGTCATAAAGAAAAATTGCATATTTTTATGAATTAAATTGAATTATTATCACTGACTTATTATTTTGTATAATACAAAGGAGGAGTTAATTGAAAATTAAAATTTTTTCGATAAATTAACATTTATTTACACTCGTTAATTCAAATATTTTTTTACTTAAATTATACAGATTAATTGCAAGTAACAATGTATTATTAACAATTTATTTACAACTTATCTACATGTGTTATATTTAAGATCTTCCAATCTGCGTTATTCTGTTAAGGATGGGACGATGATAGGAAAAGTACGAAATCAAGGGGAGTGTTTCAAGTGTAATGTGTCTTGAAAAAGTCAAATCGATCGTTGTCGAACTGGTAGCTCTGACGTCACGCGAGAAGAGAGATAAATTCCGGCGCTTGGGCCGATCGTGCCTCTCACTTTTTCCGCGCTCTCGCTTGCACGCTCAGGCTCAGGCGGAACGTGACACTTTTTCATGCGTGCAGCCGGTGTTAATCGATTTATAAGACGTTATCACGTCAAAAGTGGATAAATTAGTTTTGATAATTGTCTATAGATACGTTATATTATTTAAAATTTTATAACATTAGAATTTTCCCACGACTTCGTATGTGCAGATGCGAATTTGTGGATATTTTTTTTGATTTAATAGAAGTACAAGATTGAAAAGAAATAGGAAATAAAAAACTAAATAATAAAAAAAATAAATTGTGCGTGTGGCAGCTCCGACGCACGACTGGAATTTACTCTTCAATGTATAAGATAGGTAACACTGTATATAAATATCAATATCATTAAATGTAAATGTAAAATTCTTTAATAACAAAATGCTCACAATTTTTTTATTTAAAAGTATAACACAAATGAACACAAAAGTATAACACAAAGGATCAAATTTACACAACCAAATTAAAAACACTTAGTAACGGCAGACTATTAAGTTAAAATTAAAAGAGACTTTTTAATTTTGTAGGATAGAAGACTTTTGTAGAATAGAATATTTGGTATATTTACACATAATAACAGTTAATGATTACATCTCAATATAAGCGAACGAAGGTAAACTACGTGTATCACACTCCGTCATTACGATTACGCCATAAGAAAATGACAAATAAACATATTAATATCTCACCCTAAAGATGCGCAGAAATATTGTGCGGAGAGGCCATCTAACGTTTAAACTTTTTTTAACGCTCTGAACTTCGTACGATCAGAACCTAACGCTCACATTTTTTTAACGCTATCAACTTCGTACGTTCTTCATAAAACTTCGTACCGAGCGCTATATATGAAAATAGATCCTTAAGGAGTATACTCCAATAAAAAGTATGTACTAAGAAAAAGTAAATAATATATATATATATATATATATATATATATATATATATATATAATATTTAATGGTAATTGATTTAGCAATAATATTAGAAGCCGGAAAACTTTTTTGGAGTGTTTGTTTTATGTTAATTTGAACGGGTATCACCCAAAATCTACTGGGCGGATTTTGATGAAATTCGGTATGGTAATAGTTTATAACCAAGAACAACATATGTGAGAAAAAAACCTTTTCTTATTCCGAATTTCACGTTAGTAAAACCGTGGGGCACGGCTAGTAAGCAATGTTATAATTGTGATTGAACGAATAAGTGAGTTTTAAAGATTGGTTAAAGGAGATAAGACACCAATACAGAGGATATATAATATTTTAGGCGGTCGGGATGAAGTGTTAAAGGAGCCGTACATAACAAATTATATGATTTTAGTTGATTAAATTTTCGGCTATTTTTTTATTCCTGAAGTTCGTAGCGTAGCAGTATACTACAGTAAGGTAAAATGTACTTAATTTTTTAGCGAATTTTCTTTAGGGAAATGACGTTGTTGAGGTCGCACTGATGCACAGTTTTTGTAAACTCATCTTTAAACTTGGTCGAAAAATAATTTTTGACCTTAAAGACAAGTGTCTCAGATTTTTCATTGAAAAATTTAAAAAATATTGCATTCTTTGGTGTGAAATTAAATCTAATAGACCTTTAAGTACAGAATTTACTTTCGCCTTTCCAGCTCGCTACGGCCAGTAGTTTTCGGGAAATCGGCGTACAATAGACGCAGAATAGACAAAAAGATGTATTTTTCAAAAAACGGTCGGTTTATCTATAATTCATTTACGAAATACCAACACCGAGCTAATATTTTTGAAAATATTTTTGCCTTTATTGTTTTATTACGTAATATTATTAACTAATGTCAGAAGTACAGAATATATTTCTATCGAACTTGCCATGATATAAAACCGTAAATAGTCAACATGTTACTCAGACTTAAATTTAGTGTATCAGCAATTTTATTTGAATATATTTATGAAAATTGCATAAAAAATTGTAACGTTTTTTGGAAAATAAATGACATTATTTTTTCTGATTCGAATGAGGGTATTAAATAATATATTGAAAGATGCTGATTTAAAAAGGTGTATATAGCTTTGTAACTGTATTAAAGAAAATTTTCACACCCCGTTTTCTGAAAATATAGGTCAGAAAATGTTTAAGGAAAACCGGCCAAGTCTACATTATGGCGGTTCCATATATCTTCAACTCGGTATGTATGTTTTTGCTGGGTTAAATACTTTCGAAATTATTAAAGGTCTGGTATAAACTTTCTTGGATCACATGGGTTTTACAGAGTGACCCAATATTAGAAGAAAACGTTACACAAACTAAGTTAAAAATATTCGTTCAAATGCTTATTACATAATAAACCTTCTTTTGATTCCGTAATACACAAGTCATAAAGTCAGCGGCTGTTTCGCAATGTGAAATTGACTAGCGCGAAAATAGGCGCACTTAAGTTAACTTAGCTGGTTCGCTGTCGAGCGACAATGTTGCACGGAGCGACTTCTGATGCAAATCCGTCGAGGTCAAACCAGAACATAACACGACCGCACATTGTGCAGCTGCCTTTCCACATCGCCCCCGTCACTAGAGTTGATGAATTATGATGGCTGCATGTGCAGACTTTGTTATTTAATTAATTGAAAATGGTGTAATTATAAACAAAAACTGGCAAAATGGGAGTCATAGCTGATTCTATTTATCAATTTATTTTGTGTTTATACAGTAATTTTAAATGCTATAATAGCAAACGAGCAGGCCATTAGCAGGTTGCTCATTATCCCAGAGCACCATATAGCTGAATTCCGAAGCAGTTTCAGGTTTGCTTCCACAAAAATTTCCAAACATTTTCCTCCACCCCTTAAAACACCTACATACGTGGGTGCCTTTAAAATATCTGTTTTGGCATGGTATGCCTTTAAAGTCTGTTTTGACAGAAACAGCAAATTTTAATTTCAATAATGATAAATCTAATTAAAGTTTTTTTTTATTATGTATATATTAATTTATCTGTGTTCATTACCTTTCTTATTTTATGTAGGTATGGCGTTAATCTGTATATAATTAGGCTACTATGTTATACTTCTTATAGACGGAGTTTTATCGTTTCAGACTCCGAAGAATTCATCTACTAAAATATTCGGATACAGTGTCAATACAACGCATATCTGAGTCGTTTATATTTTTTCGCCATTTTGTGGTAGGGAATTGCTTTCATTTTGTTCTGTGGATAAATAATTGGTACCTTGATTGCAGTACTTTTACAGGGGTTGTAAAAATGATACGGAACGGGGTTAAATGTTAAATGCTAAGAAAATATTTTCTTTTCTGTCTTACTGGTTTAAACTTCGACCGGCTTTGAAGACAATGGCAGAAATGTAATTTAGCAGGATTTTGTTTTGTGTTTACCTAGTAGCTCTTTTAAATAGCGTAAAGTCCATTTTCCTTCCTTTTCATTTTGTAAAAATAGATAGTATTTTTAACACAGGGCTTGTGTTAGTTTTTGACATTTGTGTGATAAAATTTGTCGGAAAACAAAACTGCAAAAATTATATGCCTAACTTTATATATCTTCCAAGTATGTTGATAGTAAACAAGTGTTGACAGATTAAAGGAAAAACTAATACTGTTCCATAAAAGTCATAATTTTAAGTTTATAAAGATACTTTGTAACTTCAGTACTAAGTATCTTACTTCATCTAAATTCATATGATTTTGTTATTCAAACTTTTTGAAAGAAATCACGGATAGTGTTCAAATATCGTTTAAGAAATATATTTCTCGCGTACGATTATGCCTGCCCATCGAATGTTTAATAATCGCCTTATACCTACGCATAAGAATCGCTAACTCAAAAAGTCGTAACTCTTGAGCGTCCGTCAATTTCCCAAAATCGGCTCGAGAACCGGAACGAATCCGTTAACGAAGTGGACGCAAGGCTTCGAGGGATTACGCAGCGAGAGAGCTATTTGCAGCATCCGCGAGTTGACCTCCGACTCCCACGTCCGCGGACCTGCGGTTGCTTCTGAGAAACGCACCACAACGCGATTTAATATTACACGAGGAAATGTTTCGTCCAATTGAAATCACCGGGGACCAGAGTGGCGTACAATTCGTCTAAAGTCTACGTGCTACCGGGAATTCATACGAGATTGTCATTTGTTAGCGGTGGATATTTTGAAATCAAACACGAACGTAATTTTAATGAAGTAAAATATAATAACTTACATTGAAATTGAGATAAATTATATTTTTATACCACTTGTTTCTTTTCTTTATTTTATGAAAATGAAGCTTTTTCCAAAATAAAATTCGTTTCATTTTTTAAAATTCATGATGAAAAATGAAGTCTGTATAGAGCAATTTTATTGCTTGCCTGTTCGCAATTCAAATTATCATATGCTTAAGGTCGTTTGTTGTAGTGATGCAGGCAGCGTACTTAGAGAAGGTGACAAAAAGGAATACGGTTAAGATTGACACTTTCGGTTTTCATTTTAAAAGTCAAATTTTAAAAAAGTATAGAAAATGATCGAGATGAGAATGAATATAAACTAAAATTGTTTACTTACCGTATTGTATTTAAAACTGTTTATATTGGAGATGTTATTATTTTTAAAAAAATATGATATTGTTACACTCTTTCATTCGGTTTTGAGAAGTTCAAAAATGGCTTGAACATATTTGTGTTTAATTCTTTTCTTGTTTTCAAAATTTTGTTATCAAAAAATACAGATGATAAATGAAAAATTAGCGGATTTTGATCCATTAAACGTATGATTTTATTCTTAACCACAATTGGAATAATTATATCTGTAATAAATGGAAACGAGTTGGTTCCTAGCGCCAAATATGCCGTGTGATTTTAACTTAATTGATTTTTTGAAAAAAGGAAACAACTATTGAAATTATGCATCGTTGCTGGTCTGGTATAGGATTTAAAATTTTGTGCTTTGTTTTAAATATCACTATTTTTTTCGTTAATTTTTTAATTAATAATAACATATAATTAATAATTACTCCCATAATATATATCCACATAAAACATTTTGCATTTTCGAGACCCGTCAAGCCAGATTTTGTGAAGCATCGCTTCGTGTAAAGCAGGCCGCAACGTGAGCTCATGCTGTTGGCTTCTGATATCGCCGACCACTATTGATTTAGAGGCTCGGTACGAGGAGCAAGGTGCGAAGACGTGATGCTTTAGCGGTTGATTTTTGGGTCAAGTTATAGGAATGTTACAATATGTGGCCGTTATAGAATGGTAACAATTTGCGGCAAATATTAAAACGTGTGTATTATTTTAAGTTCTCTTAAATACTAACAGATATGTCGTTTAATAAAGAAAACAATTGTATTGCATGTATTTGGGAATATAATCCTTGTCACTTTTGCATTTTAATTATGCTGGAAGATTAGATGTATCATAATATATTTTTTTCTTTTTTAAACTAAATTTAAAAAATGAAAATATTTTCAGTATCATTATTCGTTTCAGTCTCTGTAGTCTGTGAAATTATATTTTACATATCTGAAGTTTGATCTTCATTGATCTATCTTTATTTCCACATTTCACTCGTATGTTTTTTTTCAGTATTCAATTGTTTTCCATATTTCTTTAACATTTTCATATCTTCTTGATTTAAAATGTTGAAGAATCGCATGTTGAAGAGCATTTTAAATTGCAAATGGGAGAGGCTTCGTTTTGTTAAGAATGTGTCTTTTGTTCATTCATCACAACTACAGTTTTTATCAATAATAATACAATTTTTCAGAATTTCAGCTTCTAGTTACGTTCATTCACTAATCGGACCATACCCTCTTATAAAAAGAAAAGCATTTCGCAGTTCCGGCAGTTGTAGATTGTTTTAATTGCCATTGAGTACGTGGAATTTTCATGTGTTTTTTTTTAGAAAGTACTATCATTAAAATTGTATCTGTAAATAGTCCCTCGCGAGCTCGCTTCGTCTGCGTACGTTCATAAAGTACAAGACGTTAAATAAAGCAGTTCATAAATGTACAGTTCACGTCTGAACCTACAGTAGGTTTTACATTCTTCGGAAATAAATTTTGTTGTCAATCGTATTATTTTACTTCTAACTATGTATTGCACGCTCTCACGTACCTCCGGTACAACACATTTGTCAATAAGGAACGATGGACGGTGTACGTGTCAACATTTAACGAGACTCGATTAAGATCTCTGTGGGACACCGCTCGGTACAATGGTGCGGCTGTCCGTTAGACCACTTTATTATTGTTCAATTACCGTACATTGTATTCCGTGAGCATGTTTACGTTGAACGTAAATGGAGGGGACTCGTTTTGTTTTCAGTTGTGTTGTTATTGTATGTTGTGGGTTGTCACGTTGGTGCGATGCAGCAGTAAGAATGTAGCGTTTAGTTTCTAATGGAAGACATTTTTCATCTCGTTTTTGGTTGATTGAGATTGGATTTTTTTATTGTTTCTTTTTAAATTAGTATATTTTACTATAAATTTGATGTGGAATATTGAAAATGGTAGGTTAGCTTGGTTAATTTTGTAGAACTGCATTATACACAATCAAATGAAACTATTTCTGTACTTTAATGTATCTAATTAATACATATGGCGAGTTTATTGCTACGAGAGCAATCTCTTACAACCAACCAGAACACCAGTTCAGCCCCGCTCGACGAGCGACCGGGAATCGAACCCGGGTCCTCGCGGTGCGCCTCGCAATCAAAGACCGTATACCTTGTGATCAACCCAATACACCACGGTGACGACAAATGTTGAATGAAACTACGTGATGTTGTAGTATTATTTCTACTTTATTTAAGTTTTTTATCACGATCTAGATTTCGTTGTATTACAACATCTTCAGATTGGCTATTAGCAAAGATTCTGACTAACTATGGCTGTCTGACTTACTATGGCTGTATGTTCTGACTGACTATGACTATGGCTGATGAGCTATTAGTAAAGATTCTGACTTGACGGGTCTCGAAAATACAAGAGGTTTTATGTTGATATATTTGATGGGAGTAATTGTTAAACCTAGGTCGTGGTAAAGAACTTAAGAAAGTAGAAATAATACTACATCACGTAGTATCATTTAATGGTGAAATTTATTTGGGCAAAATATGTTAATATCAAAAACTTTCCAAAAAGATTATTTGTACACCTGTTACCTCTTTTTTAACATGTTTTGATTAGCTTAGCTGGTATCAAAGTATTTATGTGAATACATCTAGCAAATCGATTTTCATCATCTAAGTGTATAGATTTTGAACCTTTTGTGCAATTCTGTTGACAATACCTAAAATACAATCAAGCTGATCACCATAGTGGCGGAAGGTGGTCATGAGAACTTCTCAATGGCTAACAGTTAACCTACCGAGTTTGGGCTCGTTTGACTTATCTCATTGACTTCTATATTTTCATATTGAAATCGGGAGGACTTTGTGATGACGGAGGGATTTGATTAATGGAACTTTTCAATGGATAAAAGTAAACCCATTGAGTTAGAGCAAATTTTACTTGTTAAAAGAATCCTTCGTTTACATATTGTAACCAGGAGTATCTGATGATGGCGAAGGGAGTCATTGAAACTTCTCAAAACATAAACACATTGAGTTGGGATAGTTTAACTTAGTTTTTGATTTACGTATGCGTTTTTGATTTACGTATGATTTACGTTGATTTATGTATTGTAACCAGCAATGTTTTGTGATGTAGGGGGAAGGGAGTCATGCGAACTTTTCAATGGCTACCAACGAGGTCCATCTAATTAGGGCTCGTTTAAATTGTCGCAATGTGTTAAGGATGTTGTCTTAGTTTTTCTAAAACTTGATTTTTTTTATTTATACAAGGAGTCCTTATAATTTCGTCATGTCCGTCTATCACAGCGTTAAAGTTCCTATAGTCTTAGACCTATGCAATATTACAAGAAGATGTTGTGAGTAGGAATCTGATTTGATTTGCAGAGAAATATTAAAAAAAAAATTAATATACCTTGTCATAGGAGCGATAAGACAGCCGACCGCTAATCACCGGAAGTATTTGTTAATCCATGCAACGCAAAAATATGTTTCGGAATCAATAAGACAACAAATCCATAAAGACCAAAGTGTTTGCTCATTTAATTGGCAAGAATAAAAGCAGAAGCAGACGAAAACACAAGCAGTTTCATTATAATTAAGTTGCAGCCTTAAGATCAAGTTATTATTATAATTTATATTATTTTGTAAACGTAAAATTATTTTTTTTTACGTTTAACCACGTAACGTAAATACTTCTGCATAAATGTGAAGTGGGACTAGCTTTTTATGTACCCCATCGAGTGGGGTATTCTGGGAAAGATCCTTTAAAATGAGATTAGGGTTTTATTTTTAATTTTTGAAATACCATTTTGTTAAGCTTCAAAGTGACCTGTAGTACGCATTCTCCCCCTCCGTCACTCTAATATTTCAAGCGTATATTTGAATAATCTGCAAATATTTTAAATATTAACATTTGGTCACAACTTTCAAATAAAACTACTGCCCTACCGAAATTTAAGTGTTTTTAATAATTATATTAGTTAATAAATTTTTTTAAAATTTTTTTTTGTTGCTATTTGCCTTTTATATTTTCTTTAATTATTTTCTTGAAACTAAATATTAAACTATGATTTATAATGAAATATGCAGTCAATAAAATTTATTACAGTATAAATATAATAAATTTGAAAAAAGAAAAACTCTTCGTGATTGATGGATGAAATATACTAAAAAAGTTAGGGATACGCTCAACGCCAATTGAGATTCACGAAAAATATGTAGATACTGCAAAATTACAGTTTAAAATTTTTTTTATCGCATTCCGTTTCCGTCATTTATCCGTTTCCGTTATTTTGAGATAATTAGGAAGTAGTTAGAAAAATTAGTAGTAGGAAATTCCTAAAGCGCAAGTAGTATGCGCTTTAGGAATTTTCACAATTTTCATCCTGTGTACCATTCCACATGCCATTACGCCCACGGCACCTCCACGCCCTCCACACCGTAAATACGTAGCCGAAACCAGGCTCATATCCTGTATTAGTTATTAACGACTGCTGCAATGATGATACTCCGTAACGATTTGATTTATGTTCACAAGTCATTGTGCTCGCAGCCCGGTGAGAGCGGCTGGCATTAATATTAATCCCCTCGTACCTTGGCGGCTTCGGCTGAATATATACAGTTTGTTGAGGAATAACGTTCCTGTGAGCGCTGCGAGTGTGCGGACGCGAGTAGAAACCGGTACCCCGTGGGAATGTTTTTCCGGTTAAAATTGTAGCACAATATCTCATGCATTACCTTTTGTGATTTTAGAATTTATGAACAATGGTTAAATTTCGCTTTTCATAAGTAGATTTTACACTTAACGTGCTCTTTGTCCATGTGTCAGAGAGCTGTGTCATTACTTCTATATTTCAAAAATAATGTATTATGCATGCTTCGATTATTGACATTCTTCGTCTAGATGCGATATTTGAACTAAAACATATGTCGTCGTAATGAATATTTTTATGTTGTAGATTTAATATCTTGTTACAATAATTGCCTCGTAGATAGCTTATGAGATATATTGTAAAATGTCAATTATCTGAAACGTCAATCAACTAAAGACACAGATCGATATTTAGTCGGGATAAATATGGAAAAAACAAATATAAATATGTGTTTTGCATTCTTCGTTAACATTCTTTGTCTGGATGCGATCATATGCCGTCTAAATGCGTAACTAAATCATATGCCGTCGTAATGAATATTTCTATGCCGTAGATTTAATATCTTATTACAATAATTGTCTTGTAGAGAGCTTATGAGATATATTGTAAAATGTCAATTATCTGAAACGTCAATCAACTAAAGACATAGATCGATATTTAGTCGGGATAAATATGGAAAAAACAATTATAAATATGTATTTTGCATTCTTCGTTAGCATTCTTTATCTGGATGCGATCATATGCCGTCTAAATGCGTAACTAAATCATATGCCGTCGTAATGAAGATTTCTATGCCGTAGATTTAATATCTTGTTACAATAATTGTCTTGTAGATAGCTTATGAGATATATTATAGAACGTCAATTACCCGAAAGGTCAATTAACTAAAAACACAGATCGATATTTAATCAAGATAAATATGAAAAATATAATTATAAATATGCACGATCCCAATATTCAGTTAAAGTACCTATTACCCTATACTGCAATTAAATGAAAATTATATAATTGTCTCTTTGTTTTTCACGTTTAATTTATGCACGTAATTTAGTCAATAAAATTTATTACGATGTACAAAATAATAAAAATGAATAAAATTTGAAAAAAAAAAAATAATCTTTCGTATTTGATGGATGAAATATACTAAAAAGTATATTTCATCCATCAATTACGGTAATCAGAGATACGCTCAACGCCAATTGAGATGCACGAATGTTTTGTTTACTATTACCCCTAGCTAAACATAAGTATAGTTTTAAATATCCGTAAATTAGTCATTAAAATTTGTAAAAAAAATTCACCTTAGTAATTGATGGATAAAATATACCAAAGAGTTAGAGATACGCTCAATGCCAATTGAGATTCACGGACGTTTTATTTATTATTAACTCTAGCTAAAGATAAGTAGAGTTTTAAGTAATGTTTGGTTACCAAAACATTTGAATACCCGAACCGATTTTGGTCCCAATCGATTCTGACCATCAATCCTCTACTGTTCTGTCTTGTAACTATGAATACTCGGACAATAACTTTCCGTCTGCTACTTTGCTCGATGTGCTATTTGTTTTATTTAGTTAACGAGAGTAAGATATGTTGTTAATGGTTAATAATGTCGCAATCCTTACTAGGTTATATTTTTTTTATTTCTTAACTTTTCGACAACTAAATATGTCCGTTCTTTTTCCTAGATCTCGATAAATATAACAGTGAAAACTACATCTAAATTTTCTTATTAGTTTTCAAAAACTAAAAAATTATTGCATTCTGCTATCAAGTTCTTTCAAAAAAAAAATTAATGTCCCGACTTTTTTTGCCTATACTGGTGTGATATATCTATAAATATGAAGTGATTACAAAACCTTAGTTCCTAAGGTCCTAGTTAGTGTTCGTATTATTTGTTCTTTCGAACTGTTCGTAAAGTTTCGAGCTGTCAGTATGTGAATTATTTGAAATAGAGACAATAAATTTAGCATACACTTGCTCATTCATAGGGTAGAGCTATTCTGCAGTTAGTACCAATACGAATTTTGCGATTATAAACAAGAAAAAACAAGATTTTGCTTGTCTTCATTTTCCGCTGAAAAATTCGCTGGTGTTTTCGGTTATATTACAGAGAAGTTTTGCCTCATTTCGGTGTTGATTATTTTTTTAAACCGAGAAAATCATTGTTTGTAATATGTACAGAAATATACTCCAATACACGTAAAACGCGCCAATGTTTTCAGCTTTATGTAACTAAATATATTTGTAGCTTAACTTTAAACATTGTGTTTTGTCCACCGTCATCCGGCTGTGCGCACACTGTGGTCTCCGTCAAATCACCAGGATAGCAAACCGCAGACTGAAATAATGATGTGGTTAGAATTTTTCGACTTCACATTCGCTTTGTTAGTTATTATTTCGGGAATGCTGGAAATTGAGGCGAACTAAGATTTCTAACCAGCATAAATTGCAATGAATTTGATTTTATGTTTGGTTCAATGCTAAAATCCTTATTTAGTAACTAAACAGATTTTTGTTCAATTTATCGAATTATGGGTTCCAAAGAGGTTTCTAAAACATAAAAAGGGATGAAAAAAGAGGTTCTGGGGTACATAAAAATGAAATCTTTATGTTACTGACTAGTCTGGACATCCGAAGCCAGGTCAAACCTTAAATTTGAATAGTTTACCGTGTATATAAATATATATATATATATATATATATATATATATATATATTATTAAGAGTATAAAGAAAGTTTTGATACTTTAAAAAAAAGATTTTTCAAGTTTTGTACAGCGGAAGGAACAAACCTAAATTTCAGCATGAACATTTATATGTCAGTTTGCGCATCACCGGGTCTTCCTTTCCAGACATTGGCACAATTTTCTGAATTTTAGTACAGAAGTCATTTTAGTGATAGGCAGCCATTACATTAGTAAAATAAAGGAAATACGACAAATGAGAAACATATTTTTTAAAATTTTTATCCTAATTTATATATTGTTCTCTAAAAAAGACTTGCTGATTCCAAAACAGTATGTTTGTGGAGAGTCACTCCGTGAGATTTTCACATAAGACAAAAAGAAACGTTTAAATTATTTTATGATTATTATGAGAATTTATAAAATCATGATATCCAAATAAACTTAAAATTTTCTGAAATATAGTGCGCAGGCACATTTTCATGAAAATATTTGTATCGTAAACTTTATTCCATTCCTTTTAACTGTTATGAACGAGAAACTTAAAGAATCAACTCGCATTTTTCCTCCATCTGCTTCTTTTTCCCAATATTTATTTTCAGATTCCGTTTGGTGTTATAGAATATAGGAATAAGGAACTATTCCTGCCTAGCATAGTTATAGCTAATAGTTAAACAAAATAATTGAAAAATCTAAAAAATCTAGGGATATATAAATAAAGTTCTATATTTGAAATTCAATAGTCTATGTTACAGTTATAGTTAATAGTTGAATAAAATAATTGAAAAATCTAAAAAATCTAGGGATATATAAATAAAGTTCTATATTTGAAATTCAATAGTCTATGTTACAGTTATAGTTAATAGTTGAATAAAATAATTGAAAAATCTAAAAAATCTAGGGATATATAAATAAAGTTCTATATTTGAAATTCAATAGTCTATGTTACAGTTATAGTTAATAGTTGAATAAAATAATTGAAAAATCTAAAAAATCTAGGGATATATAAATAAAGTTCTACATTTGAAATTCAGTAGTCTATGTTTTAAATAATTAAGGCAAATCATAGATTAAATTTATTATGTGATTTATATTCACCCATTGTGCGATTTTTGGAACTAGTGGTGAATAGTCAACACTTGGTTCCAGAAACCGCACATTTTGACTATTCTTGACGACTTATTGACGTAGTACTGTTAAATTTACTACCAGAACTACTAATATTCCGTACACTTTCAACGTTTATATCTCCGAATTTAATAACCATGGAGCAGTTAAAATTATAGCACTGGATAAACTGTGCATATTAGCTCACTTTATGAAAAAAAAGAAATTTTTGTGTAACTCTCAACTAAAGTAGCATTACATAATTTATTTAAATATCACACGTTTTCTGTGCTCTTTTCTCCTATAGAAGATGCAAATTTAGTTGTGAGAAATTAGCACCATGTATCTAATATTGTTCACAGTATATTCCTTTGAAAAAAAGGTAAAAACTACGTAGGGGATTAACACCATCTGTTCCTAATTTAACGAACTTTATAAAAAAAATGCAGTATTGACGTAATTCTACTTTTAAAGCTGTTTAATTTTTTAATTAATCGAATTACGCACTGAAAGTACGGCATATAATTTTGTAATCGTATTCGCCAAATCGCATTCACTTTCCCAAACTAATCTTCCAATTTGCGTTTAAGAAAAAAATGAACCCCCGAAAAATGCATAAGCGCACACGTCAAAGGACTTGTGTAATCAAAATGTACGCAGAACAGCTTCCACGTTAACCGCGGCCAACGTTAAAGCTTATTAAACACGACGTCAATTTTGCCCGCCCAATTTGCTGGCGAAAGCTGTAAGGCTCCGCTTACCAATAAGGCGGACTCTACTCTGAATTTACACGAGTAGCAGACGGGCCTATGAACCCATTATGAAATTACAATTACATCACGTTCGAATTCTTTCGTAAATTATTTACATACCCGAGCTTTCGACGTGCGTGGGAGCTTTGTCGTAAGCTCACCGTAACCCTATCGAACTCTTATCCAATCTTGGTCTTCGTTTTTATTTTCTTGTTTTCACGTTTCAACTATGCTGTGCAAAGCAATAGATCCGTTGATACACTCAACATTACGAATTAATTTAATAATAGTTATTGTTTCCAATGCGAATTTTAGTTTTGGTGATTTAATAATAAATAGAATAGGGGTACATATTGTATACCTGGCGTGTGTACTCAATGCGAAAGGTATTATGTTTTCAGGACATCAGTGTTCTTTAATAAAGGAATAGGTATTATCTTAAAAAGAAGATATCATTCTGCATCAAGCAACTTTCGTTTTTGTAGAATATGTAATGTTTCAAAATTAAGCTCAAACTTTTTCATGGGCTGTTTTCCCTCTGTTTAAATGTTGTGCATTCGTTGAAAATATTTAAATATAAATAAGGAAGGAATAATTGGCGCTCGAATTTAACTCGCACCCTCCGATTTATTTTGTGAATTTGAATATGTTCGCATGCATGCATGTGTGAGTTTGTATGTGGAATTTCTGTTCATCAAATTTATACCACCTTTGAAACGCGTATCTAAAGGGGTTAAATCTCTCATTCGACGCTTGCATTAATATCAAATTTAGGCGGCGGCAACTTGGCGACGTCACTCACTGACGGGGCAGGTCTTTGGCAGGGCGGGTAGTTGATTCAATTTGTGCTCGCGAGGGCGGAATCTTCCTCTCCATTGTGGGCGGCTCTTTGTGGCGGATCTCTTTGTGGATTTATTTATTTATTTGCGGATGAACTGGGGCCGGGGAGAGCGATATGATTATTTTGTTGTAAATATTGTTTGATGCTCGGGGCAGGGTGTCATGTACTCGTATGGATTTGAATAGGGTTTTGGCTTGCCTCATTTCCGGTCTGCGCTTTTTGTGGGCGCGGGTGGCCGTGCGGTGTCTTTGCGGGTCTATCTTATTCGCTTATGGCGAGTTTAAATTAGAAATGGTTAGTCTCTCGTTTGATTTAATTTGTTTATGTTTCTAAAATTTGCCGCAATGGTTCGGTTAAAACCTTTTGCTAAATTCTTCTATCGTGATTGACAAAAATTTATTTCCTGTTCTAAGTTCCTTGTTGCGCAAACGAGTATGTAGAGTGTAATGAAATATTTTGCATATTTCTCACGAAAATCGTACAAATATAAATTAATATAAATTTGGTCTATTTCCTCATGAATAAGTTGAAATTTGAATCTCGAGCTTTTATTATTCACGATTATAACTATATCGCCTCTGCAGGTAAAAGCTGTGTTCTACCGTTTATTCGTAGAAAATATAAAATTTTTTTCAGCTGTTAAAGATGTGGACAGATTGTAAGTTTTTGCTATGACGGCGAGTGAAGCGCCGCTAGCAAATTATGGATTAATGTTTGTTTGTAAAAGCTTAGTCTTGAGCCGTATTAATTTTTTTAGAGAGTGATTATGTGGTAAGCTTTTCATCGATTGATATTCTAGGTGATAGATTTGGATGTCAGTTTACTGGTATGATAATCCTTTGACTTTTTCCTGTCAAAGTGAATGTAGTGAAAAATTAGTTTAGAAACCTTGAATTTAAGTCTTATAATGCAAGGATTTTCATTTCGTTTTTCATTATTATGAAGCTTTATTTAAAGCACTTCTATTTTCCAAATGGAAAAAACGGAACTCTTATAATTTCGTCTTTGTCGTCTGCCTTTTTGCCCATATGTTAGTCATTTTACTGAGAGACCTATTGACACTATTTAGATGAAATTAGCACAATAAGTGTATTCTATGAACCGTTATGCAATTAAATAGTGGAATTATGAAAAAAATTGGGAGTAGAACACTATACATGTAACTGAGGGATGGAAAAAAATCCAGCCCTAATGGGCGTGTGGGGTTATCATTCGATATGTCTTAAAAATGATATAGAGGTTCCAAAATAGCCTTGTAATAATTTAATACATGGTATTATAAGCGCTTCTAAAGTATTAAAAATTGCGTCATCCCCTCTAATTTTTCGACTCTATAAAAAAACTAAGCTAGTAAAACTTAAAATAAACTTTCAATGAAAATTACACAAGATATCTTATTAAAAAAAATAAGATATCTTGTGTAATTTTTGAGATATGTTTTTTTTTCGGTACCGACCGCAGCAATAACTTTGTTTTTCATAGTAACTTTGAGAAATATAAACATGTAAGTTTAATATTATTTAGTGTTACGGAACCCTTCGTGCGCGAGTCCGACTTACATTTGGCCTGATTTTGTTGTTTAATGACTGTCTCCTGGTCACGATTAGATTTTATTCTTCACAGCTTAGAGAACGTATGAAATCTATTTTGCTCGTATGAAATCTATTTTAAGATGGTAAAGGATTAAGAACTGTATATTCTGGTTATTAAATAACTTATCTTTATACTTAAATACGTCTAGTTATTTCTTTTTAACAAGAGCTGAATTATAATTGTACTCTCCGCTTTTTCATGGCATTATTCAATTGTCTAATCGTGGTTGTGTTGTAAATATGTGACTTTTCTGAAATTTTTTGTTGAAATTTTTCATTATTTTTATTATAACATTTGGTTAGAATAATTTGTTTAACGAAGCCTGTAACTGTCATATTTATATTACTATGAGAGAATAAAAAAATTACCTAAATTGTAACTTTTTTATGAATCGCACAGATGTAATGCGATAATATTATTTAATTAGTATAATTATTTTTGCCAAAAATTGCATCTTTTTTCAAAAAAATAGTTTTGATCTTAAATAATATATAATAGGAACTAAAGATAAAAAATAAATAATTTGAACATGACAAAAAAACTTAGGACTAATTTTTTAGATAATTTTTATATTAGTCAATATTGTCACAGTATATATTGTAATTAAATTTATTCATTTATTCAGTAATTATAATAAATTACTAAGTAACTAATAGTTTAAGTAATAAAAAATCATGATTTTAAAAATACTGCCCTAAAAAGCAAAAAATAATTATGGACTCTTTTTCTCTATCTACTCAGTATGGAATTTAGTGTAAGCCTTGTTTGTAGTATAATATTTGAGTGTAAAACGTGGACAGTATGGATATAAAAACAGTATGGAATTTAGTGTAAGCCTTGTGTGTAGTATAATATTTGAGTGTAAAACGTGGACAGTATGGATATAAAAACAGTATGGAATTTAGTGTATGCCTTGTTTGTAGTATAATATTTGAGTGTAAAACGTGGACAGTATGGATATAAAAACAGTATGGAATTTAGAGTAAGCCTTGTTTGTAGTATAATATTTGAGTGTAAAACGTGGACAGTATGGATATAAAAACAGTATGGAATTTAGTGTAAGCCTTGTTTGTAGTATAATATTTGAGTGTAAAACGTGGCGTATAATATTTGAGTGTAAAAACAGTATATTGAAAATATAGTTCTAATTTTATAATACTGTAGCTGAAAAAACTCGAAGTTGACCGAATTAATTCGGAAAGAGCCGACAAGACACGAAGTTGGTCGAATTAAGTCGAAAAGAGCCGACAAGGGTCGAAGCTGGCCGAATGGCATGTTGCGACGTGCTATTAGAACGTTTTAACTCCCATTCAAATGCACCATTAGATGTTTCACATAAAAAAAAACTTTCTTTTCTTTTAAAAATAAATTTTAACCAATCATCATTTGAATATTAAAAAAATCTTCAAAATCGACTTTAAATATCAAAAATGTTTATTTCTTAATAGAAGAAGAATATATGGAATAACATTATGTTCGAAAACGCTGGTGATAGATGACTTAATGTTCGGAAGTATAAACGACGTATGCTATCAAAGAATAATATGTACTACTCGCTGTTTTATTTACATCCTTAAATTGTATTTTACGTCTTTGCCGCAAAAGTTGTGATTGGCGGCAATTTATTTTTTACGGTTCTTTCGAAAACCTTTTAAAAAAAATTGGAAATTTAATGTACGACCTAGGGATTTTCTTAAAATTTCCAAAACGACAAAAAATGCAATAGTTAACAACTGAAGACAATTTCATCAAATTAATCTCAATCTAAATAAATTTCAATAAAAATTAGTTTCAGTAAAGATTGCAAAAAATGTTAACGAGACTAACCTACAATACTAATTTAAAAATTTATGACATTAAAAATACGAGGAGTTTGATTACGATAGAATTTTAACGAGACTAACCTATAATACTAATTATAAAAATTTATAACATTAAAAACACGAGGAGTTTGATTACAATAGAATTTTAACGAGACTAACCTATAATACTAATTTAAAAATTTATAACATTAAAAATATGAGGAGTTTGATTACGACATAATTTTAACGAGACTAACCTGTAATACTAATTTAAAAATTTATAACATTAAAAATACGAGGAGTTTGATTACGATAGAATTTTAACGAGACTAACCTATAATACTAATTTAAAAATTTATAACATTAAAAATATGAGGAGTTTGATTACGACATAATTTTAACGAGACTAACCTGTAATACTAATTTAAAAATTTATAACATTAAAAATACGATAGGTAAGACTTTTTCGAACGGCCCTTGAACACATTTATAGTCGACGGTTTCAATTGGTTTTAAAATTTTTAGTTTGGAAAGAGAGGTATGAGACCAAAAAATGAGACCAAGCAGCCTTTAAGGTAGCTTGAACTTGCTTGGTAGGTTACATATTTGGACCGTTTGAAATATTGAAAACAAGTATACTGGCGTTATTTCCAATCACCTGTTAGAGTTGCGACCTCTCTATTGAAAGCTGTATCGCACTATAGATGCGAATTGCATTCAGAAATATGCAACATTCAAAAGTTATAAATTGCCTAGTGGTAGGTATATTTATCACAAGATTTACGCGAATTCGTTCTATATAACAAAGAAACTTAAATCAATTATACTTTGGACATATTGTTTATATTTGTTTTTATTGTTTATAAACACTTCGAACTTATTGTTTTTATTGTTTATAAACACTTTCGAACATATTGTTTTTATTGTTTATAAACACTTCGAACTTTCGGATAAGCTGTATTTCGCCGACAAGCTTCCTAATTTAATACCACGAATATTGAACATTCAAATCACTTTTCCACTTGCACATAAAAGTTCGTCATAAAACCGTCTCGCAGTTATTGCAGTCTGGCGCCGCGATGTCGTGAATGCATTGTGCAATAAGATTTTATCGCCTTGTGCCG
This sequence comes from Druceiella hillmani, assembly GCA_039881145.1. NCBI lineage: Eukaryota > Metazoa > Arthropoda > Insecta > Lepidoptera > Hepialidae > Druceiella > Druceiella hillmani. Next base: position 14,156,902 of record JAYKKI010000039.1, on the reverse strand, counting down.
TCGAAACCGAATGTTGGCCGATATTATCGAATGGACACCGGATGTCATTCTTCAATAGATGTAACGTTATGTGCAACGCCATATAAAAACGGCAGGTATATTAAACGACGTATCAAAGAGTAAAAATGTTATTTGCTATTACCTAAGTCAGGAAGCTTGTCAACGAAGTGACATTGACAAACAGGCAAGCAAATAGTGAGGTTTGATGTGATCAGCGTTGGACCTATTAAGATACAATAGTTGTAGTGCCATTAGGAAAGATTTAATGGAAAAAAATTGCGCCGTTGATCTAAAGTTTGCATGTATTATATATTTGAAGTATCTCCGATATGTTTCATGACCTACCTATGAACATACTCCATAGGATTCAGCTCATGTTGATGTCCCACGTTCGAAGTACACGATAATCTCTAGCTTTGTTTGTACAGATGTATGATCTGTCAGCTCCACGACGATTAGAAGTATTTGTTTCTTTTAAAGTTCATTGTTGGCGGTTTGTGTCTTCAGTTTAGAGAATTCAGGTTAAATAACATGTTTAGGTAATTGACGTTTTGAAGTTTATTTATGTCTTATAGCATCTGTAACTATTAGTTTAAAGTTCTCCTATAATCATATAACAGTATTATTTTTACTGTAACATTGTACATAATTCATAGAAAATACAGATATTTATCCAATTTTATGGCGATTACTTATTTTTTCTTGTAGAAGTCTGCAGTCCAACCCTAACCCATTAGAAGCAGTAGCGGGACCACTAATTCACCAGCAAAGACAAATTGGCCTCCTTGTCTCAGCACACTACAAAACTTTACCTCACAATCGGTTGGGCCCTACTACGACTTTTCCCACTTTTCGCCCGTCGGGGAAAGCGGGAAAACTCGGCAGGTGACGCGTACGTGATTTAGACGCATTTTTCCGAAACATTTTCCACGTCAAAGGTGGCTGCGGAACGCTTGCACGTGACGGCCGCGGGTTATGAATCGTCGCTGTTTCGCGGCTGTTTCATATTCACAGCATGATTGATGCAAATGATTTTGTATCTGAGTTTTTTTATTCGAGAATTTCTCTCAATATTTCTGCGGTCGCGAGTCGAAGCGAGGCAGTTTTGAGCGTTGAGTTTGAAGGGAATAAATAAAGTGAAACCTGCAATTGTATCGCGGCCGTCTTTCATTTTGGAGCATTTTTTAGCGAACGAACGTAGGCTCGTGTGTGTAGTGCTGGTTTGAAAATTAATGGAAAAATCACAGAGGAAAATTAATTCGTTTTCGTTGTGATTATTTTTAGAATTATTATTAATAGTTCAATTTGTTTTTCATTTAGAGGCATTTAAGATGCACTACGTCGAAAGAGACTTCTGCTGACTCATCTATACAGTTTTACAAAATTTAAAAATTTTATAATTTTGCCAAAATTATCTCGTATTTTTGCTTTCATATATCTTTATAAAATTGATCATTTGCCAATTTTGAAAAAGTGATCAGAATTTTTTAACTTTTTTTTTAACAAGATAGTGTTTGTTTTTTTTTAAATTAAGAATGTTATAAGATATAACATAAAGAAGACTTGCAAGAATTCTATTTTTTTATTAAATTGGAATTCTATTTTACGTTCTTTGAATTCATTAAATTTTATGAGTAGTGCGTTTTTAAAACGTTTACCTATTTTCAAATATTGTATGTACATAATTATACACACGCACGTATGCACGAACGCAAAAATCACTTTCAATTATGAACACATGTCGATGGAACATCGTGAAGTTTTTAATTATCAGAAAAGCTCTTGACAAATTGTAATCCTATTCACGCAAGTTGATATACGGTAGCTTGTCCTATCAATATACTCAATTCCTATTCGCGCAAGTTGATGTACGGTAGCTTGTCCATTCAATATACTCAAGTCCCATACGATCACGTAAAATCACTCCACCATAGCACCCGATCGCTGCAACAAGGGGCTTTAGAGAACGTGCAAAATGCACTCTAGCACTCGCCCGGCGGCGCAGTCCTTTGTGCCGTTGAGGAGTTTGGAGTGCGGCGGCCCTCGAGGGTTTTCCGGGTTCCCCGTTTGGCCTTTGGACGAAAAGTGGCTTCGACACTGTAACTTAGTTTCAAGATGCATCTGTTCAGTGGTGGGTGAGTACTAGTAGATGAGGTACGATACACGTCTGAGCTATTACGAAAATAACGTAAATTTAGCCAAGTTTATAATACAGTAACGTAATTGGACGAACGTTGCTGTATTTTTGGATGGATTGTTTATAAAGTTTGAAGTACTATAGGTTTGGAATGTTGGTAGACATATTACTTTACGAATTTTAACATTAAAATTAGCATTTTAATATTCTTTTGAAAGTAGATATTTTTAAAAAACAAAAATATTATCTTTAGTATGATTGTAAATTGAACTTTTTTTATTTATTTATTATTGGCACACAAACAGTTTTGTCACAATTTTAACAATATTACGCGAGAAACATAATTGTATAAATATATAATTTTCTTGTGACAACACCAAAATCAAAGAGCACAGCATGATTAATTTGGTGTTACCATGACCATATAATGTTATTACGAATAAGAAACATTTCAATTAATTTCAATAATTTCAATAAATGAACAATAATGGAGTTGATCAATAAAATGCATATTAAAATTTTAAATAAATTATAGTGAATTGAATAATAATTAATAATGAAATTAATTAATAAAACATAGAGTCAAATAAACAAACCAATTGGAGTTAATAAACAAAGTTGAATTATTTTAAATATAAGCATAACACTACACTAAATATCACTTTTTAACAAGCATAAGTTACCTGTCTCCGTCCATCTCAAGTTGATGAAGTTGAGTACCCAAAGAAATCTACAGTTGAAGGAAGATTATTCAGGGTACGGCTTATTCTATTTACGGGTGCAAAAAATCCTAAATTCGTTCGACACTTTGATACAAATAAAGGACGATATATATGCGGTCTACTGTTATTACGTGGAACGTTAAACTGAAAATGCTGGAGAAGTGGACTGCTGTCAATTGTATTGTGAATAAGCTTATGGAGGAATATGCAGTCAGTGCATTTTCGTCTTTGAGCTAAAGTATTTAATTTAAAATATAAAAGACGCTCTTCGTACGTGAGTAATATTTTGTTCAAACCAGCTTTGAAGGTGAGGTGGTACTATCTTTTGAACCCTTGGTAATATCTTTTGAACCCTTTCGATGCGTTCAGAGTATTTCTTAAAAATTGGGTTCCATACCACACATCCGTATTCGAGCTGACTACGCACAAGTGAATTGTACAGAGACATCGATGTTTGAACGTTTTTAAAATCATTGCTTGCCCTCAAAACGAAACCCAACGTCTTCGCAGCTTTACTAGTGACGTGGTCCACGTGTTTGTCAAATTTTAACTTATCATCTACAATTATTCCTAGATCCTTAATGTTATTATGTTGAACAAGTTTTATATGGTCGATGGCGTACTGACTATTAAAAGTTTGGGAACGAATGGAAAATTTTACATAGGAACATTTATTAAGATTTAGGTGCATTTTGTTCCTCGAGCACCATACTGACAGGATGTCGAGATCTTTTTGGAGTTGTGCAATATATAAATCGTTTTCTATTATTTTGTAAATTTTGAGATCATCTGCGAACATAAGATGCTTGGCATGAAGCAGTTCTTTGCTTAAGTCATTTATAAAAATACCGAATAATAGTGGCCCGAGGTGGGAGCCTTGTGGTACGCCAGATTCTGATTCACATTCACTAGATGAAAACCCATTAATTTTACAATGCGATACTTCCTGTTTGCTAAATATGATTGGAACAATTTCAGCAAGTCATCATGTGTGCCGTAACATTGCAATTTGTATATTAAAATAGCATTATTTACTTTATCAAAGGCCTTGCTAAAATCAGTATAGACTGCGTCGACTTACTTGCGTTTATCTAAAGCATTTGCGTAATGTATTCAACCATATTTGTTGACGTAGATTTTTTGGTAAGAAGCCATGCTGGTTGGGGGTGATATGTGGTTTAATGTGATAATAAATAGTTTTATAACTTACTCTTTGTTAGTGATGGTTTGAATATTATATTGTTTAGACTATGTATAGGGGTCTGCCCTATCAGTTTTCCCTCATTTTTCGTAGTCGGAAAAGAAATGGATAGTATAAACAGTATAGAATAGGACTATGCATGTGTTACCAATTCGTCAGTGAATTATATTACTAAAAATAAAGTTTTCCCGCTTCAACATCCAGCACTGGTCGCCATCATGTTAACATCTCAATTGACCTGATATCGTTGTCCATAAATTGTATATCTTGGTAAAATATCTCCCACTGCTTGTCATTAACGAAAAGTTTTTCCGAAAAGTAATCCAAATGCTATTTCTAGAAAATGGCTTTTTAATCTCGTATTGCAATCCAATTTTCTAAAATTTTCCAGTATGTTCACCGCTAATTGGATGCAATCCCGAGTTGTATTATTGTCAAGAAAACATATAACCATATTTCTGAAAAAAAATATAACCTTTTCACCCCTGCGTTTATTGTACCTTTGAAGTCTTCATCTTTCATTAAAGTTCGAACTTCTGGGTCTGCAAGAATTCCGCCACCTTGGGCCTGCTAGTGATGAGAATTATTGACAGATACAAACTTCGGTAATGCCTTCATAAAGTACTTCGTTACCCTCAATTTAATGAAAAGTGAAGGAAGTATAAAGCGAATATTTTCAGATCAACCAAGTTATCTTCTTGAAGGCCAATTATTTCTCATCCAGTGTGAATCTTTATTTACTAACCAAACTAAACCAAAGGCGTGGAAATTTGGCATAGCCTTCTTGTTGTAAACAACATGATAAAACTTTCTTATCATATTCTGACTTACATAAAATTAGTTTCTCATAGGAAAGAAATTATGTTGATTTATCACATTCAAACATTGAATGATATTTCTAATGACAATGCTTCATCATCTTTTAATAAGTCTAATTACTTATTTTGAAATTTAATTTCTCTATGATCTACGTAGAATAATTACGTGCAAAAAAGTTTAAAAATATTTAAGCAAGTAGGAATTATGAATTTTTAAGACGTATTTCTATCCTGTTATCCAAGAAAGTTATAGAAATTAATTGGAAACAAATATTAAAAATAAAATTCCGATATTTCGTGCTGATTTGAATTAACCTAATACAAAAAATGATTTAAATAAATCAAAGGAACCTATCGTAAATTTCTTATTAAATGTAAATGTTAAATCAAATAATGAGAAAGATCATTTTCAAAATTGTTGGTCATTGAGAAGTTTCCATGAGCACCTCCGTCCTATATTATCAGATCCTTCTCGTTACTTTATGTAACCGAAGGGCTCATTGAGATGAGTTATATCAGTTCAAACTCGATGGTGCAACCTATTACAAAGTTCCCACGACCACCTCCCTCCTCCACTTTTAGATCCTTCCGGGTACAATATCTAATCAAAGGAATTATTGAAACTAGCTAAAGGAGCCAAAACTCAATGGGTATATTGAGAGTTGTGAGGTGACGGCTACCTCCCTTTTCTATCATCAATTTAGCTCGATAGTATCATATTATTGAATTGCTGCCAGAATTCCATAAGTATGCAAAGTTATACATCAGTACCACAATTATGCAAAGTTATACATCAGTACCACAGTTATACATCAGTACCACAATTATGCAAAGTTATACATCAGTACCACAGTTATACATCAGTACCACAATTATGCAAAGTTATACATCAGTACCACAGTTATACATCAGTACCACAATTATGCAAAGTTATACATCAGTACCACAGTTATACATCAGTACCACAATTATGCAAAGTTATACATGAGTACCACAGTTATAAATCAATACCACAATTATGCGAAGTTATACATCAGTAGCTTATTTATGTACAAATGAAGTTAAAAATAAAAAAGAAAATAATTCCAATTCAGTTTCAAATAAAGGTTTTTATGTACAATATTTTTCACCTCATATATATATATATATATATATATATATATATATATATATACATACATACATACATATATATATATATATATATATATATATATATATATACCTACTTACATAAAATGTTGAACAAATAATTTATTATAGTTTTAGAACCTGAAGAGAATAGGCTACTCAACTTTGAAAGAAAGATTCTTCGATAATTTTTGAAGCGGTCAAAGAAAATAAAATCTGGAGAAGCTTATATAACAATGAAATTTATCAAAGGTGCTAATATCCCACCTGATAATGTTGTAATACAACGAAACCTAGGTCGTGATAAAGAAATTAAAGAAAGTAGGAATAATACTACATCACGTAGTTTTATTTAATGAAATTTATACTAAATATGGGCAAGCAAACATTTTGAGAGGAATCAAGTCCTACCGAAACCAGATGGTTGGGACGCGTTTTTCGACGGGAAGAACTGGACCCAGTTGAAAAACTGATGTTCGCGAAGATTGAAGGTACAAGGAGAAGAGGAACACCACCTACAAGGTGGTTGGACAGTGTAGAGAAGGACTTAAAAATTTTGGGAGTCAACAAGTGGAGAAACCTTGCGTCAAGTCGTACAGCCTGGAGGGAGCAGATTAGGAAAGCCTTGGCCTGCACCAGGCTGTAGAGCTGACAAAGAAGAAGAAGAAGTTTTAGAACCAATACAACTTTTTCTTTCAAATGATATGTATTGCCACACGATACATGACATAGAAAAAAAAATGGAGTACTTAATTTTGCTCCCTCAACAATCATAAACGTTTTTGGCTGTTAACTATTAACTATTAATATAGTTTAAACAAAATTTCAAGCTTCTACGTCAAACGGTATATGAAAAATATTGTCATAAACGGACTAACGGACCAAAACATGAGTGAACCTTCTTTTCTTTTGAGATACGGAAACCTAAAAAAACTGCATATTCTGTAGTGACCTTAAATAGTATAAATTCAATTTCTATAACACTAAAAAGAAAATTATAGCTATATATTAAAGCTGTCAGTCTCTCACCTTCACGGTAAAACTATTTATATTTACCCCGGCTAGCTAAACTTACTGCGGCGCCACATAATACTTTCCAAATATCCTTAAGGCCAAAGAAAAGTGAAAGGAAGTATCCAATGTAGTTGGGCGGTTTCGCTCTAGGGCGCCGCCCAACCCTTCCAATTGAATATGCTCGCCCTAGAACCTCGAGACTTGTTTTTGTTTATCAGAGCGAATAATATTTAGTGTTTCCGTCGTTCCTCGCGGCAAAATATTGCGAATTATTCCTCTGTACTTGGAAATCGAGAATTTTTCTCGTATTTTCCGACGTGTACCGGTTGTTTATGGAAGTGTTATTGTGATTATGGGTTTATTTATGGAAGGGGCACGCAGAGTAGTAGCGGCGAAAGTTTGTTATTAAAGGCTTTACCTTTTTTGCTTACTCGCCTTACTTGGAAGTGGCTTACTTTGTTTATCTTTATATGGCATCCTAGGTATTCCTATTAACTTAGTTTTAGTGTATTGGGTCTTTTAAATATAACACATCGTGAGATTCTTTCAGTTATTCGATCATTAGTGTAGTATAAATATGAAGTGGATAACCGCACGAATTAAGTAACATAGAAAGTATGTAGATTTTATGTCGCGAACATTTGATGCATTTTTAACATTTCATTAATTAACACAGTTACACTATATATGAAAGAGATGTGTCTTTTCTTTCTAAGAAATTACAGAACATCACCGTTCATTCACCGGTTATAAATTATAATCAGAATTGTGGGCAATCCCTAATTTAATTAATATAGAGATTATCGAGATTTTATGTCGTAATTATTTTATTAACGTTTTTCATTTGATTAATTAACGCAGTTAATTGCACCAGATGTGAAAGCGAAGTGTCATTATATTATTATTTTTGTATTTACTACCATCAAATGAAAGTAATTACAGAGAATAGTTTCGCCGTTTATGAACTGTCCCAATTGGATGGCAACGAATCTTAAGTAACGTAGAGAGTGTACATTTTATTTCGTAATCATTTGATTCATATATCTTATTTGACTAATTAACGCACTAGGAAAGGGAAGTGTCATTTCTATTTATGAATAACTGTTATTAATATAACTAAGCAATCGCAGAGTTTGGTTTCACCATACAGAGAGCACGTCTGATAACAAGTCTAATGTATGGATCCCACTTGATCCAGAACTGAATTTTCAGTTGTAATTGGCAGAGAATGATGATATTTTATTTTTACAAGTTATTTCACGCCATTAGTTTCTGGTTCTAGATTCGTATTTAATATAAATTTAAAAATGCACAGCCCTGACAATTTCCGATCTTCAGATCTGAATCTCTTTTTAGTGTGTTAAGAAACCTGTCCAAACTTTCTGGTATTACTGGAAAAATTTACTGAATGGTTTTTCAGACTTTCAAAGGATTCCGATTTCCTCTAATATGAAAAAAATATATTTGTCATTTAAATTGTAATATAATTTAATCTTTGGACTAAATTTATTAATTTTTTTTATTATAAAATAAATTTTACACGATCTTTTTTATATATTTATATTTTATAATTATTTTGCGATATTATTTTCTATAACACTAAGTGCTAGTAAATAGTTATTACCATTATAACTTTTTGTTAAAAAAAATTGCTTTTATCTTTTAAGGAACTCACCAGTTGTAGTGAATTATTATAAATCTGTATTGTTTCTAAAATAATCTGAAATGTATTAGTTATATGTAGTTATTGGTTTGATACCATTGATAATACCAGGCAGACATATAAGACTTTTAAACGATTAAATCTTTTTTTTTTAAAGCTAATTAGTTTCGACCAGCGTATTTAAACTGTTTTAATAGTTTTGTATCTGACAAATTAGCTCTCGTTTCAATATAATGCCTATATTGCTTTGGTAATAGTTATAAAATGTTACAGTACTCATGAACTTTGATCATTTGTCGACTCGAATTTATGGAATAAAAGTTCCAAACGGTTAACCCCGTCTGTGACTGCTGTTATGCAAGTATCCTTAGGTTTATAAAACATCATTTGAAAACGCCTAGCTTTCATCGAACTGGACTTCAGCCAACTACTTTTCTGAAGGGAATCCTATCTATCTACCCTCCAGCAAGTGTACCTCCCCATATTCGATACAAATGTATGTGAAACCGCCCGCCCTCCAAAGGGGAGCTTTCATGAGAGCTTTCGCAGCGGCGCTCGAGCCGTAGTCAGTAATGAGCTTGCGACGCGCCATTTTTTGCCAAGTTTATAGCTTTTAATTTCACTTTTACGAGGATTTTTGTAAATAAACGTGTTTTGTGTAACTAGTTAGGGTAGTTTGTTATGTGCTTTGACGGCGTTAAGTTATATTGTTATTGGGCGCCTGGTTGGCGGTCTGTGATATGGGGGATGTTTTGGATGTGCATCGTTGATTATTTTAACGGTTTGAAGCGGAACTACATTAAAATTTATGCGAATATGTTTACATTTCTTATTAACGACTAGCTTTTGTCCGTGATATTTTTACAAAGGACTGTTATATTGCGAGTATATTATACTGTTGTTTATGTATTTATTCAGGCATCTTTTAACTTTTAAAAGGTTCTTTTTTCTATAGTAATAATTATAATAGCAAGTTTTTATTCTATAGTTTATACCATTTTATCATTATAATAGTTTATATCCTTTAATTAAATTGTAAGTCTTATTTACTTCGAGACAAAAGAGTAAGACTTACGATTAAATCTAGAATATCCGTTAACCTTTTTCCTTTTATGCATTCATAAACGTTCTTCATTTATTTGTTCTTATTTATAGCCTTTTATATATTGTATCTCGTATTTTAAATAGCATTTTGGTTATGTTGTCAGTGGCTGTCTTTGGTTTCAGAAAACAAAGGACATCAAAAGACAAACGCCAATGGATATTCTAGATTCAATCGTAAGTCTTATTCGTTTTGAGACAAAAAGAGTTTCATATCTGAACATCGTCATTTGTTCAGAGAAGTTTCTTTTTCGATAATGGTGTACTAGGTACTTCTGCATGGTATCGTGTGATATGAAATAGCCAGAAAAACATTTTACGAAAATGGCATTTACGCTGATCACAAAAATTACTGAACCACCTATTAGGTATTTGTCGTACGACATAACAGGACGTATATTATCATTCAACATCAGATATAATAGGCTGCATATTGTCATACTATATAACAACACGAATTATAGATCAGTAAAAAAAACAAGAGAAACTTGCCAGAACTGCATCATGTTTTGTTTTGGTTACTAAGCGCTGAAGTGGGAGATTGAATCCAGAATATCTATGGGCCTTTAGTCTGTTATTCATTCTTAAATGCAAGTTATTCATTTGTTCATATAACGAACTCTTTTCGTATAACTTACTTCTTATATTTTGGTCTGTTCTTATTAGAATATATTGTTTATAAAGTTCTTTATTGCTCTTGAATATGATTTTGAATTGTGATTTTATACACAAACACACACACGTACGCATGCACGCACACACACACACACACACACACACAATCATAAGCTGAGGTTTACTGTTTTTGACATATTTCCATGTAGATTTAGCTTACTTGATGAACTGGTTGATACTGAGAACAATGTGTTGCAATTAAATTCTTGAATATTAAATATTATGATTTTTTTTAAATTTATTGTTTAGAAAATATTACTTTTATCAGTTTTCCTAAATGAGCGACAATTTAGCGAAATTGCAGGGATAAGCAACAAACTAATGTAAAAAAAAAACACAACATTAAAAATTTACCTCACTGTTAAGACCCATTATACGCCGAATCCGCATAACAACTTATTTTTTTATAATCTTGCTTCCCTTTCAATTTATAAATTCCATCCTCATTACTAAGCAAAAGCATTACTAAGAAAGCTAAACCCAGAAGCTTTCATCCTGCTAAAATTTCTCCAGAGACATTCCCTTCCGTTTCCGCGAAATGCATAAAGGCAAGGTATTGGAAAACCGTTTTCCTTTAATACGTGCAGTGAAGTCTCGATTGGCGCTTGTTTGAATAAATAAAATGAAATGCATTTCAGTTATATAAAAATCCATTACGCAATAGGATGAACTTACTTTTCAAATGTTTTAGCGCATTTGCAATCTAAAATGTAATTGTTATGGTGATTGAGTTTTATAAGTCATTTTGAAAATAGTGGATAGCGTTTTCTGTGCTCAGCATTTTCATAAAACGAAATTTTTTTTAATGATTGTCGCTGTCAATGTTCACGTACCCTTATTTATAGATTACGTACTCTTATTTATATATTTTTAAAACGTATGAAACGTTTTAGTATAAGTAAAAGGGACAGTCTACAGATTTCACAAGAGTTGTTTAAAACATTTTTATTGTATTTAAGTTTTTATATAACTTTTAATAAACGTTGTAAACTTAACTCTATGGGAATGTTAACTGTCAACTGTCAATACACGGCGGCGGTCAAAATCAGCTGACTGTGGTGGGCTACGTTTCGTATACGAACTTCATTATTTGTTCAGAAAGCTTTGTTGATTTCACACAAATAGGATTTGTGTGAGGCATAAACATAATTTAATGGTGTACTAGGTACTTCCACATGGTGTCTTGCGATATAAAATAGCCAGAAAAACATTTAACGAAAATGACATTTGCGCTGATCACAAAGATTATTGACTCAGCTATTAGGCACTTGCTATACAACGTAACAGGCTGCATATTGTCATACAATACGAATCATAGATCAGTAAAAGATGCAAGAGAAACTTACCAGAACTGCTTGATGTTTCGCTTTAGTTATCAAGCGCTGAAGTGGGGGAATGAATCGAAGACAGATGAACCGCTTTTATTTTTATACCTTGAAGTGGGAGATGATTGGAGTAAATTAATCATTTATCTAGCTCTAAAATACACAGCTTAGTGGTTTTGTGGGATATTGATTACTTTTCGAGTTAAACAAACACAATCTTATGCCTGAGAAGAGACAGGAGATTTACTTGAACACCACAGTTTAGTTCAGATCAATTCTGTGCCAATTAGCTTTTGCCGTTTTATTCTGACAGGCGTGGTAATTGTCTAACTGATATTTCATTGACATTTAGAATAATTCCTAAGTTTGTTTCGATAAATCCCTTTTTCTATCATCTTCTGTTTGGTTATTGAGGGCTATTGGAAAGTGAGCTTTTTTAATAACTTAATGAAATCAAATTTCAAATATTTTAACATTTCGAAAAGTATTTTTGTTTATTTTAATTTGAGTACCATTAAACAAGATCGCAAGAATCGGTATAGAATTTCGATTTGAAGAGTGGCTTTAATGTTATCTAATATTCGTCTTTAAAAGCTCCGTCTTGTAAAATGGAAGTAAATTCGATAAATTGGCCAAATTCTTTTAAATAGGAATTTAAGTTTTCATTTATTGATGACGTTATTGATATAAACATTTAGTTTGGACAAATTTCTCACTTTATCTTATCTATCCAATTCAGAATTACCTTCGCGAATGCAAAAATCAGCTCCATCTTTCATTCAATTTTTTTTCCGTGTATGAAAACTGAAAAGTTATTCCAATCTACATTTGCTTGGAACTGGGAGTCTTTCTTTTTTTGAAGACGATTAAAATAAATTTTCTTCTCAAAACGAAATGTAATGTAAAATTTTACTGCATTGAATGTCAAAATTTCACACCATTACTAATTCACTCTCCTGTTTCTAATCTCTCTGCCCTCTTTCGACCGCGCTAGATAGAGCACGAACGTTGGCGTCGCTTAATGATCGTCGCCCTACGCCGGATTAGTTGAAGCCGTCTCTTCAGTTGGACAGCAATTAGCGCCACACAGTTGGAACGATCCACCACGCGCGCGTTCCCGGCACCCCTCAGACGAAGAGGGTTGTTGTCTGATGCTCGTTAAACGCCGCGATGATTGTCAAACAGTTGATTTTGATTTGAATAATTGATAATGGTCTTGTCGGTGGTTCAGATCAAATTGGATTCAGTTGCGGAGCTGTAGGAATTAGTATCAATCCATGTTACATATTGTGGTATTGATCTAAATAATAATGGTTTGCTTTTAGCTAAAAACAAAACGGCTAGGTTATAAATCATGTGCATTAGTCATTAACGTTTAAGTTATAAATCACGTTTAAGTTATAAACGGTTAAGTTATAAATCGTGTGCATTAGTTATTTAATATCAATTATTTTCACTGTACATATGTTTACAAATACTAATGGTCCCAATGGTTGAGGTTCTTTTGTCATTGCAAATATTTTTTTAAAATTTTGTTCTATTACGTTAGCTAAGAATATGTACAAATGCGTCATTAGCATCTGTTGTTTGCCTTACAGTTTCATTTAAATTAAACGCTTTTTTCCTTTACACTCCACAGACTATTTAAAAAGAAACATCTGAAACCACACAAAATTTTGCAGCTTTGAAACTTATTCTGTAAATACGACATTTTAAAATTCTTTGGCGACAATCTCTACTCTGTGCGAATTTTTGACTACATACTATTATGTCTTTGACATTGACACAATAAACATACACAAATATAATTTAATGTATTTTACATATTATACATTCTGGCTTTCCTCACTCCTTCTCCATACAAACTTCAACTATGCCAAATCTTGCACTCCTCCGTGCACGCAATGTGGTTCTAAAGAGGTATAGAGTTTTTCTTCACATATTAATATACAGATTGTAGATTAATTGGACCAATAAAAATGTAATTCAAAGATTCCAATAAGGAAATAACACAGTAATTAAAATGAGCAGAGACAATTTTCCAACGTCAGTTAGACCTGATAATATTAGTTTCACTTTTAGTGAACCCTGGATTAAAATCGGCTTTTGATAGTAGTTAAAATTAAAGTTTTGTCTAACTTTCTACAAAACTAGTAGAAATTGTAGTCAGCTACCAAAACGTTACTTTTCTCCAATAATCCATCCTAAGGCTTTCTCTAAAATAAATAAGTTGTTTATTTCATATGAACCTCTTCTCCTGGTAGTATTTCTCAATGCACACATCTCTTAATCTCTCCTTACTCTTTTAACGAAGAAACCACACGACTTGGGGGTCGTGGTTTCTCCGTGAAATACTTCTCGCGATGTTGCGCCAGTAGCTCTCGTTTCCAGCATTTTGAAGGGCATAATGAATAGCGGGATTCAGAGAAGCGTAGATTCTAGCGCAAACATGTCGGTCAGGCCAGGGCTTCATCCTCGTGTCCTTTGTTCTTCCATCTTACCAATAATCAGTAGCCTTTCTAATTTTTCCCCACTTTTGTAAACAATATGGTGGAAATATTCTAGAATTTTTGAAGGGAAAACTTAGGTAATCTTGTTACAATTTTGAGTCAGTGTGTTGGTCCTGTATAACTGACCGCAGTACCTGTAGCATTGCTTAGTACCAAATCCTGAAAGCATCGGTGCATTTTCACTCGGATGCGTTTACTGTTAATATCTCAGTACCATGAAGAATACAGATGTGTGTACAAATACGATTTTTTAAATTTTTCCAAATTTTATGAGACTGAGACAGTGTTTTTGCCATACCAGTGCTGCTCTGCATTTCATATTCGCATAAGCCTTATTTACCTTAGGAACCAAGTACATATTTTAAAAAGTTTTTTAACGTTGAGGGTCGCACTGAGATTTAATTAATTTACCCCGTCTGTTATATTATTTACGTTGGAAAAATTTTGTGAAAAAACCGTATCGAAATTGATTGATCTACCAAAGGATAGAATGTACAAAAAAATTATGACAAGTGTACTAATAAAATCAATAGGAACCAGAATTTTTTTTAGTTTTGTAAACTGTTGAAAATGTCATATATTTATTTTATTTGAATTTCACAATGTGTACTGAATTTCTCTATTTTTTTCTTTTGTGTAACTAAAAAACAGGTTTTTTTCTCTTTTTAGAAATATTGTATTTTTCGAATTATATTCCGAGTTCAAAAAGTAATTTTTTTTTAGGTCAAGTTGAAGTCACTTTGTTAAATTATTTAAGTAGTTTTGCTTTGTATATATATATTGATAAACAAACAAGCTCTGACTAAAAAAAACATTAGTCTCTTTACAAAATTTAATCTGTACGTATTACTGTGGAAAAATGCTTTGTCGTAATTTAATATTAAGGATTAAATAACTAAAAGCAAAAAATAAGACATAACCTGTAATAAGTATAAATAAATAAAATATTAATTCATAGCGCATTAATCTGACTAATAATTTTGAGGTAATAAAATTAAAAGGTGGTAAACAATAAATTAGTAATCTGATAAACAAAAGTTACGAAAACCAGCTTGTAGAATATATTTTGAACGGTGTTTTTTTGTAACAGACAATGTTTTATTTTGGTTTTTTTATTTAATACTGCGAAATGGTGTTTTTTTTCCTTTAAAGAAGCGTATATTTAATATGAATTTCTTGCAAAATCTAAAAAAATAGATATCGTCAGTATTGTTTCGTTAAATAGCTCTACTCATTTTTAGCGTAGATTCATCTCATCTCTACGCTAAAAATGCTTATGTGCTGCGGGCCTAATGCCGGAGGTGTGCGACAGCTAGTAACATAGAAAGGAGTTTTATCGCTGAGGATTCTGTTTTTGTATTTGACATACGAAACTTAAAAGGAAGTCTTTGTTATCGGAGTCTATTCTGAACTTGTTGGCCCGTCTTACATAAACAAATCTGCAGTTAATATTTAAACAGAATTTGCTTCGTCTGCACCGAAAACGAGTTGACGTCGAACTTTTATTGAACTCGTCTATTTCCACATTCGCGGGACGTCGCCACCGGAAAAGTGCATCGTAAATGGAAATTGCGGAGTTTATTTTGGGCGTCGCGACGAAGTTGGCCGTCGGAAGCAGGTGTAGACGGAGTCGGACTTTTTCGTTGCAAATTTTCACGGAAATTCTTCGGCGGCGACGAGTATCGGACTTCTGGAGCCAGTTTTGTATTTTGCACGGAATAGTAATCAGTTCGGTGTCGCTTTTCGTTTGTGCGGCCACGGGTTTCATTTTGCGCCGGAAAGGAGATAACAGGAAAGCTGTGTGCTAGGTATGAACTATTAGTACTAGCGCAATTTAGTGGCTTATGGAAAAAGTTATACCTCGTCATTTTGAGTATACAATTTCAGCCTTTTATTTTCCTCATAATCAACTATTAATCCTATATCGTTTTACATTCGACAATCACATTATCGATATTTCCAAAAGATCGTGTAAGATTTTTATTTTGTTACTAGTAGTCTTTTATTGATATAAATTGCATATAAACTATTATAAATTTTGTCTAGAAAGTTTTCTCCACCACTTTTTGGAAAAAGAAGAACATTGTAAGCTGTATTTCAACTTTATGCGCATGGCGTAGTGCTCATCGTTGAAAAGAACTTTTAAAATACTACAAATTTTGTCTAGATAATGTTTCCCATTAATAATTAGAAAAAGCAGAACGCCGTAAATTGTATTTCAATTTTATGCACATGGTATAACGCTCATCATTGAAAAAACAACTTAAAATATTACAAACTTTGTCTGGAATTTTTTTTTCCGTCACTTATCCTATATAGAAGAATGCTATAAACTGTATTTCAACTTTACGGGCACGGCATAATGCTCATCGTTGGAAATAACTTTTAAAATACTACAAATTTTGTCTAGAAAGTCTTTCTCATCACATAATTAGAAAAAGAAAAACACCCTAAACTGTATTGCGGTTTTATGGACATGGTATAACGCTGATCATTGAAAACACAACTTAAAATATTACTTTTATCTATAAAGTTTTTTCTATCAATTATTGGAAAAAGGAGAACGCTCTAAACTGTATTTCAGCTTCATGCGTAGGGCATATTGCCCAACGTTAAAAAGAACTTTTAAAATACTAGAAATTTTGTCTAGAAAGTTTTTCTCATCATACAATTAGAAAAATAAAAATGCCATAAACTGTATTGCGATTTTATGTACATGGTATAACGTTCATCACAGAAAAAAAACTTACAACTTTTATCTATAAAGTTTTTTCTATTAGTTATTGGAAAAAGAAAAACGCCACAAACTATATTTTAGCTTTATTCGTATGGCATATTGCTCAACGTTAAAAAGAACTTTTAAAATACTAGAAATTTTATTTACAAGTTTTTTTATCACTTAATTAGTAAAATAAGAACGCCGTAAACTGTATTACAACTTTACGCACATTGCGATACGCTCACCATTGAAAAGAACTTTTAAAATATTATAACTTTTGTCTAGATAAGAACTTTTAAAATATTATAACTTTTGTCTAGAAAAGAACTTTTAAAATATTATAACTTTTGTCTAGAAAAGAACTTTTAAAATATTGTAAATTTTTTTCTAGAAAAGAGCTTTTAAAATAATATAACTTTTGTCTAGAAAAGAACTTTTAAAATATTTTAACTTTTTTCTAGAAAAGAACTTTTAAAATATTATAACTTTTTTCTAGAAATTTTTGTCCACCACATATTGCAAAAAGAAGAACGCCATATACGATTTCTTTCTCTATGCGTATGGCATAATGTTAAAACGAAAATCATCTACAAAATTCATCTTTTCGACGGGCAAGACTCCTGTGAAAAAGTGAATTTTGTTGACACTTGGTTTTCATTTTAAATTTACAAACAAAATTTCTGTATACACCATTATAATTGTGATGTGATTCTTCGCTTGTCTCGCATAAATACGGTGGTCGCTACAATGTTGCAAATGCATTTGGTATATTATTATATTATAAATATATTTATTGATAAATTTCTATACAGACATAACAAAGAATGTCTCTATTATTCATTCGTCTACGTACGTATGAATAATAGACGATACGTACGTTGAATCTCAGTATTATACTGGTAGTAAATATGAAGAAATTATATGCAAATTGTAAAAAAAACATTGTGAAATTTGTGGAACTATATGGAAATTCTCAAATGTTTCTAAGAATATCCCTGTTTAAGTTGCGATTTCAACGAAAAAAAAATAATTTTTTTTACAGAAATACGCTTAAAATATGATCAGCTTGATTCATAGCTCCCCTTTATAAATAATGAACACCTTTTTTTATAGCTAGTGTATTCGTTAATAATAAACATACTCCGTAAAATATTTGACCCTGTCAAAGAAAAAAAAATGGAGAATTTTGTTTCATCATGAAATATAGAAATTTGAAACTGTCAAATATTGTCCGAGTAATTTCGATTTCGTATCAGGTGTCTTGGGCAAATTTTTAGATTTGAAGACAATAATCTGGTCAAAAAAGTGACCTTTGCCAATGTGGGCACCAAAAAAAGAGTAAAATCTCCTACAAGATCGATCGATTGTGTCGAGAATGATTTTAAACTTTTAAAAATTCAACGCTGGCGGTTGCCGCTAACCGGATCCGCTGGAGAAAGCTTGTCGAGACAGCCTTGACCTGTAATAGGTTGTAGTGGTAACCAAAAAGAAAAATATTTGTTACTATTTCGTAAAACGTAATACTGTTCAACTTATTAGTACTAAGCAATACCCAGTACTAATGCGTTGACTAGTATTATTGTAAACAATTACAGTAATTTTAAAATGAAACTATTGTATCTGTATGTATTTTAGTAGATTTAATAAACCTTTTTGAAATTTTTATTTTCTGGTTTTTTCCAAATTGCCGAAAAAACGTTTAATTGAATTTTAACTACGCTCAACATTTTTAAAGCAAACATTTCTTAAATCGATTCGAATCATGTTCATCCCTGAATTGGATTTCAATAGAAAAAGAAAACAAAAACAAACGAGCGGACGCAGAGATTTTGGTGGGGGGTCCTCTCCCTAATATTGCAATACCGTAGCATTGCCATAGCATTGTCATCTGCAGAACGCCCTTAACTTTATTTAGTTTATTTTATGGGAGCTATAGATGACACGTGCGTACATAGGATTATAGGATGAGATTGGATTGGGATTTGGATTAGAGCTATGTTATTTAAGTCTTTAAAGATTTCGTATAACAAACGGAATATTTACATATTTCGGCGTTCTATTATACCAGACTTTTTATTTAAAATAATAAAATTTCCGAATTTTTCTTTTCCCTCAGATTGCGTACATCTGCAGTTGTACAAAGACAGTAAGGAGAGACATCGCAATGGACAGACGAAAGCATCCCTATCGTTCCAGAAGTTCCTGGGCTTCGAGTCCGGCTTTACCCTAGACAAGGAGTCCAACACGCTGGCTATAGTTTGCGAGGATGTCATACCGGTGCTGGCGTTCGATACCAGGGAGATTTTGATACAGTGGAGGGTCAAGGTATTTTGTTTGTTATAATTTTTAGGAAATTTAAGATAATTTGAAGATTATTTAAACATTATTTTATGAAATTTTTATCAAATTTGCTTCTTAAAAAATGAAAAACGTTATAAAGGACAAAAAAAGGAAAACCGTTAAATTGTTATGTGGACAGGTTGAAGAAAAATACTCGATCATGATCCTGACTGAAATTATTAATTGAGCAAAAAACAGGTCAAGATTTGATTAATGACGAACGTGCCAATTCACACTTAGGGTCATAATAGATAAAATCTTTTAGTAGTATTTGCCAAAAATTGTGATTCAGTCAAATTTATATAATTTATGAGAATATAACATTGAAGAGGGCTTATCATAATTATTTATTATTATTATTAATTTATATTTATTATTTCCAATATTAGTAAATAAATATTTACAGGTTAAACTGTCTTCACATTGTATTTATTTTGGTCGAAAAGTACAAGCTACATAACATGTAAATTAACGTATACTTGCAAATTGCCTTAATCATTAGCAGTGGTCTCCTCCAATTAAAACCTTTTGGATCAAGCTGTCCTTTCAAAAGTAAGTCCTTTCAAAGTGTATGTAGCCCACGACTTTGTATGCGTAGACCTCTGAAAAACTTACCGATGCCATTTTTAATAAGTGTACTTCCACAATTCATGTTTGTTCCCGTTCATTATCCTGTCCGGATGGAAAACTTCATTGCGCAGTTTAAAATACAATTTATATCGCAAATATTTTCAGTGTATAGACGCGCAGAATTTAAAGTTGTATTTTATGTACTGATGAAATGTAACTTTTGAAATAAATGAAAATTAATGTTGTCGGGGTTTCACTGCAGGTATCCCACAACCTGGGCTCGTCGCGTCAGTTCGCCGCGACCGCGCTGACGGCGCCGGCACGGTCCGGTGTTCGGGCTGGTCCGCTGCGGCTGCACGCTCGCGCCGCCCGCCTAGCAGCTGTCGCTGGGCGGCCGCCTGCCTTGTTAGCCGTTTGGGACGTAGCTTTACTCAGGTGTGGAAATTTTTAAATTATAATTATAAATGATCGTAATGAGAGTAATTTTAGACATTGTAGTTTACAATATATTGTTTACCGCCGCACATAATTATCAACATTTTGATTCCTACTACTGATTATACTTAATCTATTTATCACTGCTATTAAATTACTACTTATTTTAATCGTAATGAGAGTAATTTTAGACGTTGTAGTTTACAATATAAGATCGAATGAGAGTAATTTTAGACGTTGTAGTTTACAATATATTGTTTAACGTAATGAGAGTAATTTTAGACGTTGTAGTTTACAATATAAGATCGAATGAGAGTAATTTTAGACGTTGTAGTTTACAATATAAGACGTTGTGAGATGTTGTAGTTTACAATATAAGACGTCGTAATGAGAATAATTTTAGACGTTGTAGTTTACAATATAAGACGTTGTAGTTTACAATATAAGAAGTCATTTTAGACGTTGTAGTTTACAATATTAGATCGTAATGAGAGTAATTTTAGACGTTGTAGTTTACAATATATTGTTTAACTCCGCACATAATTATCAACATTATACTTAATCTATTTATCACTGCTAATAAATTACTACTTATTTTAATCCTTTCTACCGCCACTATTGACAGAGTAATAGATGATATATTTAATCTTTTTAAATAATTGTAATGCTATAAGCGTAAGAAGATAGTGCCATAGTAAGCATTTCTTATAATTGTGACAGTTTAGTTAATGACGAATAATAAAAGAAAAGTAAAAGATGGAACACAGCTTACCGGGGTAATTTCCTTAGTCCGACATTTTGGTCATGCTTGACGAGTTTTGATGTCATACTAGTGACATCTGTTGCTGGGAGTGCAGTTGAAAGAATGTGTTATGGCGAATTAAGTGAAAATGAAGTTAAGCAGAAATAATCCAAAATTTAATTTACGTGTAAATGTTGTGGATTAAGTTCTTGAACAGGATATTATGTACCCCGCTTATATGAAAATCGTTCTAGGTAGTTGAAGTAGGTTACAAGTATAAAAATATTACATTCTACATAATTTCAAAGATCTATTGGGCAATGTCATTGAAACAATTATTATATATCATAAAATAATTTTGTAAGTTATTATTATAATAAAATCCAAGAGGTTTCTTTGTTATTATTACGTAATATGAAAACAAGCAATACACATGAAAATTATAATAAAGATATTATTAACTAGTGGTACCTTGCGACTTCATCGGTATAAAATGCAAGTGCAGTGTTTTAATGATTTTATATTATACTCTTATGTTAGACACAAATAATTAGTTTAGATCCCGCGCGGGTCGTCTTGCGCTGCTTCCCCCTTTCTTCCGCCCGCACCAACCTGTTCTTATAGCTCGCAGCTGCCCACTATCCGCGTGGCGGAGATTTTGTTAAATTTTCTTATCTTCAGAACCTTTTCAGAAATGACGATGAAACAAAAAGTAAATTAATCCCATCACTATTTGTAAGCTATAGAAAATTCATTACATTAGCTTTTGTAGTTTTCGAATTAAATCAATTCGTACGTACTGGAAGACAGACACAATTTTTTGAAAATTGTTTGTTTTAGTAATCGAATATGCCAACGAAAAAAGTATTTATAAGCTGAAAATTCGAAAATTACAAGTGGATACTACAATCTTATTTCTTTGTATATATTAACAAAATTCGTAGCAATTGATAAATATTACGAGATAAAAAACAAGTGTTTTATTTTCAGCATTATAGAATCATTTTTATTTCTACCAATAATTTTAAGTAAGTAAGTTGTTTATTGGAACCTTGATTTACATAATTGCTTATTTACAACCCTAGCATATGTAAGATTTACAGTGCTTAAAAGCTTTAAAGCTACGTCAAGTATAACCCTGTTTCCCATGACTACAATTGAAACGACTTCAGTACGAATATACTTCTCTTTACGTACAGAAAATTGTAGTCCTGAGTATAAACGATTTAATTTTCTAAAAATACAATTACTTCACTATTCCATTTCTTCTATTTACCACTTAAAAGCTTTAAAGCTACGTCAAGTATAACCCTGTTCCCCATGACTACAATTGAAACGACTTCAGTACGAATATACTTCTCTTTACGTACAGAAAATTGTAGTCCTGAGTATAAACGATTTAATTTTCTAAAAATACAATTACTTCACTATTCCATTTCTTCTATTTACCACTTAAAAGCTTTAAAGCTACGTCAAGTATAGCCCTGTTCCCCATGACTACAATTGAAATGACTTCAGTACGAATATACTTTTCTTTACCTACAGAAAATTGTAGTCGTGAATATAAACGATTTAATTTTCTAAAAATACAATTACTTCACTATTCCATATCTTCTATTTACCAGTTAAAAGCTTCAAGTATTCACTATTCCATTTTTTCTATTTGATTATCTTTATTAACAGTAAAAGTTTTTTTTTCTAATGTAGAAGTCAGTTTTACTATTGTTTCAAATTTATTTCTTGTATTTGCTATTGAATTAGAAATACCAACGTTTTGATACATTTCGACGAAATTATATTGCTACTACGGCTGTTGTCACATATGAAACACGTTCTTTACAATATTTTCTTTACTATAAGTCTTTACTAATGTACTTTTTCTAAAAAAAATAATAAATGAAACCTAACATCCAGGTTAAATGTTACAATTTTCTGAAAATTATTTCTATACGTAACTGCAGCATTTTCGCGATGGCCGATGCTGTCCGTTGGGCGGGCGGAATCGAGCCGTAATTACTGGGACGGTTAATTGGACAGGCCGGCTGTCTGCTTTTATTAGGACATTATGCTCAATTGCCAGCTTCCGTTTTTGGCTTTACACGTAGATAACGACACATACATACGACGATATCCAGTCGAATGTTGCTAAAAAGTACTAACGTTAGTGTAGAAATGTTTTAGGTATGTCAGAAATAGAACTCATTATATTTACAACAGATAAGATTCACAATTAAATAAAACTACGTGATGTAGTATTATTTCTACTTTCTTTAATTTTTTTACCACGATCTAGGTTTCGTTGTATTACAACATCTTCAGGTGGGATATTAGCAAAGATATTAGCGAAGTGGGATATAAGCGACGATCTTTGCTAATATACCACCTGAAGATGTTATAATACAACGAAACCTAGATCGTGGTAAAGAATTTAAATAAAGTAGAAATACTGCTACATCACGTAGTTTCATTTAATTATGAATAATGAATTTCTACAAAATTAACGCCAAATATATTCATATTTCAAACAGATAAGATATTATAATAGTGACTATCCAATTTTTTGTTATATGAAGTGCCATATCTTACAACGAAAATTGTAATCGGATCATATACTAAACTCTTTATATGTTTTTTTTTATTTATAGCGAAACTTTGACATGTTGAAGGGCTAAAATATAATCTGGAAAATGTGTAAATCTTCCGAAATTATATTCAGTAAGTATTGAGAAGTAAAAATTTTCACCTTTCCATGGAATTATAAAGTCCTTATATGAAGGTTATTCTTAGTACCTACTTTCCCGGAGCTGATAAACTCCTGAAAAAGAAAAGTCTGATTCTGTAGTTTCTCCTGAGTATTAACATCCACAAAGTTTATTAATTGCATTCTTATTTAAAAAAAAACTAAAGGAATATTTTCAGATTGTATGTGTTATAATAGTTCAAGCATTGTTATTAAATATGTATATATTAGACGACAGCGTTCTAGCTTCGATTTATTTAGTACATGATAATGATATGTATATTGGAAAAGGCACTTGTTAATACTCAGACTTAAATCACTACTAACAATACCAATCTTATCACTTCGCGACCTCAAACACAAGGCGCACATCGCCCACTAGAGACAGAGCTGTCAAAACTAATTGGAATTGTATTGTCTATTGAGTAAACAAAATTATTGTGCTTGCTAACAATTTCACCTTAAAGTGCTCTTCGCGGTCTACTGTTCCTTCGTAATAACTGTTGTGTGAAGGTGTGGGGTTGTATACGCGAATGGAGGGTTGACACGTATATACCAT